>JASSKH010000015.1:7671215-8417127 GCA_031763025.1 Macrocystis pyrifera
CCCCAAAACATGCCTCCACCAAAAAAACGAAACCTACGGCACCTTAACCCACTAAAGCACCTTAACGGAGGCGTCGTCGAGGAGGGCGCACACGTGAGCTTCCCCGGCGGTGAGCGAAACAGCGGTTCGGCCCGTGCCGAGGTCGACGAACGGCAGATTGTCCCCCATTTCATTGTCATCATCACCGTACGTCTCGATGTCTTCCCCTCCGCACTGTCCATTAGGGTTTCGACCCCAGCACTGAGATGGCGATACGGTAATGCGGGGTGAGCGAGCGAGCGGGCGGGGGGGGGGGGGGGGGGGGGGTGGGCGTACTCATTTGGTGCTTGCCTTAGTTTGTCATTTGACCATTGACCACGCATCCTTTTCGAGACGGAGCACCGTTCCTACTCCTAATAGAGACACCCTCCCACCCTTGGGCGCTCATTACGTTTCCATAAATTACATAGAAACGTTTCGCTAATCTTTTTATGTCCCTTTCCTGTCTGGCCACCCTGTGGCCACTATCTATCTCCTAGGATAGCGATCGTTTTCTCGCTGCTAGCGGGGGGGGGGGGGGGGGGGGGGGGGGGTACGCGTACTCATTTGTTGCTTGCCTTAGTTAGTCATTTGACCATTGACCACGCATCCCTTTCGAGACGGAGCTAGCGGGGGGGGGTGGGGGGGGGGGGGGGGGGGGAAAGAAAGTCAAAATATGTCGGGAGACAGCACTTCTTTCATTCAGCCCTTTCGACAGGAAGACAACCTTCGCCTCGACATGGCTTCACTTGACACCAAACCAAGGCTGGTAGGGTTCTATATATAGCGTCGAACGCTCGGTCTCTCTCACACCCTTGACAGCGCACGATTTCCCTATACCCTGACATGCCTCCTGAGATAATTGGAGTACACAGGTCGCCCGGGGTACCCTTATGTTGCGTGCCTTAAGCCATTGGCCAAGCAACTCTTCCGAGACAGAGCGGGGGGGGGGGGGGGGGGGGGGGGGGGGGGGGGGGGGGGGGGGGGGGGGGGGGGGGGGGGGGGGGGGGGGGGGGGGGGGGGGTGGGACACTCCTTAATTTGCTTGCATTTAGTCATGTGACCAATCGACCATCCATCCCTTTTCGAAACGTAGGGGCACCGGTCGTACTCCTATTGAATAGTATTAATACGAAGCCCGTATGCAGAACGCGCGACAAAGAGTATCACACATACGTGGCAGGCAAAAGACGATTTTCGACAAAAAGTCCCGATCTCACCATATCTATCTTACAGCTCGAAGTTACATACACCGTTTTTTTTTTGTTCTTCTTCAGTTTAATCCCTTTCTTAGGACAACAGCAGTCCCGCTTTGTCCTTGCCGTGCTATTACGGGGGACTATATATAGTAAAAGGGACCATATTTTGTAATTACGGGGGTCCATAGTTAATAGGACCTATGGTAAACATAAAAACCTATATGTTTACCTATTTTTACTAACAAAATTTGGCCCCGTTAACTATGGACCCCCGCAATAGTAAAAATAGGTAAATATATAGGTTTTTGTGCGTGCCGTAGGTGCTACCAGGTATTTACTATGGTCCCTCCGTAATACTTGATAATTTTTTTTGTGGTTTTCGTCCCGAAAAAAGGGACTTGGCCGGTTCTAAAAGCGTTAATTAACCTTTTCGACCGAACGCAAAACCTTGAGGCCACTGCTTCTCACAAGCACGGAAGCCTGACAAAAATCAAACGTACGGCTGCTGACCTCAAAAAGATGTGATAATTACATGTTCCACCAACAATCAAGAACAATAGCTGCGAGATCGAGAATCTCGTCGAAAAAAAATCATCTATCTGTTGCAAAGCTGTTGTCTCACCACACACGATGTGATATTCACGGTACTATTGATATATATACCTGGTATGATATATCGATATTACGACAAGATATCTGATACGATACTTTAGACGTGCACGTCACATGCCACAGTTATCAATCAAGCGCACCTTGACGCCTCCGCTCTCCAGAATCACGCAAACGAAGTCCATGCCGGTGACAACGAAGAGGGCACCTCGTCCGTGCCGAGCTGAACTGAGGGGAGGTAGTCTCCCATCTCGAGAATGTCATCTCCCCTGTTGAACGAGTCGCCCTGTTTGTTTCATTACACCGCAGTAGCCAAGCGTAGTTTCGGGAGACAGACAGGGAGGCAGCGAGGGGGGGTTCTCAACTTGGATGCCATGGGAGGCAGGGAGGGGGGCGTACTCACTTGTTGCTTGCCGTAGTCATTTGACCAATCACAACGCATCCCTTTCCAAAGCGCACGCAGCGGGGGGGGTGTACTCATTATCATGCATGGCCGTAGTCGTATGACTACAGACCCTAGCATCCCTGCAATCCCGGGAACGAGCGCGTCGGGTTTTCATTTACCAGGCAACAGACATTGCTTGCACCAAGCGCGAAGCGAAACGTGAGGTGTTGGGCGAGTCGCATGAAGGGTGAGCTGCATCCTACTAAGAACCGCTTTTTCAGGCGGATGTCTTGCATATTGATGACAGCATCAATGAATCGATTTAATTTCGGTGTGGCCACTTCCAGAGACGGCAATGGGTTCACTACATATCTGCCTCGCGGGTGCCTTACCATACACACACTACGTGATACGATCATCCCCTTGTGCGGAGTATAGCTTCTCCCGGCACAAAAAATGATCTAACTTGACCGCTAGCCGTGGTAACCGCCAAAAAAAAAAAAAAAAAAAAACGGTACCCTGGCTGTCTAGCTCACGCAGTGAGAGGCGTGTTTTATAGCGTCGTTACGAACCGGCGCCAACCGAACCTACACATATACCACGTATATAATATAGGAGGGGGGGGGGGACGTACGCATTTGTTGCATGTAGTAGTCATTTGACCATTCACAACGCATCCCTTTCTTACTAAGCGCGCGCGGGGGGGGGGGGGGGGGGCTGGCATACAACCCTCCCCCCCTCTCGCTTGCTTGCAGGAGTTGTGCCAATATGAATGCCCTCGGCGGAGGGAGGGAGGGGGGGGGAGGACGAGGTAAGGAGGGCATTTATTTTTGTCGGTTTTAATCCTCCGGCTGATGAGTTAAAAAACAAAACAACAACAACAACAACAACAAAAATAGCTCAACCCTTTTAGCGCAAACTGCACTACCACTAATGCCAGGGCTACTTACGCCCACCACATTTCCACTTTTAGGACAGTAGTCCCGTTTCGGGGACAAATTACTTGAAATTAGAGTGCTCTGTCCCAAAGGGGGACTGCGGTTCTAAAAAAGGTTTTGAGATATGTGTCGCGCGTCAATGCATCGGTTGGGTCCCAATACAAAGCAACACTCCTCCAACCGAGCCAAAAATGCCGCTACTATTACGGGGGTCCATAGTTAACGGGACCAAATTTTGTTAGTAAAAATACGTAAATATATAGGTTTTTATGTACACCGTAGGTCCTGTTAACTATGGACCCCCGTAACAGTTGCCACACATACACAACATATCCGTTGAGTTCCCAACAGACAGACAAACGAACGAACAAACGAACGAACACTCACGAGGCCAAGGCTGCCATATCCGTTGGGCCCCCAGCACTTGAGAGCCACCTTTACCGCGACGCTGGACTGCATGATCACGCAGGGGCCATTATGGGCGGCGAGGGCCAACACAGTCACGTTGGCTCCGATAGCGACGAGCTGGACGGGCTCGAGGTGGTCCCCATCTCGTTAGGGCCGTCGCCGAGGTTGTTGCTTCCGTCCCCGGACCCGAGCTGACCAAAGTCGTTTCGCCCGAAGCACCTGGGGTGATAAAACAGTTCGTTGGGGTGTTGTTGGTCGGTGTCAAGCTCAGTTTCTGCGTGCCTTCCTCACTTCTTAGTTTCGTGTGTGGGTTTCGTGTACTGCTGAATATTTTCAAGAAAGCACCACCTGGTACTACAGTTAAAAATATCATTTGCCATTGTTTGTGTTCGCTGTTTTCAAGACCAGTACATTCTGTGAACAAGTGTGTGTGTGTCTTTTACGTTGTTATTCTCACATTAACTATTACGGGGGGTCCATAGTAAATAAGACCAAATATTGTCAGTAAAAATGGGTAAATATATAGATTTTTATGTATACCATAGGTCCCATTAACTATGGACCCCCGTAACAACTCACTGCCCAAAAAAATCGAGTCTGTGGTCACACCAGGACAGACAGGCTCCAACAAAACTCTGTGTGAGCGGAAGAACGCCTCAGGGAGTACAAAAACCACGGATCCATCTGCCCTGAAATATCAAAAAGGAGATAGATATTAATAGATCACGTGGAGCTAGCTAGATGATCTGACGGGACGCGTTCAACGAAAAAATGGTTCCACCGCTATTTCACCTCATGAGGCAGGCAATAGTTTAAAAGAGACTGATGGGACTTTTCAACCAAGGAATAGGAACCACCGAATGTCACCGCGCACACGACAATTTCAGGGCTGCGCACCCACCGCTGACCCGGTCAGTTAACGACGAAACCGTCCTCAAAATCAATCAGTTTACTGGATTGCAAACCAGTACACTGTCTCCCCCTCTTCCTTCTCCTCCGGAAACGCAGTTGATGGGTTTCCGCACAACAATATGGCGTGCTACTCGGGGCGCACGTACAAACGGCAACAAAGTACTGGCGAACACACTAGCCACGATAAAACAGCAGTAGCTTTTACTACTATACTGCCAGTACATACTGTTTCCGTGCTATAGCAGACGCACCATAAAAAGTATTGGCGAATGAACATTCTTCCGGAGCACATAAGGCGGCAGTGCCCAGACCCAACAATTTACGCTACAGGTCTAGGCGATGGGGAACTATTAATGCCTGTCGCTAAGCGCGTGCGTCGTTTCGTTCACCCTTTTCGTTCCGCAGTCCCGTTTCGGGGACCAACGTACTACGGGGGACCACAGTTAATAGGACCTGCGGTACACACAACAACCTATATATTTCGCTATTTTTACTAACAATATTTGGTCCCATTTACTGTGTGTGGTCCCCCCGCAATACGTATAATTATGAGTGGTTTGTCCGCTAAACACGGGACCGCAGTTCGAAGGGGATAAAACTCATGCCTCGGGGGGTGTGAGCCTTAGGAGCTCCTCAAGCAAGGGGGACGCGTGCTGCTGCTGGCCGAAGGCATCACGGGGGATCATAGTAAACAGGACCAAATATTGTCAGCAAAAAAAAGTGAAATATTTAGCTTTTCGTCCGTACCGCAAGTCCTATTTACTAAGGTCCCCCGCAATAGCAGCTTTCGGCTGAAACGTTTTCTGAATGACGGGTATCCTTCACCCCATCTCGTCGGATTTTTTGTTCTTTTGTTGATGCAACACGTTTCGTTCTTATTGTGTACTTGGAAGGCATTGAGATAGTGTCACTTTTCCTCCAAATAAAACTTGTTGGGTGACTTGCTAACGACGTACTACAGTAGTAGTACAGAGGTCCGTCCGCAAGGGAGGAAGAGCCTCAGCAGGCAAAAAATCTGGTGCTACCCCCAGAAGGTAAGCAAGCGTCGGCGGTCGGAAAGTCGCGCAGGTCTCTTACGTAGTACACCCCTCGACCGTAAGAGTGTCTATCCTCCATCGAGTTGGAAAGTCGCGCAGGTCTCTACGTACACCCCTCGACCGTACGAGTATCATCCACCGAGGTGGGACATGTTTGGTTCTCACTTGACGGTTTCATCCGCGAGCAAGACGCAGGTGAAATGGTTGGCGGCGACCGCGTAGAGGACGGAGACGTCCTTTCCGAGGAAGAGGAAGGGGAGGTCGTCTCCCATGGTCGCGGCGGACCCGCCGCGGTTTATCGTGTCCCCGTACCCCAGCTGAAGGGCGGAAAATAAAAAAAGCGAGGAACACAAACAGAATAAAAGAACAGGCAGGCAGGCGAGCACAAGGACAAGAGCAAGAGCAACGGAAATAATCAAAAAAAAAAAAAAGAACGAGGGAGAGAAAACGGAGGAGAGGGGGAGGGAGATAGCGAGGGGGGAAAAAAAAAAAAGAAACACGCGACAGGGACAAAAAACAAGGGGGAGGGAATGAAGAGAGGAGGGAGGGGGGGGGAGGTTAGTTTATTTTTTTTTACCATCAACCGCGTTCAACAACAGCTAACAAGATAGCGAGAAATAAAATAGGCACACACTGCTGTGACGCACCTCAAACGCTCTCGTCCTCCGCCCCCCTTCCACCGCCCAATCGTCTACCACTCCCCCCCCCCCCCCCCCCCCCCCCCAGCACAAGAACAACCCCCTTCCCTCCCCTTCTTTCCAATAACCGATTAACCCCCTCCCCCCTAATCCCTCTCTGACCTGTCCATAAGCGTTCCCCCCCCCCAGCACTTCATCCTTCCTCCCACAGTCCATGCACACGTGTGCTCCAGCCCGCACGAGACTCCGGCGGCCTTGAAGTCGGCACCAAGGTTAACCTCCTCGAGACCATCGCCCATCTCCGAAGGAAGGGACCCTCGAGACGCGAAATCGCCAAGGCCAAGCTGCCCCGACCCGTTCAAGCCCCAGCACTGATGTGGCAAAAAAGTAGTGGTTTTTGTAGTGGTGGTGGCGGCGACGCACAAAAAATGGGGCGGCGGGAGGGGATGAGTGGGGGGGGGGGGGGGGGGGGGGGGGGGGGGGGGGAATTGGTAGATCTGGTAGATTATAACTCGTCTACAAGTATATCGCAAGGAAAAATACTGGAACATTCCACAAGTCGGACACATCAACACTGCAGGTCATCTACACTAGAGATTTTCATCTGCGGTGATGAGAGATGCTGAGCGGGATATATGTCCATTGCGAGCTAGAACAGGTCCAACGCAGGAAAGTATGTGCCAACAGAACATGCAGATTGCACGTACGGTTCTCAACCGGCAGAGTGAGCTCATAGATCACACAGATCAGGGATCTATCTATATCTGCCCTGAAGGATCTACAGATCACAAATAGATAACATATCCTCGTATATCATCAGTCAGAGGTGATAATCCCCACAGGGGGGTTATCTGAGGTGGCATGGATATAACCCCACCCTCTACTACGACTACTACCACGCCACCCCCACCCCCTCCCCCTCCCCGAAAGCCTCGCACGCCTACTGTTCATGTTAACGAAATGCGTCGTACTTAAAATTGCCATACCTTGACAGTCTGGTCGTCGAAGACAGAGCACGAGTGGTGCCCCCCGCTGCTGAGCGCCTCCGCCCGCCTCCCGACCATCAACATCACGCCCACGGCGGTCACAAAAAACGCCGACAGGCTCATAGGAAACCCGCGGGCTTGTCTCGCGGAAGAAGATGCACGCCGGGATGACATGGACTTCGACGACGAGGACGACGCTTTCGACGAAAAGCTCGAGGAAACGTCGGGCGATGGTAACCATGGGGACGACGATAACGATGGTGAAGGAGGCATGTTCCTACTTCTCGAAGGGACAGCTCCCGTGTTCGTGTGCCCCCCCCTGGCCCCCCCCCCCCTTCGCTCCGAAGCCATCGCCTCTAATATATAATGAAGTGTGTTTTTGTTGTTGCTGGGTTGTGGCAGGAGGGTAGATTGGACCTGCCAAAGAAAAAACAAGGGAGGGGGAGGGGGGGGGGGTCAGAGAACCGATTAAAAAAAAAACAAGGGAACAAAAAAAAAAAGAAGACGACAAGACAAACAAGTTAAGACGAGGGTTTTTCTACGAAACAAACAAGAGGAAATACAAAAAAAAAAAAAAAATCCGAACAATCAATCACGGAACGAAAAAAAAATAGATGAAAAAGGAACGGGAAATTGGTACATTCGTAAAAAAGACCGAAACAAAAAAAAAAAAATGAGAGAAGATGCGTACCAGGTGCGGGTATACACTACCAGAAACATTTTAACAATAAAAAAGGGACCCCGGAACGAACAAAAAAAACAAGAACAGAAACACGGGGGGGAAAACAGATAAAACAGAAAAGCGGGGCTTGTGTACACGGTAAAATGCGCAAGACAACAAGCACGCACACACGATTCCGACACAACTTCCAAGCTGGTCGCTCGACACTGACTTGCTATTATTAATACTATTATTATATCGAAGAACGGACAGGGTGATGAAGAACGATGAAGAACGCCGAGGACAAACAAACAAGAAACAACGAACAGAAAAAAGAAAAATGCGAACAGAACAAAGAAAAAACGGGGAAAAATCCGAAGAAAAAAGAGATGGGCGCTGGCACGTACATAAGGCATGTCACAAAAACACGCAACATCAGCAAGACACAGCAGCAATGAGACACGGCACGGCACGTATTCTGAACGTGCAACGGCGGTTGTGGTGAGCTGAAGCTTCAGTTTCACCAATCCGTCCGTCGAAGGACAATAAAAAATTAGGGGGGGAAAAAAAAAAGCACGCACACGTTGTCCAATGCACGCAGACGCTTTCCAACCTGGTTGCTCGACCCACAAAAACACACACACACACACACACACACACACACACACACACACACATACACACACACACACACACACACACACACACACACACACACACACACACACACACACACACACACACACACACACACAGACACAACGGATAGGGATGGTCTGATGAACGCGAAGTGCCGTTGCCAACGCCGCCCTTTTCGTTGTGGTGTTGCGAAAAAGCAAAAAAAAAAAAAAACTGCCTGATCTCCGGAAAAAAAATTGTTCCAGGCAGGGGGGAGACGTGTCATCTTAACTCTTTTAGTACCGCTGTCCCGTTTTGGGGATAAACTACTTGGAATTAGAGTGCTTTGCCCCCGAAAAATGGACTGCGGTTGAAAAAAAAAACAAACGTATCATGTGACAGCAGCAAGCAGCAGTACTCTGCTGTAAAATAGCAGTAGTGGTGGTATGGTGTGCGCCAGCCAACAACACCGGCACCAACTATCACCACGCTTGTGAAAACCGGCACGATGGAGGGAGGACCACTACGACGACCTCCATGTCTATACTTGGGAGTATTTTTGGTTTATCGGTACAGCAGAAATAGTATCAATAGTTATCGAACTCGATTCTGATATCCAACACAGCAGCGCAGCAGTACGAGTAGTGTGTGTGATTCTTCACATTAAACCGTTCTTCCTACCCGTGGACACCCAGAACATGATAACCAGTGTCCGTGCCGATTCTTCAATCCTAGTAATAGAAGGGATAAAAAACGCGTTCTGTGGTACGTGCTGCCTGCTGTTGCACTGATTCATATTAATAGTGACGTTGCACGAACGGGTACGACACCGATAACATGGTTGGCTTCGTTTTAAAAAAGTCGGGTACATAGACAGATACCTGGTACACCACTAGTAGAAGGACCCTCAACAGATAGTGCCGGTATGTTGGCTGCTGAGTACCGGCACAAAAGAGGGACCACTACTATTAGTAAGTACTTCTGCTGCCTTTGACTGCTGCTGTGAATCGTGTTCATACTTTTTATGTCCATCGATCACTATCACATCACACATCACACTTTTCATTCGCATCAATCAATAATACTTCATAATACCTGGTACGGTACATCATACCTGGTACCTCTCATTTATTGTATCGTTGCATCCACGTACGTATAAGGTGAGGTCTTTTATACAACAATCTTCTCTGTCTCACAAAGTCGGTGGACCACAAAATTACTCGAGTACCTCTCCCGTAGGATGAGGAATCGGGACGGACACGGGTCCACCGGGTACTGACCGGTGGTACCAGATATTACAGGGGACCCTAGTAAATAGGACCAAATACTGTTAGTAAAAATAGGTAAATATAGAGGTTTTTATGTACACCATAGGTCCTATTAACTATGGACCCCCCCGTGAAATAGTTGGGCAGAAAGAACAGTTTAAAGTGCAGGCGACAATTGACCGGCGATCCAACGAACGGTGTCCGGTAATCACCGGATGATTGCTGCAAGACGGTGACTTCTGATAATCACCCGATAATTGCTGATGCAAAGACGGCGGTGACTTCTGATCAAAGCAGTAGACGGGTATTTTATACGTACCATGTATATGATTTGACTATTTTGTGGCGAGGATCGGGACGATCGGATCGGAGGACCCGATGATCGTACGGTTTTTCGCGGCGACCGGACAAAAACCGGAAAATCGTAAAATATACTGCTGTATCATAAATCCGTACTGCTGTTGTATCATAATCATAGACGGAAGGGCGGCAGGGCTGCCTGCCTGCCGCGGTAGCAGAGCTTACCGCATCCGAGTAAAAATGACGCACTGCTTTTTGTGTACAAGACAACTGGGGGCAGCTAAGCTCAGTGCTTACTCGAGAAAATGGTTGACACACACAGTTCTGTGTACACGTCGAATATAAAAACTGCCATTCTGTCCCCAAAAATAGGGATGATTTACATATTAATATCAAATGCGAACGACGATTACTTTTTGGGACGGTGGTATACCACATCATGTAACAACCCTGACCTCAACGCCAACCCATCCAATCAAGCGGTGTCTCTATTGTCGCAATACCACTATTGATATTGCAGTAATACTGCTGCTGCTGCTGCTGCTGCTGCTGTACGATAAGTGTTTCTTCTCGTACACAGATGGATAGATCGCAGTAACTAGTGTGCCAAGCATTTCCTCTAATAGTTAAACAAGCCCTACGGGATCAAACGCATCGCCAAAAAAATCGTTTTTGGGTCCAACTACCATCATGGATAGTAGTAGTGATAGTTCTCTTGTTTCGTTTCATGGGAGAAGGAATCAGGACAGATACTGGATGCACGCACGTGCACTCACGTCCAGCAGCTGGGCACGCACATCAAAGGAACTGCTGTTTGAAGAACGGTTCAACACCAACACACACAAGCAGCGACCTTCAACCACATTAACTCGGATACGTGGTCATTCAATTCAGGCTTGCAGGCGCGGAGGGGGGGGGGGGCAGGGGAAAATGGACCAGGCAGGGGAATCCGTCACAGCAGTAGTTCCACCCATCTCCCTTGTGGGCCCCATGTGTGTGTGTGTTCTTCACATTAAACCGTTCTTTCTACCCGTCGACATCCAGCATAACCAGTGTCCGTGCCGATTCTTCAATCCTACAAGAGATAGCAAAAGTTCTGTGCGGTGTGGTCACAAAGCTACGCCACATGGAGATACTACGTTGCCACGTATGCAGTAAGCACGATCAGTGGGCAATGCAACGCCATGTCATCATACTGGATACGGCGTCCCCGGTGGCTTGGTAGGTGGTCCGCGAGCCTATCAAGATCAATTTAGTGAGTTCGAGTCTCACCGAGTGCATGCTCATAAGGGACTTTTTCTTGCGTAAAATTGATTAGCGGAAAGCGCGAGAGCGTGAGTTACCTGTACATTCGATGAAAATCGACGAGCAGTGGGAATGCTGAACCCTATGCGCGATAAAAAATAAAGGCACGTACCGGGGGGGAGAAGGGACGACACCTGTGACCACGGCTTGTCCAGAAGATCGTCGAGGGTAAAACCTCCTACGAGTGGGCTGGAAAGTAAAAGTGATGATGAAAAAAAAAAAAAAAAAAAAAAAACGACACACGACACACATTCCATGAAATAGAGAAACGAAACGAAACAAACAAACAAAAAAAAAAAAAAAAACTGAAGACAAATCGAAAAAAGAGAAAAAGAAATGAGAAAAAATATACACGAAACAAATAGAGGAACGAAACGAAACAAAGAAAAAAAAAACAAAAACAAACACACATCGAACAAAGAGAAAAAGAAATGAGGAAAAAATATAAGAAACAAACTGCTGTTGTGCCCCCCCCCGCGGGGGATGTGGCAGACGCTTGAAAAAAACGAGCTGGAAAAAAAAAAGGAAGAAGAAAAGAAAAAGACCACTACTCGTCGTAAACTGATTAACACTAAGAACCAAGGGAAAATACCAGGCAAACCAAAGCACAAAGCATCCTCCAGGTAGCGGCAGCAGTTTGTGGTACGAGTAGCATAGCCAGGTTCTCCCTGCTGGTCCGCCTGGTACCTTGCTACCCTGTCTGCCGCCTCCGTCCAGCGTTCGTCAACTATGCCCGGCCCCTCGGCGTCAGACAATACGAAACAAGCAAAGCAGGCTCGTCATCCACCCACGCCACCCTCGAGGGGGGCTATTATTAGTAATAGAGTTGATTCCGTGACTTCAAATTCCACCGTAACCGTGCTGAGGAGTTATATATTTCCAAAAGAAGGAAGACAAAAAAAAGGAATCAACTGCTGAGAGCGCATGGCGTGGGTTGACCCGCAATTAGACGCGAGTCGACGAGGGAAGAAAGGGCTCAAGTATCGCAGAGGGGATGGGGGGAGGAGAGAGTCCACTATCATATGTGTGTGACCCCGAATCGGAGCTATTAATACCTACCACCGGTAGGGAGAGAGAAGAGAAGGGCAAACAAAGATAACAAAGTGGGAAAATAAGAGAGCAAAAACACGAGCCAGTGTCATTTACGCAATTAGACGCAAGTCGACGAGGCAAGAAAGGAGCAAAGTCTTGTTGCGAAAAAAAAAGCAAGCCACGAACCGTGACGGTGGAAAGCGAAGAGAGCTTTGCTATTATACGAGTATGTGACCCCGGATCTGAGCTAGGACTCGGACGGAGAGAGAAAAAAGGGCAAACAAAAATAACAAGTGGGACAATAAGACAAGAAAACACACACAAAAAAACAAGCCGGTGTCATTTTCTGTGTGTGCCACAGGAACCTTCCCGGGGAGGACCTTTCCGGAGGGAGTTCCAAAGAGTGTTGTGAGGCAATAAAGAGTAGGGTTTTCGGCGCATTTTCAAACATACCTCCCCGCAGAACTGATGTCAGGACAGTAGGCGCAAGCAAGGCACCGAGAGAGGGAATAAGGACTCCTTTCAGGTGTTGCTTGCGCTGTTTGCGCGAGCGCAACATTTCGTCGCGGAATCAAGCATACGTGCAGGACGCAATTAGGACTGCCGCGGGCCGGGGGCCAAACGGATGTTGCGAGCGAGACCTTATGCGTCGCACGCGGTTTTTCAGGAGGGGGGGGGGGGCTCTTTACACCTATCTACGGGGGACCATAGTTAATAGGACTTCCCGTACACACAAAAATCTATGTATTTACCTATTTTAACTAACAATATTTGGTTCTATTTACTATGCCCCCCGTAATACACAGCAGGCAATTTTGGGGCAAACTTGGAACTAGTATCAACGTATATCCAATAAGAACTTCTGCCTGCGTGCGGGCCGCGGGCCAAAAGAACGTTGCGGGACCTCATGCGCCGCATGCGTTTTTTCGGGGGGGGGCTGCTCTTGACACCTGGACAGGTCATTTTGGGAGGCCAAACAACTTGGAAACAAGGAGTATCAACTAACCTATATCCAAATACATACATATACTGCTGCTGTATCGGTCATGGATACCTGGTACGTTTAGGCTCTCCAAAACGGTTACTTAACCCCTTTACTACTGCAGTCCCATTATGGGGACACACCAGTCTAATTCCAAGTGCTTTGTCCCCAAAGCGGAACTGCAGTCCTAAAACGATCCGGCAAAATTCGTATTTGAAAGGGCATTTTTCAAATTAACAATGAAACAACAAGCACAACAACATCCGTCTGAACACAAGATTACAAGCAGTCATACGTACCGAGGGTTTTATCTCCCGATCGCCCGCAGTAATAACAAAAACAGACCAGAACTGGCAAGCAAATCGCGGGGGAAGAAATCTGTGCGTGCGTTCTTGACATTAAACCTCGACATTAAACCGTTCGTTCTACCCGTCGTCATCCAGCACAACAAGTGTGTCGATTCTTCAGTCCTCGAGAGATACAGGTTATGTGGTCACAAAACAAATCAGCACGGACACTGGCTGGGCTTGCTTTGCTGGATGTCGACGAGTAGAAGAACGGTTTAATGTGAAGAACACACACAAACACACACACACACATCAGTAGAAATATTACAATGTTACGTATGAAGAAAGCACAGCAGCACAGCAGTATATACAGACTGACAGGCACGACACACGCATTCTATGGAAGAGAGAAAACGAAAGAAAACAGAGAAACAAAGCAAGAACAAAGAACAACAAGAAAACTACAGACTAGGCTCAACAGGCTGGAGGATAACGAATCAACCAGTGTGTCGATTTTTTTTTTTTTTTTTGTATTTAACGTACGTGCGTATACCGGTACCTGCTACAACAACAACAACATGTCGCAATTCGTGGTCTCTGACGGCCACTGTTTGCGGCGTGCTCAACACGCCTTGGGCCTTAATCCCTCTACTGTTTACTACTGCAGTCCCGATTACGGGACAAAACAGTCTAATTCCAAGTCATCTGTCCCCAAAACGGGACTGCGGTACTAAAAGCGTGGTGAGCGCGCCGCCAGCGGTCTACAAAGAGCACTGCTATCGACCTGTCTGCCACATGCTATCGACCTGTCTGCCACATGCTATCGACCTGTCTGCCACATGCTATCGACTTGTCTGCCACATACCCCCCCCCCCCCCCCACGGAGGGGCCGGGCATTTTTTTTCTTTGTCGGTCTTTCGATTTCGCTTCTTTCGTTTTTTTCTCTCTCATAGAATGTTCATGTCGTGCCTGTCGTATGTATCCACATGGGCCTTGCACTGATGTCTACTCTGCTTACCGCATACTGGTAACAATGTAGTATCTCTGTGGCGTACGAAGTTTTGCGACCACAGAGCTTGTATCTGATCTATCTCACGGACACTGCTGTTGTTGCGCTATTTTTAACACAACAGAAACAAAGATGTCAGAAGGTAAAAATATTGGTATAATTTGAATGAACACATACGTTCCTATAGTAGCAGCATGCTCAGCTCCTCCTCGTGTGTGTCTCCGTCCGGTCTCCGGCTAAAGGTCAGTATTATCGAAGAACGTCATCGACATCTCCGAAATCTAATTAGTCCTAAGTTCCCGTGACTTTTTCCGAGGTCCTATTACAATCTGTGAGCCCGGATCTTTAAGTTGGTATGCTGTTGAGATATTGAGGGGAGGACGCAGGACGAGGAGAAAGGAGGACAGGATGGCTCCTTTTTCCACCCAAAGTGCGAAACCCTTTGCACGTACGTAGGGTAGGGATGGTAGGTACTCGTTCCCGAGTTTTTACCCTCTCTTTTGAATGTCGTTCGTTGGACTTCCGAAGCACTTCCTCCTGGTTCATGTTTTTCGTGATATTCTTGGGAAAAAAAAAAAGAGGAAAATATTCAACAGAATCGTCGACAATAACAGCCTCAAGCATACCTGCAGGTATTGCTGCATTTAAAAAAGAGAGGAAAAAAATATAACTTTTCACTTTCCCATTGGGGGTTTTACCCTCAAGAGACCTTCTGCTGAACAAGCCGCGGTCACAGACGTCGTCCCTTTCCTTTCCCATCCCCCCGGTGCGTGCCTTCGTTTTATTTTTAATCTTTCGATTTGTCTTTGTTCTTGTTTTTTTTTTTTGTTTCGTCTCGGTTTCTCTATTTCTTAGAATGTGTATGTCGTGCCTCTCGTATCTAGTACGATGACAGGGCATTGCATTGCTCACTGCTGTGCTTACTGCATACGTGGCAACGAAGTATCTGTGGGCTTACGAAGCTTTGTGACCAAACAACTTGTATCTTTTCTATTATAGGATTGAAGAATCGCGGCACGGACACTGGTTGTGCTGGATGTCGACGGGTAAAAAGAACGCTTTAGTGTGAATAAAACAACTACTACAAAACACAAGAAGACAGCTCGTAAGGCAGAGCAGAGCAGAGGAGGAAGCGGAGAAGTGACGCTGATCTGACGGAATAGCAAGAGACGGAACGCGACATCTCATCTGTTCATATTACGTCTCATCTGGTCTCATTCATACTAGCATGCATCTCCATGGAAGCTATATCTGCCGGCGTCCCCGGTGGCTTGGTAGGTGATCCGCGTGCCTATCAAGATCAATTTCGTGGGTTCAAATCTCACCGAGTGCATGCTTGTAGGGACTTTTTCTTGCATAAAAAATTGATTAGCGGAAAGCGCGAGAGCGTGAGTTAGCTACATTCGATGAAAATCGACGAGCAGTGGGAATGCTGAACCCTATGCGCGACAAAAAATAAAGGCAAGTACCGGGGGGGAGAAGGGACGACACCTGTGACCACGGCTTGTACAGAAGATCGTCGAGAGTAAAACCTCCTACGAGTGGGCTGGAAAGTAAAAGTGATGATGAAAAAAAAAATAAATATATATATATACACCAGGTATCTACAATGAATCCAAGGGCCTGCCTGACGAATCCTTCGTATGATACTGCTGCTGCTGCTGTACTCTTGCAAATACTGTATACGGTATACGCTATACAATAGTTGCACTGCAACTTGCGACACGAGCGTCAGACGTCATATATATATATATGAGAAGAACACCGGAGAGAAGAGGAGACGGAGACGGCAGACAGCTTGCCGCACCAGTAGCTACCAACCAGGGAACAGTTCCTACAGCGGGTATATACTATGTATATGTATATAGCGTTCATCACAAAATAATGAAAAAATAGCCGAAAAAAAGTATTATACCTGGCCCAGTTGACCAAAAGCAGGTACCTGGTAAATATTGGTACGGGGGGCCATAGTATATAGGACCTACGGTACAAACAAAAACCTATATATTTTCTTATTTTTACGAAGAAAATTTGGTCCTAGTTACTATTATGGTCCCCCGTAATAAAACAAAACCAAGAAATAAAACACGCGTCGATTGGCCAGCCTCAAATCGTTCCGGTTGGCTTAAACATCTGGCCAGGCGCACCTGGATTTTGCTACGAGTTTGTCTGCTTCGTCTGTATCATATACCGGTAGGTTTCAATATAATTTTCGCGTGATTTCGAGACATTCACCGGCCTTACATTGCTGTTTGTTTTTTCTGTTCGTATGATGCAGATCGAAACTGGAAAATGTGGCGAATGAGTCGGGAAAAACAACAAGCAGATGAAGGGGAAAAGGGAAACAACAAGTACTCAATTCAACGACACGGTCAGGCAGGAAGGCGCTTTCCCCTGAACAGGATTTTTTTACTGCGCGTCGCCCGCCGGTTATCGGCCGTCAAAGGTGTTTGGTTGCTTTCACAGAGTCGTGTCAAGGGGGCGAGAGGTGAGAGCACTGTCTCCCGACGTCTTTAGCTCTCATTGGCTGATGGACGCGACTCCAGCGTAAACCCTCCCCTTCGGGAAAGGACAGGCCTCCTACGTGTATACAACAACCCTACTTATTACTAAGACGCGACCTAGATGTGCAGCTGCACCCTGCACAAACTTTGTGCAGGATGCGGGTCTTATTTTATTGGTCAAGGCGGGTCTTTCGGCCGCCCGGAGTATTTTTTGGAAAACCGCCTCCTAAACACGCGGGGGGAGGGGGGGGGCGCGTGCGTGACTGCCCTTGCCGACCTCGAGCCCCCCAAAGGCTCGGGATAGGGCTAGGCTAGGGTTAGAGTCAGACCTGGGGTTGGGTTGGTCTGGGTTCTCACGTGCAAGGTTGAAATTGACGACACAGGTCCTGCACAAAAGTTTTGCGCAGGAAGCAGCTGCACATAGCGGGAAGGCACTTTATCACTATTACGGAGGACCATAGTAAATAGGATCAAATCTTGTTAGTAAAAATAGGTAAATATATGTTTTTTTATGTAGGTCCTATTAACTATGGTCCCCCGAAATAGCGGAGGCCCCAGTGCCGCCGCAAAATACGCGAAAACTTCCTTAGAAAAGCCCGAACAGCAAGTAGAGCTCCTCCGAGCACAACGACCAGCTGGCAAACCACTCAAATAGGCCTCTGATGAAGGTAAGAGTTAGAGTTCTGGGTCGGGGTGGGTCGGTGGCCGCCGTGAGCCAGCCGAAGCCGGGAGCAATCTCACCTCGGCCAAAAATCCCTTACAGCAGTTTCGTGACAGAACCCCCTCCCGCATTAGAACAGCACTTTTTTATTCGGGTGCTTCCGCTGATTATCTTTTGCTACTGCAGTACACACAGCGGATTTACGGCTGTTGTGCACAACGTTTCGAACAAACCTCGGCGAATCACAACACACTCTGCCTGATTGGTCGAGGATGTCGTTTCGGCCGTCCGGGTGTGTTTTTAGAAAAGTAACGTCAAAACACGTGGCGGCGTTCCCGACGATCTCTAGGAGTACCCCCCCCCCCCCCCAACCAAAAGTTCGGGCTAGGGTTACGTATAGGATTGGAGGCGGGCCGAGTCTCGGCCGACGACGCACAGGGTAAAAATTGACCGAACGGTGTTGTTGTACGTGTTTGCAGGGTGGTACGTGTTGTTATCTTTCTAGTCCCTTCCAAGGTAAATCCTGGAGCTTTTTCTTCTTCTCCCAGTCACGGACGACTCCTTCCTACACCGAAAAAAAAGACTTAGCGTGTACACCACGATATATACGACAGACAACACATGTTATAGGAGTAGGCGAACGGGTCGGACCGCAGTCCCGCTACTATAACTTGTACCAGTACGTGAAAACATGTCAGCGTATTTATTTGCCTCTTAAGCTACGGTTGGTTGAGCGTCGCTTTTTTACGCCTGATATTTCGTCTCTCTTCTCTTCCCTCTTCCGCTTTCGTCGAGAGATCCTTTTTTTGTTTTTGTTTTTTTTTTTCTCTCTCCGCTTCCTCCGCTTCGCGCTTTCTCTTCCAACGCCATGAATGACGCGCCGAGTGCGCCATGAATCTGCCTGCGACTAGCCGGCTGCTTGCTGCGTACGTAGGTAGAGTAAGACCACAGCAGCAGCAGCAGCAGCAGCAGCAGCAGCAGCAGCAGCAGCAGCAGCAGTGCAAAAATAACGAGTGTGGGTGACAACGACAACCATGGTACGTTAAAGGTAAATAGTTTCGCACATTTATCATACCTGGCACGAGTGCCGTAAAAATATACCAGGTACGTATGTCAATGACACGCAAGATAACACACCCTCCTTCTCCGACGATTTTCAAAGCTGGGTCTCTCGACGACGTGGAGGGCGGCGTAAATGCCGAGCGATGCGTCTATGGAACCCTCTTCGACTAAAAATCTTTCCAATGCCACCATTTTCGTTGTGCGTGCCCCCCATGTCTTAAGAGGAAACCGATCCTGAAAATCGTTCTACTAATACTCGTGTCGTGCTATAAGGTAGTATTATATTAATATGCGTTTCGTACGCACTCGCCAATATGGCCGCGAAAAAAACAAAATTAACCCAACCACCAACCAAACCCAAAGCAGAAGCTCCCCATGCATCGTTATCATTTTCGTGACTCTTTCGACAGTCCCAAAATCAACCCAACCGCTATCCCGCGCGAAACACCTGTCTGAACCAAGCAGCCCCCCATTTGCCATCAACAGACAACAGTATTACAATACAGGCGCGAATGTGCGTGTGTCCGCAAGACAACTAATCACCCCAACCACTTAACGAGCTACCATACCAGTACATCCGCTACTACTCTGTACTGCTGTCCAAGCACCTTGTATTATACGCGTACGAACGCAGCTTCTTTTTCAACATGATCTTATGTACGGACCAAGAGGATGGCTGGCGTTAATATAAATATACTATTAATACCTGCAGAGCGTCGTAGGCACAGCAGTACAATATACACTATTAATATTAATATTAATAGTAGCATTAATAACTGCAAGGCAATTCTCCCCTCCTCCCCTGGTTTTGTAGAGAGCTCCACGAGTTGTTGTTGTTGTTGTTGTTTTCTTCACATTAAACCGTTCTTTCTACGCGTCGACAGACGCCGCACGTACCTACCTGGTACCTGGTATAAATTTACAGGTACGCCACCTGTTGAAAATCATCAAAAATCAACAACTTAAAATAAAAAAAAACGTAGCTACCGGTACTGTTCTATGTATGTCTACGCCAAACTCAGAAAGTGAAGCACTGCTACGCGTAACTCAGAAAGTGAAGCACTGCTGTTGCACCCACTGCTGCTGATGATGCTTCCTGTTGTGTTGGGCCCACGGTCTTTCTTCTTCGTGGCGGGTCAGGCGTCTTACGTATTCGATCTATTCAAACGTACCCGGGTATATGTACCAAGTACGCACGTACGTACTTGTATATGGTACCAGGTACCCTGGTATGTATTACTGCTGTATGTTAGGTGCGCAAAATGAGAAACCATCACGAGTAGTACTTAGAATCTGCGACAAGAATTCGAATGCATGATGTTCCGGCGAAAATAATTTCGAGTTCATTCATTAGACTGCTGTAGAAGCATAAGAAGGGGGTGTCACAATACACAACAAAAGTCGAGTCCTGAAATGTTTTGCGTACGTACACATACGTGAAAAATCTTCATGCATAGTCTTGATTCACGAATGGAGTACGAATCAGGGAAAATAGGACTCGTAAAACATATGTCAGGTCGTAAAAATATCATGCACACCCACGATGCGTACGTGTCCGTGTACCTGGTATTGATTAATAGTCCAATACGACAACCATTTTTTTTTGTATCGGAACGCTTCACTTTTCGAAAGTTTTTTTTCTGTGTCCTGATTGATGCCTTGATGGCTGAGAAGGGGCACGTAGAGAGCGGAGGCGGGGGTATACAAATGTACCGGTAATAATCTAACAAAACGTTGGAAACACGGAAGACGAACGGCCCGATGAAGCGCGCATCTCACTCACCCACATACAGCATAATCAAGTGATGGTGCAAACAACTCCAATTCACAACGCACGCAGAAACGGGTAATACAAGTAGAGAGTCGCCAAAACAGCAGTCCTTCCAAAAAAAAATTGTGATTCTGGTTGTTCTGTTTGCTTGTGTTGTCGGCTTGTTTCATCTGGTAGCTTGACTATTTGATGTTTGATTGTTGTGTCGGTTTTTTCGTTTTCTCTGAGCGACCTTTTCACAAACAAACAAACAAAAAAATTCGTCAGCATACGGTCTGTACTGGCTCGGGTCTGACCAACGAGCAATCGATCAAGAGTGTCGGTCCTTCACTCGTGACTCGTGACGGTCCTTGAGAAATTGCAAGGACCCCTAAACCGGTCCTCGTGTGTGTGCGTACCTGGTACGATATGTTCATGGTATGATACACCAAGTACGTGGGCGATCGTAGGCAACGCTATGATATAATTATTTTGACTTTGTGTACGGATACTATTGACAGCACATATTAACATTAACACGTACGTGCAGGCGTACGGATACTATTACTATTAATACCAAGCCAGGGAACATGGGCAGGAAGTACCACTCTGACCCGAAATATAGGGACAGTTTCGTGTATTAATATTCAGTCCAAATAGTCCTTATATTTTGGGTCAGACTGGTACACGTCTATCTGTTGACACAGTGTTCAATCGGGGTCAGCGGTGATGAGGACGGTTGGATTCGTTTATTTGATTGCTTTATTGTGTGTACCATTTTGTGCGTGATTAATTTTGTGTGTGTGCAGTGCGTGCATCCATCCGCCACAACCAAAAAAACAAATCCTCTCCCACGCTCAAAAAAACAAATCCTCTCCCATGCTCCCCCCCAACCCACAGACCATGCATGATTCACTGCCAAAAAGAAAGAAGGCGAGAAGGAAAAAAAACACAACAGCAGAGCAACCAAACCGAAACACCACGAAAATCATGTGAACATTTGAAAAAAAAAAAAAAAAAACTGACTGTTGCAAGATACAGCTATTTCATCACAGATTACAGATTAATAAAAAAATCGCATTTAAAAAATATAGTGGTTGTGGCGATTTCGAATGTTATTACATATACAAAAATCAGGACCGCCAAACTGCAAAGGCTACTGCTGCATCAGGTCGGGGGGGGGGGGCGAAAAAGAGGGCCCACAGAAAGGAAGGGGCCCCGGATGGGCTTGTAGCCACCGCTCTCCCTGCGACCGCCCCTGTCCAGAGCACAGGGAGAGGCGCTACGAAAGGCGGCCTCAAAAGCGTGCCAAAAGCGTGATTTTGCCAAGAGGGTGGGGTGTGGCGCTGCTCCAAGTAATTTGCAAACTTCCGGCATAATTGCGTCACGTCGATCGTTCTTTCGTATGCCAAAAAAATAATAACTACAAAACAAAGTACAGGATGTTTGTACCATACAGGGGGCAGTGGGAGCAGCTGGCGCATGAGACCCGACCGCCTGTCAAGCGCGTCTACGCGATTTCCTTCGGCCCGTTCGAGAGGAAGCCCGGATTGACCCACTGCTTCTTCTTCGGTGCATCGCATGCCACCGAGAGAACCACAAGCCTCGCCCGGGATGGGGCATTTTAGGGTGCCCGAACACAGACCAAAAATTAAAAACCTTAGACCAAAAATTAAAAACCTTACCAGAAAAGAAAGCTACCTGGTACAAAATACACTTCTCAAACCGAACAAAGAGGATGCGTGGCAGTGCTGCACAGCAGCAGCCAAGCGAGCAGGTCCGTAGTGTGGCAAAACGGGCCTGCGGGGAACACGAAAGCCTCAGCTAGTATCACGTGACCTCCGCCAGGAGCTCAGCAGGAAGCAAGCAGGGCGAGCGCGGGCGGGGGCAATGAACGCTGCCATAAAGAGCACATAAAAGGATTCTCTCGAAAGCCCTGCACACACTGCACAGCAGTGCGAGAAACAGCAGCAGACAACTCTCACCAAAACACTGTCCGCTCAAAAAAAAAAGAGTGTGCGCTCCTTCTTGCGACGACGATCGTCCAAGGCCCTCGTTCCAGCAGGCACAGCTCCCTATCGGGCAGAAGAGCGTCGGGGGTCCGTCCGGGGTCGCTCCTTGCTCGCCGGTAGCCTACCGTGTCGAGCTGAGGCTATCGAGGTCTCTGAGATGAGATAGGTGATGACGATGGGAGAGCAGGTGACTGGCTCAGTCTTCTTGTTTTTCAGAGACAATGAAAAAAAGCACCCCCCCACCATAAAAAAAAACACTTGAACAATGTATCGAGGAAAGACTGCGTATCATTGACCAATCAAATGTCGCGAAAAAATAATATTAAATTTTGTTGTTCCGTGGCCCCTTCAAAATTTAAAATTCTGACATCCGGAAGGACCCTGAGTTGCAGGCAATATTCCTTTTGGCTCGCATGACGTCATCGGCTGCAGCTGATGGTAGCGGCAGCAGCTGGACTTACAACAGCAGAACAGCAGCAGCGCAGCACAGCGGAGCAGCAGAGCAGTGGGCAGCGGACAGTGGGTCTGAGCAGGAGACTCCCAACGCTCCACCTGATGGAGAAAACGCCTTCGAGTATTTTGATTTGCACGAGCTGGTCCGGGCGCCCGGATTTCGTTGTTGTATGTGATGTTTGGATGATCGATGTTTGATCGGTTCCTCCGATCCTCCCTGTCCCTATTCCTCCACCTGTCCTACCAACCAGGTCAGGTATGATACGTATCTGGTATGTATGACAACTGCGTACCAAGGGACGTTCCAGGTATCGTGCATTCCGCTCATTTTTTGCACTGACCTGACGCTTTTCAATCCAACAATCTGGGTGCATGTTCGAGGGAAAGTACTAAAATTAATGGAAAAGGTGCTTGGTGTACGAATTGGCAGTATTTCGGGAGTATGACATGGAGTGCGAGTACTCGCAGAATACTATGGATGCTCTCTCTGAGTACTGCAAGTGAGTATTTTGTTTTTTGGATGTTGGCATTGTTACGTACTCTGCAGGTACCGCTTGACTGCTCGTACGCTTGTATCGGGGGTGACTGTACTGTTGATACTCCCAGCACTCGCAGTGTTCGAGCTCCAGTACTGCTCACAACCTCCAGCACTCACATTACATAGGCGGCAAGTACTGCAATACTCTCAGTACTCCGAGTATTGAGTACGGTACTCGGAGTCAGAAACGATACTCCGAGTATACTCGGAGTATGAAGTGCTGGTACGTATACTGGAGATACTTTCTTTCGTGAGTTTTGCTGTAGTATGTATAACGGCAGCTTTTCAGCATGCGATAATAATAGTGGTACGCGAGTACTCGCAGTAGTTCGGGGTTTTGTGCTACTGCTGTGGATACTGATGCCTGTAAAGCAAGTATTTTGGGGCTCGATACTGCTGCGGTACTGCCCGTACCCGCAATGTTTACAAGTTTAGGGGTTTGATGTTTCGGCTAACACAACGCCAAAATGTTGGCAGTATGTCGATCGTTATGGGCCATACTGCGAGCTATTAAAAAGTACTCCAACTGTTACCCGACGGGCATATACCCGACAACTTCGGGAAAAAAAATACGCGGATAGTCTCGAGTATTTGCGGCTTTTTGGGGTGGATACCCGGGTATACCCGTTTAACAGCCGGGAACCCGCAAAACATCCCGGGCACCTGGGTACCCGGGGCTCACATACCCGGCGAGTATGAAGTGGTTATACTCGTACCCGAGACGGGTATTCATAATAGGAAGCCGGGTAATTGGGCAAAGGGTAACAACACCTTCAACGCTTCATATTCTAGTATGGTGTGAGATGTGAAGCATGATACGAGCATTGTCATTTTGAAAAGGGTTGAGGTTTCACGGCCGGTGCTCCCAGTATACTTCGTGTTCTATCGAGTACATTACGTACTCCGAGTACTGAGAGTATTGCAGTACCGGCGGCCTAAAAACTGCGATTACTGGGAGTATGATGAGCTGCACTTAACTCCAGTACAAGCAGTACCCGTAGTACAAACCACCGAAATACTTGGCGTACTCAGAGTACACTCGGAGTTCTGAACCCGTGAATACTGCGAGTACTCGCTGTATATACTGCTCCCGAAACACGGCCACTCTTTGGCAGTACCCGCAGTACAGAAGCCTGAAAAAATTGAAGTCCAGCAGTATGCACAGCAGTACATAGCAGTATTGAACCCCGAAAAACTGCGAGTACGGCAGTCGGCAGTATTCGCAGTACAGAATCTGGAGATACGGGGAGTAGTAGTCACAAAACAGTATCCAGCAGAAGCGCCAACACTGCGAGTACACGAAGTACCTGAAGTAATTCCCTCCGACACTATACTTTAATTTACTCCCAAGTACTGGGAGCATCTGTGGAGGGTTTCATCGAGAACATGCATGTGCGAAAAGCTATCCTGGGTGGAGATGATTTAGGGGATGATGGGTTTTACCATCACCGGGAATCGAGGGTAATCGGGTACTCGGATGCCCGCGTACCCGGGGCCCAAATAATCGGCGAGTACGAAGTGTTTCTCGTACCGGTGGCAGGTATTAGCAAGCCGGGTAATACTCGCGAGTGCCCTGGTAAATAGGCAAGAGGTTAGTACCTAACACGTGTACAAACGCGGTCGAACCTGTTGCAGTACTCTAATCTCAAAATATTATCCCGTGCAAACCATGTACGACATGCAGAGCAATTATACTGCTTGCTGTATTATTAGTACATACCAGGTACATAGTATTTTATCGCATTAAATTATTAAATACGTCACGTGAGTTCGACCGATTGAATAGTTGGTACTCAACTTTCGAAGATGCGTCATATATACCTACCTCTGTTCTACACTACAGCACACTACAGCAGAGTATATTTCGTTTATATCATAGTATACTGGTATATATTGGGGTCATCCACAAGCAAAATCATGATGCATTTTTTTTTAAGAATTGCTGCTGGAGTTTTACAACTTGCAAAGTTGAGTATCAACTATTTAATCAGTCGAACTCACAGCTGACGTATTTCAAAATTTATAAAAACTTGTATGAATTTATAAAACTTGTATGACAGATGATACGCCGTTCGCGCGTTTAACACATCATGGTCGGAGTTGTTGTATAACGGGGGACCATAGTTAACAGGACCTATGGTATACATAAAAACCTATATATTTACCTATTTTTTCTAACAATATAGAGTCCTACTTACTATGGTCCTCCGTAATACATGAATAATTGATGTTCTCGCGTTATATGGCCACAACGATGCAGTGCATGGTCACAACTGTACAGGCTCCAATAACGACTCTAGAACGGAAGATCAAGTTTCACCTCCTGGACAGCTGCAGGCGAATAAATGAAATATGCCTCGGGAGGAAAAAATAAAACATGATGAGCGGGGGGGGAAATATACGACATACACATACTTCACAAACTGCTGTCACGCCTGCAACGAATCCTCACACCTCAGACAAAACAAACCAGAGAATACGCTGACTTCAAGGCCCGCAAGCAGCGCGGGAGAGGGTGTATACTAGTAGCACACATACACATCGAGCGAGCTATAAAAAAGACAGAATCTTCCACCAAGGGCAAGAAAAGACAGGAAAAAAGCGAGCAGAAAACGAAAATGAAGAGGCCGTATATATATATATACAGGGAAGAACGGAAGGAGACAAAAAGCAGACTCTTTTACAGGGGAACAGGGGAAAAGGCGGAGGGAAGAAAAAAAGGGAAAATTAATATGGAAAGCAAGTCTGTTGGGCAGACAGGCCGCCCGCCCCGCCCCCCGCCCCCCTCTCTCCCCCCCCCCCCCGCTCCCCCTTCCGCCCCTCACCTCTCCCTCCCACCCTCCACCCTCCACCCCCCCCCCCCCCCCCCCCCCCCCCCCCCCCCCCCCCCCCCCCACCCCCCCCCCCCCGCCACCCTCGCGCTCGTATTAGCGTCGACGGCGAGGGTCGCGGTTTCAACATTCCTGTGTTTCTCTGCCGTTGCTTCCTCCTCGGAGCAGGAAGCGATGACGTGCACAGGGAGTATCTGCTGCTGTATCTGTGCACAGAGTTTCCCTTTTTTTTCATCCACAGATAGATAGATGTCTGCGGCAAGTTTCTGCAGAAAAAGTAGGTACACAGATCAGGTAACACGCAGCATGCTCCCAATCCCAAGACGGGAGACGTGGTATGTGACTTTCGGGAGGAGAATGCTGCTGTAGGTACTGAGAATACTGGCAGTATATACTGGCCATGCTGCGCGTGCTCGCGGTGTTTCGGGGTTCTGTACTACTGCTGCTGTTGCTGCCTGCCTGCATTCTGCCAAATGTGTCGGCGTTTGATAGTTAGTGCGGGGGACTATAGTAAACAGGACCAAATATTGCTAGTAAAAATATGTAAATGTATAGGTTTTTGTGTGCACCATTGGTCCTATGTACTATGTTCCCCCGTGATAGTGCGGGCACTGGCAGTGGTTGCAGTAAGTAGTTTTTTTTTGGGCGGGTGCTGCCAGGACACTGGGTAACTTTTGACTGCCACCGCTGCTACACTCCCAATACTGGCGGTGTCGTGGTTTTTTATGCCGTCTGATACTGTCTATTACGGAACTCCATAGTTAATAGGACCTACGGTATACATAAAAACCTATATGTTTACCTATTTTTGCTAACAATATGTGGTCCTGTTTACTATGGTCCCCCCCGTGATAGTGGTTGTTCCAAGCGCGCCATCCACGCATGAAAGGGATTCCAGGATCCGATCACTTCAGACAAGCCCGGGTTGATGGTGCCAACCGGACCTGAATACTCAACGAAACCATTGAGCAGACCCGATACTTGTATGTGCCCCCTTGCGAAATATTTACGTGCAACACTGCAGTCACTTCTACCCCCCTTTCCTTATTCCCTCGCGTAGCCAATGTCGTTCCCGTCACCCCCCTACGCCTGATTACAATCGTAGGAGGGAGTCTATGAAGTGTGCTGGGAGCGTATGCGCAACAAAACCGTCCGCTTTCCTGCTTGTACACCTTCTACACTAAATACTATTACGGGGGGCCATAGTAAATAGGACCTACGGTACACACAAAAACCTATATATTTGCCTATTTTTACTAACAATATTTGGTCCTATTTACTTTGGTCCCCCGTAGTACCCGGTGCTTTGTCGTGGAGGTATACAGGTTGTACGGAGCACGTGATCAGAAAACGAGCAACAAGAAATGTACGCTGAGATTGAAAGCAAAGTACTATTACGGGGGTCCATAGTTAATAGGACCAATGGTGTACATAAAAACCTATATATTCACCTATTTTTAGTGACTATATTTGGTCCTATTTACTATGGACCCCCGTAGTATTCAGGGGGACCACAGTAAATAGGACCTACGGTGCACACGAAAACCTACAGTATATACTTCCTTAATTTTACCAACAATATTTGGTCCTATTTACTAAGGTCCCCCGTAAAACTGCGTAGTGGTACGGCCGCTGCTACTCCAAGCGGAGTCGACATTACACCCACCCACCCATAGCCCACCCACTCAATCCACCCACCCACCCACCCACCCACCCACCCATAACCCACCCACGATATAAAGCGGAATTCAAGGAGTGTGCGTATGTGTTGTACCGTGCAAACACATCGTATGGGATTTGGCATGACCGCCCCGAAATGCCGTACAATTGAAACGAAAAATAACTCGCACAAACTTAGACCAAAACTTTTACGCAAAGCCAAAACCAATATTTGTACGTACGTAGGGTGATTGGGATTATTTCGGTCAGGTTCGGTTCCTTGTATTCTGTTTCCTGTATGATAGAAGTCCGACCTCACCAATAAATAATTTTTGCCTGTCGGAAAAAGTTACGAGAAAAGGACGGTTTTAGCCTACAGTAAGTAGTAGTCGGGTTTGGGTAACTCTGTGGGTTGGATAGCAACCGAGGCAACTCCTGATTGGCTAGCGACATCGGGTTCACCTGTTCCACCAATCAGCTCCTCATGATCTACGGCCCTGGACTGGGTAATCGATCGATCTTTTACTTGCCCCTATAGCTCAGCAGGCGACACCTTCAGATTTGACGTCGTCGAGAACACGCGTTCGAATCTCACTTCGAACGTCTCTTGCATAAAAGCGCTTGCGCGTGCGTCCCTGAACACATATATCTCCTTGATTCCCCGGGTACTGAAACGACACGAGTAGGTCAACGTACGGCCGCGTGTACGGTATCAGTACCGACGCTCTAAATATCCCGCCGTTCAGAGGGGGGGGGGTGTTGTACGGATATTACCCTGGGCAATCGATCGATCCTTTACCCCTGTATCTCAGTAGGTAACACCTTCACGCTCACGTTTGATACTATACTGCTGTGAACTGTGACGCAAATTTTGATTGGCTAGCGCCTTCGGGCTCACCTGTTCCACCAATCAGCTCCTCAGGTTTGATGCCTGCTACGATAAGGGTGCGCCCATTATTTTCTGAGGCGTTTCTCCTCACTCCTCACTCGGGGAAACTCTTTTCGGCCAACCTAAAACCTTTTCCTGAAGACCAAAAAAAAAAAAAAAAAACGAAAACGAAATTGCAACCACGACGGAGAAAATCCCCATGGCCTTAAGAGTCGGCATCACGGACCGAAAATAATTGATATTTAAGCGATATAATACTGGGTCGTCGTGAAGTCGCTACCTACTGAGCTATATCGTAAGGGTAAAATATCGATCGAATACTCAGCCCAGGGTAATCCTTAAGCACACCCCCCCCCCCCCCCTCTGAACGGCGGGATATTTGGGGCGTCGGTACGGTGTTTGCCGCCGTACGCTTGCTGACCTACCCGCTTCGTTTCAGTACCTGAGGAACCAGGGAGACATGTCTGTTTTTAGGGACGCACGCGCAAGCGGTTTCTATAGAAGAAACGTTCGAAGTGAGATTCGAACCCGTGACCTGGACGACGTCGAATGTGAAGGCGTTCGCCTGCTGAGCTGTATGGATGGATGGGTAAGAGGTAAAAGACCGATCGGTTACCCAGCCCAGGGTGATCCTTATGGCATAGATCCTTTGTTGGGAATTGTGGTCAATCAGAAATAGTTTGGCCCAAAAAAGTCCTCCCTTACCATCGCGACGCGTATGATACAGATATAACCCATCCAAATGGGATTTTCGGAAACACCTTTATACCGTAGTATCACGGTGGACCATAGTAAATAGGACCAAATATTATCAGTAGAAATAAGAGATATATAGTTTTTTATGTGTACCGCAGGTCCTATTTAGTATGATCCCCCGTAATAGTAGTAGCTCAGAAGGTAGGGCTACTCGCAGAACCACGGACGTTGTGGCGTTCAGAGTCGAAATTTTCTACCGCTGAGCCAAAATCCTGCGGGGGGGGGGGGGGGGAGAGGGTGACAGTGCTCCATCCCCCCCAAAAAAGCATTCTCCTGAAAAATGGAAACCCCTATGAAAAGGGACACGAAAAAAATCCCCACCTCCAAAATATTGGAAACCCTTACTTCCCGCGGATCAGGAATGGGATAAGATTAGCAAAACTTTTCTATGTAATTGTATGAGCGCCCAGTTGTTGGAGGTGTCTCCATTAGGTGTAGGAACGGTGCTCCGTCTCGGAAGGGGTGCGAGATCAATGGTCAAATGACTAAGGCAAGCAACAAATGAGTATGCGCCCCCATAGTACTCCCATTGCTGTCTCTGGAAGTGGCCACGCCGGAAATTAAACTAACTCATTGAAGCTGCCATCCATATGCCAAGTCCGCCTCACAAGCGGTTCTTAGTAGAATGCAGCTCACCCTTCATGCGACTCGCCGGACACCTCACGGCGCTTCGCGCTTGGCGCAAGCAATGTCTGCCTGGTCGGTGAAAACCCGACATGCTCCGTCCCGGCATTGTAGGGATGCGAGGGTCTATGGTCATACGACTACGGCCATGCATGAGATCGAGTACATCTCTCCTATCGAGTACCACCCCCCCCCCCCCCCCGCCCGCCAAGTTGGGCGGCGGCGCCCTTTCTTTGGCCGAGGACCTCAAGAGTTGCTGTATGGTGCATCAGTGGTACGGGCGTGACGCCGCGGGGGGGTCGGGTGGCGCTCGGGAGAGCCGGTGTTCCGCGGGGGCATCCTGAAACAGACATAGTTGTGATGAAGAGTCATTTGGACATCACCATCATCGCTCTGTACTCGTGCGCAAGCGCACACTTATATATATATATATATATGTATTTTCATCCCGTTCATCACCTTCGCCCCTCCCTTCCTCTCTGCCTCCTATTGATGGTCTTAGCTCAGACCCGGATTCACAAAGTAAAGGTGTAGGCTCTTCTCGCTCCCTCCTCCCCTCTACGGCCCTCCCTGCCTTGCATTTTTATCGCCGAAGGTCTTTTCTGCCCTTCCTTTCCTCTCCTACTCGCATCGAGCGCACACCAGGTGCCTGGTATTACGTAACAAGGAAAGTAAATTCGGGGGGTCATTGTACTTAAAGTTAACGTAGTATATGAGCCAGCGTTCTAAAAAAAAAAATTAAGAACTCTTCTAAAAAAAAATTAAGAACTCCAGCCTGTGGAGCAACATTTTTTTTTTCTTCCTGTTTCTTCTTTCGTCTGTACTAGGTGTCCGGTAATGCTTGCGTGGTGCTTGCAGCGCTTGGTTATTTAACTTACATGAAGGTATCGTGGCAAGAAGTCGTGATGACGCTTTCCGGCCATCGCCGCACAGAGAGCACTTTGCGGCTGAACATTTATAACAATACCACGCGTACGGACTCTGTTCTTCGAGTGGGCAGCAACGCTTTCTTTTGCTGCGAGCGGCGAGTATCTCGACGACGATACGCCGTAGTTTTTTGCTTTTTTTATTAGTTAGTGCTGAAAAATGCTGGGCTAGAAACCCCACAGTAGTGGACATCCGCTGATGGCGAATCTTCTCGAGGTAGCTATTTGCGCAAAGGGGGCAAAGGGGTAAGTGCTGCGTCTCAACTCTTGAAAAGGAGTGGCTCCCGAGATTTTATATTTCGGGTGAAAAGCTGGACGAGATCTCGATCGAGACTGCTCTAAACTAAAAATCAACTTCTCGGTTGAGCATGTTGAGAAGTCAACCTACTCTAGGTTGGAATTTTTTTTTGTGGGAGTTTAACGATCCTCTTTCGAGACCTTTTCTTGACGGAGCCTGCAGAGAGCAGAGGAAGGGTATCATCTAGTATCTACTAGCCGCATAGCCACATACGATGCAGTGCATTGCTGCAGGTCCTGCCATGTGCCGCACGCGCAGACTCCCCACCATGTGTATCCCGACGAACCTAACGGGAGAAGGACTAGCCTCGCGGGTAGGGCTGACAGTTACAGCGATGATAACTCGGACCAATGCCATCCTGGTTTTTTGGGGCATGAGCGAAGCACGGTTTCCGACCGCCGCCATGTTGGCCCGCAAAGGATCTCGCAGCGCAATTTTTGCCCGATCCGCCGCATCGGAACGCCTGTTCTTGTTAGTGGGAGGAAACACGATCATCACGAAGAAGCGCCATCGCCTGAGTGGAGAGAGGAGTGGAGAGAGATGGCAGCCGATATCGTTTTTCTGCACGCGACTCTCGAGAACAAGCTGCCTGCGGTAACGCGGTAGCTGGTGCTCGGGATCGGCACCGTCGTGGTAGGTGGTGCTCATGAGTTCGGGTACTGAAGTGTGGTAATCACTGCAGTGTTTGCTGTCTTGTGCCATATGCAGGGTTTCGCAGGAGGGGCGAACACGAGAAGACAGATGCTACGCTGTAGTATATACAATACACCAGGCAGTAGTTTAGCAGCACCATATACCAGGCGTAGGAGGCACAGGAGACGAAAAATGGCGAGCCAGAGATCTGGTATGATCTTGCGGGGGCACACGGCATGGCGGGGAGACGGCCATGCGGACGGCTCAACGGGGCAAATAACGAGAAAAAGTCAACCGAGAAATCAACGAAATGATACTGTTGATCGAGGACTCGATCGAGATCTCGAGATTCAAGTCAGTTGAATGAAAAAAAAGTTGAACTACGATCGGTTTTTCAAAAATCAAGCGATATAAATCAAAGACCAAACGCTATTTTAGTTGAGACGCAAGCAAGCAACACTTGCTGAGGGGCACCGGGTATATTACAGGCGGCTTAATCAACCTACGAGAATATTTCCAAGCCACTGCATTCCCGAGCGGGTCGACCCTCACCTGGAGTATTTCCAAGCTCAGCATCCAAGTCGGCCGAATCAACCTAGAGTCTTGCCTGGCCCGGCATCCCAGCACTGGTCATCACTGGCTTTGCGGTGGGCTTGGAGTTAGTGGGGCTCAGGTCGGAGGGTGGGCTCTAGGCGCCAAGCACGAATCGTCCGTAAACATTTTACCATCAAGGGGTCAGACCACGCCTCGAAAATACCGACGGCTTCGAGTGCTGGCCTAGACGCGCAGGGTTTTTTCAATGCAGTAAAAATCATGCCGCAGTGTAGTCGGCTGAAAAAATACGCGTGTTACCATATATAGGAGTACATTTTTTTTCGGTATTCTTTTTTGTTTCTTGATGACTTTTTTGTTTTTTTTTTTGTTTATCCTCCGGCGGATTGGTAAAAAGAAAGCCTAAGCTCACCACACTTCCACGCTCCAATTTCGTGTCGTGTGTCAATTTAGCCGGGGCTCCTTATAACCGAAATCGTCGGAATGACATACTTTTTTTCGCGATGCGATTTTTTTTTTGTGTACCTTCGTAGGTCATGGGAGTATTCGTCAATCATTTGCACTTTCGTTTATATCAAAATCTGTTTTTTTTTTTTGTGAGGCATAGAGCTCCTCAACCCTTTCAGTATATTCTGCAGTCCCTTTTGGGCGACAAACTACTATTGTACTTAGAATTCAAGTGGTTTGTCCCCAAACAGGACTGCAGTATATTCTGAAAGGGTTAAGGTCACGTCAGGAACCCCAGAAACAAAAATGGCGCACTTCTACCGATATAGTATGTATCCCACAAATAAAAAGCACCTATTACGGGGAACCATAGTAAATAGGACCAACGATTGTTGGCAAAAATAGGTACATATATAGTTTTTTTTATGTATACCATAGGTCCTATTAACTATGGACCCCCGTAATACAAGCTAGGGCATAAGGCTCACTGTGTCCAGGACCACCGTGGAAGGACGCTAAAAAAAAAATTCAGCGGCGAGCGCTCCACTAAAACCTAGATAACAGGGGTCCGCGGCGAGCGGTAATCAAAATCCTTCATATTATTGCGGGGGGCCGTAGTAAATAGGACCAAATATTGTTAGTAAAATTATGGAAATATATGGGTGTTTGTGTGCACCGTAGGTCCTCTTAACCATGGTTCCCCCCGCAGTAACGGTAATCTGCGCTCAGACTTGACCCTTTAAGGCGCACCGCAGTCCCCTTTTTGGAGATGAACCACTCGAGTTCCCACAGTTAACAGGACCTATGGTATACATAAAAACCTATATGTATCACTATTTTTACCGACGACATTTGGTCCTATTTACTAAGGTCCCCCGTAATAAGAAGGTTAAAGAAGGATGGTAGCGATGGCGTCACAGTTGAGACGATAAGGCTTGCTCAGAGCAGAGGTATTCTTATCGACAGGCCCATGCTGTGATCAAGAATTGTTTCGATTTTCGAGACGTACATGGATGGCACTGCGAGTAGGGCCATGACGCGTGTGCCACGATAACGAAGGCTAGCATGATTGTTTGGCTGAAATGGAGTAGGTTTAGCAATCTGGGAGAAGGGATCTTTGGGGGTGTTTTTTTACTTGAAAAAGGCGTAGCGCGGTCTGCACTTCGGAATCGTCGTCCGCAATCGAGAAATTTCCTGGTTCGATGCAAACGCGGCGCAGCCGCGTTTATGGCCAGTTTTGGCCCGTTTGGGCTGCGGTTCGGAGTCAGGGATAGGGTTAGGCTTAGGGTTAGGGTTAGAATCAGGGGTTGGGTTGGGTCTTCGCCCGTACCTTGATCTCAACAGGAACCAAAACACCTGAACAGCCTGCCAACCTGAAGATCCTACCTCCCAGATTGTAATGGGACCTCTTGCTGACAGGCTCCCTGACCCTTTTAGTAAGCCTGCAGTCCCGTTTGGTGGACAAACTACCTGGAGTTTGATCAATTTGTCCACAAAATGGGACTGCGGTCTTGCTAACAGGGTTAAGGGCAACGAAAGAGCTATCCGATTTCGTTGGTCCCCTTTTTTGGTTTACGATATACTTCGAACAACACCCGGTCAAGGCCTCTCGGGACTGCCGTCCCGTTTTGGAGACACGGTGGTTAGAATTCGTTGGTCCCCGTTCTGGTTTACGATATACTTCGAACGACACCTGGCCGAGGCCGAGGTTAAACCCTCTCGAGACTGCAGTCCCGTTTTGGAGACAGACTGGTTAGAATTTAATACGGCGTGTGCCCAAAAAGAGACTGCAGTTTTCCCTACAAGGTTTAAGGGTCCTTTTTTTCTTTTCTAAAAAAAAAAGAAAAGTTAAATTTTTGGGGCGAGACACGCAGTACTGTAGATCCCCTTAACCTTTTATTAGGATTGCGGTCCGGTTGTGAGGACAGAAATACGTCGGGTTCGACTGGTTTTGTCCCCGCTAATGGGAGTGCGGTGCTAGAGGGGTTGAGGTGAGGAGCGCCTGAAAAAAATAGGTGCATCGCACCCCTGTTTTAGCGTGCGTCCAAAACTGCAGTATGTTGACAGGTTTGATGCTGCGAGCACTAGGCTCTCCTAAGCTGTGCATTTTCCAGGCGCTTGATACTGCGAGCGTGCTGGGGACATGCTCAACGGTTCTTTGGACCCTCGGTGACAATACCGTTATGAGTGGTACCGTTGACCTGTACGGTTTGGCCCAACCCAGCCTGTATAGCCCCCCATGCCACCCGAACGTGACCCTCAACCCACCCAACCCCGCCATTTTAATAAAGCTGGCATGTGCGATTGTAAGCAGTTGCGGGTGTATCGAGACGACAATCAAAATCCGATCCGATACAGGCCTCAACACCCCGATATCCGACAAGCAACCCGATATTTGTCGGACGCTTTGTTAGGTAGATGCTCGACGGAAGACCGTCCAGCCTTGCGTAGAAGTAAATATATATAATATGTATCCGCTGACTCAGAGATCAACTTAGAAGCCGTTTGGCTGAGGTTGGAGTGATCGACCGTCACGAACAGCGCACGCGTTGGGCAGCCCACACAGATCAGATAGATCTGACATATCAGATAGATCAGGTAGATCAGATACATCAGATAGTTCGGATTGTTCGGATAGATAGACCAGATAGATTGTACTGATCAGATGGATCAGATAGATCAGATATAGATCAGACCCCCACGAGATTATGTAAATTTTTCAGGGCAAATTGAGTCCCGATCTGTACGATCTAGCTCCTGTTGTGAGTTGGGAGCCGTATAGTCTGCGTTTTCTATACTAGATCTAGTATATGCTTCTCCTGAGTTGGTTCTGTGCTAAGGGGGAGAGAGAAATAAAGGCGAAGACGATCACTGGGATGGAAAAATAAAAAAGGCGTGCTCTGCTTATTGGACGACAAGGGGGGGGGGGGGGGGGGGGGTTGTGCCAGCGTCTGCTCCCCGCAGATTTTGTTGGTGCGTTTTCTTTTTTTTCATTGCGTGTGCCGGACGGAAGTCACCCAGGCAGCGCTCCACATGGCTGCTTATCGTTTGCGGCCTTCACTCTCTAGTACACACCTGGTGGTATATGTAGATCCAGGCGGCACTCAGGGCTGCGGAAAATCTTATCCACCATCTCCGGGCAACTCTGATCGCTGGAGTTCTTTTCGGAATACATCTTTTTGGCGGTGTTTGGTCGCGCTGCGTTCGGGCCCTCGGCTGCGTTCGAGCCTCCGAGGAGTGCGGGTGCATCAGTTGCGAAGCGAAACGTGAGGTGTTTTGAGCAAGTCGCATGAAGGGTTAGCTGCATCCTACTACGAGCGCCTGTGAGGCGGACGTACACATGGATGACAGCTTCAAGGGGGGGCGGGGGGGGGGGGGGGGGGGGGGCGGAGGCAACGCGCGATTGTGGGTGATGGTGCCCGAAACCTCTCAGCAACCACATAGATCACTCCTTGATTCTGCAGCTTCAGATTTTGTCCTCCTCGAATACGAGATGAATATCCTGCATGAGGCCATATTAAATCTCGTAGTACGCGCAATAGAAGTATCACACACAGCTCGAAAAGATGTTTCTCGACGAAATCCTCGATCTCACAGCTGTTTGGTTTTTTCTTATAATAAAGATCTAGCGACCTGCACTATAAAGGGACAACAACTGCACTATTACGGGGGGCCATAGTTAATAGGACCTACGGCAAACCCAAAAACCCAAACTCTTCGCTATTTTTACCAACGATATTTTGTCCTATTTACTATGGGCCCCGGTAAATATTAATATCATATCGAAAGCGCTCGCGCGAGCCCCCCCCCCACATAGCGGCTTGCCACCGTTTTCAGAAACAAGCCGTCCGCCATTTTTCGACAGAGAGCTAGACCTTCGAGGTGCTGCAGTGGTCGAAATTGGGCCGAATTTTTGGGGTACACCAAAATGAAACGGAAGCAATACCCCCCAACTGAACGTTTGCACTTCGCTTTCGGACAGCTACGGCTCAGCACAAGCAACAACAGCCCGCGACGTGGAGGCCCGCTGCTGATGGGCTATGTGAGGACGTCGGGTGTGCCCGGTAACAGTCGTAGGCAGCCAGAAACAACCCACGAGGTGTTAACGTGAGTTCTAAGTTGCAGGCCAGCAAAATCGCTGCGTAAGTATTTAATTTCACGCCCGGGAGTCTATCTATCTACCATGGCTATACATCACCGATTAGAAAACGGCTCCTGGCCTCCTGGCGGATCATGTGAACTAGTTGAAACGAATTACGCTCCCGTGAGAGGTAGGAAGTTGTGGGCCCCTAAATGGACTGAGAAGTTCTGGATTCTTATATTTATCCGCAGCGCTTGCACTGAAATTTTGGAGGTACAGGTCTTGGTTGCAAATCCCTCACCCTATTTCCAGGCCGTTTGTAATTTTTGGGAGAAACGCCTACGCGCGCCTACCCTACAACAGATCCCCTGAGGGATCCTCCGTGGCCTTAAAGTTTCCGGCAATGGTGGCGTTGAGTGCTGACAGCACTCCAGGCAGCAGTGCTGTAGCCGGTAACGTGTAGACGCGGAGCTTGCTTCCGGCTGGGCGTACTCTGATGCACCCCCGTATCTCCACCACCATTGTTATGGAGGCGATACTGTTCCTCTGGACGAGGAACTACTTGCCCTTCCTCTCAGAAGACTGTCGTTACATAAAATAGACAAAAATAACAAAACAATAGCGGTGAGATCGAGGGCTTCATCGAGACTCATCTTTGTAGGCTGTGTGTGGTACCGTACTAGTGATACTTCCACCGCGCGTACGGCGGGTTTTATGTGGTCTCATGCAGGATATACATCCCGTAAGGGCGAGTCAAGAGTGGGAGATTGTGCGCGAGTGAAATAGCGAGGGAAATCAGGAGGCTTTCCGAGCGATTCCCAAAACTTTACGATGCTAGCAGGCGTGATTGGGTAGGGGATACAGTAGTGTACAAGTGTTCCGGATAGAGCGAGCAGGGTCTTAGTCAGGAGAGATAGCCGGGGGTACGACTGGTATTTACGGAAGGAGAGCCTCCAGCAGAGTACGACGGGTGAGCAATTGCTTGTATCCAGAGAAAACCTGCACAACAGCAGTCGGGTCCATCCCGTACTGCCTCATCGCCCTCTGTGCTACCCCAACCTTGGTACCTTCTGACTGGCATCGTCGGCAGGCGTGGTTCTACGGTATGCCTAGGGCGTGCTAGCAACAACTTGCACTACAATCTCGGTTTCCTTGGTGATATTCTGCGTTGGGCATGGTCCGGGACTTTCTAGATGTGGGTACCCATTTAAGACGAGCCTACGGCATGCCCACGTACGCCGTGGTGACCGGTGCCGTTGCCGCCTCTCTCTAGGTGACGGGAGAGGAGAAGCGAGGGCGCGGCTGCGGGGTCGGGAAGCGCAATACTCGACTCGGGGAGTGCCTCGTCCCGCGTTTGGGGGAGGGGTCGCCGGCCCTCGCGACTCGCGACGAATGCCGGCGGCGGCGGCGATCAGCGAGTTCGTCCATCGCTCGTTCTGCGGCAGCCGCCTCTCGGTCGTAGGAGGAGTTATCGGAGGAGGCGGAGGAGGCCTCTTGATCGGTAGAGACGAGCTGCTGTTGGCGTGGCCTCGCCCTTTCGTAGTGGCATCAATAAGGGTTATCCGGTCGCGACACGACACCTGCCGGGTGGTGACTGTAGGAGACACCTTGCGCTATCTATCGTCCTCCAGCGCTCGTTGCCAAACAAAACAGATTGGTGGCGTCCACAGCGTGGGTGCTGTTGCATCCATATCGTGGACACTTCTAGATTGTTGGCATGAGTGCGGGTGTCAAGGCCCGGTATGTTTGAGTAGAAGGGGAGCGCAAGAGCGCGGGCGTCAAGGCCCAGCATGCTGGAATAATAGTGGCGCGAGCCTATACAGAAGGCGGCTTCCGACAATCACTATTATCCATGCCTGGATGCCACCGGCTTGCTTCGAGCAGCGAGCGCTCGAGGACGACGAATCACACGATGCCCTTCTCGAGACTGTGGTCAGGGAGGGGTTCGGTAGAGACGGCATAGTACTAATGATGCCACTATGGCGAGGCTACGTCAACTTCTTGTCTCTGCAAATTGAGAGGCCTCCATCGCCTCCGGTAACATCACCTATGGTCGATAGGTGACTGTCGCGGAGCGGGCGGCGGCCGATCTCGCGGAGAGCTATCGCCCCCATCCGCCGCGAGCCTCGGCGTTCACCCCCTCAGCACGAGACGAGGCCAACCTCGAGTCGGGCAATGCCCTCCTCAATCCCGGAGCAACGTCACCGCTCCCCTGCTCGACCACCACCTACCGGAAAGAACCTGTGGTACAGTTCCTCACGGCGTAGTAAACGAGCACCCCGGTTGATTCATCCCCTATGGGCACCTACAGTACTTGTCGCACCTCCCCAACCGTTTCCAACATGAATTCATGAACACTAATTTTTCGCGTGTAAGTTTGCTGCCGGTGCCCCCCTCCAACACGTTCGAGACACACCATGGCGCCACTCTCTGCCGGATGGCCAGTTCCGGCACAAAGTCATTGCCGAGGTTGTCCGCGGCGCTTCTGCACGCAGCGCACACCCTCGTCTCCACACTCCAGATGGGCCATCGCAGCCCCCTCTCCCGCCCTGCGGAAACGGCACGACCACCGCCTCGTCTTGCGTCGCGCTCACCCACTCAGGACACACCCTCCTCTCCACACTCCTGGCCGGCCCACCGCACGCTCCCCCCGCCTAACCGAATGCCTCCGCCGTATACGCTTCTGGCCGCCGCCGCCGCTAGCCCCTCGCCACGTAGCATCAGCGGGTGCTGCTCGTCCCCCCGTCGAGGTCGCCGCGACAGGGGCCGCCGGGGTCGCACCAGGGTCGCACCTGTGAGGGAAAATTGGACCCCCGCCACAACCGGATTGACCCCAACAATACGCCGCGTTCTGCCAGCGACGAACTGCACGGGAGCAGACGGAGCGGCATCCAGCAGCGGCATCAGCAGCAGTTCGCTCTCTATGCTAGCGGACCAACAGGAGGAGCCGGATGATTTCTCCGACGTTGTGCACTCTGAAGGCCGCTAAGCATGGGTGTGCATGATGCACGACCTGGCGCAGATGAAGGGCGCACGGAAACTAATTACCAATATTGCCATTTTTTCAGTACTTGCCATGGGCCAGTGGTCCGGGCCGGGCCGGGGCGACCCGAAAATTGTGATGGGCCGGGCCAAGAAATTTGAAAATGTGATGTGCCGGGTCGAGAATTTGGAAAATGTGACGGACCGGGCGGGGCCGGGCCGTGAACATATGAAAATGTGATGGGCGGGGGGGGGATCGCGGGCCAGCATCCAAGAAATTGGACAGGTCGGGCCGGGTCGGGTCGGGGCCCGTTATCCCAAGATTTGATTAGCCAGGCCGAGCCATGACCCATGATACGTGGGCTCTATATGGGCCGCTCCGCCCTACCCATGAGGTGGCCCACGTGTTTTCACGAGCCGGTCGGGTCGGGGTCTATGACGTGTGGTGAAATATGATGCTTCAACCAGCGCCTCTGCGTACTGCTTCTTCGCCCGTGCTGATCCGCTGCTCGCGGTGAAAACCGACTTCCACTCTGCTTCGTGACCCTTGTGCAAATGCCTGGTCAAAGCCTCGGTACCGTTTCCGGGAGTACAGAGGACACTCCTTGCCGTTTCCGCGACGCAGACATACCTTTGACGTTTTGGTCCTGGTTCGCCCGGTTCTGCCCGGGCGGAACCGCCGGCGAAAACTTCGTAAAGCAGGCCCAGACAGGGGACATCTTGTGGCCGAAAGTTTGCTGCAGCGGTGTTTACCTTCGCTTGTGTCCTTGTCGAAGCGGGAATGCGGACTGCTGCTGTAGCATGGGAAATCCCCTCCAAACGATCAGTGGCGTATCTATTTGCCCTCTTCGTAATCTTTGCTCTCTTCGGATGACAGATCGACACCCGATGTTGCAGTGGCAGGTTTTGCGGCAGTAGGTGCTGGTGCTGCGGGCGTCGCAGCAGTAGAAGGAGGAGGTGGTTGTCCATTTGTCGGTACGGAAGCTATCGAACCAGGCCGTTGGGAGAGTAGAATTTGTGTGAGTAGTGGTTGCTTATTTGCATATGGATGGCAGAATCAGAATCGGGGTGGGGGGGGGGGGGGTGGTGCTCATTTGTTGCCTCCATTAGTCATTTGACCATCGACCACGCATCCCTCTCGAGGCGGAGCACCCTTCCTGTTCCTAATAGATACCTCCAACAGTTGGGCGCTCATTACGTTGTTTCCACGTAATACATATTTTTTTTGCAAATCTTATCCCCTTTTCTGCTTCGCCGACTGTTGCCACCATCTATCGCCTAGGATACCGGGGGGGGGGGGTGACCTCGATATCATGCATGGCCGTAGGCGTATGACCATAGACCCTCGCATCCCTACAATGCCCGGACGGAGCACGTCAGGTTTTCACCGCCCAGGCGGTATTGAGTACACCAAGCGCGAAGCACCGTGATGTGTTGGGCGAGTCGCATGAAGGGTGAGCTGCATCCTACTATATAAACCGCTTGTGAGGCGGACTTGCATAATGATGACAGCGCCAATGAGTTGATATATTTTCCGGTGTGGCCACTTCCAGAGACAGCAGTGGGGGTACTATGCAACTGCCTCGTGGGTGCCTAACCCAACCATTACGTAACGCGATCACTCCCCCCGTGTGTTGAGTAAAGGTTCTCCACCCCGCACAAGTGATCTATGACTCGATCGCCAGCTGTGACCGACCGCCAAAATAAATACGGTAGCCTGCTTGTCTAGCTCACGTGGTGAGCGGCATGTTTTACAGTATCGTTGACAACCGATGCGAATCCAACCTATACGCAGTGTATAGGCGCGGGGGGGTTAATACCGGACAGGGTGGTGGCGCTGTTCGAGGCCGTGTTTTTTCCCGACAACCTACATTGTGGACGGGTCGGCATAATAGGTAGATACGCAGAGGAATGGCAAGGGCGACTGGGGAGCTATTGATATCTACAGTTCCATGCGGTACGTACATATAGGCGGATCGTGGTGGCGCCAGGTCTTCAGCTCTCATTTTGCGCGGCAGGTTAACGTGGATCTGAGGAAGGGGAAAAGAGCGTGATGGAGATGGCATTCATGATGAAGCGAGACGCAGAGACGTACGTCCGCGGGGTCCTCCGGAACGCCGCAGATACCGCAGCTGGATGTGTGGAGTACGAGTCGATTCGTGAAGGCCGCACCTGTACACTGGGCGTGCATGCATGCACAATATCATGCGGCTAGAGAGTTGACAAAGGCTGACGTTCGGCTTTGGGGAGTAAAGAGGAATGGCGGACGAAAGGAACGGAGGGAGTTTTGGGGTAACGGGGGCGGGGGAGGTTTGTGCTCGATCTCAGTGAAGAGGAATGGCGGACGAAAGGAACGGAGGGAGTTTTGGGGTAACGGGGGCGGGGGAGGTTTGTGCTCGATCTCATACATGGTCGTAGTCGTGTGACCTTAACCCCTTGCAATCCGACATGCCGGGACGGAGCACGTCCAGGTTTTCACCCACCAGGCAGACATCGCTTGCACCAAACGTGAAGCGCCGTGGGGGTTCGACGATTGGGGGATACTCATTCGTTGCTTGTGTTGAAATAATCTAGGGCGCATAGCGGGACTCACACAGACGGGCACATCGAGGCGCAGTAGCTTTCCTATTACGGGGGGCCATAGCAAAATGGGACCAAATTTTGTTAGTAAAAATAGGTAAATATATAGGTTTTTGTGTGTACCGTAGGTTCTTTTTACTATGGTCCTCCGCAATAGATGTAGACGTAAACCATGTACTTAGTATCGTCGCTCCATGCTCGAAGCAGGACGGTGCAGGATGGGGCAAAGTACAGAGTATAGAAAGTAGAACATCGAGGCACTGCCTCTCATTATGCAACTCCCGGCATATCAATACCCCGCCACCAAAACATCTCAACACCAACGGAACTCCACAATATCTCTAAGCGCCGTCGCGTCAGTATCCATTTCAAGCACAGTCAGCAGCTTGCCATAGTCATTTGACCGATGACCGCGAATCCCTTTCGAGACGGGTAAAGCGGGGCGTTGGGGGGGGGGGGGGGGGGTCACGGGGGGGGGGGGTCACGAGGGCGCGGGAGCCAAGAGAAAGGGCGGAGTGTAAATAATTCAACCCAGCAAGCGAAGTGCGGGTGGTTCACGCGCACCGGTGTGCGGCGTAGTGATACACACGTTCGGCGCGAGGGAGGTAGGGGAGGGGGGGGCACAGGACGTACGTTGGTGGGTTGGGGGGGGTAGGGAGAGAAGGAGGAACCCGCCGAAAATTAATAGGGGTACGGGATCCGCGAGTCGGCGGCGTCAAACCGGGAGACGACGAGGAGGTCGGGGTGGGAGGGAGAGCCGTGGAGGGATATGCGGAAAAGAACGGTACAGCGGCAGGAAGGAGGAGGACGGAGTGCATGGCGCAAAAGGGGCGGGAGACGGAAGAAGAGGTCGCTCCGGCACCAGAATCGATGCTGTTGGAAGCAACTGATACGGCAGCACGGGATGAAGAAGGGGTACGGTGGCGGTGGCGAGCGGTGTTGAGTGGACTGCCAAGAACACAGGGAAGGCTCGGGGGAACAGGTAGGTATATTGGCAGCGGTGGCTCAGACAGCCGGGGAGGTTTTACCTCGATATGGGCGGGAAGCGATGGGATATGGTGGGGAAGGCTCCTGGTTCCGCACATGGACGGGAATCGTATAGTGGCTTGATTTCGGCAAAAAGGCATGGATTTCCAGATATCGCGCGGCTGGGGCACATTACAAGAGTGAAATTTCGAGTAGACAATAGGCCGGCGGGGGGGGGGGGGGGGGGGGGGGGGGGGCACTAGAACACGAGATTGCGTACATAAATTACTGGAGTGCGGGGACTATTGAACAGGAAGTGCGGTGTTGAGGTGATCGCAGCCTTTGTACGGGGTAGAGCTCTGGTATTTCTGTTGGAACGAGCGGGAGGCACTTGAGGGTTACGGATATCGCCGATAGGCGCAGTCGAAGAACCATTAAAGGGCAGGATTGGGCACGGCATGAGGTTCGGAGGCAGCAAGGAGATGCGAGGGAGTGGATCGGTGAACGAAATGACAGGAGAGGAGTAAGATTCCCGGATGCGAATTCTCAACAGCTGATGAATGATATCATATACCGGATACTGGGGCTGCTTGCGAAGTTCGGCAAACGTATGTAGGACACTTCTGAATCAGACGAGGATCGTCGAGAGGGCATTTCGACAAATTGGGGTAGACTCGGCAGGGGCGGCGGCACTCGGGTGCGTGGTGGCAGGCGACGTCGTAGTGAACACGCGGCAGCAGCTCGGGCAGGGGGGAACCTAGGATGGTGGATGGGTAGTGGCAACCGCGGTCCAGGACGCGCAGTGACAAACGATGCGGGCGACAGTGGCAAGTTCAGGGGCAGGAGTGAGATCGACAGCACATGCATGAATTGCACCTATAGCAGGGGAAGGGTAGAGCCGTTTCCGAGTGGTCGTGAATTGCCGAGAATGGAGGGGGCGGGGAAAGAGTAGAGTATAGGGCTGGGGTATCCTTCGTGGATGTCGCTCTTTCGGTGAAAGCGCAGTGGGAAGAGGGCGAGGGACACGATGTTTAGACCTGTCGAAGTCGTTGGCTGCGATACGATTTCAAGCCATGGGGGAACGGGAGGTTGGACGGGGGGGGCGGGGGGGTGGGGGGGCATTGTTATTGTACAACAAGGTGGCAGGCTGGGCACCGCGGCAGGAAGTAGGGGGAGTTTTGTTGGATGCGGTGGTGATGGCAACCTTGATAAAATTTCGGGAGCTGCAAGACCTGTGGGAAGGGTTAGAGGAGGGACCAGGGACGGGGAAAACGACAACGATGAGGGAGGTGCTTGTGTCGGCTGACAAGTTACGCCACGCTCATTGTTTAGTCCGGTCCGGGTGGTGTTTCGTGCGAAACCTTCTGCAACGTAAGAAGTTGCATCTTAATGGGGATGAACGGGCAGGAGAAGGAGTGGGGTGGGGGGCGGGGGGCCATAGGGAACGCACCGGGAGAAGGTGGAGGCGAGCGGAATACTGAGGCTAACGGAAGAGGTTTTTGCGGACCAAAGGGCGGTGGAGATGGTACGCGCGGCAAGCGAAAACCAGGAAAAAGGGAGAGTGTCGCAACCCCGTTTTTATCGGTTCGTGAACACAGACTCCGGAGACGATGGGGTTTTCGAACGCATCGCTTAAGGGCGATGGGGGGGTTGTGCCGGGAGACGGGGGTGTACTGGGGATACGAGAGGACGGAAGAGGTCGAAGAGAGGACGGTAAGGGCTAACAAGGAGAAAAGAAGGTGACCGGATGTAGACAAACACCTTCGAGATGGTGGCGATGGTGGTGAGGGTGTACGTGATGATAGGCGATGGGAGGGGACAGGACGGACAGGGGGGGGGGGGGGGGGGGGGGGGGGGGGGGGGGGGGGGGGGGGGGGGGGGGGGGGGGGGGGGGGGGGGGGGAGGGGGGGTGGGGGGGGGGAGGGTGGGGGGTGGCAGTGTCGAGACGGGCGAATGACTCATCGGTAGTGCAATGGGTGATTCTCGGCAAGAGGGGGAGGAAGTAGGGAACGAAAGCGGGGGCACCGATGTGGATGTTCGGAGCATTGGCCACCCCCGAAAGATCATGATCTAGATCATCTAGTTCGTCGCCTTCCGTTGTGAGAGGATGTGCAGAATCTGCCTTTTAGGGAAGATAGATCCAACCCAGGAAGCATGTGCTAGATGATGCAGATTGCACGGGTCCCACCCGGCAACATGATCTAGATCATACCACATCGGGACTACAGATGATCTATCTGCCTTGCGGAAGATGTAGATCGTGCAGTGGGAAGCGATGATCTTTCCGAGATGTGGCCAACATTAGGAGCTCAAGAGATATGATGCCTCCTGACCAAACACGTGAAATGGTTTCACAACAGGATCGCGAGTGGAATCACTGCATGAAAGGAGGAGGAAATCCAGACGTACTTGACAAAGGAGCGAGCGCCCCCAAACTGTTCCGTGAAGCTGGAGAAGAAGGAGGGGCGGATCTATGTATTTGGACGGTCTTCGAGAGGATACTACGCGCTGGAACGGGCCGCGCAGTCGACCAGCAAGACTTACGAGGCGAAGTGGAGGATGTGGGGGTGAGCTGTAGGACGTACGCGGGGAACGGGTGCTGACGAGACGCATAGTCGGGAGGGGCGGGGATGGTAGAAGAACGCTGGTGCAACGCATGGCATCCTGCTTGCGCGGTGAAACTAAACAAGGAGGTGACAAGCAGTAGCGGGGAAGCTGGTAGCGGTCAACTTCTACCATGAGCTGTGGGTGGGGCTGTCGTTGCCACTACGGTAGAGGTAGCGTTTTTCTTTCTGATGCTCCCGACTTGACCCTAAGCAACTCTCTATAGCTCGCCCAAATTCTGACTCCGATAAAATGGGCTAATCGTGCAACTCGATGAACAACCCCGAAGCCTAAAAGAGGTACAATGTATCACGAACCATATCGCAAAATTACTCGTACGCGAACGGCGTTCCACCGATATTGGGTTCACCCCTATTGGTTCAGAGGAGGAAGGTTGGCCATGACAAGTGACCATTTCAGCAACGCCAACCGCGTGGACGGGGGATGGTACCAAGTGGTGTCCCCGAGTTCCAATGCAAGGAACCGCACGGCACGGCACGGGCGCAGCATGATCAACCATTGTGCCCGTACTGCTGGGCGCTACCACTGGTCGCTAGACGGTTGAATGGTTGTTAGCACCAAAATTATCAACCATTGTGCCCGTACTGCTGGGCGCTACCACTGGTCGCTAGACGGTTGAATGGTTGTTAGCACCAAAATTATCAACCATTGTTTCTGGTCGCTATCTCGGAGACCCAAAGAGTGTTATATACTCCTATCGCAGCCCACGCCTTAAGGCCGCGTGGGGTTGAGGCGTTGAGGCAAGGGAACAATATGGCACGCATGGAGAGCGGAAGTCAGGAGAGGGCGATTGAAACGTTGTCGTAGGGGGGGGTGCTGGGCGGAGGTAGTAGCAGGCAGCCAAGGGTGCGGGGGGTGTGTGTGGGAAGAAGAGTAATAATGGGGGTCGGATTGGGGCTGACGCATCACCTGCTGCTGCTGCTGCTGATGCTGCTGAGAGCACTGGGACTATTCGAGTGAGAAAATGGGGGGTGTTTCACAAAGTCTGTAGTTTGCGGAGGCGAGGCGCGACATTGCTCCTCGGGGGCAGCAGCTGGGAAGGGAAACAAGGAGGGAAATCCATCGGGTGGAAGTCAGGTTCAGGAGGTCAAAAGGGGGTCAAGGTGAAGCACGTGCAGTGCTGGCGGGGACGAGAAAAAGGGTCGGAGAGAGGGAGGAGCATCGGGGGAAGGGGGGGCAATGGAAATAGGCAGTTTGGAACGGTAGGGAGAGGAAACGTCGGAAGAAGCACTACTCACGACGTTCTGGGATAAAAGGAGGTGGAAGGTGTGGACGAGAGTACAAGCGACGCATTGTCTGAGAGTTAGAACCGAGGAATTAGCGGAAGGATGGAGCAGTGAGAGGAAGCGAGTGAGGGTGGTGGCGGAGAAGTTTGCGCTACATTCAAGGAGGATCGGGGAAGGCGACAAAGCTGGCCGCGAGCGGAGCGAGCGACGCGTGTTTACGGAGGAGCGGGTGGAGATGTGCGTCGAACGTGCTTATGGAATACATTAAAGCGAACATGAAAGATCCCGTTTGGGTGTCTGGGGTCCTTGTAGAAGGAGGAAGTGTACTCATGTCATGCATGATCGTAGTCGTTAGAACCTGGGGGGATACGACGGGCAAACAGGACAGGGTGCAAGAGGGCATGGTACGCGCCCCCTGAGTTGAGTCAGACAACCTGCGGCAGGCAACCCGTTGCCAGTCGATGTCAGCCGCCTGCTTGCTGCGGAAGCTTCAGCTCTGGACATCTCGTCAGAAGGCTGGCGCTCCAAGGCCAGTGGCGTTGACTGTCCGGCTGGTCCAGAGGACCGACGTGAGGAGGAGAAGGTGAGTGACAGAGTGTGCGAGGAGCTCACTGGTCTCGGAGCAAGAAAAACAGAACACCACAAGACTCTCTTTGCGTGATACGACAAGAAACAAACCCGATCACCGAGGACCCTCTCTCGTCGATTTGATCACTTGGGGTTCTCTAGAGTTTATTTTCTGAGTTCTTCATCTACGAAACGGCTGATGCTTGCGTCGCACATGTACTAGATCGGCCTTCGGCATATCGCGATGGATATACAGCACCACCGAAGCACAACGTGCTGTTGTGACCTACTGACTGCAGGCGACTACGTTACCGATCAGCGACCCGATGTAGATGACCAGGTACTGCTGTGTGGCACAGTAGATACCTTTAACACGACCCCTTGATGCAGGTGGCTTATTCAAGAATGCTATATTCGACTATTAAAATAGATTACTCATCAAGTACGCTATAAAAAAAACACTATTGCTTGACACGGGCCAAGTCCTAAATGATGGCGATACCCAGCGACCCCAGCCGTGATGCCCCCGCAGCCCTGAAAAGTGAGATGATGCCCAGCGACCCGAGAAGCGGTCCTCGAGCAGGCCGAACCGATCGATGGTGATACAGCGATCCCAGAAAATACTATTATGCCCTGATCCCGAAAAGACACTTCGGCGGCCCCACGTGGCGGTTGTTGCGGCGGCTCCGGAAATACTGGCACTTCCATGAGATGTAGTCCGCTAACGATTCCGAAGGTTGTATTTCTGGCAATCCCGTTATGGTATGTTTGCAGCGATCAAGTGATTCATTTGTTCGGCGAAACCTGGTTTGTGAGGTGAACCCTGTCCGTGATGTTATCCTCACCGTCCGTTGTATTTTCACCAAGTAGAATGAGAAGCCCTCGTCCAAGTCGTTGTCGAATAAAACAACCGACGTATTTGCGTTATTAACCGGGCAGATTTGGGCGCTCATTACAGCTCCCGTGTGCGCATTTTGAGCGCGACGGTTCCTTGCGCGTATAGCACTCGGCGTTGTTGTGCGTGGTCGTGTTGCGCACAGAGCACCACTTCCGCCCTGCTCCACCCCCCATTCCAGCCTCTTTATTCTGTCCGGCTGACTTGTCGTTATTCCCTTGAATGTTGGAAGGCACAGCAAATCCACTCCTGCAATACACCGGCTTGCACCCACAGTCAGTTGTGGCACATCACGGAAATACTGGGATCATATGACGCTGATGTTGCTGCCATGACCGTGCCACACCCAGCGATTACACCCGTCTTGCTTCGCGACAACCCATCCAGGTAATGGTGGCGTACTACAGACTGAGTCTGGGAAATATCGAAGTATTGGATCTTCCAGATCTTCTCCAGCTTGACGTCCCAGTATTCCTCCACCAGCCCTTGGAGAACACGACGCCCGTGAACAACGCTTGTTCGTAACTGGTACCTCTATCTCGCTCGGCAGACTGCGCAGTCCTGTGGACTCATTTCCCCCTTTGGGGCCCCCGAAAAAAACGACAGAGCCAATGGTAACTTGGGTCATATCACGTATCTACGAGCAGAGTGAGCGCTCAGCACGTCGGGTAGGATCGTGGTGCTGCCGTGCCGTACGAGTCCTTGCGCTGTACCTCGGACACAAATTTGTACCCTTCTCTGACCACGTAGTGGCTGTTTGCTGTGATCGTTGCCTTTTACCGCCAATCAATGCTCGCCTCTGCAGTCCCGAGAGGGCTGTGTTATGTACAAGGTCGGGACACGCGTTGTATCCCTTGCTAGGTTTGCCCATTGAGCGGGTACTCGTTGGGACTCGCGTGTGTTGATAGCCTAGAGGCAGAAGAAGAGCAGCTTTATTCCTGTCGAGCACGACGAGGGACTGAGAGCAAGGCTAGCAAAACCCCTGGTTTTCCATCTATGATACGCCTCCCAAGTACATACGTACACATACGATACCAATATCTGTACTCAGGTAACTAACGGTCTTTCTGTATCACTCAAAGCAGTCTCATAACACTGTCTCCCTCTGATGAGTCGTACATGCAGAAATATGGGAAATTAAGGGAAACCCGATCCCACGAACTAGAACATGAGTCAAAGATACGGCTACGAAAAACCCATTCGCGCACCTCTAAACGGCGAGGTTTCGAAGCCGACAAGGGACGCCAAGAAAAAGAAAGGAAGGCCTGACCGTAAGGGACAAGAATAAATCATCAATGAAAGCCATCTCCATATCACCCGCAAGGGAGGTGTGGGGGTGAGAAAGTGTCGACGGAAAAGCGAAAGGTTAGCAACAAAAGTGAGGCGCCACTATGAGTAGCCAATCTTACCCAAATCGCTCGCGGCTCCCGAGCGGGGGGGATCGGCAGGACGAAGAAGGAAAATGACACGGAATACGACATGAACCACTTAAACCCAGACCAAACACTCTGAAAACGCGTCCTTTGCCACCAATGTGCGTGGCCCGATTACCCAGACCAGCCCCGGCACTGAGCGGGGGGGTCGGGAGGACGAAATAAGCAAAAATCATCCCCTACCCGGCCAAATGAAAAACACACCAGGAAGGAGCGCTCAATCACACCGAGTAGAAAAATACCGACTCGAAAACTCGGAAAACGTCAAAAGTATAAGAAAAACCCCACAGCTGAGGAAAACGGCAAGAAAAGAAAAATGGAGTGCAGCCGAGATGCGAAAATCGGCAATCCACGGCGCCGCCTCGGGATTCATCTACGTTACGCTGGACCCCCCCGTGCAAACGCGCTAGCCAAGTGTATTTGTAGACAGTAAGAACCTCGTACAGCTCCCGTTGAAGTCATGCAGCGCGCCGAAGAAAGAGGAGCCTTTAACGGTCCCTGGTCATCCAAAAATCGAACCAAATACATTCCAACCGTCGGTGTGGTTACGCTGATTTTCCCAAGCCACCACAGACCGTCGTCGCCCTTGTAGCAAGAGTGAGCCCCACTGGGAAAAACGGTGATGCTATACCGGTGAAGAAATTCAGCGTGAGGTACGCAGCCATAGCCGGGTGCCAGGAGCCGCTCGCCGTTATCCCGAGAAAGCTCCCTTTATGCCGCGCCATTTCGCCTTCGGTGGTACAGGCGGTTGGTTTGGCGGTGCTTGTTCAGGGCTCCGGCCCAGTAGCGCAGTGTATTGTGGCGAGAGAGCTGAAGATCCTTTTCCGCTCCCATGACTGTCTGGAGGGTCCTGTCCAATGCGTCTCGTACATCATCGCGACTACGCCACCTCGCCCTCGAACCGATGGGTGTCCGGAAATCCCTACCATTTTCGAGTCGTTGAAGAGGAATCGCAACGCCGTCTTGGGTGACGTGGCACGGGGGGGGTTTCTTGTTGAGCACGAGTTGCGTCAGCACCGCTGATAAATACATCGGCATATCACACCACGGTTATGAGGGCTGGCACAGGGCTTGCAGCGTTGCACCGACACGCGCCGGCGAGCATCAGCGCCGGGCATGTCGGAAGGAAGATCAAAATACAGGAGCTTGGCCCCGAGAAGGGATCTGACTAGGGTGTCCGTTGAGGAGCAGGGGCCGATTGCGAGGACTTTGCAGAGGCCCGTCTAGTCGAGTGAGAGTTTTCCTTGAGGGCCTTGGCGTCTGTATTAGTTTTCGTGCCCTGGCGGATGGATGATGGCCGCGGTATTGTACACCCACGCCTAACCGCCAATGGCGAATTTGGGGACTGGACGTAGTGCGTCGGAGAGGGCGGAGTTGCGGTGGTTCACGCGAGCAACGGTGAGAACGTGGTGTTCTCGGACGATGCCATACGCGTGCTGCCGGCAATTCGTCACTAAGTCGCCGTTCGCTAGGTGGTCTCGGGCCAAACTCTGGTGGTCGGCAACTCAAGCACGCTCGAAAATCTCGCGAGAGAGAGGCGAGGCAGCCGACCCATAGGGACCTTGTCGCGAGGCAAGCCATTGGTGGTACTGACGGAATGGTTGTACGAAAATTCGACATGAGAGAGCTGTTCATCACAACTTGTTTTGTGGCTCGTTGACAACCATCGATAGCATCTGAGCCATCGTGTGCTTTACGCGTTCCACTCCACCGTTGCGATTTGGGTGGTAGGAGCTGATGGCAATTATTTTCCGAACCCTAGAAGCTGATAAATGGCGTACGAAACCTTGGAGCAAAATTAGAGGCTGTTGTCCGAGAGGATGCTGCGCGGGCATCCTCAAAGGGGAATATGTCGGTTGATGAGAACGTTAGCCGTGCCCTCAGCGGTAAACTCAGCCGCCGTGACTGCGAACATGTCGGCTCAGCGGCTGAAACGATCAGTGAAAAGCAAAGCTATAGGTGTTAGCTCGAGGCGTTACCTGGCGAGGGCACAAGTAGTCGACGCTGACGGCGATGCCCGACCTGGCGAGGGCATCGTGATGGTGGGCCACCGGACCGTCTGCCGCGAACTTTTCCGCGCTTGACACTTCAAGCAGTTGCGTGACCACCACCGCGTGCAGATGCTCATACCGATCCGCCGATAAAAGTGTTTGAACATACTTCGGGCGCGCGCGGTTTCCAGGTGCCAGGAAGCTGTGGAATTGCAAGCCTGCATGACCCAGGGGCGCATGAGCAGCGGCACTTAAAGGCGAATAGGCTCGTTGTTCAATAAACAGGCCGTACAACCCACTGGCCGTTGCGTGCCAGACGAAAGCGGGGGAGGCAGCTGTCGGACGAATAGGACGATGCTCTCGTCGGTGGTGTGCAGTCGTTCTTTGCCAGCTAGCCCCTTAGCCTCCGAGAAAGGAGGGCGCTGGTGAGAAGGGAAACACGACAAAAAGTCGGCGGGCAGACTTGCTGCCGGTCATGAGCTATGTAGCGCATGGCGCCGTTGCACGCAGGCTCGTCCTGTCGCTCCCGAGCCCAGTCGGCGTGCGAACAGCGCAGCACGCTGCGGAATCATCGAACTGAAATTCGTCAGCTGCGTCGAGACCACCCACGTCGATCGTTGTATCGGACGGTACGTCAGTCGGTGGTGGAAGCCGTAAACAAAGATTTACCACAGACTCGGCGCGGTCACGGTGGGACAAAATCGGCACCGTCGGGACTGGTGAGGCGACAGAAGCGGAGGCTGTAACGACGGTCGCGGAAGGTTGCGGGCGTGGGACTGACGGCGGGGTGGTAGCACTCCGGGCGGATGGTTTAGATCCCCCGCCGGACCCGAAGGCGTCATCAATAGAAGTTGGCGCCGTGCCAGTGGCCGCGGCGGTTCGTCGGGTGGAGATGCGGCCCGAAGGCAGCAAGACAGTCAGAGGCGCCGGGTTGCCAGGCGGCGAAGGGCCAGAAGAAGTCGGGTCAGTAATCACGGTGGAATCTTCTCGCTGTGAAGTGCTCGTCGGGAGAGGAGCGTGCTGGGCGACAGTTGTCGCGGCAGCGGGGACTTCTGCAGAGCCCCTTGCCGCTCCCTGAGGGTAAGAAACAAAACCGAAGCGAAAGCGGTGTTGGAGTTAAGTGAAATATCCCTACGGCCAGGACGGCGATCGACGGTAGCGGCGAAAGCTGATACAGGAGCGACGAAATCTCCCCGAAGGAGCAGAAATGTCGTCAATCCTCATACGTGGCCCGTGTGCGCGAGAATAGCGAAGATCTCAAGAGGCGAAAGCCAGTCCATCGAAAACAGCGTTATCGGGGCGGGGCACCAGCCCATCAAAGCCGACGCCGGGAATCGGCAAAGAACGAGTGCGAAACCCCGCAGGTTCAGCTGAGGAAGATACCGCCGTCCTCGACCGGGGTGAGGCTGTTAGACCCACTGCGGCCGTGTTGTTTGGCGGATTCTCGCGAACGGGACATAAAATCGGCTTCGAAGTCCAGCGGAGTCCAGTGCGTCTTGGAATCAAGGGTAGCGTGGCTGATAAAGGCCAAAGGACCGCGTCGATCCATCCGGCTGCTCCTGGTTGAGCACAGCACCAAAACCGTCGTTGGAGTCCAGCATTTTGCTAAGAATGGTTGCAACTACTTGCAGGCGCGACGGTAGGTGTACCCAGACGCGCAGAAACGAAGCGTGATTGTCCGGATTTAAGCGCTCGGGCAGGGCAGGCGAGGGCGAGGCCGTGGTTGCCGCAGCGGTGAGGGGAGAATCCGTAGCAGCTAAGACCTGGAGTGCCGCAGGTGGGCTTCAGAAAAGGCCAGTGACTCGGCTTTCGCGCTGCAAAGCGCCCAGCCGGACGCTCATGAGCGAAAGCGTCGGTGACTCCGAGGGGGTCGCCAGGTTCCAGGTCTGTAACTCCAACGAGGGGAAACGCCTTCCATCCGGAGGTGACCTTCCGCCCGGAGGTGACGAAGTTTTTCTCCGGCTGAGAGTAGGCCCAGCTGGGCCGGCATGTCGACCATTCAAGGCCTAGTGAGTGCCAGATGTGGTGTCAGAAGAAGCCTCGTCTAGCGTGGTTGTACCGCGGACGAAACTGGGGCCGTTTTCTGACAGCGCGAGAAAGGGATCTCGACACCAGATGCGACAGCCAAAGCCTGGGGGCTGTGATCAGCAGGCGCGCCAGAAAAATAGGTCGAAAGCTCCAAAGGAGGACCTGGGTAAGCGCGGGTCGAAGCCAAAAAGGGCTATTAGGCGGCGCGGTAATCCCATGAATTCCGTCGGAAGAGGTACGAAGTTGTGTATTTGATGAGAGGAGACGGGCGCACCAGCTCGGCCTCACCTCCGCGAATGGTGTCGCGAACGGCGGAAAGAGCTTTCCCGAGCATTTTTTTGCCTTCTCCATCGATAGGGGTCTTGGGCCTCGGGATCGTCCGCCCGGATGCCGATGTCCCATAAGGGATCAAAAGGGCTAGCTTCAGCCAAAACGTTTGGTGCCAGTGCTCAATAGGTGCTGCTTCATGGTCGCGTTCTGTGTGAACTTGGCAAATGTGTCAGCATGGACGGCGTCTTCCCGAGCGCGGTCCCAGATAGCGCAGTCGAAGTTATGCACGCCTCGGCCGGTTTCGTTTGTGCTCGCGTGAGTCTGGCGAGGAGGACATAGTTAGCTCCGCTGCGCCATAGTCCTGGAAAAGTCGAGCCTTTTCAGCCGTCATCGACTCTTCCGCGCAGGAAGATGACACATCGTCTAACGACGAATGAGGAGGGGGACCAGCGCCAAAAATAGGAGGGGGGGCGCCAGAACGGTACCACCCGCTCCGTTGAATACTCGAGAGTAGGGTCAAAGACCGACGGTGCCTATTTCGGGGGAACCATAGTAAATAGGACCAAATATTGTTAGTAAAAATAGGTAAATATATAGGTTTTGTGTGTACCGTAGGTCCTATTAACTGTGGCCCCCAGCAATAGCCGTCGGTGGCCGCGATTGCGGTGTGGTGGGGTGGCAGTACACTTCTCTGAGAGCACTGGGCTCCAGGTGCACGAGACGAGTCTGGTTCCACGTAAAATGGCTCGGTGTCACCATTGCTCGTAGGCGAAAAATGGCCCGAAGGTTCTCCTAGTGCGCCCGATGGTCTCTGGCGTAGGCCAAGAGGGGCAGGGGGCTCTGGCTCTGAGAGCTGCGATTCTGCCGATTTTACTGGGTATGGTTTCCGGTTGATCTGGCCGGAGGCCGTGGAGTTACCACTGGCTCGTCGGGCGGCGTCAGGTTTTTCCTTCTCCACCAGCCGAAGGAGCGCTGCGCACGTGAGGTAGCGTGCGTATAGACGAAAGAGGGTCTGCAGACCCACTAGGCGACTTCAAAAACGGGGCTTGGGTGAGTGGCAACAAAGTGCCCATCGGAGAGTGCTTCTTCCCTGGGTAGACCTGCTGGGGAAGGGGAACGAGGCAGCTAATCTTGTGGACCCCTCCTTGATAGAAAAAAGGGTGGAGCGGCCACCGTTCTTGCGAGGAAACGCCGAGTCGAGCTTCAACCAAGATCTCGGGTTTTCGGTGTCGGCCTTCCCGCACCTCACACCGACCGCCACAGCATGGCCGGGAGGTCAAGGAGGGGGGCACACTCGTTGAACAAAAAAACAAAGCGTAGGCGCAACAATCTTGGTGCTGCGCGGCGCGTGGCTTGGGAGACCGTCGTTCGATGCGCAGGCTCTCGTGCCAAGGCTGAGGAGAACGGCGCTCGAAGCGAATGCTCCTCTCGCCTGAATATTGCCGTAGCTGCGGGAAGCGGTGCTCAAAACGCGGGCTCCTGTCGCCGGCAGACCGGCGCTCATAGCGCGGGCTTCAGTCCCCTGCCTGAAAAGGGAGTACCGCCCGAGGCGCAGGCTCCTGTCGCCGGCGGAGCGGCGCTCAATGCGCAGTCTCCCGTGCCCTGGCTAAGGGGAGCGGCGCTCAAGGCGCAGGCTCCCGTCGCTGGCATCGACAGTGGCGGCGGAGCCCGTGGGCTCGCCGCAGAAGCACGTGTGGCTGTGTCGTTGCGTCGACCGGATATACGGGACGACGTGCTTGGTGCAAGGCCAGCGGGCGAGGTAGCGGTCGAGACAGGTCGGTGTTGAGCACTGGGCGAGCCTGGACCAAGGGAGTCTTGTGAAATATATGTAATATATATTGTTTAGATTAAAAAAGTGTATTCCCGGCAGTGATGGCATCGCAGCGGACACCAAAGGCGGGGGCAGCAGCGGCAACGATGGGCGAGGGCGGGATATCACCACGGTGGCCAGACCCGACTACTGGTACCTTGTTCCGGTGTGTGCTGTGGCCGTCGTTGTGCCGGCCTTGCTGAGCTTGACACTGATTTTTCTCGCACGTGTGGCTTGAGCGGCGGCGTTTTTTTTTCCATATGTGTGCGTGTGCTGGTTGTAGTTCTCCGAGGGTTTGTCCTCGCTGCGGTATCGCGTCATAAGCACTTGCCAACGTTGGCTCGCCTCACCATCGTCACCGAGTCGTCCATGGTCTGGTTTCAAACATCCGCTTGTGCTAAAAAGGGGTGTCTATATGTTTTGATGCGTGCCAGTCTCCGTGGCAATCAGGTTGTGACCCGGGGTTCTCGGAGCGCGGTAGCACGGGCGGTCGGTGAAACTAGGCCGCTGCGTAGAGGAGTGTCGTCGGTCTCCATGGAGGCACAGACAGCGAAAACTTCAGCATAGTGGTGGGCCGCTCGGGCAGGATGATAAGCCAAGCCAAGGGTCGTTGGAGTGGTTGGCATTCATGAAAACAGTATTACTGCACGATCCCGTCTGCCATCTAGGCGACAGGGAAGGCGTACGGCCCTGGTCGCACCCACTAGAGGTGGGCCGGGCCCCCGACGGGGCGGATATACCGTGTACCCTTCGAAGAAACAGGCATCGCTAAAAAAACAAAACCCGTTAAAGGCTGGTGTCTTCTTGCTCCCAAAGCATGCAGAAGGCAAGACACATGGTGTCAACCGTTACAAACGGGTCCCGAGCACAAGGTCAAGTTCCAAACTACAAGGTGGGCCTCAGCCCTGGAACTTGCCATCCACGCCGACGCTTACCGCCTACATTACGAGTGCTGCAAAAAATACGCTCACCGCACATCATCACCTGCAATATCGCTCGAAGTGCCCGAAGGTGGGAGGAAAGAGGAGTGCACACCTGGCGCCAAAAGCTCACTGCCCATTGGTCCCGACAGTATCGCCCAAAACTCCCGAAGGCAGTCGGGGAAATGAGGGGTGCACACGCTCATAGGTACCACATCTAGTACGAGCGCGACACTCCGCGCTCAGTGTATACCCGTCACCCGAACAAAATTCAACGAAGTGCCCTAAGGGATGCGGAAGAAAACGACCTGCAAAAGGACAGCAACTTCTCGAAAGCTGCTGCCGCGTCGCCGTAGTTGAGAGTGACAGCTCAACAGACGCTGTACGAGTCTCCGGTCCAGGGGTTCCTCCGTCCAAGGCTTGCGAGACCTGTGGACCAGCGCCGCAAAAAAAAGAAGCGTCCAAACCCGGGGAGGTCATCGGTGATCAGCATGCCGGATGCTATTCACGTATGGAGACTTCGCTAAGGGGGTGAATTCAGTCTACGGCCCAGACAGGGAGAGCATATCCAAGGAGCCAAGCTCGTCGCACAACATGAAAATAACACCGCTTGAAACTCGAGCGAGGGAGCTGCCGCGCAGCATCGGCCGGTTCGGTTGAAAACAGCGAAGAAAAAGTAGTGGTGCATATTAGCACCTACCTGTGAAAAAAAGTAGGAGCGGGGTTGTCTCAGCCGATCACCTACGTAGGGAAGAGCATACCCGAAGAAGAAGAGCAGAGTTCGACTCCACGCAATACCCAGCTTCGCGAACACGCACGCGCTATACTGCAGCCAGGCGGGCAGTTTCGGCAGAAATGGCGACAGCGCCCGCGGCTACAACGGTTGAAGACAATGGTTGCGCGCTGTGCTTGAACGAGTACGAGGGCACGCAAACAAAATTAAAATGCCCTGCCGTCGACGCCACTTGAAATGTTCGAGGTCGGCACACTTTGTATCCCTTGCTAGGTGTGTCTGTGGAGCAGGTACTCGTCGGGACTCACGGTGTTGATTGCTTATTATGAGGAAGAGCAGCTTTATTCCTTTCGTGCAGGATGAGAGACCGAGAGCAAGGTTCGTGCCTCGCCGGAAAAACCCGGGTTATCCATCTAATAAGACACGCCTCCCAAGTACTACAAATTCGACAATCTGATTCCAATACCTGTCAGTAGTGGACAAACCTTGATAGTAGATCTTCCTGGGGTAGCTAATTAGGCACTCTGATTGGCTAGGGGTATACCTTCGAGTCTTTCCCAGCCACAGCATACCGAGTCATCCCGAGTCAACCTAGAGTCTTCCCAAGCTCAGCATCCACGCCGGCCGAGCCAACCTAGAGTCTTAAACAAGCACAGCATCCCAGCACTGACCACTGGCATTAGGGTTCGGGTTAGGGTTCGGGTCGGAGGGTCGGCTTCAGGCGTCCAACACAAAACCCCCATAAAGATCTACTATCAAGGTCTGTCCACCCCTCATACCTGTACTCCACGGAATACTACCGGCGTTTCTTCATCATCCAAAGCAGTACCACAGCAGTTGACGGAATTATCTGGGTTTTGTCACGGCGCCCCCGTCGTACTCGCGAGTGTCTCGTGTGTGGCGCGGATCCAGTGCTTAGTGATCTTGAAAAAATCCGGCTCCAGCTCCTCCAACATTTTTTGTCCGTCGCTGCGGGTTCCGCGTGTGCCCTGCCCTGTCCGTGTTCGTTCGCCACCAGAACCACCGTTTTTTTTTTCCCGTGATCACTTTGAGGAGGGCGCTGTCGTATTATTATCATGGTGGGCTCGGTCCTGCTCGGCCCGGCGCTGCTCGAAATATACGAAGCCTTGCAGTGTAGTCGTCGCCCGCGATGTCGTAAGGGCGGTCGACCTGGCTGTCTCTTCCAGGTGATTCGACGGTGTCTGTTACGGGGGGCCATAGTAAATAGGACCGAATGTTGTTAGTAAAATTACCGGAATATATAGGCTTTTGTGTATGCCGTAGGTCCTATTTACTATGGTCCCCCGTAAATAGAGGCCGGAGGTGCTCGCCGCGAAGCCGGACTTCTTGTGCTATACAGCAGCAGGAGTTGTTACCGAACTGACCGGGATTCGTCCCGCTGAAAATCCTGAGACTCTTTTCTCGTATTCCACCACATCTATGTTCCTCTCGTGCGTGGCACGAGCAGAATGCATTAAAAAAAACTGCCCGGCGGAACCTCGTGCAATCGAACGCGAATGTCTCCTATATTTTATCACGGAGGACCATAGTTAACAGGACCAAATATTGTTAGTAAAAATAGGTAAACATATAGGTTTTTGTGTGTACCGTAGGTCCTATTAACTATGGACCACCGTAATAGTAGCCATCCGAGCGAGGTCTAGCAGCAGTGCGGCACGTTAAAATAAATCTCATCAGACCTCCAAGAAGACCCCAGAGCTGTGTTTTGAGGTTTACCGCTCACATTTTAGGGGCCAGTCGACAGCGTACTGCTGGTATTTATTACGGGGGGGCATAGTTAGTAGGACCTACGGTACACACGAAAACCTATATATTTACCTATTTTACTAACAATATTTGGTCCTATTTACTATGGTCCCCCCCCGTAAATAGTGCATCAACAGTTGTAGAGAGCAGTACGCGCGTACTCGTAGCTCGGAGCAGAAGTTCAAATGAAGATGCTGTGTGGATGCTAACGCTATGAGCTTGGTACTGCACTTCTCCTGCGGAGTCCTCCGCAGCAGCAGCAGCTATAGCCCCAGGCAGCGATGGGAGTGGCAGCTCTGTGGAGATAGTTGTTTCGTCTACGTAGCATCACATCCAGAGGAGATGACGGCGAACGTGGCAGCTCTGTGGAGAAGCTCACAGCGGGCGCAGCAGCCCGGGGGCCCCGGTCAGTCGCAGTCTGTTCTTCTAAGGTGATGATCCTGATGGCTCTCGCACAGTTCTGCAGTGCTGATTGTTACGCCGTACCGCGACCCATAACCTCTTAGCGCGGCCCCTGCATGAGGCGAGTGGCGCACGGTTCCTGATTTTTGCAATCGGACAGCCAGCAGCAAGCAGCCAAGCTCCGTCAGTCGGCGGGGGTCAGTCGACTTGTCGCTGCGTGAGCTTATTCTTCAGCTGTGATTGTGAGGAGAGTTGACCTTCCAAGAGGGTCAGTGGTGTTGAATAACAATATCGGGTTTTTTTTCTTGTCGAAGAGGACAGGATGGGGGGGGGGGGAGAGAAAGAGGAGGGAGAGAGTGCGGGCGGGAGGAGGGAGGGGCACGCTTGTGTCGGCTCGAACTAAATTCAACAAAAAAACAAGGAAGAAGACCCCCCGCCCCCCCCCGTGGCAAGTCGCCACAATACCAATCTGCTGGGATGACGACAATCTGGCGTGGCAAGCTACTACTACATATAGTAGCATGGCAATCTGAATGGGGACGCCAATCTGGGATGATGTTTACGTGCGTACAATATCGTCAAAACCACTACGTGGAACTCTGAAAAAGGCATTATTAATAGTAGCAGGCCCATCCTATTCACCACAAATCGCCCCAAAAGATCCAGCCGGCACCAGCGCGACCATGACCGACCGTTTTCTTCGCCAAAGATATCCCTCCAAACAATTCCGACAGGTCAGCCCCCCACCCTTTTCCACTACGTAAGCGAACGAACGACTTCCTACTCAAAGGACGCAATATCCGACGCCCCCCCCCCCCCCCCCCCCCCCCCCCCCCCCCCCCCCCCCCCCCCCCCCCCCGCGACCCTCCTTTTCCTATCGCCCTCTTTCCCACAGTAACGTCATGGCACACGCATCAAGGCCACGAGCGAGGCCTAGGGGGGAGGGGGTCCTAACAGCGATAATTTTCTGCCGCGGTTCAAGGGTAAAAACGACGCGCCTGCCAAAGAGGCCCAAACCCAGGCTCCGAGTAGTCCTGCCCACGGCGTCCGCTCGTCTTCTGAGCTTCGACTACTCGGCTAGGACGCAAGTGCAACACTAATCGCAGTGTGCACGGATCCTGCTTCCGGCGCAGGGGCGTGCTTGCGCCTACACTCGACATGCTCTTGTCCCAGTCGGGGCAACATAAAACAGTATACCTACGATACTACCAGCAGATTCAGAGGTGGGTAGTGGTAGCAGTTAGAATAGTAGTACTTGTTGTGCGAAGTAGTTGAAGCAGCAGTGGGAACGGAAGGTACGAAGCAAACAAGGTGGCTACGCTCGTCCTCATGTAGCCCGCTCCCCCCCCCCCCCCCCCCCCATTCTCTCCAGTCAGTCGCCGACGTCGAAAAAAAAAACGGAAACAAAAAACACAACATCAGGCAAGCTCAAGCGATCGCGCGAAAGACGAGGCATAGCCGATGGCACCACACATCTGGGACCAATCAATTTGTCCAGCGAAACCTGCAGCTAAGCTAAGCTAAGCTAAGCCAACCCAAGCCAGGTAGGCCTGACGGTGTAAGTAGTCACGACTCTACCAGCCGCCAGACAGAAGAACTGAAAAAAAGCCGAGGAAACAGGAGGCTACACAAACGAACAAAAAAAAGAAAAACAGACCTAGGAAAAAAAAAAAAAAAAAAAACGGAACCCCCCCCCCCCCCCCATCCCCATCTGCCGATCAAAACAAACTACAGTAGAACCCCCCCCCCCCACCCCCCCCCCCCCCCCCCCCCCCCCCCCCCCCCCCCCCTAGCCCCCCCCCCCCCCCCCCCCCCTCGGCTGTAGATCAAAACGCGCGCAATCTCCTCTCACCCTTCCCCCTTTCATCGGAAAATATCGTCGACAGCAGCTGTCTTGCCACCCATCCGCCCCCATGTACAATCCAACGGCTTTCTCTCGCCCCCCCCGCCCTCCCCGCCCCTTGCGCACAATGTATGTATGGTGCCCCATATACCGGCGGTCTTAATTCACCCGTCATAACTGAAAAAATATCCCGCATTAATTCCGAGCGGTTTGACCCCAAACACGCGGATGCAAAAGCTCTCTGAAGGGGGCAACGGCCCCCTATCCCCGCCCCCCCCCCCCTCCCCACCGCCACCACTTTTGAGGAAACCCTCCACCATGAAACTGTCGGGACAGCAATCAACCCATCGAAAATCGTCAGGGCGGCGCACTCAATCAAACAACCAGCAAATGGTAAAAAAAAAAAAAAAAAATTGTGGCGGTCACAACAGCCACCAAATTTTCAGCGAGAGAGGAGAATGGACGCGGACGGAATAGAAAGACCAAACAAAAAAAAAAAAATCGAAAAAAAAAAAAATGATGATGATGACGACGAAAAACCCGACACGACCATGACCAGAAATATATAAAAAAGAAAAAGAAAAAAAAAAAAGGAAGCCAAAAAAAGCGGAGGAAGAAAAAAAAAAAAAAAAAAAAAAAAAAAAAAAAATCCGGAAGGAAGAAAGCAAAAGCGGCTTCCCTACGTCACGAAGGATATATAAAAAACGTGCCGCACTGCTTGACGTGCTCGGTGTACGGAACCCCTCGCCCCCTTGCCCAACAACCGACATTCAACACGCCTCCTTCCATTTCCGCGTCCCTGGTCGCCCCGTTCCCAAATCCCCAGATTCGGCCCCCCAAAAAATGTACCGCTACGCATGACAACATGAAGAGGGAGGCCGAAGGCACACACGCAAAACACAAAAACAACATCACACCGAAAACGCCCCCGCTCGCCCCCGCGCCGCCTCCCCCCCTCCGAACCCGCCACCTCGAGTCTAACCCCAGGAGAGCTGCGTCCTTTCGTTTGGCAAAAAATTGTTAGGGATCAGAGTCGGATTACTGGAAGGGTAAAACGGCTAAGGACACACAAAGTGGTCGAGAAGCGAAAAAGAGCCCTCGACTTTGCTCTGCCCCAACCCTACCCCCAGCGGCCATCCCCCCCCCCCCCCCCCCCCCCCCCCCCCCCCCCGCGCGATCTCTCCTGTGCCTAACGCCTCACCAAAACAGCGAGCTTCTTCGAAATGGCGAGCGCTTGCGTTATCGCCGAAATGATCTCTATCGACGATGCCCCCCGGCAATTTTTGCTTGGTTTGGACGTTTGATGCTTCCTCCCTATAACCTGGAGCAGGCGGGGTGAGTAGGACTCTCGCTTTTGATCTGCTACCACGCCGGCAGGCTGCAAGACCGGCCGGCTGCAGAGGCGGCGCCATCAGCAAACGCACTTGGGAGCAGCAGCGGCAGCAGCAGCATTAGCAGCATTAGCAGCCGCATGGACCCAAGCAGAAGCAGCAGCAGCAGCAGCAGTAGCAGCAGAGTTCAGCAGCAACAACATGGCACACCGCCATAAACGCGAATCACCGCCACCACCACCATACGCAGCTACCGTTTGGGTACGGCTGCTGCTGCTGCAGCTGCTGCTGCCGCCGCCGCCCGTCAAACAGCACACCGCTGTCACGCCAATCAAACAGCGGCGCCTCCCCGGCAACAAAACGAGAAGCTAGCCTAAACGGATAAATGAGTCAGAGGGTAGGGGAAACGCATGCACGGAAACAAGCGGAACCACACATAACCCCACAGAAACGGACTGAGCAGGGGTGGGGGGAGATTAACCCGTCAGGGGCTGATGGAGGGGGGGGGGGGGGGAAGCGAACACATCTGGCGGCCCTGATCGTGGCCCGCTTCCCCGGCCCTCGCGATCTTCGAACGGATATATCCGTTGAAAGTGACCCGTTGGTGGAAAGATTCGTACGCTCCCCGAACGATAATATCCGGATGGGACGCTCTCCAACAGGATATAGATCCGTTGGGAAGCAAATTTGAGCGCTCGCTCTCCCACCAGCAGACACATCCGTTGGTAGAAATATAACCGCGCTCTGTGTACAACTGTATCCATTGGTAGAACGGTAGGGATGTATCCGTTGGCAAAGAGATCCGCACGTTTCTTCAAACCGATAGCTCCGTTGGATAGACAAGATCCACGCGTAGTCCCAACGGACATCCGTTAGTAACACAAATTCGCACCCTCTCCCAATCGATAGCCGTTGGTAGAAAGATCCTCGCGCTCTCTTATAACGGGTATATACCGTGCTCTCCGAACGTAGACATAGATCCGTTGGCATACACATCTTCGCAAATATCTGAACAGGCAGATCCGAACCGATGAAACCGTTGGTAGACAGATAGATCCCCTTGGCATAAAAATCTTTAGCACCCTTCGGACGGATAGATCCCAACCGATAAAACCATCGACAGAAAAATCCGTTGGAAGATCCGTCGGAAGATCCGTTGCAGAGGAGGCCCTTTCTCGGAGGCATTCCTGACGCCGTCTTGCCCCACATATTTAGTACGACCAGGTTTCCCTGCGCAGCAGGCGGTGGGTGTCCCGTATGCGAGGAGTTGGGAAAGAGTCGTGGGACGGGAGTTGGCAAAAAAAAAAAGGAACGAGTCGGGACGGAGAGGGGAGGGGGGGGGGGGGGGGGGGGGGGGGGGGGGGGGGGGGGGGGGGGCAGGGGGGGACGTAAAAAAAAAAAAAAACGATATGACGACCCACTATCTATTCTCGAGAATCAGACCGAGGTGGTAAAAACAAAAATCGAAAAACTAAAAAAAAAAATGAAAATAATCAAATAATCGCTTTTCATAACTTTGGCCAATAATCTCCCCCCCCCCCCCCCCCCCCCCCCCCCCCCCCTCGACTACTGCGGCCATGCATGATATTGAGTACCCCCCCCCCCCCCCCCCCCCCCCCCCCCCCCCACCCCCCCCCCACTGTTCGTTTTCCATTGTTCGTGTTGTCGGTTCGGTCTCATTTTCGTGCACCCTGGCGTGGGGGGGGGGGTGAGGGTAAAAACTTACACACACCGCACCAGCAGACACCCAGCATAGCTACAGAGGCGCACAGCAGTAGGCGCAGAAAAGGAGAGGGGAGGGGAGGGGAGGGGAGGGGAGGGGGGGAGGGGTTGTGTAGAGTAGACGGAAAGCTGTAACCAGAGAGGTGTACAACTGCTGGTACAGAAAAGTACGAGGACACGTTTGATACGATATATCGCGTTTGATACGATATATCATCGAAATTCCATACCATCGGAATATCGAAGTTATAAAAAATCGCTACGATACCCAACACCGATCCTCACCGTCCGGTATCAAGGGGCCATCCCGACCCCGTCTCCTGCCCTCCCGCCCCTCCCTGGGGCGTTTCTCGGAAGCTTTCCCGCTCTCGATCCATCCCCGTCTCGAAGCCTTCCAAGTCTCTAGAAAGCTCTCGAGAAGCCGGGTGCGCTATCGAGATCGGATGATCTAGGCCCTTGAGAAAGGAAAAATATGGATGAGGGACAGTCGAGAGGTCGGTTATATGCAGCCGCGAGCAACGCAAGGCAAACATGGGCTGGGTAGGCTTCTGGGTATGGGTGTACTGGTAGGTAAAAGCCCGACGGAACGGGAAATGCTGAGGGTGAAGGTAAGGGCAAGGGTACGGACACGGGTAAGTGCACGGGTCCAGGCACGGGTACGGGTAAGGGCACGGATAAAGGTACGTTTACGAGTAAGGGCACGGGTAAAGGTACGGGTATGGCAAGGGTAAAGGTTAAGGGTAAGGGTGACGTGAGGGCACGGGAAAGGGTACAGGCACGGGTACAGGTACAGGTATGGGTAAAAGGGCACGGGTAAAGGTACGGGTATGGGGGGCAAGGGTAAAGGCAAAAGGGTACAGGTATGGGTAAGGGTGATGTGAGGGTAAGGGTAGGATACAGGTACGGGTAAGGGCACGGGTAAATGTACGGGTATGGGGCGCAAGGGTAAACGTAAACGGTACAGGTATGGGCAAGGGCACGGGTAAAGGTACGGGTATGGGGGGTAAGGGCAAAGGTAAAGGGTGCAGGGGGTTAAAGGAGAAGGGTAAGGGTGACGTGAGGGTAAGAGTAAGGGAAGGGGTACGGGTAAGGGCATGGGTACAGGTGCGGGTACGCGTAAAGGCACGGGTAAAGTTACGGGTATGGGGGGCAAGGGCAAAGGTAAAGGGTACGGGGGGTAAAGGTGAGGGTAAGGGTGACGTGAGGGCACGGGTAAGTGTAAAGATAAGGGTCAGGGTAGGGAGGGGGGGGGGTGTACTCGATAGGAGAGATGTACTCGATCTCATGCATGACCGTAGTCGTATGACCATAGACCCCCGCATCCCTGCAATGCCGGGACGGAGCATATCGGGTTTCACCGACCAGGAAGACATTGCTTGCACCAAGCGCGAAGCGCCGTGAGGTGTCCGGCGAGTCGCATGAAGGGTGAGTTTCATCCTCCACTAAGAACCGCTTTAGAGGTGGATTTTCTTGCATATGGATGACAGCTTCAATGGGTTAGTTTAATTTCCGGTGTAGCCACTTCCAGAGACAGCAATGGGAGTACTATGTAACTGCCTCTTGGGTGCCTTACCTTGAACCCTACGTGATACGATCAATTCCCTTGTGCAGAGTAAAGGTTCTTTACCTCGCACAAATCATCTATAACTCGACAACCAGCTGTGGGCGACCACCAAAAAAAAAACGAACAAACAAACAAACAAACTGTACCCTAGATGTCTAGCTCACGTAGTGAGCGGCATGTTTTACAGTGTCGTTGCCAACCGACGCCAACCCAACCCATATATAATATATATACACATATATTATAGGGGGGGGGGGGGGGCGTAAGGGTACACGGGTACGTGTAACGGAAACGCTAGCGGAAAGGGTAAGGGCAACAGCGTGAGCCTGAGGGCGCGGGTAAGCGTACACGGGTAAAGTAAAGGATAAAGGGAGAGAGTATGGGTTCGGGTAACAATCAAGGCAAGGGCAAGCTGAGGGTAAGGGTACGTGCAAAGGAAAGGGCAACGGTTGGAGCGACGGCACGGAACGAACAAGTTATTGCCAGTACTGCCAAAATTTTCGTAAATCGTTAAAAAAAGAAAAAAAGAGTCGTCGGTATACGTGAACGGCTTGTTGTCCTTGCTAATGCAGTTGACGACTCGCCCACACTTGGCGCCCTTCCTTCTTTTCGAGACAAACACATGCAGTTACCTATCCCCACTCCCCACGCACCTCGTTCGAGTACAACTGCCGTGTCCTTTCCCCAGAAGCACCTTCCGCATGTCGAGGGGTCGATCGGGGCGTGACGTAAACGCTACCGCCCCCACTGCTGCCCCCTCCGCCCCCGCCCCCCGGCCCGCCTCGTGATGGAGCTGGGAACCCAAACTCCCCTCCCCCCCTCGACTGTCGCGGGGTATATAACGCCTCTTCGCCTGAAAAAGAAAAGGTGATGGCGATATCGGAGGCGGTAGTAGCAGGCGGCGGCGGCGGGGGGGGGGGGGGGGGGGGGGTATTCATTTGTTGCTTGCCTTAGTCATTTGATCATTGGCCACGCATCCCTTTTGAGATGGAGGGAGGGGGGGGGGGGGGGGGGGGGGGGGGGGGGGGGGGGGGGGGGGGGGGGGGGGGGGGGGGGGGGGGGGGGGGGGGGGGGGGGGGGGGGGGGGGGGGGGGGGGGTGGGGGGGGGGGGGGGGGGGGGGGTACTCATTATCATGCATGGGCGTAGTCGTATGACCATAGACCCTCGCATCCCTACAATGCCGGGACGGAGCATGTCGGGTTTTCATCGACCAGGCAACCGACATTGCTTGCACCAAGCGCGAACCGCCGGGAGGTGATGGGCGAGTCGCATGAAGGGTGAGCTGCATCCTACTAAGAACCGCATTAGAGGCGGATTTTCTTGCATATGGATGACAGCATCAATGAACCGATTTAATGTCTGGTGTGGCCACCTCCAGAGACAGCAATGGGTTTACTATGGAACTGCCTCGTGGGTGCCTTACCATACACGCACAACGTGATACGATCATCCCCCTTGTGTGGAGTAACGGGTCTCCCCGCACAAAAATGATCTAACTCGACCGCCACCCGTGGTAACCGCCAAAAAAAAAAAAAAAAAAAAAAAAAGGTACCCTGGTTGTCTAGCTCACGCAGTGAGATGCGTGTTTTACAGCGTCGTCCAAAATTATACTTCGTATATATATAGGAGGGGGGGGGGGGTGGGGGGGGTGAGTAAGATACTTACGCAACATGAGAGGCGGTAGTGGAAACGGAAGGTGGGGGGGAGGCGCAAAAAAAAAAAAAAAGGCGAAAAAGTGAGGCGGCAATGGCACAGGGAGGTGACGAGGAGGTGGTGGGGGTGGGAGTGGGGGGGGGGGGGGGGGAAATACTACGCGCTTGCCCATCAAAGATGACAGGGGGGGGGGGGGGGGGCTGGTTTTTCTAGGGCTTGTCATGGCCTCCTTCGGCCTGAACCTTTTTAGAACTGCATGCAGTCCCGTTCTTCCCCAAGACGGGACTGTAGTCCTAAACCAGTTTATACCCCTAGGTGGTTTTCGTGTACGGACGGGAGTCGGTCAAAAAGAGGGGTCGAACGGCGGTCTCCTGCGAAACACGTTTATAGCTCACCGGTGAGTCCGCGCGTTTGGCGTGAGAGTCCCGGTCTATATATGAAAAAAAAAAAAAAAAAAAAACACACACACACACACACAAACGGAACGGAACGAAAAAAAACATTGTCAGAACCAGATGGTCAGAGCATGAACAACGAGAGCGAAACAATCGATCAACCAATGCATTCTTACCTTCCGCGCAGTATGAGTCGCACCCTCGCCCATCTCGAACGCGCGCCCCACCCCCCTCCCCGACCCCAAGCCCGCCTCCGCCGCCGGCAGGAAGAACGGACGCGAAGTACCCCCCTTCTTCCAACCCGGAGCTGGGCGGCGTAGACACGAACATCCCATCTCGCTCATGATGTTGCTGCCGGCCGTCCATAGTATCGAACTCCCCCAAGCCTAACGGCCTATCGAGGAAGCCTCCTCCTCCCCCCCCCCCCGCCCCCCCCCCCCCCCCCCCCCCCCCTCCGACCAACCCACCCACTAAACCTGTGGCCGGTGCCGGCACTCCCCCCAACCCCAACCCCCCTGCCCCGGCTACGCCTCTGCCTGCGCAAACCCCCCTTCCCCCCGCCCCGCCACCAAGGAGGCCTAGGCCCCCCTCGCCCAACATGGAGCTGTAGTTGCCGCAGCTCAGAGAAGATTTTCGGGTCCTGTGTCCGAGTCTTTCCACCGTGGTCAACCGATACCCGCCGCCGCCGCCGCCACCGCCGCCGCCGACACCACCGCCACTCAAGCTACCACCTAGGGTCCCGCCCAAGGCTCCACTGTGCGACCGATGTCTATCGGTCTCGTGCACGGGTGTTTGGGTCCCTCCCCCGCCCCCGCCTCCTCCTCCTCCTCCTCCTCCTCCTATGCTGGCTACGGTAAGGCAACCACCGACACCACTGCCGCCGCCGCCGCCACCAATACCACTACCGCTGAAGTAATTGCCGTTGATGACAGTCTCCGCCATGATCATGTCCCCGTCAGCGCTAACGCCTCCGCCGGCGCAAGCCGCGTCCCGGAAACCCCCTGGGGAGCTGATGGGGAAAGTCCCACACGCACCGCCGCCGCCGCCGCCGCCGGCGACAAAGTTGGAGCTTGAGAAGGTCAGCCCCCCCCTGCTGTGGAGCTGGCGAAGAAGAGGATGGTGGGCCCGCCGAGAAGCTTGTTTTGAGGTGCGGGAGGGTTGGAGCAGGGAGATCCTGCTGCTGTTGCTGTTGCTGTTGGTGGTGGTGGTGTTGCCGAAGGTGCTGGCGTGAGTGCTGCTGGAGGGGATGTTGCTGAGATTGCTGTTTTTGCTGCTGCTGTTGCTGGAAGAACTGCTGCTGCTGCTGCTGCTGCTGCTGCTGCTGCTGTCGATGTCTCTGCAGCTGAACCTGCTGATGTCTCTGTTGCTGCTGCTGCTGCTGCTTGCCCAAAAGAAGCGCGGCCACGGAATCCAACCCTGACAACGCCCCCCCCCCCCCCCCCCGCCAACACCGCTCCCCTCCTCGTAAACGCCCCCACCCCCACCGCCACTCCCTCCCCCGACCCACCGACCATCTCGAACGCTGACCCAATGCTCCCCCTCGAAGCCACCCTCATCCCTCTCCTCTCCCCCTTCCCACTTCCAGTCACCCCCTCCCCCCCACCGCCATCCAAGCCTCCAAACCCCGCACCACCAATACCCGCGCCCATGCCCCCCATCAACCCCAACTCCCCCCCGTCCCCCCCGCCTACCCCGATAGGCAACCCCCCTGTGCTTCCTCGCCGCATGTGCGCCCCTCCCCCCGGGGCTCCCTCGCCCCCGCCCCCGCCGCTCCTGAGTGACAGACCAGCTCCGGGAGTAGCAGCAGCAGCGGCGGCGGCGGCGGCGGCGGCAGCAACCGCGGCGGCGGCGACAGCGCCGGCGGTAGCGGAAGAAGAGGGCAGCGACGGCATCGTAGCCCCGGTGCCGCTGAGCGAAGAGGAGGATAGAATCCTGCCACCGCCACCTCCGACACCAGCCAACCTCTGTTGCGGAGGAACGTTCCCAAAATCTGACGAAACGGCATCAGTCATCCCGCTGCTGCTGCCGGCGACGCCGCCGCCGCCGCCACCACCACCACCACCGCCCCCGCTTGTGGTGCATGGGATTGGTAGTGGCCTCTCAGGTGACGGGGTTATTCGGAATCGCTGCCCCCCCCCCCCCCCAAGTCCAACCCCAATTCCAACACCGCCCCCACCGCCGACTACCCCGCCGACACCACCACTACTACCACCGCCACCACCACCACCACCGCCGTTAGGAATTGTGCTCAAGTTTCCACCCCCGACCCCTCCACAACCGACATCGAGATGGGACCTTCAGTCACTACCCCCTGTGGCTGCTGTTGCTGTGGAAAGTACTAATGGACGAGGGCGTGGCAGTGACACAGGCGAAGGGGGCGGGAGAGAGAGGGGGGGGGGGGGTGTTGTGTACTCACTATCATGCATGGCCGTAGTCGTGTGACCATGGACCCACGCATCCCTACAATGCCGGGACGAAGCGCGTCGGGTTTTCACCGACCAGGCAGACTTTGCTTGCACCAAGCGCGAAGCGAAACGTGAGGTGTCCGGCGAGTCGCATGAAGGGTGAGCTGCATCCTACTAAGAACCGCTTGTGAGGCGGACTTTCTTGCATATGGATGACAGCTTCAATGAGTTAGTTTAATTTCCGGTGTGGCCACTTCCAGAGACAGCAATGGGTTTACTATGTAACTGCCTCGTGGGTGCCTCACCATACACACACTACGTGATACGATCATCCCCCTTGTGCGGAGTAAAGACTCTCCCCGCACAAAAATGATCTAACTTGACCGCCCGCCGTGGTAACCGCGAAAAAAATATTTTAAAAAAAAATCCGGTACCCTGGTCGTCTAGCTCACGCAGTGAGAGGCGTGTTCTACAGCGTCGTCGCCAACCGACACCAACCCAACCTATCTATACCAGGTATATAATATAGGGGGGAGGGGGGGGGGGGGGGGGGGTGGGAGTCAACGAAAATATTCCGCCGCCCGTGAAAAAACCGAACGTGATTCAGCAGTAAGCGTTGGATGGTACAGCAGTTTGACGGGGAACTTCGCAAATGGGTGGGTGAGTGGGTGGGTGGGTGGGCTGATGGGTTGGACGGGTAGGTAGGTGGGCGGGTGGGTAGGTGGGTGAGCGAGTGGGTGGGTGGGTGGGTGGGTGGTAAGGGGGTGTGGGTGCAGGGTGGGTGTGAGGGTCGGATGGGCTCATAAGTCGGTTGGTGAGTGGGGGGTGGTGGATGCGGTGCGTGGGGCAGGGCAACGTTAAACGCAACGCGGTACGCACCTGCTGCTGCTGCTGCTGCTGCTGCTGCTGCTGCTGCTGCTGCTTTTGGAGGTGGTGTTGATGTTGGTGCTGTTGCTGGCCTCTTTCATCCCCATAGTAGGCACTTTCCGCGTGACCTATTCCAACCACAATCAAACGGCAAAAGAGGCGGGGGGAGAGGCGGGGTCCTGCTTGAGCGAAACACCAGCAGCAGATACAAGACACCACCACTACACCATCCACCTGCTGCAGAGATCGCATCCCCAAACATCCACCAAAAAAACAAAATGTACATGATAGTAACACTCCTTCACCTGAAAGCAAGGACCGCTCGAGCAGGCGTATCGAAAAAAAAAAACCGGCCGATACACTTCCCGGACAGATCGATACTACAGCGCTGTAGTACCCGGTAGGGCTGGGCATTGGTCATACCTCACGGCTGGCTAATAGTTGGGTGTTGCAGAGTACAGGGAAGCCAACTACAGTAAACTGACTGTTTTTTTGTATGTACAAGCAACAAAAGGCACAACCCGCGGCACAATCGCGCCGGTCAATTAGTCCGCCAAAATTTCCGCACGCAACGAGCTGCAATACTTACTGGCAGCCAACTAATAACTACTAAGCAGTCGGCGGCTTCTAGTCGGCCAGCTCATGACTATTCGGCGGGTTACAGCCAGCCAACAGTCATTCCCTAGCCGGCGGTTCATATAGGCAGCCAACTTACGGCCAGTTAGTCCGCAGCTTTTTGTGAACCAACTAATAACTCTTCGGCGGCATATAGTCAAGCCGACTAATAGCCAGTCGGCCGGTTTACAGCCAGCCAACTAGTAACTAGCCGGCCACTTATCGTCAGCCAACTACGGCTAGTCTACCGGCTTATTGCCACCCAGCTAAAAACCAGTCGGCAGCTTGTATGTATTCAGTCAACTCAAGCGTACCCGGCGGCTTACTGTCAACGCACTAACACCTACTCGGCGGCGGCTCATGGTCAACCAACTGATAGCTAGCCGGCGGCTTATCGTCGGCCAACCAATGGCTAGTCGGCGGCTTCTAGTCAGTCGACTCAAGAGCCCCCACCGTTTAGAATTCAACCTCACACGGGGATTATATCTCCCGCCAAAACGAGAACAACTTTTTCACGAAATTTTGTCAATCGAGATATTTCCACAAGCAGCACGTAGAAACACATACATCGACTTTTCGTTTTGCCCGACTTTGTCTCTTAGCGCCGTCCCTATGCAGTCGTGAGCCAAATCCAGCGGGGCCCAGAACAAGCGCTTATCTCCCCCGTCCGTACTACACGGTGGGCCTGGTACCTGGCACGCATGCACCTCTTTGTCCGACTGAACTGTCTCCAGCGGATTCGATCCCGATCACGTAGTACTCGCTTTTGCCCCCGCCTCCCCACACATATCATGTCTTCGTGTGCCGCCAGGCACAGCTAAAGCAGCAAAACATTGTACCAGGTGCAGACCGACTGACTGACCGACTGACTGACTGACTGACTGACTGACTGACTGACGTATTGCGGCACAATTATTGTTAATGTCATACATACCCGATGCACTCCGACCGCCAATATTAGCCCCGTCAGCGCTCTAATACGAACATCAAACTGGGGGTTATAGTGCCGGTCAGAGTGCATCGACTATCATACATCCTCGGTAGAGGGGCTCCTCAAAATAGGGTTGCAAACAACAACATGCAATCCGCATCGAAAAGCAAGAATCTAACACTCCGACCGGCACTATAACCCCCAGTTTGATGTTCGTAATAAGAGTCCCGAGGGCGATTATATTGCCGGTCGGAGTGCATCGGGCATCCTACCTCCTCGGTTGAGGGCCTTCTCAAATTAGGGTTGCAAATAACACCATGCAATACGTATCGAAAAGCAAGAATCTTAACACTCCGACCGCCACTATAACCCCCAGTTTGATGTTCGTATTAGAGTCCTGAGGGCGATTATATTGCCGGTCGGAGTGCATCGGGCATCATACCTCCTCGGTTGAGGACCTGCGCCGTCACCGGGACAAAAAACTGCAGTCCCATTTTGTAGATAAACTACTCAAATCTCTAACAAGCAGTTTGCTCTCCAGGACGGGGGGGGCGCGGCATCTACGCGCCATTGCCGATAATACATAGCAGATACTCTCCGCAAGGAGTGTCGCTTTCAGCGACACAGCAGCAGTAGCGTCCTGTTGGTTTTAACGACACGGCAGCGAAAACGTCTTTTCGCCGAATAGTTGGTGTTGGCAACTTTCATTTTCAACTCTTGCGTCGTCGCACTATTAATATTTACCAAACTAAACGTCGAAGTGCGGTGAGCATGAGCGCTATTTTCACCCATCCCCCGGAGGATGGAACTAAAAACAAGACAAAAAAAAAACTCTTTTTTTTGCTACCGGGTAGGTTTCCAACAAAAAATGTGGCCACGCAGAGTTTTTTCGGGTGTAAGACCTATATGCCAATGGAAACGCGAAGTTCAAAAGTTTTCTTTCAAAAATATTGCTTTCGAAAAAACAGCCGAAAATATCCTCGTACCGCCGCTGTGGGAAAAAAAGGGAAAAAATGTTCGATTTTTCCTTCTTTTTTTTTCTAACGGCTGCAGGCGGCACAATTTGTTTTCTCTCGTTGCAAGTTGTCGACACGCTGATACAAATCAGCTCGTGCGACGATAGATGCTCGTTCTCGATATAGACTCAGCCCACGGCCAACCCGCTTGGGGTCGGGCAAGGCCAACGAGTATAGATGACGGCATCGAAGATAGAAAGTGAATACATGCTCTAGGGGGCGAGAGCTTGCCGGCGGCGTCCTGCGGTATCCTCCGAAACTTGAAAAAAAAAAAAACCGTTTTTTTCCATTCGAGACGGATCAAGATTTTTTGTCTTCTGTTTTGTACACACCAGCGGCTAATTGTTTTTTTATCGTACGCCTGGCCAGCGCCCGTCACACGTCACTGACCATTGTGTGAAGACGGTGACCCAAGGGTGGGTCAGAGCCCCTAACGAGCGCGCACTCCGTTCAGAATTCATGACGCAATCGTTGGTTTTGTCGATCGATGTCTGTCGAGGACGCGGAATCTCGCCGCTTCGAACCAAAGATCGTCCTGAGTTTTTCTCAAGCCGATCTTGGCCCAACATCGGCCCCAGATTCACTTTTTTTAGGGCTTTTCCGAAAGTTGGAAATGTTTTTTTTTTTTTTTCTGAACGTGCCCATAGAAAGCGTGTTTCTAATTTTTTTTGGCGAGTATTTTTGGAATTCAAACTTTTCACTGATACTTCGCTTTCCCATTGGCATAGGTCTAGTATCCCACCCACCCTCCATTTTTTTTTTTTTTTTTCTACAAAAACACACTTTTCACCAAAAAAATGGCAAAAATTCAACGTCCACAAAACTTGCTATTTCGGCAAAATATTTGCCATATCAGTTTTAACAACCGTGAGACTACAACCACAGTATGTGCTACACGTTTGTCCACGCGGCTTTTCTCACCTAATGGAAGCACGTCCCCCCCAGCGGTCACTGGCATGTGCTGATGTTGGGCCTGCTGCTGCTGCTGCTGCTGCTGCTGCTGCTGCTGCTGCTGCTGTTGCTGCTGCTGGAGAAGCTGATGCCGCACCTGCTCTTGCTCCTGCTGCTGCAGCTGCAGCCGCTGGAGCTGTTTCTGCTGGGCCTGCAGCTGCTGCAGCTGCTGGGCCTGCTGGAGCAGCAGCTGCTGCTGCTGCTGCTGCTGCGCCTGCTGCTGCTGCTGCTGCTGCTGCTGCCGATCCAACCCTCCCCCGTCCCTCTCAAACGCCTGCTGCCGAACAGGGAGAAACCCCCGCACCCCCCCCCTCCGCCCCCACCTCCTGCCCCCTCGCCAACCTCCACAACGCCTCGACGATGCCCTCCTCCCCCTCCCCCCCCCACCCCCGCTGACGCCCCAAACCCCCCCCCCCCACTCCCCGCAATTCCGATCCCTCCCAAGGTTGGCATCCCCATCCCCCCTCCGGCGAGCCGCACCCCTATCCCCGATGCCGCCGCTGCTGCTGATGGTGCCGCCGCAGAACTGCCAGAGGTGGCAGCATTGGTGGCAGCATTGGTGGCAGCATTGGTGGCAGTTGCAGTGGTGGCGGTGGTGGCCATGGGGATGGCGGTGCTGGAAGAAGAAGAAGAAGAAGAAGAAGAAGGCCGGAGCTTACCTCGCACAGCAACAGGCGTTACCAGCTCGGGGCCGTTGATACTAGCGCTGTTGCTGTTGGTGTGTGAGGTTGAGGTTGAGGTTGAGGTTGATATTGCCGCGAATGGTACCATTGCCGCTGCCGCCGTTCGAGATCGTCGGGTCCTTGAAAGTGCCTCGGGGTTTCTGCCAACCGGAGGCGTACCCGGGGGGCACCAGACCAGGGGACGGTGTCTCTCTGATGGCGACAAAAATAAGGTCCACGAACGCATGGAGGGGGGATTCAGGGTTAGGGGGGGGGGGGTGTACTCATTTTCGTGCATGGATTCAGGGTTAGGGGGGAGGGGTTAGGAGAGCGCGCGCGGGGGGGGGGGGGGGGGGGGGGGGGGGGGGGCGCGTACTCATTCGTTGCTTGCCCTACAACCGCGGGTGGGAGTGGGTTCGTTTCAGACGTGAAAAAAAAATCCAGTCTATTCGAGAAACCGTAAAAAAAAAAAATCGAGAGAACATGAGTTTGAAAATAGTCTGCCACCACCCCGTTTACTCGGTTTGAGACCACATGCGCGGTTGCACCAAGTACCTGCTTACTCGACACAAAGAAACGAATCGGACAATACCGTTCGCCAAACACACCCCATCGACAGAGAAAGAGGCTGTGACTGGTGACGATTTGATCCGCAGATTTTTTGTTTCCCGTCTATTTTAGTGCAAGTATATGCGGAAGACTTCGATTTTTTCAGGTTGTATTCGTCTCGTTTCTCTCTCTAGGGAAGAACTATTCGACAGTACCAAAAAAAAAAAAAACTATACGAGTCAGTCCCACCGCCAGAACCTTGCGCACACAGCACAACGCAACCCGCGCTTTCAATAGCCGACAACAAAATTGCTACAGAAGAAGTTGACCCTCTTTTTGACGAGTCGATTGCTGATGAGAAATTGGACAAAAAAAAAAAAAACCGAGATGCAAAAAAAAAAAAAAGGACGCCCACTCTTCTTCATGGTATCGGGCAAAAACGGTGCCAGACATGAACGCGGTCGCACGCCGAGCGATCGCCATCACACCCCCGGTGCCATCGCCGCAGCGAAGACCATCTGTGATGAGGCCTTGATGCAGCGGGAAGCCAGTCACCCCTCTACCAGTACGGGGGGCTATAGTAAATAGGACCAAACATTGTTTTTTATTACGGGGGTCCATAGTTAACAGGACCTATGGTGTTCATAAAAACCTATATATTTGCCTATTTTTACTAACAAAATTTGGTCCCGTTAACTATGGACCCCCGTAATAGTAAAAAATATAAAAATATATAGCCTTCTTGTGTGTATTTAGGTCCTACTTACTGTGGACCCCCGTAACAGCGTTCAGATGCGAACGCATCACTGTTGTCTCACGTGACAAAACGATCGAGTAAAAACATTTCTACCGCAAACACTCTGTCCGGAAACATAGGAGCGGTTTCAAGTACACACACGAAAAATAAACGGTGCCTTAAATTTCCGGACAGAGCGGTAGGAACAACCGAGTACATACAGCAGCACCATGCAGAACTTCAGGCGCGTGGTGAATGAAAAGCCTTGGCGGCAAGGCTCGAGCCTAGCTGCACGCACAGCAACCAACTTGCCCGTGAGCTACAGCAGTGTACGAGTAGAGGTGGGGCGCGCTTCCACGGTGGTGCAGGCAGCGCCGTCGAAATACCGGCCGCGGCGAAGCGCAGTATAGCAACACGCAGCCGATTGTCGATGCAGTGTGTGGGCATGTTGTTCTTGTTTACACGAGCCCAACGGCAGTAAACCAGGACGACATGGCCTGTGGATTGGTCTGTACACGATGCGTTTTACACGGGGGGGGGGCAGCATTCTAGTGCTTCCGGCCGCCAATCCCAAGGGGGCCTTGCCTACACTGCTGCTCTACGCTCTGGGCTTGGTTGTGCGCTGGCCAGCAGCACGTATCGTGCACAAAAGCAATAAGGCTGACTTTCTTTTTAGCTCGTAGCTCAACGCCGCAACCTCCTCGACGCCCGCGCTGCCTTTGTCGTTTTGGCGGCAAAACTTCTTTCCCCCCCCCCCCCCGCCCCCAAATCACGGATTGGTTAATTTCCTACTACGGGGGTCCATAGTTAATAGGACCTATGGTGTAGATAAAAACCTACCTGGTATATATTTACCTATTTTTACTAGCAAAATTTGGTCCCGTTAACTATGGACCCCGTAATATATATATAAATATATATATATATATATATATATATATTCCCAGAAGCATCCTTCGTTTTTTTTTTTTGAGCGTACTAGTCCGGGGGAGCATAGTAAACAGGACCAAACATTGTTGGTAAAAATAGTGAAACATATAGGTTTTTGTGTGTATCGCAGGTCCTGTTTACTACGGCCCCCCTCCCGTAATGACGCGAACCCATTTCCATCCCTGACAGCAGTCCTTTGGCCATTCAACACGCTCTCCTCTCGAGACGGAGCGCCGTTCCCACGCCCACTAGAGACACCTCCAAAACATCTGGGCGCTCATCACGTTCTCCCCGACATATATCACGTAAAAACATTCTCTCGCCCGCGTACTTGCCCCCTTCTCGCCTTTTGCCTTTTGTGGCCACCATTTATCACCGTAGGATAAGCGCCCGTTGTTTTTGCTACTGTAGTATCTAGTGTACTAAAACTGGTGCTGGTAGGAGCGGGGAAGGCGTGAGGGTTGGGGGGGAAGGCGGGGGGGGGGGGGGGGGGGGGGGGGTCCACCATTCCACACACCGGACAGATCACGATGTACTGTAATAAACAAAAGGCGCACTACGGTCGAGGGTAGTAACACCTGAATTTTCTGAGAATTTTCTGAGGCTTCTTTCACCCTTTCGAGGAGCTCTGTCTACCTCGCCCCAAAACCGATTTTGAAAAAAAGAAAAGAGGTGAAAAAAAAAAAGTGCAGCTGATGAGCACTCCCAAAGCTTGTACAGTACCAGGTATACTTCGTACGTCTTATCGCGAATGCTGTTGTAAAAGACTACAGTCACGGTCTTCCAACGAAAGTGGAGTAGAGGAGCTCGGGGGGAGGGGCATCTTTCCACACACCGGGCACATCACAATGTGTATCAACTACAGCAGTTCCCCACCTGCCGTCGCGGAATGCCAGCTCCCCTAGAGTCAAATCGTTAAATATCTAAGCCGCCGTCATGGAATGCCAACAAACACGCCTCCGACAGACAGATCATGATCGATCTATCTGATCTGTCTACAGATAGATCATATATCTAGTTCCTCAGCTGCCGTTGCGAGAGGTGTGGTGTGCAGGAACGGCCTTATAGGGCAGATCCCACCCAGAAAAAAAAAACACGTGCTACTAGTAATAGAAGATAGATCAGTCGGATCATTCGGCTCTCACCAGGCATGACGAGCTAGATCATACACATCAGGAACATACATATATATATATATATATAATATATGCATCTGCCCTGAAAAGCTGACACCATGATCTGTAGATCATCTGTCGGACGTGTTACATGCTTAGAACCCAACCCGCCGTTCTGGAGTGTTTGTTGCCTGTGACCCTCAACCCCAACCGTACTCCAGATAGTAGCGAGAAAACAATCGGCACGTCCTACACAGGAGAGACTTTGTCGCCACTGGTGGGGGAAAAAGGAAGCAGACAAGGCCAAGACCGCTTTATGCAATACATGGGAAACGACGCAATGAGCGCCCCCAACCATTTGGAGGTGTCTCTACGAGGAGCAGGCAGGAGCGGTGCTCCCGTCTCGAGCGGGATGCTTCGTCAACAACCAAAACGCCTAAAGGAAAGAAGCAAAATGAGTGCACGCCCCCGCCCCCGCCCCATCCCCCCAAAACCACCCCGGCTCGTCCCGCGCTCCATAGAGATCGGCCAGATATACACGGCCCAGGTCATTTTTTACCCAACTCGCCACTCTCCAAGAGGCGCCCACGTCGACACCGCCTCAATCGACGCGATCCTTCGGAAAGGCCATCCTGGCTCCTCCGTGGCACTCTGAGATTACTCCAACTCGTCGCTGACCCCCGCGAGCAACGCCCCGAGGGACACGGCCCACAATGGCGCGTGACCTGCAGCAGGACTACCGTCCCACCCCACCCCCCCCCCACCCCCCCACCAAAACCATACCCCCCCCCCCCCGCTATACGTTGGGTTGGCGTCGGTTGGCAAAGACACTGTAAAACATGCCACTAAGTACTCGTACGTGAGGTAGACCAACCAGGGTACTGTTTCTTTTCTTTTTGTTTTTTTCGGGGGCGGGTTGCGGTCGGTCACAGCTGGCGATCAAGTTATAGATCTTGTGTGCGGGGGTGGAGAACCCCTCTACTCCGCCCAAGGGCAGTGATCGTATCACGTACTTGGTAGTGTTCACGGTAAGGCACTCAAGAGGCAGTTACATAGTACACGCATTGCTGTTTCCGGCAGTGGCCACACCGGAAAATAAAGTAATCCATTGACGTGGTCATCCATTTGCAAGAAAATCCGCCTCAATCACAAGCGATTCTCAGCAGAGGATGCAGCTCACCCTTCACGCGACTCGCCCAGCACCTCACGTTCCGCTTCGCGCTTGGCGCAAGCAGCCAACGTCTGTCTGGCCGGGTGAAAACCCGACTTTGTGCTCCGTCCCGGCACTGTAGGGATGCGAGGGTCTCATGGCCATATACGACTACGCCCATGCATCATATAAGTACCCCCCCCCCCCCCCCCCCCCCCCCCCCCCCCCCACCCTCTTCATGATAATGAGCACTCCCCCCCCCCCTCCCCGCCCGCCCCACCAAACCCTCACCGGCAATTCCGGCCAGCGTCCTGAAGAGAGGCCGGCGGCTGCTGGCTCTTGACCACAGCCCCCGAGCAACCGCATGTGGTGCAATTCGCGTGCTCCCCCAACCTCAGCCTGTAGTTGCTGTACACCTCTGCCGTGACGGCGAGGTTGAAATCGAGGCCGAACAGGAACTCGATCTCGAGGGAGTTCATCTCCACGCAAGGCACACCCCCCGACCTGGTGTGATACGATGCAACCGATAGCGGCGGGGAGGCGGGGGGAGGGGAGGGGAAGGGGTGGAGAGCGGGAGTTGCGGGAAACAGGTGGGGCCAAAGCGATAGCAACATCGTGAATGGGGTCATAATCGCTGCAAACACACCATAGAACCCGGAGATGATAGAACGAGTGGGCGGGGGTGGGGGGGGGCGGCGTACTCATTTATCGCTTGCCTCAAGTCACTTGGCCACTGACCACGCATCCCTTTCGAGGCGGAGCACCCTTCCTGTCTAGCACGTGGGCGCTCGTAACGTTTTGTCATAGAATACGTACGTCAACACGTATATCCTGTAGAAAAAAAATCGCTTGTAATATCCCCTTCGGCGGGGGGGGGGGGGGGGGGGGGGGGGGGGGGGTTGTACTCGTTATCATGCATGGCCGTAGTCGTATGACCATAGACCCTCGCACCCCTACAATGCCGGGACGGAGCACGTCGGGTTTTCACCGACCAGGAAGACACTGCTTGCACCAAGCGCGAAGCGCCCGTGAGGTGTTGGGCCAGTCGCATGAAGGGTGAGCCGCTTCCTGCTAAAAACTGCTTTAGAGGCGGATTTTCTTGCATATGGATGACAGCATCAATGACTTGATTTAATTTATGGTGTGGCCACTTCCAGAGACGGCAATGGGTTTACTATGTAACTGCCTCGTGGGTGCCTCACCATATACACACTACGTGATACGATCATCCCCCTTGTGCGGAGTAAAGGTTCTCCCCGCACAAAAATGACCTATAACTCGACCGCCAGCCGTGGCAACCGCCAAAAAAAAAAAAAAAAAAAAAAAAAAAAACGGTACCCTTTGGGAGGGGGGAGGTAAAAACAGGATTTCTACCTCGGTCGAGTTAGAACGCCTTCGACCTCATACAATACCACGGTTTAAAACGGTAAAATGGGGAGGGGGGTGGGCGGGGGGGGGGGGTGTACCTAACAAAATGGGTCGAGATCGAGCATGAATTATATTCCGAGCGAGTTCATCTTCATGCAAGGCAAATCTCCGACCTGATAGAGATCGTCGAGTACGAGGGGGGTGTGTGTGGGGGGGGGGGGGGGGTACTCAATTGTCATACATGACCGTAGCCGTATGACCTTAGACCCTCGCATCTCTACAGTGCCGGCAAAAGAGCACATCGGGCTTTCACCGACAAGGCGGACATTGGTTGCACCAAGCGCGGGGCGCCGTGTGGTGGTCGGCGAGCCACATGCAACGCGAGCCTCATCTCATGAAGAACTATTCGCGAGGCGGACTTCGGCACCTCGTGCGTACTCGTTTGCAAATGGACGGGGGGGGGGGGGGGGGGGGGGGGCACCACTATTTTGCTTGCCTATAGTCATCAGACCACTAACCACACATCCCTTTCGAGACGGAGCATGCCTTAACCGGGGGGGGGGGGGGGGGGGGGGGGGGGGGGGGGGGGGTATACTCATGTCATGCATAGCCGTAGTCGTGTGACCATATTGGGAGGGGGGCACTCATCTGTCGCTTGCCTTAGTCATCAGACCACTCACCACGCATCCCTTTCGAGATCGAATGGGGGGGGGGGGGGGGGGGGGGGGGGATTATATCTCGGGTCGAGTTCATCTCTACACCAGGAACGGCACCGACCCGATACCAACGAACCAACGTGGAATCACGCCGGCGGGGGGGGGGGGGGGGGGGGGGGGGGGGTTACGACTGTGTACGGGACGAAGAAGATGAGGAGAGGGGGGTGCGGCACCCTGACGACACCGTCGACTCCTGCAACACCGCAGTGCCTCCTTCCAAGAGGCGGAAGAGCGCGACTGAACTGCACAAGGCAGCCGACGCAACGACATCGCATGTACCACCAACACCACCACCAGCGCCACCAACACCAACCCGTAAAAAAAAACAAACACACAACACCAACAACACACACTACCAGCCAGCACCCCCAAACCACCACCACTACCGTTACCACCCTCACCCACCTTTGCGTAGTAGGCGTTGTTGTAGTACTGGTCGTCAAAGAACTTGGCTGCCACCATCACGCTGGACCGAGATAGGCAATGACGACGAGGGGCGGGGGTTAGATGGTTTGGTATGGCATGTCATGGTATGGTATGGTATAGTGTGTATGGTATGGTATGGTATGGTATGGTATGGCATGGCATGGTATGGGATGGTATGGTATCGTATGTCATGGTATGGTACGGTATGGTATGGTATGGTATGGTATGGTGCTGTTTGGTACAGTACAGTACAGTACAGTATGGTATGGTATGGTATGGTATGGTATGGTTTTTGGTATAGTATGATACGGTACGGTATGTTATGTTATGTTAAGGTATGGTATGGTATAGTATCCCATATGGTATGATACAAAACGGTACATACGGCAACATGTGGTACGGTTATATTCTCACCTCGTGATGGCGACGCGGTGAACGTTAAGCGCCGTCAGTGCGAAGCCATTTCTCTGTATAAAACGGTCCATGTAGATAAGTCCCAAAACGAAACATTCGTTGCTGCAACTGGAGTACTTCAGGATGCGGTCCAAGTACCTGTCTCCCCGAAAAAAACAAACCAAAAACGATGGAAAAAACGTAAGACGCACACCGGAAAAAAGAGGCATTCGTTATTTTTATCCTTTCGCGAGCAAACAGTAGTTGAGCAAACACCAATCAAAATCGATCAATCCAACGAACAATATAACAACGGATTCAGTCCATCGACCAAACCGACCAATCAACCAACCAACTAATCGAGGAATCAACCAATCAAAGAGGAGTAAACAACCGACCACAACCGACAACCGACCAACCAAGTAATCAACTAATCAATCAATCAATCAATCAACCAACCAACAACAAAACTGGCGAACCAATCAACGGTCAACCAACCAACTAATCAACCCATCAACCCATAAAATCGACTACACAACCGACCAAAACAACGGAAATCGATCAACCAAGCGACTTACCAGGTATATAAAAATACAGTCAGTCGAACAGCCCATCAGTCAATCGATCAATCAACCCATTACATGTCAACCGATCAAGCAGCCAACCAGAGACAACCAATCCACCACGCGAATCAAGGAGACAACCAATCAACCCATCGGGCAGGCAACCAATCAACAAAAACAGTACCAACCAACCAGTCCAACACTCACTCGATCGACCAGCCCACAAAATCAACCAATCGACCTAATCAGTCAACCAAATCGGCTGGCCAAATGATCTACGAATGGATTGCCGACGAAGAACACGACGAGCTGATTGTTGAACGACTACTGCTCTCGACGGAACTGCAAGGAGCGCTCAAGACATGTGTATGAAGACCAATCCGTCCCTATAATCTCACCCAGACAGACTCTGGACGGAATCACAAGGAGCACTTACGGGTAGACACTATTAAAGTTATACGAAGACCAATCAGTCCTCATGTTTCGGACCAGAGTGGTATGTTGATGACTCACTCTGCCACCCCTATCCCTGGGGGTCTTAACGCGTGGAACTTCGTCACAGCCTCCGCCTCTAATCGATCGTGCTGGGGGACAAAAAAGGAGAGAAAAAAAAAAAAAAAAACGGACGAAAAACAAAGAAAAAAAAAAAACACACACACACACACAAAACATACAACGACACAGCCCGCACAGACGAGCGAGCACACACGCGAAAACATGTGGGAAGAACAGGAGCGTCAGAGTGGAGAACAAGCACGCGTAGAGAGATGACACTTGATACGGAGTGAGGACCTATCGGACGAACCATACAATTCACACCGGTGACAGATGATGATCTATCTGATCTGTCTACAGATACCATCATATATACAGGTCATCACCTGCCGTTGCGGCTGGCTGTGCAGGATCTGCGTAGTACAGATCCAACCTCGGCAGCCTGCGCTATACATCTTGCGAGACGTACGGGTCCATGAGCTAGATCATATAAGATCGGGAATAGATCTATCTGCCTTGAAATATCTAGATCATCACGATCTGAAGACGATGTGTCCAAAACGTGCAATATGTATTTCTAGTAATCTCAAAGCTAACGCGTTTTATCATGAAAACTGTGAACAAAAATAGAGCCACACGCGAATGTCCTCGACGAGTACTCGTAGTCTTCTCTCCTCCATCCCAACCCATTGCTATCGCTGGAAGCGGTCACAGCCGAAGACAGATCAACCCATCAAAAAGGTACGCCCCCCACAAGCGTTCCGTAGCGGCGGGAGGCAGCCCGCCCTTCATTCGACTCGCCGAGCACCTCTCACGTTTCGCTTCGCGCTCGGCGCAAGCGACCAATGCCTGTCTTGGTCGGTGGAAACCCGACGTGCTCCGTCCGGGCATCGCAGGGATGCGAGGGTCTACGTACGGCTATACGACTACGGCCAAGCATGGCATCAGTACCCCAGGGCCCCCTCCGCCATATATCCCTCCCCCAACAGCGGCAACGGCTTGGCCCAGGTTCAACCAAACAATTCACACGCCGCACAGATCGTCTACAGATAGATCATGAGCTAGATCATCTATCTACATCCTAACCTGCCGTTCTGATACATGCTGAGCAGGATCTGCGTGTCACGGTGGCCCCCACTATACAGGCCCAAACCAGGGGGGGAGAAAGGCTTCCCACTGTATTTCTGAAAAACACGAATGCAGCATCATCGATGGAAAGCCCAATCACCAGCCCCGTATTTTGCACAGACGGCATCTTCGATTCACGCAGCAGCTCTTGGGGTACACGGATCAACGTGGGTGCTTCAGGCTCATTTCGGGCCTAATACTATCAAGGGCCTCCGTGCTGATGCGTAATCCAACCCAGCAAAACGCATCCTATGTTGTTGACCAAGCAGCTTCCACGGCTCCCCCGCTTGGAAACCTCCGCTTCACATAAGACAGAGCAGGAACACATCTGTCCTGAAATCTCGACATCGTCAAGTGGGAAATAATCGATGATTTGTGCAGGGTGCGCGCAAAGGTAGAATAATAGTCTACACCAAGCAGTTCCAGTTTTCACTGCTTTCCTTCCAACTGGACGCGCCCAGCAAGCGGTTACATACACTGCAGGGAAGTTGTGCCATAAAAAAAAAGCAAAAAAAAAAGCATCCTTATTTGTCATTTTCGTCACATCTTCATTCCCAGAGGATAATTCTCAGAAAATTCTCAGGTCGCCGGGGCTACAGGGCTACGTAGGGTTTATGTTAGGTTGACGTCAATAATGTACTATTAATAACACGTGTTTTCGAGGCTGGCGCGAGACCCATGCAGCACTCCTGCCCCTCTCTACTCTCTATCCCCCCCCCTCTCCCTTTTCTCTCGTGTTTCTTCTGTACGCCTCTCTCTCTCTTCTCTCTCCCACCCTCCCTCCCTCCTTCCTTCTAATCTTCCCTCCCCCCCTCCTTCCCCCCCTCCTTCCCTCCCCCGATCCCATCCTCCCTCCTCCCTTCGCCCCCCCCCCTCCCTTCTATCTCCCTCTATGTTATATCCCTCCGTCCCTCCACTCCCGTCGCTGCCTCTACAGCTCCCTCCACTCACCCCACTGTTCGCATTCGCTTGGATAAGCTTCTCCAAGACGCATGCCAGCACCGTCACCAGTGCCTGTCCCTCCGCCGCCTGGTCAGGCGTGCTGTCCATGGCTCGCTGAGCGGAAGCCGCTACAGCTGCTGCTGATGATGGTGATACTGGTGCTGGTTCTGACGCTGCTGCTGCTGCTGCTGCTGCTGCTGCTACCACCACCACCACCGCAGATACTACTACTGCTACTCCTTCTGCTGCTGCTGCTGCTGCTGCTGCTGCTGCCACTGCCACTGCCACTGCCACTGCCGCTGCCGTTGCCGCTGCCGCTGCTGGGAATGCCCAAAAGACTCGGCGCTATTCCTACGCAAAAATCGTCCGCAGATCACAAAACCAGCACAACCAAAACCACAACAACAAAGCTAAAATAAGAACGGAAAACAAGAACAAATAACCAGACAGAAGCGAGGAACCCACAGCCCGGTCCCTTTCAAAAGCTTACTCCCCACGCCCTCTCCCTCCCCCCGCCCCTTCCCTGCAATATCCTGTCAAGCTCCGGATGGTCCACACCCTTTTTGTCCAGCCTTGTCTTGACGTAGTAAGCCTAGCCGCTCCGCCCTCCGTTTGCCCTTCCCCTTTCCGCCGCCCTACACCCCCCTAGCCCCTCGTTGACGGCGCCGATTCACGCCTTGCGTACGCCGTGAACCCCTTTATATTGCCGCGCGCCTGTTTCTCTTCAAATCGGTTTTGATCTATTCGTAAGTTCAATTCCGGTTTCGGTTTCAGTTTCGGTTACAAAATTGTTTTTTTGTTTCGGTTTCGGTTTTATTTCGGCCGTTCCGATTTCGTTTTCGAGTTATCATAGGATTCGTTTTCGGGTACGGATACAAATCGGTTTCGATTCGGTTTTAGATTAGGGTTCCGATTTCGGGCGTTCCGGTTTCGGTTTCGGTTTCAGTTGCGATTTTGGATTCGGTTTCGGTTTCGATTCCGGTTAAAGTTTCGTTTTTTTTACAGTTGGGGTGTCAGATGAAAGACACAACGGAGGGAAGAGGGGGGCAAAGAGCAAGGCCGGGACGGAACAGGGGACACGTGGAAAAAAACGGTCGGGACGCGGGGGGGAGGGGGGGGCGTCAGATATAACCGGGTATGCAATCAGCGCGTGGCGGACATTTTCCGAAGCATCACGTACCAGGTATTTCACAAATATTCACAACAAGCACGCTAAAGAAACGCCCCGAACCGGCCGGCATATGGCCGAATGGGCAACAAAACACGAACCTGGGTTTTGAGCCAGAGGTGTCCCACCCGTTTACCTAAGGGTGACAATCGACAGAATAGGGTCGACACCTGGTCCTATGTACGAACTTAAATGGTATCGTCTTGTGATGCGCACATACTGTGTACTCATAAAGTACTGCCTCCACTACCACCGTCAAAGCCGTATAGCCATCAACATAACCACCACCAATACCGCCACCAACAACCATTGTAGTACCGCCGCCGTGAAAGCACGTACCGTCATCACCGTCAACACCAACACCAGAGCAGACGCCACCGCAGACGCCATCACCGCCACCGCCACCACTACCACTACCACCACCACCACCACCACCACCTCTCCCCCACCGACCGTAAGGCACAGAGCCGCCACCAACCCCCGCTCCTCCTTCTATCTGTCGGCAAGCCCCCCCCCCCCCCCCCCCGTTCTCTTCCATCCACTCGTTGACGCTGTCGTCCATTTTGCGAGAAAATCCGCCTCAAAATCGGTTCTTACCGAGAGTAGGACGCAGCTCACCCTTCACGCGACTCGCCTAACACCTCACGGCGCTTCGCGCTCGGCGCAAGCAATGTCTGTCTGATCGGTGAAAGCCCGACATGCTCCGTCCCGGCTACGGCCATGCATAGTAATAATGAGTACACCCTGCCCCCACTCTCTCCCTCCTTCCCTCCCTCCCTCTCCTTCCTTCGTGCCCTCTTTCAATCCCTGCCTCCTCTGGTCGATGAAAACCCGACGTGCTCCGTGCCGGCATCGTAAGAACGCGAGGGTCTATGGCCACACGGCTACGGCCATGCATGAACATGAGTACCCCCCACACCCTCCTCCCTCCCTCCCTCCCTTCCTCCCTCCCTCCCTGCCTGCCTTCACCAATCTCTGCCGCCCTGTCGAGCGCACTGGGGTGCATGCTTTTTAGGGGTGACGTGGAACTTGTTACTGCTGTAGCTGCTTCCTCGAGGTTGTCCGAAGCGTGCAAGGGCTGGGTTGAGCCGACCTCTCTGTCAAAGCGCTTTCATCTACGTACAATTTTTGTCCCGAAGTGCCACGATCGCCGAAGAGCAGCAGCGGCACACATCACAAACAACCACGGCACACACACGCACACGCAACCGCTGCAAGCAGCACCAGCAGGTCGGTCGATCGATCCCACTCGGACCCGAGCCCTCCAAGCTGACCCTTCAGGCACGAAAAAGTCGGCTCTGGGCTCGAACAGAGTCTTTTTTCAATTTATTTTCGACTGCCTGCTTTCCAAGCGGGTGTTCGGGGCCTGTACGAACAGACGCCGGTGCTACGCCTACTTCCCTTCTCTTCGTGCTACTTCTTCCTTCTTCTCCTCCTCCTCTTCTTCCAGTCCTAGTAAGGACAACTCTACCTCCACACACGGGAAACATCACCATCTACGAGTATACTATGTAAGTAGCCTTAATTTTCCCGCATTTTTTTCTCCCCCATGTCATTCCTTATGCCGTTGCGCTAACAAGGGCGATTTTGGCCAAAAACGGCTATGGGCGGAATATGTTTTTGGTCTATTACGGGGGACCACAGTAAATAGGACCAAATTTTGCTATTACGGGGGTCCATAGTTAATAGGACCTATGGTATACATAAAAAACTATATATTTACCTGTTTTTACTAACAGTATTTGGTCCTATTTACTATGGACCCCCGTAATAGTGAAAATAGGTAAATATATCGTTTTTTGTGTGTACCGTGGGTCTTGTTTACTATGGTCCTCCCGTAATAGTCTAAAATATCAGAGTGTACAATTTTCACGAAAAAAATCAAGTATTTTATCGCGGTTTTCCACCCTGAAAAAATGTCCGGCCGGGGGAGCGGGGGGGGGGGGGGGGGGGGGGCGCACAGTAGCGCAGCACAGCTCGCGAGTGCGTGCGTGAGTGCGACAAGCAAGGCACCTCCGCCAGCGCAAGCGAGCTCTGTAATTCCCTTTTGACTGCCACCATGCAATATTGCCTGATGGGAGAGGGTCGCAAGTTTGTTGCCCTCGACGGGAGGCGCTTGACGGCAGGCAGGACAACGAGGGCAAAAAAAAAAAAATCTGCGGTGGGACAGATAGATCATGATCTGTCTACAGACAGATCATCTAGCAGTTCCTCATCCGCCGTTGTGAGAGGCTGTGCAGGATCTGCGTAATCGTACAGATCCACCCCAGGAACATGCGCTAGCTCATGCCGACCACACGGGTTCCACCCGGCCACATGAGCCAGCTCATAAAAAGTCGAAAAAAGATGTGTCTTGAAAGAAGCAGATAATCTACTATTGCGGGGGGGACCACAGTAATTAGGACCAAATATTAACAGTAAAAACAGGTAAGTGTGTAGGTTTTTGTGTGTACCGCAGGTCCTATTTACTGTGGTCCCCCGTAATGGTGGGACTCGATGATCTGTTCGATGTGTGTATGTTTCGGTCGGAATTTGGTTCGCCACACATATAGCCCTGTGTCCCAAAACCACCCGGCAGCAAATCCTAAAAGGCGGGTTGACCGCGGCCTACCCCGGCGCTGCGTGCGAGGCCTGACGGCGCCGGTGAATGTCCCTCGAACCCGAGGGAAGCGCCGGACTCTGCATTGCGGAACGAAGGTGCTGCTGTTGTGGCGTGTTGGTGGAGTAGGCGTCGTCACAGCAAGCCGACAAATCTAAAACCTAAACTTGATTCGTGCGAGCTCGTATTATACTCTTACGAGCACTGCCAGGTTGCTGATGCCATACGTACCACCTCCAGCACAGGAGTCGAGGCTGCGAGCTCGTACATAGCGTACGCGAGTGTTGAGGGGCAGCTTGCATCGCCCCCGTCGACGCTACCCGCGTGTTTAGCATCGGGGGGGTACATGTTTAGTCACGCCATACAGCGTTGATGGCGTCTCGGCTTGGCAAAGCAGCTGTGCGCTGCTGCCAAAAAGACGCAGCCTGCACAGGCAGCAGCGACGCTTTGCGCTTAGTACCTGATACAACAGCACTACAAAACAGACGATCAGACTTCAAATGACGACGATTAGACTTCTGTACTCGTACCTCTACCAGTACACTACTGTCGGTGACCATTACGGGGGGGGCACAGTAAATAGGACCTACGGTACACACAAAAACCTATATATTTACCTATTTTTGCGAACAAAATTTGGTCCTATTAACTATGGACCCCCGTAACAGCGTGCAAGCAAAAGCTAGCTCGGGGAACAGCTGGCATAGCCTCCGTCGACACTGTCTCGTTTGCTGGCGCCGGGGGTGCATCGGCCATGCCATACCGCGCTGCTGGCGGCTTGATACGTTGCTGTGCTATGCTGCAAAAAAATACGCAGCCTTTGATACTGCTGCTGGACAACACGAGATACCAGTAGAGCGATCAGACTACGTGACAACGAGGGGACACTTCTGTTCGCTACTCGTACCACTACACTGCCGGCAAAAAAAATACGCACGACAACACATCGACCTACAAAAAACGATCAGGCTTCGCCAAGACAAGGAGGAGGCTCTCTGTTCGCTATTCGTACCGTGTACTGCCGGTGGCTAGCGTGCAACCAGGCGAGCTTTGGGATAAACTTTTGACAGCCTACGCCAACCCTGCCGGTGTGCGCAGGCAGGGGGGGGGTGCCTTTGCAGTCACGCCATACCGTTTTATTTTTTTTGGCGTCTCGGCTTCGCACTTCGCTGTGTACCGCTAGAAAAAACACACGCAGCTTGCACAGCGATGTTTTGTGCTGCTGCTGGGTAACACAAACAACAGCAAAAATAATCATGGACGACCAGTACCGATCCAACACGGGGACGAGGGGAGACAGGCGGGTATGCTTCGCTGCGAGTGGACTGCAGGTGCTCCTGTAGCGTAAGCAAGCATTGGGGGGCAGCTTCCATCGCCTACGTGGACACTGCCCGTGTAGTAGGCAGGCACCCCGTCGCTGGCGTCTCGGCTGGGCACGTAGCTGCTGCGCTCTGCTGAAAAAAAAAACACGCTGCTTTGCACAGCATATATATGTTCGCCATCAACAGAAGGAACACGTATCGTATCTGCCGTCACGTGGCTGCAGCATTCTACCGCGCTGCTGGCGCCTTGGCGTGGCGCGTAGCCGACTGCGCTCTGCTTGCAAAAAACACGCTGCTGCGTTGAACACAGCGATATGTTCTTCGGTGCTGATGGAAGGAACGCGATATGTTCTTCGGTGCTGACAGAAGGAACGTGCACTCGTATCTGTCCGTAGGCACGTGATTACAACGTTAGTAGTACGCATGATGTGGCATTTGACATATCGAGTGGGGGCGGTGAGAGACGGGTAGTTCGATACTTATTATCGAAGCCCCGGATGACTCAAACCAATCCGATATTTGTCGAAACCCGCATGAACCCATACCCCCATTGTTCATGCATCTGCAATCTGCCCCCCCCCCCCCCCCCCCCCCCCCGCTATTAACTCTATTAGGACTGCAGTCCCGTTTTAAGGACAAACTACTTGAAATTTGAGTGCTTTGTCGCCAAAAAGGGACTGCGGTTCTAAAAGAGCTAATAGGACGGAAGGTGTACACCACCATGTCCCTGTAAAAATAATGAGCATTGGTATTGAATGTTAGTATACATCCTTATATGAACCAACAGAGTGGTAAATTTTTTGCCGATGGGTAATCCCTCTGTGTACTCGTTGCTGAGAACGCGATAACCCCATTTTAGACGGCGAGGAAACGCTAGGGGCACAATTTCGAGCGTGCCCGAGGCGTACGTACTCCCCTCCCCGCCACAGCTCTCTCCGAAAGAAACAAACGAGGAGTTTTTTTTTTGCGCAACAAGCGGTTTTCGTTTTTTGAAGTTGGTGGTTTTTGGTCGGTTTCCGCTGTATTCCATCCCATCAACGCACACATATTCGGCGACAGCAGCTGCGAATACCCTGCCGCGCGAGATCCCTGTGACAGCCGAATTATCGCATTCCAGGGACAGCTTTTAGCGCACATAAAAAAAAAATATAGCCGAGGGACAAGAGCAAGGACCTTGCTTCGGCATTGAGGGCAGTGGTGTCGGATTCTACCGCACCACCTCCTTACGGCGAGCTGTTCTAGCCGTAAACGACCCCTTTGACAAAAGCCATACTTGCACATAGGAAACCCCTGCATTTGCTCCCGCCGCGGGCAGTTCCTGCCTGCCACACCAGGACGTTGAGCTTGCCGCTGAGGCCCACCGATCTGCTGCGACAAATGGCGATGGCGCCTTTCTATGATAGCGGGGACGCCTGTGAAGTGTTCCCTGTTTTTTCGGTGATGACCGGCATTTGAGGTCATAGATGTTCATGCAAGTCGTAAGAGTAAGTAAGCACAGGCGGGTTCGGCCTTAACCCGACCACTGTTTTTTTTTCACTCGTCGACATCCAGTATCTATGCGGATTCCTCATCTTACATAGCAACAGAGATCTGTGTGCTGAATGCCATTTGAGTCTTGAGAACTGCGTGTTTTGAAACATAAATACCCAGGTACACCACCACAAAACAACACCAATACATTGCTCGGCGTGTTCGCTGCACTGCTGCCATGACTACGTATTACGCACGAGTACGTACGCGAATCGATTCGCTGCGAACTATACCAGGTGCGAGGCTTCGCTTCGGAGGGATGGCAGCGGCTGCAGACAAAACAGGACGAAAACTGTTGTATTTTCGTTGTGGTAAAAAAAATGAAAATGAAAATGAAAATGACTATATATAGAAGTACTACGTACGTCAAGACTTGATGTACACTTACCTCAACAAGTAATCGATCCTGGCCACACTTGACTAAAAATACTTTGCTGCGCTCTGAGAGCTCCCACCCGCAACACGCCTGCCTAACATTACCTCTTGGAGAACCTTCCAGGTGTTTTTCTTCGATTGCTTGCGGAACATTCCTGCCTTTCTTTGCTTTCTTTCCTTTTCTCGTCTTTTTTTTTTCGTTTTTTTCGGTGGTCACACCCAGCTCAGCTCACACTATATCCAAGACAAAATCCCCCCCCACACTTAAGTTCAAGTCACGTTTCAACTTATTTTGTTCCAAGAGTCGAAAAAAGGTCAAGAAATGGTCCTTCAGAACTGCAGTCAGAATTCAAAAGCAGCCAACACTGAGCGAGATCCCTCCCACACTGAAATCAAGCTAAAAAGCCCGAAAAAAACACTGAAAAAAAAAACCTCAACAAAACGAAGAAAAACAAACAAAACAAAACAAAACAAAAAAAACGCGGGACAGCGACAGCATTTTTTCGTATCATCTCCCTCAAGTACAGAGTTATTTCTGAGATGCAAAGTCACGAGCTGTTGAAGTTGCCTGCTGCCTGTCGGCCTCTTTGCTTGACGGGCACGAGTAACAGGGGTAGACACGTATATGGGGCACTATTTTGCCACAACACCACAACAGCCCCGAGAGCCAGCAGCATGTCGTCCTCGAGCTCATATCGCAGCTTTCCCGCGAAAAAAACCAAGCCTTCAAAGCCGGGGCCAAGGAGGGGGCGGCGGAGGCTCTGCCGGTTGCGGAGGTGGCTGTGGAGGCTGGACCGTGGCCGGCGACATTGGAGAGAGGAAAGCGTTACCCCAAGCAGTTGGTGATGACGCGCTACGAGTTCGCATTAATTTCGGTTCTCGGCAAGCCTGTGTTCTACGGGTGTTCCATAGTAAATAGGACCTACGGCACACAAAAAAACCTGTATGTTTTACCTTACCTATTTTTGCCAACACTATTTGGTCCCTATAGACTATGGTCCTCCGTAAATATTAATAGTATCTATTCGTACGCCCTACGCTTACAAACACATGTCGAGCATCGTAGACGCACGTCAAGAGCCAACGGTGTAAAACCGTTGGCATTCTGTGTCTTACCACAAGCAGCTGGTTCTGATGCAAACACAAAAACGCGCATGTTTTTCCGTTCTCAACAATTGAGCGCAAGCTTTCCACACGATTTTCTCCTCTCTTGCTACATACCATACCGTATCATTACGGGGGGCCACAGTTAACAGGACCCACGGTGCACACAAACACCCGTATATTCCCATAATTTTACTAACAATACTTGGTCCTATTTACTATGGCCCCCCGAAAAAAGGCAATTTTGTTCATGTACGTGCCTACTTAGTCCTTGCGCCACTCAGCTCCCGGCATTTGCAAGTCGCCCATCTACCCACGCCACAAACGAGGCGTGTTTTTTTTTTTACAGCGCAACTGCGCTCTTGGCATTTGCAAGTCCCCCATCGAGCCACGCCATGAGCATCCCGTGTACTCGACACCTTGTTCTATCTACAGCAGTAAATAAAACCTCCTCGAGCGAGCGCAGCGGGCGCGGCGAGATAGCCTCTCGCGAAGCGGAGCGCCTTGTGCACAACATGACACAGATCAAATATACAGCGGTCCAAAAGCGGTTGTCTTCACCGCACGCGCGAGATGCCGGCATTGCCCGCGCAAGATGCAGAGTAGAAATCCCAGGGGGATGTGGGGTGGACCGTGTGTGGTCGCAGTTTTACAAGAAGGACTATTACGGGGGACCATAGTTAATAGGACCTATGGTATACATAAAAACCTATAAATTTACCTGTTTTAGTAACAATATTTGGTCCTATTAACTATGGTCCCCCGTAATAATAGTACACTCGAAAATGCTCTAAAATACTACTAATATACGGGGGACCATAGTAAATAGGACCTACGGTAAACACAAAAACCTATGTATTTCCCTATTCTTACCAACAATTTAATGTTCTATTTACTATGGCCCCCCGTAATATTAGCAATAATACAGCACAGACACTGACCATCTATATCTGATATACCCCGATCCCGCCACCACCCATACAAACTTTGCTTCGAAAAAATATGAATTCAGGCGTTTTCGTTTTATTTCATTGGTCGGCTCCACTATTATTTCCTGAATCACTAAATAGAGACAGACAACCCACTCCTTGAATTATGAAGCTTCAGATTCTGTCTCCCTCATACACCCAACGCGTTTCTTGCATGACGCCATAACAAAACCCGATACAGAAGTACGCGTGATCGAAGAATCGCACACACCTTAAGGGAAAGTTGAGCGTTTCGACGAAATTATTGATCTCTCGCAACTCTTTGTTTTTTCATTTCGCAAATATTCCCCGGTCACTATTAATAGCGAGGGCTTGTATGAATATCACAATACCCATATCGGCATAAAGAGTACCTGGTATCCCGTAAAAAAACGGAGTATGACACCCTAAACGTAGATGATTGACATATTTTAACATCCAGGAAAAAATGCAGTCGTTTATTTTCAGACCGATGGATGTAGATTCAGTCCATCCATGTATAAATAGCCGCCGTCCCCGGTGGCTTGGTAGGTGGTCCGCGCGCCTATCAACACCAAGTTTGTGGGTTCGCGTCCCACTCAGTGCATACTCGCAGGGACTTTTTCATGCATACAACAAAATAGATTAGCGGAAAGCGCGAGAGCGTGAGCTAGCAACATTCGATGAAAAACGACGAGCAGTGGGAATGCTGAAGTCAATGCGCGCGATAAAAACGAAGGCAAGTGCCGTGGGGGAGAAGGGTCGAGACCTGTGACCACGGCTTTTGTCCAGAAGAAGACCGCTGAGGGAAAACAAAACCTCCCACCTTATTTTTCTTTCAAGTTTACGTAGCTCCATGGAAGTTTCGATGGCAGTGGAATTTGTTTCCATGGAAGCAACATGTACTCCTATGAAAGCAAAAACACTTCACATGCTAATAATTGCTGCTTCCTTAGTGACATCTTTCTAACGACTCAAGCAGAAAAGCAAAAGCAACAATAAAATATACACCAGGTACATACCTGGTACATCATGAAGTCCACGAGCTGAAGCTTTTTTCAGTCACTGCATACTACAGCACGTACCTGGTACTGCTTTTACTCGTACATACGTTCCTGCTATTACGGGGGTCCATAGTTAACGGGACCAAATTTTGTTAGTAAAAATAGGTAACTATATAGGTTTTTATGTATACCATAGGTCCTATTAACTATGGACCCCGTAATAGCTGTATCGCTGAAGCTTCTTTTTTCAGCCGCTACATACCAGAGGGCATACATACATTCGCTGTTGTGTTGCTGGGCTGGCGAAACATTAAGGTCGGAATGCGTAGTGACCATGCGCAACAAGCGCTGAAAGGCGTGTCGCGAGCAGCGCAAGACGAGTTTCGGGGCGCTCTAAACAATTTTCCCCCGCAGGCGAAAAAAATGTCGCGAAAGTCCTCTTTGAGCGGAACCGAGAATTTCATTTCAAGGCACCCTTTTTTCGTTCGCTCTTACGTAATAGGTGAAAAGGGCGGTTTTAGGCGTCTAAACGCACTTTTGTCAAAAGTGGTTTTCGGGGGCACATATGTACAAACGCATATATCGCATTTTTTTTTAGCCTCCGGCTGCCTTCCGGGTGTGCCTTCGCGGGGCTCTTGGAGAGACCCTGCGGGGGGCTAACACCCCTGTGGCGGATGTTGCACGCAACATTCCTGCACCTACCTGCACCTCGTTTAGCGCTGCGTACAACACGCCTTCCTGCTCCTGATGCGCTTGTGCTCGCGTATGCTGCTGCTACTGCTGTACTGGTGAATACGTTCCTGTATACGTGTGCGTTTTTCGCAAAACAAAACCGATATTTACTTCGTGAAGATATGCCCATCGACATGCAGAAAATGCATGTACTTTCACGTGTAATATTACCGTTACTGTCGGATATCGGATATCGGATATCGGATATCGGATATCGGAATCGAGTTCGATACAACACCGGTAAGGATTGAACTCGATACGATACCGATAAGAGTCGAGTTCGATACGATAATGATAATAATCGAGTGCGATACGATACCGACAATAATGGAGTTCGATTCGATACTGATGTTTGATACGTCGAAGCTTTCGTTCAGTACAGGCAAAAAAAACACGAGGATGCCAGGGGATAGAGGGCAAAACGCGTCCGATACGACATCATGGCAACTGGACATTTCGATATATCTTTCGATACCATATCCAACACTGGATACCGTACATGATACTTGAACGACTATTACAGTAATACAAAGGATCAAATAATATACAGCCACCACCAGTAGGCACAGCAGTACGTACAGCAGTATGTACGACTACTTGTCCAGTGCCACAGCGACTGCGACTGCTCTACTTTCTCTATTTTTTTTTACTAGAGTACGTCTGTCCTTCGTTTTCCTCTCGTTTAATGTATCTGGTGGTTGCTGGCGTGTGTATGTTGTGCTTGTCGCATCAAGTTTAGATGGCATGGCATGGCATGCCATTGCTCTGTTTACGCTCCTTAGCGCAACACACGGAGTACAAAGTAGACCTGGAGAATGCCACCATAAGTCCACCCAACGGCAGCCTCCACAGCATGGGGTTGAGCTTGCAGACCTCCGCGACACCGCCCGCGCTCGTATGCACGCTGTGCCAGAGGTCAGAGGGGCACGGTGTTGAAATCCGCGCCGTGTAGTGGTTCTATATGCTTGTTTCCAAGGCTGCTGCTGCTGCTGCTGCTGCTGCAAGTTTGGTTGTGAGAAGTAAATATGCGGTCCAAGTTTCCCCTCGTTTCGACTCATGGGCCGGCACAATGCCGAGGGTGCAGTGTCTAGGAAGTTAACCTTTGGGAGAAAGAGAAAAACTGGCTGTTGTCCTGATTCAGCGCGTCGGATGGTTCGGTGGAACTGTAGGTCACCTGATGAACGCGGCGGCCTTTTTGGACTTCCGCGTACCTCCGTGCGCACCTGAGAAACGACCTAAAACGCTCAAATGGCCACATTTTGTGCGCACGGGATGTACTCGTCTCGTATCACACCCATTAATGATATTATCATTTACCTGGTAGCACGTATGTATGCACCAGCTACCACAGCAGCCGTCCGTGATGCACGCACTGCTTGTATATACATGTCTATTTTTTTTTGTTCGGTACATCTGTTAAATTGTTTTCAACCTGCTTTTTTTAACAGCAGTACGAAAATCGCAGATATATCAACAATAGATTTTAACGAACCGAAACGAAAAATAGGCACGCCTTCCACGTTGCAACCCGCCCTACTAATTAACTGTTACCATCAACTGTTACGATGAGAGGCGAGAGACGAGGCATATATATTGCACTTTGTACGTATCTACTACTGTAGAGCAATTTTTCGATTTTAGGACTGAAATTTGTGGCACGTGGTTCGCCACAACTTTCCACAAGTCGGACAGGTCGTGATCTATCAATACTTCTCCACGCGCCGTTATGAGACGCAGTGCAGGATTTGTATACCGTACCACTCTTACCCAAAAAAAAAGTACCATTTGGATTAACGCACTCATGTACAAACAAAACAGTCAAATTAACGGGGGACGAGTAAATAGGACTTACGGTACACACAAAAACCTCTACGATTTCCTATTTTTGCGAACAATATTTGGTCCTATTTACTACGGCCCCCCGTGATAGTTCGGGATAAAATCGTAAATTTATAGGACGGATCCAACGCAGCACAGGAAACACGCGCGATCACGGGGGACCATAGTAAATAGGACCAAATTTTGTTGGTAAAAAGAGGGAAAAATATAGGTTTTTGTGTCTACAGCAGGTGCTTTTCACTAGGGTCCTCCGTAATAATAGCGGTGTTGTAAAACACGCAGAGGTCACATTAGCTACACTGCTGCTGTAGATCATATTTCGTGCATGGCCGGGGTTAACATCCGCCTTGAAGAATCTAGATCACGATCTGTACGTAGATGAACTGTCGGGGAAGCCAACTTTAATTTTTCCCCCTGCGGCCTTTTGCTTTCCTTTTGGTTCCAAAGGGCTTCGTTGGGGACTTTTACCGAGACCAGGCTTCATGCAGAATGTCAGCTCGAAATTCGCGAAAACCAAGATGCGAAAATGAGTTCCAACTACGAGTCGCACCGCCACCATTATGGGACATCACTATTAATAACTGCTATGCTTACTGCATACCTGGCACGCAACAATGTAGAACCTCTGTGGCGTAGTTTTGGACCACAGAACTTGTACCAGTACCTCTCTAGGATTGAAGAATCGGCACGGACACTGGTTGTGCTGGATGTCCACGGGTAGAAAGAACGGTTTAATGTGAAGAATACACACGGACAGCAGTATTTTTTTTTTTTTTTTTTTTTTTTTTTCTTCATCACTTCTACTTTCCAGCCCACTCGTAGGAGGTTTTACCCTCGACGATCAGGACCCATGATGAAAGACAAAAAATCAATACATTACATTATTTTTACTACTAATAGTAAGCATATTTGGTCCTGAATCCATGTTCCCCCGTAAATAGGCTCTAAAATCAGACCAGCTCGTTGACGTACCTGGCAACATGTTACCTATAAATATTTACTGGGGACTATAGTAAACAGGACCTACGGTACATACAAAAACCTATATATTTACCTATTTTTACTAACAATATTTGGTCCTATTTACTATGGACCCCCGTAATAGTAATATTAATATTTATAGTACAAAAGCATACCTGGTACATGCGACTCGTACCATGCCACAACCTCTAAAAAAAATGGCTCGTGCAGAGAGCACCGAAAGGTTTACTATCAGACAATACCTCCATGTCCTCCACCCCACACCAACACCCCCCTCTCTGGGCTCTGGACATGACAGGTAATGTTTGAAGACGACGACGACGACGACAAAAAAAAAAAAAAAACTCATTCAGAGGAATTGGCAGGTCGACGCTTTCTGTCGGCCGCACCTAGTGCGAAGGCATGGTATTACGTAGGCTATTATTAATGCATTACGGTGTGTTATCTCTGTGTCGTAGTCTGTGACCACAGAGCTCGTATCTTTCTAGGGTGAAGAATCAGCACGGACACTGGGCTTGCTGGATGTCGACGAGTAGAAGGACGGTTTAATGTGAAGAACACACACACAGACACACACACACACACAGACACACACACACCGACCATGCTCCCTCCTATTAATACTTGCCACCAAAATCCCGCTCCACCATCCGCGGTCGCACCAGGACCGGGGCCCTCCAAACTGACCATGTATATATACCTGATTTGACCCTTCTATAAAAGGGGACCGCTGTCCCGTTTTGGTGACAAATGACTCAGAATTTGACTGGTTTCTGCCAAACAAGGGGACTGCAGTACTAACAACGGTTACAAGCGTCGAGCTCGCACTGGGGTGCGATCGTTTTTTCAGAGCTCGATTTTTCAAGAATGGGAGGGTTAAGGTCGCCAATATCGAACAAAATTAGAACCCGTCAAGGACCGCAGTCCCCGTTTTGGTTGGGGGCGAACTACTGCTGTGTCTGAAAACTGAGCGGTTTGTCCTCAAGCGGTCGTTTTTTCAGCGCTCGATTTTTTAAGAATGGGAGGGTTAAGGTCGCCAATATCGAACAAAATTAGAACCCGTCAAGGACCGCAGTCCCCGTTTTGGTCGGGGGCAAACTACTGCTGTGTTTGAAAACTGAGCGGTTTGTCCTCAAGCGATCGCTTTTACAGCACTCGATTTTTCAAGAATGGGAGGGTTAAGGTCACCAATACCGAACAAAATTTAACCCGTTAAGGACAGCAGTCCCCGTTTTGGTTGGGGGCAAACTACTCCTGTGCTTGAAAATTGAGCGGTTTGTCCCCAAAATGGGACTGCGGTTCCGAAAGGGTTATTGCTCTATATATATGACGGTGTTTTCGGAGAGATTCGGTCGAGAGGCTTCCAAAAATAGAAAGTTCGAGGCTCTATTACAGCACCCTTAACCCCTTTAGTGCCGCAGTCCCGTTTTGGGGACAAATCACTTGGAATTAGACTGGTTTGTCCCCAAATCGAGACTGCGGTACTAAAGGGGTCAAGAGGGGTAAGAAATGACCGCACTCCTGCGCGCAATCAACAATTTTCATGGTACACCTGGTACGTATGTATGCCAGGTGTACAAATGGTCTCGCCGGAATGACCCCCCACGAAGGGCACTCTGATCCCACGCGACTTGATCCACAACAATCGGGCTTTCCACCACACCAGACGGGGGGGGACGACACGTGCAACGGTGAAACAGGGTGTTAAAAAGCGCTCTATCTATGGTGATTCTCTCTCGCGGCTCGCGCCTATATACATGCATGCGCCCGTCTCTGCCACTATTAATACGAACTCCTGCTTGTTTTGTACTATTACTATTAATAGGTACAATCTACCATATAATAGCAGTATTAATAACCACCACCACCACTGCTTACTCGTACAGCGTAGGAATATATGAATGTATCATACATAATGTACGATTGTATTTACGTACGTACGTGCGTACGATTTTTTTATTTTTCCATCCCCTATTATCGTTTTCGCCAAAAAAATTCTCTCTCCCTCCTATTAATAGTTGAAACTCAGATCAGAGGTCACACAGCAGGCTCTCCTCCCCCCCCTCCCCACTACGCTTCGTCTTCACGCCTTGGAAGGCATTTTTATCACGAGCGGAAATACTCCCTCACGCCTCTTAGAACCGCAGTCCCTTTTGAGGGACGAACTACTCAAATTTCAAGTAGTTTGTCCCCAAAAAGAGAAGTCGACTCGCGTCGGGTGCATACACAGTGACTGTACGAGTACGAACCAACTATTAATAATACCAGAACTACCCCACCCGACCACCAACTACTACCAGGTAGGTATTAAATAGTAATACCAGAACCACCCCACTTGACTGCTGTTAATATTTGCATACTTGGTACTACTGCTGCTGTACGCCCAGCAGTAGCACGAGTATTATTGTACTGCTGTAGTATGCACTCGATCACTGGTAATGAATATGCGAAAGAAAGAAAAAAAACTCCCAAGCTCTCTACGTACTTACTTACTCTACTGCGGTGCTGCATACACACACTCTCCCACTACGAGTACTATGAATAGGTACCACTCTGACCCAAAATATAAGGACGGTTTGTATTGAATACATTCATGCTAACGGTCCCTACATTTCGGGTCAGAATGGTATGCAAAAAAAAAAAAAAAAACACACACACCGAAGCTCTTCTGTACTTTCTTTGTGCTGCTGCGGCGAATCTACCGGTACCGGTACCTGTTTTTCTTCTTTCTTACCAGGTACCTGGTATGAAATAATATCTGCAGCAGTATATACTCGTAAACGAGTATAATAGCTATTCCGGGGGACCTAGAGTAAACAGGACCTACGGTATACCCAAAAACCTACATATGTACTCATTTTTACAAACAATATTTGGTCCTATTTACTATGGTCTCCCGTAATATTAATAGTATCATGTCATACGTGCGAGTGTGCAACACACATACCTGGTACATGACAGGAACACAACAAAATGTCGCCCTCTGCGAGCGTACAGCATACATACTACATGGTAGAGACAGCAGTCGTACATACTGCTGCCGTAGTGTGCCGCTGCTTGCTGTACAAACACCGTACCGTATCATACGAGGTACGCACGTATGCGTGTTGATACATGATACATGTGTCTGTGAATACAATCCCCGTTTGATATCCACTGAATACTCCAAACGGTTACTATATTCAAGGCCAGAGTGATGCAGTACCAAGGTATGTATGTACTAGAGGTCATGTGGCGGACAGGTTTTGGGGAAAGGTACTCGTGCCAGACCTGGGTCATAGCAAGCATGTGTGCGACTTACTATCGAGAACACACATCAACGCCAGTGAAGAATCAGGATGGATACAGGGTGTGCTGAACGTATCCGATTCAGAAGAACCACGAACCTGTCAGAGCAGTTTTACGAGCACCACCAGGAGTGTGTACTATTGAATAGTGACAACAAAACAGACACACAAAAACTCAACAGCAGTAATGAACGCAAGTAAAAAACCCACGTCCGCTGTTCCATCCAATACGTACGTAACGAAAAACGTTTCGCCGCTCGCCACGCTCCGAAAACCACATGTATGTCTGCTCACCTTGAGTCAAGAAGCAGTACGAAGCACCCAGCAGCAGCCCGCTCAATAGCGAACACTTCAAAGACTCCAGCCGATCGTCCCCCTCCGCCTCCTGTTCTTTCCCTCCTCCTCCTTCTCCTCCTCCTCCTCCTCCTCCTCCTCCCTCCTTCCCTCGTCCCTGCTTGCTCTCGTTGCTGCCGGCCCTCTCCGAGACGAAAAAAAAACAAAACGAAACAAGACAAAATGTCCAAAAGCGTCGTAGGCACGCTGTAACAGGCTGTACGCACGCAGTCTGCCTTTTTTATTCTCCTTCAAAGCGAAAAAGTGCTCAAAGCTGCGCCACTCCTCCCCGCCCCCCCCCGGCTACTTCCCCTTCGTCCTCTGGTTCTCGCGATGGAGGCTGTCCAACGGTTGGGCCAGGTCCCTCCCGTCCGGCCTTGCCTTGCCTTTGCCTTGGCTGGGTGCGACGCTCTGCTTCGCAATTAACTTTTCCAAACTTAAAAAAACAAACTGGGCTTGATGACAGCGGTTCACTTTGTGGTTCAGGCCGGCTTCGCTGCTGCTGCTGCTGCTGCTACCGATAGCTGCTGCTGCTGCTGCTGCTGCTGCTGCTGCTGCTGTGATCACCCCTCGCCCTCAACCCCCTTTCCCGTTGTCCTTGTGCCTTCCCTGGCTCCCTATCTCACTAGCGACGTCCAGCAAACCCAGCACCCCCACCGAGCACACCAAACCCTCCAGCCATCACGTGAAGTTGCCCTACAGTAGGGAACCACCGAGCGTGTGCTTGCGTACGAGCACCCCTGTTTTGTTTTCCAGTTGAATATCAGAGCACCGACCTCAGTCAGCGTTCCGTGGGCTAGTGTTCTCTCTGCGACGAGGCGGCGCAGGGCATACGGAAGCGGCCCGGGGTGTGTGTATGGGGGGTTTGTCCCGGTCCCTCCCCTTCTCCTCCTCCTGGAAGACCTTGGCTCCGTCGTGGGCCGGAAGCACTCAAGGCAAGCAGCCTCTTTGCTGTTGAATCCCGGAACCCATGCACAAGACAAAAAAAAAAAAAAAAACAAAAAACAAAAAACGCAAGCGCTCAACCAGACCGCTTGCAAAAAACAACGACACACACACGCGCGCGTGCGCACGGCTCGGGCTCTCTCTTCCCCTGAAAGCCGACTTTCCAGACCAGAAGGCGTACCCTTGGTTCAGGGAACCCGCTGAATAGATGGATGTGTGGGCCGGGCCGGGGGGGTCGGGTCGAGGTTGGGCACTCCTACCTAATGCACGTGTATCTTCTCAAGGCTCACGGGTGGCGGAGCTTTCCTCTCAAAGCCAAGAAAAGGGTTTGTAACGAATTGAAAGGCCTTATTCGGCAGGGAGGTAGATTTTTTTTTTCGGTGACAGAAGTGCTGGGGGCAGTCACAGAGAGACTCCCAAGCCAGCCAGCAGAGAAGCAGGCGACATACGCCTACACTACCTACGCTGAAGTGTTCTCCAACACGAGGTCTCGTAAGCAGGGCTTGCAATTTGAAGACGCCGAGCGTGCTTATTGCACCTTCATTCAAGTTTATCTTGCATCACTGTCGGATGCTCCCTGGCCTTCCTGAGTACCAGTACCACAACAGGTAGGAGGGTGTTGGAGTTCGATATCCCAACAGCAGGTGCAGCCTAGCTTCTACACCTGACACAGACTCCTCGCAAGTGCAACCGCACATGGTCCCTGCTGATTGTGGCTGGTCGTTGCGGCGAGAGAAGCAACGGCAGCAGCAACAACCGAGGCGTACCGACCAAGGCCTTAGCACCATCAGCAGCTTTGGCGGCAGCAGCAGCAGCAGCAGCAGCAGCAGCAGCAGCAGCAGAGGCAGCTGCGCAGGAGTCAGCAACGACAACAACAGCAACAACATCAACAACACCAGTAGCAGCAGTAGCAGGTCGATCCTATCGCCTCCCTCCTCAGCGAGAGCAATTCGGATCACCGCCGCCATAATGCTTGCGCTGCACGCTCGCCTGGGCGCTGCGTTCCTGGCCTCGAAAGCCACCACCATTACCACCACCACCACAGCCTCTGTGACTTCAACCGCAGCCTTCTTCGGGATTCGTGGCTCCGCCGCGGCCGTTCACGGGCGAGGCCTTCGCTCCGCATTCTCCATCGGCAGCAGCAGCAGCAGTAGCAGTAGCTATAGCAGCAGTAGCAGCTGGAAAAGGAACAGCAGCAAGGCCAGCGGAGCCGGAGTTGGTAGAGGTTGTGCGAGGCCATGCCTGGGGTGCTATTCTACTTCTTCTACAGCTTCGTCTTCCGCCACGACTGAGAGTGCGGCCCAACAAGAACCTGGAGGTGGCGAGAGCGGAGCCGAAAGCTATCGGAGGTCGGTGCTTCTTTGGCTATTTTTTTGTAATAGGCATGTTCGTCTACTGAATGCCAGGTACGAAGTACTGAATAGAGATAATCCTCGCACATTATTTTCTGACACTACTTGCTTCACTGCTGTTTTGGCTCCTCCGTCGCAGGGGCGGGGGGCTTCTTCCGAGCTTCTTATTCCCTAGGCACCAGGGTAACGCGCCCGTTTGGACGAATTTCAGAGCCAGTTTTTGTCAGCAGCATTCTGGTGCCTGGTATCTCTTAAGTCACGTACGTCTGTACCAGCAGCAAATAGAATCATGCCCAGTTCGAGTTAGTATTAATATTAATAGTAGCTTTACTGCAACATCAGCAGTTCTGCTGCTGCACCAGCACAACAGCACAGTAGTTCTACCGCTGCATGCACCGGTAGCTCTACTGATTTACCAGCACCTGTATATGCTCATGTACAGCACCGGTATCTTGGCCGCTTTGTGTTTTCCTTCACATGCAACCATTCTTTCTCCCCGTCGACATCCAGCGCAACCAGTGTCCGCGCCGATTCTTCACTCCTACCGTAAAGAGATGCAAGCTCTGTGGTCACTAAACTACTATTAATAGAAACGCCACAGAGACACTACGTTGTTATTCAGTAAGCAGAGTAGGCAATGCAAGTGCCATGTACTGGATACGCCAGGTACGACAAAAATATTCTATGAAAGAGAGAAAACGAAAGAAACGAAAGAACACACACATCGAAAGAAAAAAGAAGGGAAGAAAAAAAAAGAAAAAGTGTCATGCCCCCTCGTAGGGGATGTGGCAGACAATACAGAACGACCTAAAGAAACAGCACCACTACATATAAACAGAGTGAGACTAAGAACCAAGAGAAATAACAAGGCAAAACCGAAACACAATAAAAAAAAAGACGAAAAGCACCCTCCAGGCAGTCGCAAACAAAATTTTGTGGGACGAGTAACATTGACAGGTTCTACCTACAGCAGTACACAGCACCAGTATTCGTGCTGCTGCTGTAGCCGAAACTATCTACACTGCTGTCGCACCGGTAGCTGACCGCTGCCCCAGTAGCTATAATAGAATGCCCTGCTGCTCTTGTAGGGACACTGCATAGACCCCATTCAGCAAGCAGGCTATGTTGCGGGGGACCATAGTAAATAGGACCAAATATTGTTAGTAAAAATATGGAAATATGTAGGTTTTTACGTGGCCGTAGGTCCTATTTACTATGGTCCCCCGTGATAGTAGTCGACGATCGTTCGGAGGGGATAGAGTGCTGGCTTGTCCCAACGCGCCCAAAAAACACATCGCAAGGAAAGGAAGGGAAGAGGAAGGGGTATAGGCAAGTCAGGTAGAGTTTCAGCCACCTGTAGGGCAGAAACTACTAGGTAAAAGAGTCGGGTAATGTAGCTCGGCGTTACTGGCTTCGCTCGACCAGTATACTGGTGAAATCCTGTATATATATACTGACTGCTCCCACCTACACCCCGTAGCACGCGCGATCGAAGTTATCACAGAAAAAACTTGCAAATATGAGCTTGGGAAGATTGCGATATCACCAGGGTTTTGTGTACAGCGGTAACCCTTGAACTCACAGCCTTTTTTTTTTGGTTTTCAAACATGTACTGATTGTTGACGCTGTCAGCTTTTTTTATCTACTGACTGGCGCTGGGCAGTGCCCAGCCCTAGAAAATGCGTACGTACTCGCTCTTAGTATGACGGTTTCAAACCTCGGACATATCAGCGATTTCCTACTTCATGACCTATCGTAGATACGTCAGGACTTATATTCCTGCTTTGTATGATCTGTGTGATCTGTATAATCTAGCTCATGCTGCCCGGTGGAAGCCGTACAATCTGCACGTGCTCTACTGATAGCACGTTTTTCCTTCGTTGGATCTGTACTGCACAGGTCCTGCTCGACTTATCGTAGCGGCAGGTTAGGGTCTAGATGATCTACCTGATCTATTTGTAGATTATGGTCTGTCTGATGTGTCGACGGTGTTGCTGTTCATGTTTTATTAACGCTTTTACGGCTGCAACAGAGCCGGTCACCCCGCTGGTTCAGCGGTACCATCAAATGCTGCTATTACGGGGGACCATAGTAAGCAGGACCAAATATTGTTAGTAAAAACAGGTAAATATATAGGTTTTTATGTATACCATAGGTCCTATTAACTATGGACCCCCGTAATAAGAGTTGATTCCGTGAGTTCAAGTCTTAACGATGAGCGGGTGACGTAAGAGTAAGGTTCAAACGTATAAATACAACTATAATTGCGATTTTTGAGGTCGTTGTCACTTGCTAGCTCTTGGCAGACAGACCGACTGATAGACAGCTCTTCGCAAACAGCCCTTCTTCTTTGAAACAGCCGAACAGCCAAAGAACCAAACAACCTTTCTTCTTTCTTCTTCGCAAACTGCAACCGATCTGCCGATCGGTTGAACTCACAGCTGACGTGCTTTCTTAGTTTCTTATAAAAACTGCAACCAATAGACAGCTCTTCGCACGACGCCTAGAAGAGGCGTCTCGCCTTCGACGAACGGCATCTAGATGCAGCTGTAGGCGGCCAAGCTGCTTGCTGCTGTCGGTGGCGAACCTGCTGGTGCTGCAACCCCCGCCTCTCCCTTCTCCACGCCCCCTAAGCTCACCTCCCCCTCGTCGAGAGGCGCGTGGTCCTCGCCCTCTGGCAAGAGAGCGGCAACGACAAAGACCGACCTGGTGCCGACTGTTGTTTGCGACCGGTGCACGGACCAGCACTTACTTACTTGCCCAAGAACTCCGCGCCTGGTGGCAAAAACGTGGCCTTGGCCACCTGCGAGGATCTCATGTGCGATGGTGGCGGGATCATCCTGTATTGGGCAACCAACTGCGAGTTATGTGCTCGCCCGATCAAGGAAGGGACTGTCTCGTACTCCCTCGAGACTGCTGACAGTGGTGAGTGTCTTGGGTCTATTGTTGAATGCTGTCTGTTGCCAGTACGTTTTTTTGGGGTTTCAATCGCCTTTTTGCATACAAACCTACCTCAAAGCGTTTATTATTTTTTGGACTCATCCATGCTCGTTCTTTCCCCTTCGTGCGTTGCGTCGGTTCCTCTTACACAGTGCACGCGAACGCGCACATGCACAACTGTTTGCCGGACGTGAACGAAGGAACGGAGGATTCAGCTGTCGCCGTTACCGCTGCACCGAACGATGTGAGTGCTGCTGCTACTGTGGTGCATTTTCGGTGCACACGATTTCTGTGTGTACATATTTTGGTGACCCTACGTACCCCCTTTGCTCGTTTTCGGCTGCTGCTGCTGCTGCTGCTGCTGCTACTGTCAGCGCCACGCCATGAATGCTGCTGCTGTGCACCTGCTGCTCCTGTGCACTTGCTGCTGCTGTGCACTTGCTGCTGCTGTAGTGCTGCTGCGTTGTTGCCGTGCATCATGCTGGAAGTGTACATATTTTCGGATCGTCAATAAAATTCCGTAGGTTTCGCGATGGCGGCATACTAGGGTACGTCATGCTTTTTTTCTTCCATATTTTCATATCGTTGCTATGCTGCTGCTGCTGCTGCTGCTGCTGCTGCTGCCAACGCTGCGGCGATTCATTGCAGCTTCTGCTCCTGCTAATGCTGTAGCTGCTTCTGCTGCTAATGCTGCCGCAATATCCACTGGATGTTCGTATGTACTCGGATTATTGTTTTTATTGGTCGTTTTTGTACCCAAATGGTTCTTTTGATACGTGAAATAATATTTTCGTCGTTTTGCTCCTGCATTTTGCGTACGTACTGCTTTTTCTCGTTTTTGGCTTGATTTTTTTTCCTATCGTTGCTATGCTGCTGCTTGCTGCTGCCGTGGTGCTGCTGCGTTGTTGCCGTACATCATGCTGCACTTGTGTGTGTGTACATATTTCTGTATCGTCACTGAATTTCCGTAGGTTTTGCGATTGCGGCATACCAGGGTACATAGTTTTCTTCTTCCTTATTTTCATATCGTTGCTATGTTGCTGCTGCCAACGCGGATTATTGTTTTTGTTGGCCGTTTTTGTACCCAAATGTTTTTTTTTATACGTAAAAAAAATATTTTGGTCGTTTTGCTCCTGCATTTTGCGTACGAACTACTTTTTCTCGTATTTTAGCTTGGTTCTTTTCGTATTGTTGCTATGCTGCTGCTGCTGCGTTGTTGCCGTACAGCATGCGGGGGTGGGTCTATCTATAGTGAGGTACCAAGAATACTTTTCGGACGGACTCGGGGGTACATACTTTTTTTCTTCCTTCTATTCATATCGTTGCTATGCTGCTGCTGCTGCTGCCAACGCTGTGGCGATCCGTTGCTGCTTCTGCTGCTGCTGCTGCTGCTGCTGCTGCTAGTGGTGCCGCAATATTCACTGAATGTTCGTATGTGCTCGGATAATTGTGTTTCTTGGTCGTTTTGTCGTTTTGTGGCGCTGCTGCGTTGTTCCCGTACACATCATGCTGGACATGATTTGTGTGCCTATTACACTTGTGCGTGTGTACATATTTCTGTATCGTCAACGATTTTTTTTTGTGGTGTTGCTGCGTTGTTGCCGTACATCATGCTGGACGTGATTTGTGTGTGTATTACACTCGTGTGTGTGTACATATTTCTGTATCGTCAATAATTACCGTACGTTTTGCGATTGCAGCAGACCAGGGTACAGCGTTTTTTTCTTCCTTCTTTTCATATCGTTGCTATGCTGCTGCTGCTGCTGCTGCTGCTGCTGCTAATGCTAATAATAATGCTGCCGCAATATTCACTGGATGTTCGCATGTACTCGGATTATTGTTTTTCTTGATCGTTTTTGTACCTAAATGGTCGTTTGGGTACCTGGAAAAAATATTTTGGTCATTTTGCTGCTGCATTTTGCGTACGTACTGCTTTTCTCGTTTTGGGCTTCGTTCTTTCCATATCGCTGCTACGCTGCTGTGGTGCTGCTGCTGCGTTGTACATCATGCTGGTCATTTGTGTGTACATATTTTTGTTTCGCCAATGAAATTCCGTAGTTTTTGCGGGTCGCGGCATACCAGGGTACATACTTTGTTTCTTCTTTTTTATCATATATTTTCTATGCCGCTACTGCTGCCAACGCTGCGGCGATCCATTGCTGCTTCTGCTGCTGCTAATGTTGCTAATGCTGCCGCAACCACTGCTCGAAGCCGTTGCGGCTGCTGCTGCTGCTGCTGCGGCTGATACTGCTAATGCTGGCTCAATATCCACTGATTGTTCTTATGTATTCGGATTACTGTTTTTCTTGGTCGTTTTTGCACCCAAATGGTCGTTTTGGTACGTTAAAACAATATTTTGGCCGTTTTCCTGCTGCGTTTTATGCATGTACTTGCTGCTTCTGCTGCTGCTGCTGCCGTCGTATAGCAAGCGATTACGTACTGCTGTTGTGCCGCTGTAGAGCAGTACAAATAATGAACTCTGCCCCCCCCCCCCCCCCCCCCCCCCCCCCTTCCCCCTCCCCCGCCATTCCCTGCACGCCACTCCCGCCCCGCGCACCCTGTTTACTTCGACCAGGTCGGTGGCAAGTGCTACAACTGCCGCCTGACGGACTCCACCATCAAAGACGGAGACATCATCATCAAGCGCAAGAAGACTCCCTTCCATTTCGCCTGCTCCAGGGCTTCGCGGAATTCCGAAGCAGGACGCCAAGCAGATTGTCTCCATCCAGGACGAATGAGAGGCAACAAATTGTTCCCACATTTCCCAAAATCACGATTATATCTCCCTACACATACCCAACGGGTTCAACAGCGGACAGATCCACATTCTGGGCCTCCCGCCTCGTTACTACAGCAGCCTGGAAGACTATTTACATATCATGTCTCATCCAAACTCCTATGCTGGCTAAATCGAAATCGCGGCCGCCCAGCAACTATACAACATTTCCATAACCGTTGTCGTTGCCGGCACTGCTGCTTTCCCCTCTGTCCCGAACCTTCCTTGAAACAACAACCTGTATGTTGTATATCATCCACATGCCATGCACTACTCCACTCTCTCCCCGCACTGATGACAGATGTTATCCTTACTATTAGACGAATGTCATTCTTACTCTTGCGCCACCCGATCTTACGTTTCACATTACATTCACAAATAAACGCGATTATTACATCCTTCACCGTTTCTTACACAAATGCATTTAGTTTGGTTGGCTTTGGGTATTGCCCCAATTGCAATATAACTGCAATTGGCGTCGTAACATTTAGTTTGGTTGGCTTTGGGCTATTACCCCAATTGCAATATAACTGCAATTGGCGTCAATGCCCAAAGCCAACCAAAACTGCAATTGGCGTCATAGCCCAAAGCCAACCAAACTAAATGTATTTGTACAAGAAACGACGGAATACCCACTCCGAAGGAAAGCCTTGTATATATGTATGTATTGTAAACGGGAATCCTCGATGGAGGATTTACCCAATATCGTTTGTTTTTCAACATTTTTTTTCTGAATTTCCTTTTTTTCGCAAAGCCAAAACGGTTGTTATTTACTGTTAGTATAGATCTCCTCAAGCGAGGAGCCCCTTTAGAACTGCAGTCCCGTTTTCGGGACGAACCACTCTAATTTAGAGTAGTTTGTCCCCCAAACGGGACTGCGGTCCTAAAATAATCAGCAATCTTCTATTTTTGCTGGGGACCGGAGCTTCTGATGATCCAACGTGGACTTTGGGCATAGGCGCTTGACCTTTTTAAGACCTCAGTCCCGTTTCGGGGACAAAACACTCGGAATTAGGGTGCTTTGTTCCCGACACAGGACTGCAGTACTAGAAGGCTACTACTGCTGTACCAGGTAGGCGACAGGACTGCAGTACTATCTAATAGAAGGCTACTACTGCTGTACCTGGTAGGTGTTGTATATATACCTGGCAGGGTTTACAGCGGCGTTTCTCGCTGAGCACAAATGGTTTCGATATACCTGTAAATATCTTGAAAAAATAAATAGAGGTAAAAACTCAGCCTGGAGTTGGCAAGTCCCAAACTATTGACACCTGTCGCGTACTACGATATCATGGAGTAGGTACGAAAACAAGCGAACAGTTGCGTTGAACAGTGGGCTATCATCACTCAACCCAAGGCGACTCACACCAGGTATATATATCCCCGCCAACCCTTTGGAATAGCGCAATCGCCTCCCTCCTCCCCTTGGAACGGTGGAAGACTCTCCCTCCCCCACCCCCCCCCCCCTTTGAACGGTGAAACACTTTCCCCTCTCCCCCCCTAGGAATAACGCCCGGATAATTGAAATGCACATATATTCGTTGGGCAGGGGTACGATCGTCTAGTTGAAGCGCATTTTTTTTTCCACATTTAGGGCAAACTGCAGTCCCGTTTTGGGGGACAGACCACTCTAAGTTCTGAGTAGTTTGTCTCCACAATAGGACTGCGGTTCTAAAACGGGGGCAAGTGTTTCGGAAAGATTCGGTCGAGAGCGCTGAAACATGATCGCACCCACCCCTGCGCAGACTCTACGCTATTTCGGCCCTTTTAGGACTGCGGTCCCGTTTTTGAGACAAATTTCTTGGAATTAGAGTGGTTTGTCAGGTCGAAAATACGACGAATTGGCCATTTTTTTGTTCGTAAACAAGTTGTTGAGGTCGGTTTTCTTTTGGGTTTGAAACGTACGGTCTGTGCTGTGGGAGGTCAGAATCACTCCGGGTGTTTTACCTCTTCCCAAACCTCTACACGTCAGCGCCATCTACTACTTGCATGCTCCTCCTATCTACTGTTTTCTGTAGCACTGAAAGCAAAGGTTTTTGTATGCCAAGCAAGGTGCTCGTACCTTCAGACATGGAGCGAAGTATCGAACAAACCCTTTTTCAGATACACGAGAAAAAAAGGAAAAACTGCCACAGGCGCGGCCCTGCCGTCGACGCCAATATGAGCACGGGCTCAGGTTCGGCTTGAGTCTGTGGCACTTTCCCTTTCTTGTCTGTGGGTAGGGTCGAGCAGACGCCAGGTTGTTGAAGTATCCGGGCTTAACGACCAAGCCGAATGGATGATACGAAGTGTTGGGAAGGGGAACTGCCCCTGCCTCGCATTCAGGAATCTTGGGTGTCATCCACTACTTGCTGACGACCACAGAGCAAGTGTTCATAGTTCTTGGAATACGAACGACCACAGTTGTAGTAGAGGCAAAGATATGTGCGACCTTGAAAAATGATGAAACTGACGCAAGGGGATATCCATGGGACGGTTGGGTCGAGAGCCTAGCACCCACACCAGTGCACAGCTACTGTGCTGTGGTCCGAGTTTTTTTTTTTTTTTTTTTTTTTCTGTTTCAGTGCGCTCGCTGGCTGGTCTCTAACCAGTCCCCAATCGGAGGGGCACCGGCCTGAAGGAAGAGTGACCTTTTCTTTTTTTTTTTTTACAAAGTTCGCTGCTTGCAAAGTTGAGTATCAACTACTTAATCAGTCGAACTCACAGCTGACGCATTTCATAGTTTTATGAAATAAAAAAGTTGAGTTTCAACCACTCAATCGGTCGTACTCGCAGCTGACGTGTTTTTTGTGACGTAGTTTGTGAAATTGCATGAGGAGGCACGCTCATACCACCGCATACCGTACATACAGATGACAAGCAGAATAACTGAAAATAGCACACCTCGTATGTGGGAAGGTTTTTTCCGGCCTCAATCCCATACACGAGGATGGTTTTGTGAAGGCGTTGCGTTGTCGGGATGTTTCCCTGGGGGACGGTTCGTTTATTTCGGTTTTAAGAGTTCGTGTGGAGGTTTTCACATACAGCATATACCAATATATCACATGCACCACTCCGTACGTACATGTATGTATATGGACTGCCGTGTGGTTCTTGCTGCGCTGTAACGGACGCGGTGGCAGTTTTGCCACGTGAAATTTGAAGGAAAACACGTCCTGCCTACAGCAGTACTGCAAGCACAGGGTTTATTTGCCCTGCTGCTGCGGGCAGGAGCCAGGGCTCGGACCCACGGAACCGGAGCTGCTGCTGCTCTACTGCTGCTGGTGGTGGTGGTGGTGGGTGGTGGTAGTGGTATTGATGTTGTAGTCTGCTGCTGCTGCTGCTGGTGGTAGTGGTATTGATGTTGTAGTCTGTTGTTGCTGCTGCTGCTGCTGCTGCTGTGGACGGCGGGCAACACGCGCGCTCACAACACCTGCGCCTCTGCCCCCTCGATGTAGGACACCTAGAGGGACACGGCAGGCTGCGCCGGCCCTGGCTTTCTACAAGCTTAAAACGGCGCGGCGCAAGCTTCGATAAACTAGCTGACGTGCTGAAGCGGGGATTCACCGCCACACCAGCATGGTGTTGGGCCGCCTGCCTGCCCCACACCCACCACCACGTTGATTTTCGGAGCGTCCGAACCGCAAAAGTGATCTCTCTCGTGGGCGCGCCGCCTCTCGGCACGTCTCGGCCAGCAGCACAGTAGCAGCGCAATCGTAGCGACCGCTTCACCAATCACCAACGTTTTTGTTCCTATTTACAAAATCACGACCCAAATCGCGTTTCATTTTTTGGTACTTGGCCGAATTTTCGGCGTTCATTGTCGTGTATTCCTACAAAATCCCCGACCAAAGATACTTGGCCGAATCTCGAAGGCTTTTCGCGGTGCGTTTTTTTTTTTTTTTTCTATTTGCAGAGTCCTGCGGCGCGGCGCGGTACGAATTCTTAGTTTTCGATAATCTTGGGGTGGGGTGCGCAGTGCGGTGCCTTTTTTTTTGTTTCGGTTTTCATACGGTACGGTACGATTTGACATCGTGCGGCGCGATGCGTTGCGGTTCAGGTAAAAACCGCGAGAAGCAGCACCCGCACCGGACTCGCACCTTCGCAAAGTGCTTAATTTTGTGAAAAGCCTTAAGGCCCGACAGTGATTTTTTATGATTGTAATATTCGAATGGTGCGATTCGGTGCGGATTTTTTTTTTTTACCCCTCGAATCGCACGGCGGTTCGGCGCGGTGCGGTACGTACCGTGCGGATTTTTCAATAGTATTGATCCATCCTACGGTGCGGTTCGGTACGGTTTTTGGCTTCTTTTTTTATTTTTATTTTTTGTTATCCTCCGGCGGATTGGTAAAAATACAGCTTAAGCTCACCACACTTCCACGTTCCAATTCCTGTGTCGTGTGTCAATTTAGCCCATAGCTCCCGTTGCAACATCAGAACAGGATGCTGTTACCCCTGGAGTTTGGGCACGTTGACCCGACCTGACTGACCCCCGAGAGGAGCCGGTGCGGTGGAGATAGCCACGCTTGAGAGTCATCTCTCCCGGGTAGTGTGGGAAAACACTACTGTGGGTTGCGGTCCGGTAAAAGCCGGTGCAAACAGCACCGCGCCGCACCCGCCTTCACACCCGTAGCATTTTTTTTTTTTTTTTTCACCGCAGCAGTCCCGTTCTGTGGACAAACTACCTGGAATTTGAGTGGTTTGTCCCCCGAACGGGACGGCGGTTTTCAACGGGTTGAATGAAGGCCCTAAGGCCTGACCGCGTTTTTTTTTTTTTTTTTTTTTTCGTTTGTGATTCTCGAATGGTGACGTTCGGTCCGGATTGTCTTTTTTTAATCGTGTGGTGAGGTGCGGTGCGATGCGGATTTTTATGTGTACCCCCTTAAGGACCTCGCTTCCGTTTTCGGCGACAGATGCCTTGAACTTTTTTAATATATATATATTTTTTTTCTGTGCAATCCGGTATTGAAAGGGTTAAGAATCCTGCGGTGCGGCTCGGGACGGTTTCGTCAAAAAGGTAAAATATTGCGGTACGCTGCGGTTGAGGAAAAAAAACGATAAGAACGGCACCGCGCACCGCACCGCACCCGCAGCAAAGCTCTTGAAGGTAAATAAAAAGGCCCTACGGCCTGACCACGTTTTTTTTTTTTTTCGTGATGCCTATTCGAATGGTGCCGTTCGGTGCTGATCGTTTTTCTTTTATCGTGCGGTGCGGTGCGGTACGGTGCGGATTTTTATTTGAGGACTGCGGTCCCGTTTTGGGGACAGACCACTCTAATTCCAAGTAGTTTGTCCCCCAAGCGGGACTGCAGTGGTTACGTATCCTAAGGTACGAATCGGTGGGGTTTTTTTTCCCCCCCAAGATAAAATCAATACGGTGCGGTGCGTGTCGGTAAAACCGCGCCGGACCGCACCTCACACCAAAACCGTGAGAAAAAAAGACGCACCGTGAAAAGCCCTTTCCAGTCCCAGCGTAACTTTCCCCAGGTACAGCAGTGGTGTACCGGTCTGTCCCCGCAATATAGGGACCATTTCTGTACGTGTTTTTGATACAAACGGTCTGTATATCTAGGGACAATATGTCCCGCAATATAGGGAACAATTTTATGCTAATATTTAATACAAACGGTCTTTATATTTAGGGACATTATGTCCCGCAATATAGGTATCATTTATATACTAATATTTAATAAAACGGTCCTGATGTGTAGGAACAGTCTGTCCCGCAGACCGTTTCTATACTATTAATATTTATGAAAAAAACGGTCCTTATATATAGGGACAGTCTGTCCCGCAATATAGGGACCATTTCTATACTAATATTAATAAAAAACGGTCCTTATATCTAGGGACAGTCTGCGCCGCAATGTCTTCTATACGATTAATAGTATTGAATACGGACGATTCTTATGTCTAGGGACAGTATGTCCCGCAATAAAGAGACCATTTCTATACTTATATTAAATAAAAACTTGCCTTATATTTGCGGACAGAGAGGTACCCTTTATTTGTAAGACCACCCCACGACAGGCCCAAATTTGTGGTTTTAACTCTCGTGCGGTCTTTATCTTTTACTGCTGCAAAAAATGACCCCATGTAAATAAATCCCAAGTAACGTGTGTTTTTTTCCCCCCGTGACGAAAGGCGATTCCCCTGGTCTTTTCTTTGGTGACAGTACGGCCTTTTCTAAGACCGAACGGTCTTAAAAATTGGCACACCACCACTACTGCTGTATAGGAGATGTGACGCCTTTTTGGACCAAGGGGGGGGGCACACAGCACACAGCACACAATATAGGATGGCGTGTCTGAAGTGTATCCGGTCGAGGTGTTTCCGTACCAGTCTGTCCCCAAATGTGAGGTAGTTTCACCGGTAACATTAGGGTCTAATGGCCGAATACTTTGAGTTGTAGGTCGAGGGTTCGGTAACAGATAACAGGCGCATCAAGGGGGGGGCACACACGCGCACCGAAGATGATGGCTCTTGGAAATATCCCAACGAGATATTTCCGTAGACGCCCCATTATCGCTGGGGGTTTTTACACCTTTCGGCCGTTCTCGAGAAAATCAGCCCCGAAAAGTCGGTCATTCGTCGAAGCGGGTGTTATCGTGATCGCGCTGTGTGAGATGGTTGCTGCTGTATCACTACGCGTCACACGGGTAACCGCTCATGTTATTTCGGGGGGCCATAGTAAACAGGACCAAATATTGCTCGTAAAAATAGGTAAATGTACAGGTTTTTGTGTGTACCGTGGGTCCTACTTAATACAGTCCCCCGTGATAATATCAATAGCAGTGACACACACATCGGCCTAAAATCAATATCCGAGAACATTCCTGAAAAACGGCGACGACGAACAAAAATCGTAAAAAAATACCAGAGGGTACTCTCTAAACATAGACAAATACGTGAACCAGGTGTACCTGGTATGCACCCGGTATGTCTTATAGACCACTCTGGCCGGAATTATAAGGATCTTTCTCACATAAATATGAATACCAAGCGGGCCTTGTATTTGTGTACGCCCAGACTGATACGTAGTGTATTCAACATGAAGTGCATGTATTAATAGCTTTCTTTTTCTTTTTCTTTTTCTTTTTCGGTTAGGTTTCTTCGTTGCTTCTCTTTCTTTATGGTGTATTTTGGTTGCTGGCGTACGTGTGTATGTTGTGTCGGCCGCACCTAGTGCGAAGGCATGGTATTACGTAGGCTATTATTAATGCATTACGGTGTGTTATCTCTGTGTCGTAGTCTGTGACCACAGAGCTCGTATCTTCCTAGGGTGAAGAATCAGCACGGACACTGGGCTTGCTGGATGTCGACGAGTAGAAGAACTGTTTAATGTGAAGAACACACACACACACCTCCAAGGCGCACGATATGCTGCGTCCCTCTTTTGCAGACTCGACCCTATCGAGACCGGAGTCCCGTCTCGGAGAGAAGACTACTTAGAATTTAAGTGCTTTTTTCCGGACCGCAGTTGTGGCCCGAAACGAGTCTCCTTGTATGCAGCCCGTCCTCCCCGACCCAAGCTGAGATTTGTTGCGCGAAAAATGCACAGACTTGGCGGGTGCTCGTGCTTCTTTGTGGATAATACAGCAGTAGTCGAAACTCGAAATCGTGTACGCCGTGCAGCAGCGCCATTTTTGCTGTTGTTGTCGTTGCCGCCATTGTTTGATCACTCGCAGGAACGCTTTTTCCTTTTTTTTTGTCATTCAGGCTGATTCTTATGGGAGCCGAAACCGGAAAACAAAATGGGGTTCTACTCGTTGGTTGTGGCGGAGCACGCCGACTACCTGACTTTCTTGTTTCGTTTCTGGTTCAGGGTGCTTGCCGCTAGTGACAACCATTAATAAATCGCCAGACGGATAAAAGAAAAAAAAACGGTACGAAGAACCTCGCAAATTTTCCGCTCGCACCATGTATGTAACAGATTTGCTGTGGGTGCCAGGCTCTCGACCCAACCGTCGCGTGGAGTTGCCCTGCGTCGGTTTCACCATCCGTCGAGCTTAATTAGCCCCTGCAGTACTGCAGTCCCGAATTCGGGACGAACCACTCTGATTCCAAGTGCGTCGTCCCCAAAACGCGACGTCAGCACTAATGATAAGAGAGTTGAGGACATCTGTATCTTGTTGTACAGCGGCTGTGGTCGGCCGTCTCCCGAGACTACTTGCTGCGGTCGACGTGTTGTTCCGTGCACAGCAGTGCGCAAAGTAATGGCTGTCGAACACCCAAAGATCCTTGAACGCGAGGCAAGGGCAGTCCCCCTTTTCCTTTTCCGCACTTCGTATGTGTCTATCGTCCATCCGGCTTTTGGTCGTCAAGCCCGCCTGGATGAACGCTTCCGCAACCCGGCGTCTACTCGACGCTACCCAGACAAGAAAGGGAAGTGCGCGTACAGGCTCAAGCCGAAGCTGAGTCCGTACGACTCATATTGGCGTCGACGGCAGGACATATGAATATGTACGTATCATACCTAGCCAACTAATAGTTAATAACTGGTCGGCGTCCTGTAACCGGCTAGTTCTCAGGCCTGCTGCTGTAGTAAAAAGTGTACGCGAAGAATTCGGTTGACCCCAATTGCGTTCGAGGTCACGCTTGTTTCATAGAATGTGTATGTCGTACCTGTCGTATCATCCAGTGCGTTGAACATGGCATTGCCGTCTACTCTGCTTTTGCCGCATGACGGTGTATTATTATTACGGGGGTCCATAGTTTATAGGACCTATGGTACACACAAAAACGTATATATTTACCCATTTTTGCTAAACTAAATTTGGTCCTATTTACTATGGTCCCCCGTAAATAGTACATCTGTCGCGTAGGACATATCAGATAGATCATGATCTATCTGATCTGTCTGCAGGTAGGTCATCTAGTTCCTGACCTGCCGTTGCGAGAGGGTTGTGCAGGATCTGCCTTGTAGGGGGTATCATGATCTACCTATCTACAGATAGATCATCTAGTTCCTCAGCTGCCGTTGTGAGAGGTGTGGTGTGCAGGATCTGCCTTATCGGGCAGATTGATACAACCCAGGAATACATGCGCTACTGCTGTAGATCGTGCACGTTGCACGGGTCCCACCGGGCAACAACGAACTAGATCATTCAAGGTCAGGAGTATAGATCTATCTATCTGCTTCGAAAGATCTAGATAATGATCTGTTAGATTATCTGTAGATGATCTGTAGAGGTATGCATGCCCTGGAGAAAAGGGTCTTCCAAATTCGTCCCAGTGTGTGTGCGCGCTGCTGTAGTACCCAGGTCTGATTTGAACTGCAGTAGTTCGTCCCCCAAATGGGTGTCCGATCCTTGAGGGGTGCCTGCTTGATAGGTCTGGGCGCTATTTACGGGGGGACCATAGTAAATAGGACAAAATATTGTTAGTAAAAATAGCGAAATATATAGGTTTTTGTGTGTACGGTAGGTCCTATTTAATATGGTCCCCCGTAATAGCACAGCAGTATGTACTGGCAGTAGTAATCCACTGATTGACGTTGCCAGTATATTCGCCTGTAGTTTTCATCGCGCGTACGCCTAAGACACACGCCATGTTAATAGTGCGGAAACCCCCTTGATGCGTTTCGGGAGGAGAGAGGAGAGACAGCAGTATACTGCTGTTGCTGCTGTGATCCAGTGTGCAGATTGGTTTTACCTACAGCATAATCGCTGCTGATTAAGTCGGCCAGTACCCACCAGGGCCAGTACCCACCTGCCCTATGAAGTCGGAGTCCGGTCTCGCAGGGGGTTAAAAAGAGTTGCGTACGTACCGTACCGCAGTATCGACAGTGCCCCGCAGGTGTGCGGCTTCTCGCAGCTCTGATGCCATGGTTGATATGTCTATACCATCCACCATTTGAAAACTAGAAAACAAAAAAAAAAAAACAATCAGCTCGTGATGCGTGATCGATTTTCCCCTCCAAAGCCGATCTGTGCAAGCTATGTTGTGTGATACCGTAATAATGCGAGAACCCCCCCCCCCCCCTGTCTGGGTTGGCGTCGGTTGGCGACGACGCTGTAAAACACGCCTCTCACTGCTTGAGCTAGACAGCCAGGCTGCGTTTTTTTTTGTTTTATTTGGCGGTTACCACGGCTAGCGGTCAAGTTAGATCATTTTTGTGCTGGGAGAACCTATACTCCGCACAAGGGGGATGATCGTATCACGTAGTGTGTGTATGGTAAGGCACCCACGAGGCAGTTACATAGTAAACCCATTGCTGTCTCTGGAGGTGGCCACACCAGACATTGAATCAATTCATTGATGCTGTCATCCGTATCCAAGAAAATCCGCCTCTAAAGCGGTTCTTTTGTAGGATGCAGCTCACCCTTCATGCGACCCGCCCAACACCTCACGTTTCGCTTCGCGCTTGGTACATGCAATGTCCACCTGGTCGGTGAAAACCCGACGTGCTCCGTCCCGGCATTGTAGGGATGCGAGGGTCTATGGTCATACGACTACGGCCATGCATGATAATGAGTACCCCCCCCCCCCCCCCCCCCCCCCCCCCCCCCCCCCCACCGGACCGACTTTTCGAAGGATGTCAGCGCCGCTGAGACGGGTGAGACATTGGGCAGATCTCGTCGAGGCCTGTTCGAAACCGCGTCGTTTGGTATTGGCACCCTCTTTTTTTTTCCGGAGTTATCGAGCTCGAAAGAGTCGGTCCGGGGAGGAGGGCGTTTGCTCGCTTTGTTTCGGTTCTTCCGATCTCGCGCACCGGGCTGTGTAGATTGTACGGCGATCTTCTAAATCTGACGGCCTTTTTGTTTGTGGCGCACGAATTCGCTGCCTACCCTACAGCCACCAGGTATGTCACAATTTTATCCAAGTGGCTGCTGCTGTAGTTGAGGTTCGTTCCTACCCACCATCGCCGACCTCTTGTGCGCGAACGGACCGACGGTTCAGTGCGTTTTTTTTTTTTTTTTTTTTTTTTTTTTTTTTGTGTCCGTACACGACAGGGCCTAGGACGGCCGGATTCACTTGCATTCCGCATGTAACGGCCCTGTGCGACGACGCCACCCCAGTGATTTCTTGAACTCCCTTCCGACGGTGATTTTCTGTTAGGGATGGGCTACGGTATACTCCCCTGAAGGCGTTGCCGCCCTAGACTTGTACATTACAGCAGTAGGCAGCCCCCTGTGGAGAGACGGTGCGTCAACCCTGTTAACATCGCTCTCCCGTTTTGTTGACAAACCACTCAAATACTAAGTAGTTTGTCTCCAAAACGGGACTGGAGTCGTAAAGGGTCAAAGGGAAAATGGCCAAAAAAAAAAAAAGGACGTACTATTTTTCCTCCTGCGCCGCTTTTGCCGCCCACCATAAGAGACCAGGCCTCGTTCAGTGGGGGACTCCAGGGTCCCTCAAAGTTGACCTACGTACGCACCCTGTCTCCCGCAGCCTCCCGTTAGACCGTAAATCGTGCCTGTCTTCCGCAGCCTCCCTTAAGGTTGCAAATCGTGCAAGGATTTTGTCTTCTTTTTTTTTGTGTTCCTGTTTTGAGGTGTACGATGCTGTGTTTCATTCAGCCATGCACGTTTATTTTTCTGGCTGTTTTTTTTTGTTTCTTGTACGTATTATTTTATTTGGCTATTAATACTGTACATTATACCAGGTGTATTTTTTTTTTCCCCCTGAGGTGTTCTTCCGCCCCAGTTTCTGTGGATGGTCCTGTGACGAAGGATTCAGATGTGTCGGACATGAGCTGGGGTGAAAACAACAACAACAACAACAACTCGGGCCTTTTAGTACTGCGCTGCTGTACAGAAACGTCAGTCCGACACTGATTCTAAGTGTTTCGTACACAGAACGGGAGTGCTGTCCTCCCGAACGGGGTTAAGAAACGCCTCACAGATTGCCGGGACAAAAGAAAAAAAAATAAAACGAATTTACCGCGTGGTCGCAGCATAACTCCTTCGCGCGTTTCCTTTCGCCCCCCCCCCACTTATTTGACAGGCCTGTCGTACCGCCCCCTTCGCCAGGGAATATCTGTCCGTCGGTCCCTTCGCAACGATCGGGTCCACTTTGTGGGGGTCTCGTGTAGGCCGTTCGAGTGGGGGGGCCTAACGCTCTCATGTAAATATGATGAAACACGAGAGAACAAAATCGATCGAACAACCAAAAGCCGGCGAGTGAGATCGAAAATATTTGCTCGGACGAATCGTCGCTGCAAGGCTTGGTGGTGTCTCTCTTGCGTATGCACTGCGCTTGTTTTCGGGTGACATCGGCGAGTTGCTCTTTTTCCCGGCCGCGGATTTTTTCTCGCGCCTCTCCGCCGCGGGACACGCAAGGGCCCCGCGTGTACACTCCGGCGCAATTTCGGGCCCCGGCCGGGCTCCGTGGCGTGTGCTCTCGGCGTTCAAAGTCGCCCGAGCTGGGTCTTTGTCAGGGGGTAGCATTCTCAGCGACGCCGAGCCGCCCAGGGCCATGGAAAACCCCGCATTTTCGGCTACTCGCTCAGTCTGTTGTTGGTGGTGTATCACGCCCGCCCCTCCCGCTCTCAAGCTCTTTTCTTTGCGGCGGCGGCGGCGGTAAAACTGCAGTCCCACGCACGTGATAACTCTCCCCTTCGTGATGAACCGCGGATGGTGTTTCTGTGTGTATGTGTGTTGTTAGGTGAGCCCTGTCGCCCTGGAGGCGTTCTACGATAGAGGTTCGCCGTAAAATTTTCTGAGGCTCCTCACTTGACCTTAAGGAGCTCCACACCTAACCCGAAGACTGACCTCAGCCAAAACCCAATTGCATCCCGATGAATAATCCCATGGCCCAATTTTACAAAAAAATGTCATCTTTCGCGAAACAAAATTGGCTTTCCGACGGTTTTGGTTTACAACCCCATTTAGTACCGCAGTCCCGATTCGGGGACAAACCAGTCTAATTCCAAGTGATTTGTCCCCAAAACGGGACTGCGGTGCTAACGGGGTTGAGGAACCCCCGTCATTTTAGAAAACGGTGTTACGGAAATGCGCGACCTCTCTCGTAGAACGCGTCCCTGTTGGACACGGAACGAACTCACGGTCTCAACAGCTGTGCAATCTCTGGGGCAGGACGATTATAAAACCAGGCATGCGCGATGCATGAACGCCGCAGATTCAAGTGCGAACGTGCCGGTTTCAAGCCCTTAAGAACCGCAGTCCCGTTTTCGGGGACAAATTACAAATTACTTGAAGTTAGAGTGGTTTGTCCCCGAAACGGGACTGCGGTTCTAAAATGGTTTGAGGCGAAAACCGCCAAATGTGGAAACCCCTCGCACGAACTGCTGCCGCCGAAAGTAAACTTGGGGGGAAAAACGACGGTTTTCCACTGTTACGGGGGGGCTATAGTAAATAGGACCAAATATTGTTAGTTAAAAAAAGGTAATACATATATAGGTTTTTGCGTGTACCGTAGGTGCTATTCACTATGGACCCCCGTAATAGTATATTTGTAGGGCTGGGCACTGGATGACTCAAGTCAGTAGCGATTGCGCAGTCGTCAAAATCAGTCAGTACCACTATGGGTGTCTGTGAATGTAAGTATCGATTGGTATTCATATGAGTGTGTAAACGGTCCCTATATTCTCGCCCAGAGTGTTGTACTGGATTGCAGCAGTATACTGCTGTCTCTCCTCTTTCTTCCCGAAACGCTTTTACAGTAGTGGGCTCCCGTCCTGCAGCAGTATGGCGTGTTTCTTGGGCGTACGTAACAAACGATAAAAAAAAACTGCTGGCGAATGTACTGGCCAGGTCAATCGGTAGATTGCTGCTGCCAGTACACTGCTACTGCCAGTGCCCAGCCCTTCTTGTAGTGCGGAGGCGAGGAGTTTTCCAACAGGGGCCAGCGCAAAACAAATTGAAACCGTCAAAAAAAAAAAGAGTGCACAACGCATGTGGTTTTTCGAACCGCTGAGAAGTTGGTTCCGGTATTAGAAACCAACACTTCTCCCGATTACTTCCCACAGCAACCGGCGCAGCCACCGTACACACTGCTACAATGCCAGCAGCGGTGCAACACCAGCAGCAACACCAGCAGCAGCAGCAGCAGCAGCAGCAGCAGCAGCAGCAGCAGCAGCACAGTAGCAGAGGTACACGCTCTGACCCTTGTGACAAGCCACGGTGCTTTTTTTTTTTTTGTGTGTTCTGTGTGCTGTGCAGTGTTAGCGAGGAGATTGCATTCGTGACTACACTTTCACGTCCAGTTTGAAAATTATCCACGCATCGTCGAGCCCCCTCCTGTCATCATGGAAATATTGGGGCTGGGCACTGGCACGGCGTTTACTGCCAGTATATTTCCACTGGCAGTAGTAATCTACTGATTGACCTCGCCAGTATATTCGCCAGTGGTTTTTATCGTACGTACGCCCACGAAACACGCCATGTTATAGCACGGAAACCCACCAAACGCGGTGCGGGAGGCGAGCGGAGGAAGGAGTGGCAGTATACTGCCGCAATCCAGTACACTGATTTGATTTTGACGACAGTATAGTCGCTACTGGATGAGTCAGCCAGTGCCAAGCCCTACATAAAACAGGAACGCCTCATGACGATGACGCGTAAGTGCAGCGATAGATTTGACGAGCAATTTTTTTTCGGCCAAATAAATATTTCTGGTTGACGAGCCTCCTTGAGGGAGGAGCCGCCTAGATACCGCTGCAGTACCGTCAATCTTTTGTGTTTTATGATACCCAAGACGATGGGAATGTCCATCGGGCTGCACAATCATTTAATCATTTATCCTTAACACTCTTCGCACTGCAGTCTCGATATGGGAACAAACCACTCTATTTCTAAGTAATTTGTCCCCCACACGGGACCGCATACCTAAAAAGTTGCAAGGTCAGGTTTTGGGTGATAAGGTAAGGGCCTCCTTAAGGTCAAGGGAGAGGTCCTCAAAAGGCGAAATTAGGCACGACACGGCCGTCGCGCGCATCCGATGGTGTTCTTTATCAGTACCCGCTTTTCAACTCGTGATTTCCGAGGCAACCACAACCCCGAAGGGGATATATAACCCTCGCACCCCTCGTCACAGATAAATCGATTCCTATTACGGGGGGCCAGGGTAGATAGGACCAAATATTGCTAGTAAAAATAGGAAAGTATACAGGTTTTTGTGCGTACCGTAGGTCCTATTTACTACGGCCCCCCCCGTAATAGTTGACGATGTAGAATCTTCTTTCAGGGCGGAGGTAGTTCCTGATGTGTGCACGGCCTATATATTTAGCTGCTGTAGCTCATGTTGCATGACCCACATACATATATGTATATATATATATACCCATATATGTCACGGACAGGGTAAAGGACGTATCGGTCATAGACCTCGGAACATGCATGCAAGGAAGGAAGGAAGGAAGGATACCTCTCAAAGTCAAGCATGAACGACCCCACCGGACTAGAAATCGGGTTGTGTGAGAGGTCCGCAGCATGGAGCGCGTTGACCTCTCCCCTGAGGCTGACTGCGAGGACCTCCAGAATCGACCCGATCAGGTAAGGTCCTCGTGACCGGACCGACCCCCTGCGGTGTTACCCTGATAACCTTGACCCTCTTGGGTCTGGCGATTCGTTGCGTTGCTAAATACGAGAAAGAACTCTCTGCTCGGCCTACGTCGGACGCAAGGACGGCTATAAGGGACCCTCGCTCCGCGACCTCTCCACGGCGACTTCTACGCGACAGCATCGGCTCTCACTGCGAGCATAGGTTGTACATATATATATATATATCTATAAGTAGCTCGTGTTGCTGGAGATAGGGAGGCGTACATATGTGTACCAGGTATATATATGTACTACTCTGTCCCTAAATATGCTAAAACACTTGTATTGAATATTATTGTAAACACGGTCCTTACGTTGGGGGATAAAGTGGTCTTATATTAAAAAAAAAAAAAAAAAACCTGCATGATCAAGTAGGACATGGGCTTCCTGGGTTAGATCTGTTACTCTACAGGTCCTCCACAACAACTCAAAGCGGCAGGTGATGATCTGTAGATGATCTGTCCTAGTATGATACGAACGCTAGGGCTGTGAGCGACAGGCCGTAAGTCGTTGATTGTAGAGGGCGTTTTTGTCGAAGTTTTTTTTTTTTTTTTTCCTCCCCCGGAACTCCCAGAATGTCCTCTTTTTTTTTTTTTTTTTTTCTTTTTTTTCTCGCACGACCTAGGCGACGATTTAGATCATGATCGAGGCGAAAATTTAGACCCACGATCTGGACGAAAGATTAAGATCATTATCTGCTGTCTATTTATGGGGATTCAGATCACGATCTACTGTAGATGGCGAGTAAGATCATGATCTAAATCATGATCTTTCTAGATGACGATCGAGACGATGATTTAGGTAACAATCTACTATAGCTGACGATCCACACACAGCACGTCCGACCACTTCGCAGCCTAATTCAGGGTAACCCGTGCGATGCTGTTTTCATGTCGAATATCACCCCCCCTTGCTATCACCCCCCCCCTCTGCTGCCTGGGTGGGTGCGTCAAGTGTACCAATTCTTACACATCGTACTGCTATCACCCCCCCCCCCCCCCCACACACACACACACACATTGCTGTCTCTGGAAGTGGCCACACCAGAAATTAAACCAATTCATTGATGCTGTCATCCATATGCAAGAAAATCCGCCTCTAAAGCGGTTCTTAGTGGAGGATGAAACTCACCCTTCATGCGACTCGCCCAACACATCACGGCGCTTCGCGCTTGGTGCAAGCAATGTCTGCCTGGTCACTGAAAACCCGACGCGCTCCGTCCCGGCGTTGTAGGGATGCGAGGGTCTATGGTCATACGACTACGGCCACGCATGATAATGAGTACACCCCCCCCCCCCCCCCCCCCCCCCCCCCAAACACACACACACACAAAAAAAATCTCCCCCGGTGATAAAAAAAAACAACACTCGAAGAATAAAGTATGCCCACAAATCATCGGGGTTCCACAGATGGGTACCGCTCGACCACAGAGGAAACCTCCCTGGGGGATGAAACAAAAACAAAACGCGAAGTAAAAGTATCACCCGGGGTGGTTTCTTGAGCCGACTACGTAAGGTATTTTGCGTTAACGGTGCCATGTTGTGGGTCCATGCGGTACACATCACCTAGATTGTAGTCTGGGTTCTAATGCCACACGACGCAAAGGGGTTAAAAATGTGCTTTTTGACCCTATGCTTTGTGTATGCTTTACATCGTACACCAGGTATGTGCACACCAGGTATGGTATATTTTTATATACATGCCTGGTACCTGGTATGTATAGAGAGGTTGGGTTGGCGTCGGTTTGCAGCGACGCCGTAAAACGCACACATAAATCACTGCGTGAGCTATTACGGGGGTCCATAGTTAACGGGACCAAATTTTGTTAGTAAAAATAGGCAAATATATTGGTTTTTATGTACATCATAGGTCCTGTTAACTATGGACCCCCGTAATAGACAGCCATCGTACATTTACATATATATGTATATTTACATATGTGTATATTTATATACAAGTATATGTATGTATATTTTGGCGATCACCATGGTTGGAGGGTCGAGTTAGATAATTGTGTGGGGTGGAGAACCTTAACTCCGCACAAGGGGAAATAAAATATTGTAAACACGCAGCAGGCAGTGTGTATATGGTAAGGCACCCACGAGGCAGTTTCATGGTACACTCACTGATTTTCGCTGGAAGTGGCCACACCAGAAAATGAATACTTGAATCGAAGCTGCCATCTATTACGGGGGACCATAGCAAACAGGACCAACGGTACACACAAAAAATCATACTTTCCCCTATTTTTACTATTAATAACAATATTTAGTCCTATTTACTATGGTCCCCCGTAATAGTGCAAGAAAGCCCACCTCAAAAAGCGGTTCTCAGTAGAAAATGCAGCTCACCCTCCATGCGACTCGCGCGGAACACCTCTCGTTTATGTTCGCGTTTACTGCAAGCAAGCGATGTCTGCCTGGTCGGTGTAAACCCGACGTGCTCCGTCCCGGCATTGTAGGGATGCGAGGGTCTGTCTATCGTCATACCACTACGGCTGTGTATGGTAATGAGTACACCCCCGCTTCTCCCCCCCCCCCCCCCCCCCCCCCCCCGCGTCTCTCCCCTCCCCAACACTGGTGTCATGTCATCGGCGCTAGCAGTAGCAGCGGCGGCAGTAGATTATCACACGAAGAGCGCGCGATTGCTAGAGCAGAGATGAGAGAAAAGCGACGGAAGGCTCGGGAGGCTAGGGTTGCCAATGTTGGAAGGTGAGCTTGTTTTCGGTGCTATGGTTGTGGTTGGGGGGGGGGGGGGGGGGGGGGGGGGGGGGGGGGGGGGGGGGGGGGGGGGGGGGGGGGGGGGGGGGGGGGGGGGGGGGGGGGGGGGGGGGGGGGGGGGGGGGGGGGGGCGTACTCATTTGCTGCTTGCCTTAGTCATTTGACCATTGACCACGCATCCCTTTCGAGACGGAGCACCGTTCCTACTCCTAGTAGAGACACCTCCAACAATTGGGCGCTCATTACGTTGGTTCCATAAATTACATGGAAACTTTTTGCGAATCTTATCCCCTTCCTGCTTGGCCTCCTGTGGCCACCATCTATCTCCCAGGATAGCGATCGTTTTATCGCTGCTATTCATTGTATCAAACTCCTCCATGTCACATTCGTCTATTTTCCTCATCTCTGTGGTTGGGGGGGGGGGGGGGGGGTACTCGATATGAGAGACGTACTCGATCTCATGCATGGCCGTAGTCGTATGACCATAGACCCTCGCATCCCTACCACGCCGGGACGGAGCATGTCGGGTTTTCACCGACCAGGCAGACATTGCTTGCACCAAGCGCGAAGCGCCGTGAGGTGTCCAGCGAGTCGCATGAAGGGTGAGCTGCATCCTACTAAGAACCGCTTGTGAGGCGGACTTGCATATGGATGGCAGCGTGGTTGGTGGGGGCGGTTGTGGTGTTCATGTTGGTGATGTTGGTGTTGGTATTGTTGGTGATGGTATTGGGGGGTGGTGTTGGTTGTGGTGTTGGTGATCGTGGTGGTGGTGGTGGTGGTGGTGGTGGTGGTGATGATGATAGTGTTGTTGGGCGGTAGTGTCGTAGCGATGGTGGTGGGGGAGGAGGAGGGGGAGGGGGGAGGTGGAGGTGGAGGTGGAGGTGGAGGTGGTGGTGTTGGTGTTGGTGGTGGTGGGGGGGTAGTGTTGTGGTGGTGGTGATGGTAGAGGAGGAGGTGGTGGCGATGTCGGTGTCGGTGAGAGCGTTGGGTACAGCAGTGGTGTTGGTGATGTCGGTGATGGTGGTGGGGGTAGCAGCGGTGGGGGTGGCGGTGGTCATGGCGATGGTGATGGTGATGGGTGATAGGTGATAGGTGATAGGTGGTAGGGGTAGTGATGGTTGTGGTTATGGTGGTTGTAATTATGGCGATTTCCAGCCGGCCCTGGACATTGTTCCCACCATTACCCTATTTACCCATGAACCAGTCGGTTTGCAGTATACTGCTGTTGACGCCCCGGTCCCATGTCATTTGGTGTTCTTTTTTTTTCAGTTTAATTTCCTTTTTGGTCGTGTCTCATCATGTATTTTTTGCGGTCTCTCCTTTTTTTTTTTTTTTTTTTTTTCTTCCGTCTCTGGTGACGGCTTCTGTTTGTTTCGGCCCCCGCTCTTCTTTGTTGTCGTTACGGCGCTTTTTTTTTTATCGTTTATCAACCTTTATTTGTTGCTTGGCGCGGCGGGAAGAAAAACCCCCAAATTTGTTCTTGGATTTTTCACTGACGCGGACAGAAACAGAGGTAGCGCTTTTCGGCCGAACTATTCCTGACTGATGCAGCTCCGCAACTGAGCCCTTTTTTTTTCTTCCTCCACCCCGTCTATTATTCTCGCTCTATTTACTCTCCCGTTCCCTCCCAGTAGAAACTAAAATCCGGGGTCACGTAGCGGGAGCTCTTCCCCCCCTCCCCACTACGAAGGCGCCTTGATTTTTACCGCGGGAATAATAGTTCAGCATTTTCTTCCCCCATCGAGTCGCGTCGATTTTTTTTCTACCCAGTAACCAGCCCGTTTGTGCTGCGCCATTGTTTCGGTTATAGCTCATCGGGCGCAGAAGCCGACGTGTCGCCTGAAAGGTCAGTTTTGTAGGGGATGTGAGTTCGCTAGGCTTCACTCAGTATTTTGGACACGAGTTAGTGTGAGAACATCAACATCAACAGCAGCAGCAACAACAACAGCACGGCTAGTCATTGTTATTATTACGGGGGACCACAGTAAATAGGACCAAATATTGTCAGTAAAAAATAGGGAAATATATAGTTTTTTATGTATACCATAGGTCCTATTAACTATGGACCCCCGTAATAGCTGGGTGTGGCGGGGTGAGCTAAACTAACGGAATGACCCTTCTTTTTTTTTGTTTTTGGTTTTTCGTTATTTTACTAATATGGCAACAATTTTCCCAATCCGAGCCACCATAAACGCGCTCCGGTCAGATATTAAAACGCAGAATTCCGAAAAAAAAAAACGAGTATCGCACGCAAAGTAACTCTAAGACCTAGAAAATAAAAAACTGGTTGGCGACTTATATATATCTATATATTGTTTATTTGTATGTACAGTCAGCCAGGTCACACGACACGAAGTTTGAACGTGGAAGTGTGGTGAGCTTAAGCTTGATTTTTACCAATCCGCCGGAGGATAAAAAAAGAAGAGAAAAAAAGCCACAGCCTTGCAGTTTTGTGTGCAGTATATGGGGCTCTTACGTGACGAAGCTCATAAAAAAATAGGTCTATCTCGTCGTATCGTCGCGAACGTTTCGCTATGATTTTCATACAGCAGTGTGTCGAATTCTGGAACGTTTCACGTACGCACCTCAGATAGATAGGTAGATGATCTACAGATGATCTACATATCATCTAAAGATTATGATCTAGATCTTTCAGGATACAAGGATCCCTGATCTGAAGGATCTGTCTACCTCATGTTACCGCGTAGGACCCGTGTACAGTCGGCATGATCCAGCACATGTTTCCTGGGTTGGATCTGTGCTACTATGCAGAACCTGCGCAACCTCTCACAACGGCAGGTGAGGAACTTCTAGATGATCTATCTGTAAATAGTCTATCTGTAGATGGTCTATCTGTGGATGGTGTATCTGTAGATGATCTAGATGTCGACGATCTATCTGTAGATGATCTATCTGTAGACGATCTGTCTGTAGATCATCTATCTGTAGATGATCTATCTGTAGACGATCTATCTGTAGATGATCTATCTGTAGATGATCCATCCGTAGATTATCTATCTGTGGATCATGAACTGTCCGAGGTGTAGAGCGTTTGATGTAGCGTGTCCATCGAGCTGTTATCCTGCGAGCATCCCCTTATTTTTCACGCTGACTACTGGGCGAAACAAATCGACGTACCAGGTGCCAGGTATGACATGGTGTCGCCTGACGAAACCGTACCGTACGTACCAGGCATCGATTTTGATTTCTCGTTTGTTTTTGAGATACGTTTATGTCGTGTTGAAGTCCATTGTCATCCGATGTCCACCACTCGTATACAGCAGTAGTAGTGGTCTTCTTGATGGTGCCGGATGAGTAGTGCCGGTTGCCCCGCCACAATAGTGCTTGGCACATGTTGGTATGGGATTAACCCAAGCGTAGGAGTGTGCGGAGTAGTTAGTGCCTGTTGCCGTTATAGTTAGTGCCGGTATTGTTGCCTGGCGCATATGGCGTACCGGCACTATATGCCGAGATGGACCGGCACTACTGCTGTATTATTAAATTTCGAAAGAACGGCAGCTGTGAGATCGAGGATTTTGTCGAAACTCATCATCTTTGCATGCCGTGTGTGACACTAGTACGGGGGGCCATAGTAAATAGGACCTACGGTACACACAAAAACCTATATATTTCCCTATTTTTACTAACAAAGTTTGGTCCTATTTACTACGGTCCCCCGTACCAGTGATGTTTCGATCGCGCGAACTACGAGTTTCGAGGGGAACAAAAATATGACAGCTGTGAAGCAAGCTCAGCTCAGGGGAGGTTCCACAGACATATGGGTATACCCCCTGAATATGTTGCGGTTGGCCAGCAGAGGTCCGGTCCAGGCCTGACGCTCGGGTTCGTGCGACTCATGTGGACAAACTCTGTAGGGAACGTGTGAGGACCGTTGGGGTATTCATACAACAGAGATAGATCCCTGTATCGTGCCGGTTTCCCTCTATACTGCCGGTTTTCCTCTTTTTAGTGCCTATGGACCATGGACGGCACAGATGAGATTCAGCAGAGTGGCGGTTGTGCGGAGTAGTTAGTGCCGGTCGCCGCTATAGGGCCGGTGTTGTCGACTGCCGCATGTCGGGACTATGGAGGGACCGGCACTACTATACTACTGTGCTGTTATTCACATGCCGTCATGCTTTGGCGAGTTTTTTTATTTTTTTCTTGTGTTTCTCCCTTGTCTCTATCTCGCTTTCTTTTCTTTTTTCATGCTGCGATGATGTATTAATAGTTCTGTCCTCTTCCCCCGCGTTGCTTTCTGGTTCGACCCGCTCTTCTCCTTGTCCCTATTTTTTTGTTATTCATTTCGCGCCTCGATCAAAGCAGATAGATCGTGACTCACTGTAGATAATCTAGCTCCCCACCTGCCGCGTTTAGAGGTCCTGCAGGATCTGTACAGTACAGATCTAACCCAGGAAACATACTTTTACGGGGGACCGTAGTAAATAGGACCAAATATTGTTAGTAAAAATAGGGAAATATATAGGTTTTAGTGTGTACCGTAGGTCCTATTTACTATGGCCCCCCGTAATACTGTAGATCATACACCACTCTATCCCGAGATGTAAGTGCCGTTTGGTTTAACAATTAAGTAAAAAAACGGTTCTTATATTATGGGACATAATAGTACCTGGTACAGATCACAAGGGTTCCCACCCGCCGACATGGTCTAGATCATATGAGCGCGGGAATAGATCTTGCCTCTAACTATCTAGATGATACAAGTGGGAATGATCTGTAGTTGATCTGTAGATGATCTGCAGATGATCTGTCTGCCGAGGAGTGCAGACGAGATGTGCGGACACTGGATGTAGTCCCCTTGTCCCCGCGTTGTTTTTTTTTGTTTGTTTCGTCCCCTGTTTTTTTCTCTTGAACGCTACGTACGTAACTACCGGGTAGTTTGTAATTGATTTTGTTTGATTTATTTTATGCGTCATGCCCCCCTTTTTTTTCTTTTTTTTTTTTTTTCTCGCTTCGTCTTTGGCACCCCACGGCTTGTACAGGGCTAAAAGCGTCCGGAGGGCCGGCTCCCCGACCGCGGAAGCGGGGTTGGAGGCGCTCCGTGCCCCCTCTGGGCCGCCAGGATCCGGAGCCCCGGCCCTCTCCGGCCTTCCCGACATGACCAAGCCTTTCACCGTGCTCGGGATCGAAACGAGCTGCGATGACACGGCGGCGGCGGTGGTGCGATCGGACGGGACGGTGCTCGGCGAGGTTTGTACCGACTTGGTTGGGATGCTTGTTGGTTGTGGGGAAAAAAAAAAAAAATGGGGGGGGGGGGGGGTGAGGGTTTAATATTCTGTGCGTTTAACCCCTTGCTTGTAGTTACGGTATTGGTCCCTCTGTAGTGCCGGTATGCACCAGCCAAACATACCGGCAATATATCGGCAGCAACCGGCACTATTTACTCCGCGTACTGCCTCACTGGCTGCTGTAATGCCATATGTGCCAAAAGCGATTTCACAGGCACTGCTGTAGCGGAGAGTTTGTTTATATATATATTTTTTTTTCAAATCTTCCGGCGGATTGGTAAAAATAAAGCTTAAGCTCACCACACTTCCACGTTCCAATTTCGTGTCGTGTTTCAATCTAGCCCACATAGCTCCCGTTGCAACATCAGAACAGGCTGCTGTTACCCCTGGAGTTTGGGCACGTTGACCCGACCTGACCCCCGAGAGGGGCAGGTGCGGTGGAGATAGCCACCCGGGAGAGTCATCTCCCCCGGGTAGTGTGGGGCTTGCGCGAGCTTCACCCACTAACGATAACCGAGGCTATGAGGCCTTCCCGCCGGACTTGGTCCGGTTACGGTCCACCCCACCCGTTGGGGCGTTGGTCCTCATGCGGACAGGCGGCGGCACTACTCACCCGGCACTATGGAGGGACCACTATTACGGGGGACCATGGTAAATAGGACCAAATACTTGTTAGCAAAAATAGGAAAATATATAGGTTTTTGTGTGTACTGTAGGTCCTATGTACTATGGTCCCCCGTAATACCGTACCGTAGAACACGCAAGATAACGCACCCTCTCGTGAGAATTAGTCTCGGATATCGTATCGAAAGTTTCGGTTGTTTTATGAAATATCGAACTATCGAACTTTCCGCTGGCTCGGACAGACATTTGATTCCCTCTTCATGATCTAGTTAGTCCCTTCAAGGCAGATAGATAATCTATCCCCGATCTTGTATGATCTAGTCGTAGCTCATTTCGTCGAACTTTCGATGCATCGTATCACGTTTTGTTGCCCTCCGATCTCTGTGGATGGCCTCCCGTTTTTTTCTGTTAATAGTGAAAATACTGAAAACGAAAGATTCGGTGTGTCAAATATCGAAAGCGTATCGAACTCGATTGTTGTCGGTATCGTATCGAACTCGATTATCGTTATCGGTATCGTGTGGAACTCTATTATTATCGGTATCGTATCGTAATCGGTTATTATCGGTATCGTATCGAACTCGATCCTTATCGGTATCGTATCGAACTCGATCCTTACCGGTATCGTATCAAAATAAATTAGTATCGGTATCGTATCGATCTCAATTATTATCGGTATGGTATCGGCCTCGGTTCTTATCTACTTCGTATCGAACTCGATTATTATGTGCGTCGTATCGAACTCGATTCTTGTCGGTATCGTATCGGACTCGATTATTTTCAGTATCGTATCGAACTCGATTATTGTCCGTATCGTGTCGAACTCGATTATTATCGGTATCGTACCGAAGTCGATTATTATCGGTATCATATCGTATCGAACTCGATTGCTGTGCTTGTTCGATGTTGGGAAAAAGCGTGTAAAAATATCGAATGCTGCTAGAGTTGTATCATTGTTACCCTTGGACTTGCGCCGGGGGGGGTGCACATAAGCAAACTCATATCGCGCAGAACTTGCACGTGTGTACACATACGTGCCAGGCTAGCCGAATTCGCACGTGTTTTTTTGCCACCTGGCTTCCCGTTCCTGTTTGGTACGTTGACCCCGCAGTGGGCTGGCCCATCCCACTTGGCACCGTGCTCCCACTTGGTGGTGCAGAAATATTTTCAGCTCTCCGCGGGAGCCGCCGGAGGCCAGCTTGACACTCTGCTTCCGTTTGGTACCATGTAGGCCATACATGTCTACAACGATTCCTGCTAAGCACTTGAACCGTAACCAATTTACTTAACAAATCTGAGTGTAATAGCCTGGCTCGTACCAGATATAGACGTGCAAGTTCTCCGCGTGCCGATGTTCGGGATTCAGGCAGGGGGTATACCAAAACCACGCAATTAAAAGTTTTGATTTTTTTGTTTCCTCGTGAAGTCGCCCAGAAAGCTACGATTTTTTGCCGTGCGCCCCCCCTCCCCCCCCCCCCCCCCTCCCTGCTTGTGCTTGATACTCGTATTCCGCTTGTATTTCATGCTCATCACCTGTGTTGCATTGCCCACAAAAAAAAACTCATTTTGGCCGAATGTACAATCAAATAAATGCCTGGAAGCACCTCTACTTCCGTTTTTTTCGTCACCGATATTTGGTTATTCTGCTCTAGCTCAAAACTTTTCCGTTGATCCAATATTTAGCAAGGCATATATGGGCTCCTTGGTGCACTCCCGTGACGGTGGCAAAGCGGCAGCAGTTTCCGTGCCCTGCTTCCAGTCGGACCTCGTCGCTAAAGTTTGAAAATGGGCAAAGAATACGGTTCCAGGAGTTTGAATTTGATTTTCTTGTACTGGAGTCAAGTATATTTTTTGCTGCTGCAGAAAAATATACTACTCGTATCATACTCGTACTTACGTACCAGTTTCCTTTGCAATTTTTTAGTAACGGTTTTTAAAATATGATATTGGGGTAAAAGCCCGGCAGCGCAGAAGCCTAGAACAGGCTCCGTCGCTCTGCCGCTGCTCTTCCCAAGGATACAGTAGCTGCTGTATTAGCAAGGCCAGCACGTACCACGTGTCTGCATATACATCGGGACAGAAAACGGAGTTCTTTAACGTGTTTCGACTGTCGGCACAAGCGAGAGCAGGATGTCCGTTTTGTGCATGTTTTTGGTGATTTTTTAGGCACCATTCTCAGGTCGACCGTGGCAGCTGGAGGTTCGATCCCTAATTTCGCAAGGCGGAAATGGCATGACTGGCTTTATGCGAGCACACACACGGAAATCTGGTCAATTTCGTCAAGGTCTTCGAGTCGGACCTCGGCCGTGAAAATGGCCTAATCGAGCGGCGCAATTGCCTCGACCGAAGCTGCCGTTTGCTTGAAGCTGCGATGAACCGAATTTATCCAAGCCCCGGACGGCCAAGCGTCAACCAGCCACTTAACAGGCTCTATCTTGACTTGATTGAGTTCCTCTGAGCGTCCTGTGCCATTTGGGGCCTTCAGTGGGCAGCACGGTGACCGTGAAGAGTGCCTCAAAAGACCCTCTGTGGGGCTGATCTCTGCCAAACCCCGGTTTCAATAATACTCGCATTTTTTGATTGCACCTAAAAAACCATTTTGTGGGCAATGCAACACAGGTGTCATGTTTCGAGTCTTTGCTCGTACGTTCTGTTTTGTCTTGCCCGGATAATACAACAAGGCGTGTTCCACATCTTCGCGACAAAATCGATTATTCTTTCCCGGTTACGCACGTATTTTATAGATTTTCTTACGAGGGTGTTTGTGCTTCGTTAACGCTTTTTGGAGCGCAGTCCCGCTTTTTGGGACAGGGTACTTGAGGTTTGTTTGGTTCGTCCCCCTAAACGGGTCTGCCGTCCAAAAACGGTCAACACCTGCGCTTAGTACTTTTAACTCATATTTGCACGTATGTTTTGCACTTACACCCTGACATACACTCGAAATCGCACTTGTTGCAGGCGATCGCGGGACAAGCGGAGGTGCATGAGGAGTGGGGGGGGGTTGTTCCGGGATTGGCCAGGGATTCCCACGCCCTGAAGATGGACGGGGTGGTGGTGGAGAGGGCGCTGGCGGGGGCGGGCTTGTCATCCGCCGCTGATGTTGATGCCGTTGCGGTCACGGTGAGTTTTGATGCGCGGTAAAAGCGGGGGTTCTGATGCAACTGCTGTGGTAACAGTGATCGTGCTGATACCACACGATAGACTATTCATGGCGCCTTGCGTGTGTTGCCCCACGTGTGGCGTGCGTTCATAGGTGGGACCGGGGCTTGAGATCTGCCTGAGGGTGGGTTGCGAGAAGGCCAAAACTCTGGCCACAGAGCACGACAAGTGAGTTGCTCCCATTCTTGCTGTGTTGAAAAAAAAAAAAAAAAAAACGGTATTTTTTTTTTGCTTTACCTAGAGAGTTCTTGATTTCGTCTCTGTTCTTGTCCCGGTTTCCTTGTTGCGTTGTTCATGTGTGGTGAGCTTGAGCGTGATTTTTACCAATCCGCAGGAGGATAAAATGTGAAGAAAAACTTGCCAGAGCTTTTTGTCCTTCAGTCTATTCTTGTTTTCATAGTTCTTTTGTGTCCCTGTTGAATGTATTTTCTATTTTTTTTTTGTGTGTTTCTGTTATGGCAGGGTCGTACAGTTACCGAGGAAGTCATCTTCAGTCATTACTCTTAACCCCCCCCCCCCCCCCTCCCGCCTCACAAGCGGTTCTTTAGTAGGATGCAGCTCACCCTTCATGCGACTCGCCGGACACCTCACGTTTCGCTTCGCGCTTGGTGCAAGCAATGTCTGCCTGGTCGGTGAAAACCCGACATGCTCCGTCCCGGCATTGTAGGGATGCGAGGGTCTATGGACATACGACTACGGCCATGCATGAGATCGAGTACATCTCTCCTATCGAGTACACCCCCTCCCTCCCCTATATGATATACCTGCTATATATAGGTTGGGTTGGCGTCAGGGAGCGACGACGCTGTAAAACCCGTCTCTCACTGCGTGGGCTAGACAACCATGGTACCGTTTTTTTTTTTTTTTTTTGGCGGTCACCACGGCTGGGGTCGAGTTAGATCATTTTTGTGCGGGATGGAGAACCTTAACTCCGCACACGGGATGATCGTATCACGTAGTGTGTACATGGTAAGACACTTACGTAGTAAACCCATTGCTGTCTCTGGAAGTGACCGCACCAGACAATAAATCACTTCATTGACGCTGTCATCAAAATGCAAGAAAATCCACCTCCAAACCGGTTCTTAGTAGAAAGCAGCCCACCCTTCATGCGACTTGCCCAACACCTCGCGTTTCGCTTCGCGCCTGGTGCAAGCAATGTCTGCCTGGTCGATGCAAACCCGACGCGCCCCGTCCCGGCATTTTAGGGATGGGAGGGTCTATGGTCATACGACTACGGCCACGCATGATAATGAGTACCCCCCCCCCCTCCCCGCGCCTGCCCTCCGCTACTCCACCACGGTCACGGCCATGCATGACTGAGTACAGCCCCCCCCCCCCCACAAATTCGCTTGACGCTGTCATCCGTCTTCAAAATAGCGTCCGCCTCGAAAGCGGTTTTCGTTAGGAGGATTCTGCCTGTTCGATGGAAATCCCACGTGGTACATCCGTCCCGGCATTGTAGGGATGCGAGGGTCTATTGGCGTACGGCCGAGACAATGCAGGACATGAGTACAAACCCCCCCCCGGTGCTCCGTCTCGAAAGGGATGACTGGTCAATGGTCAATTACTAAGGAAAGCAACGAATACGTAAACCCATTGCTCTCTCTCTGGAAGTGGCTACACTGGAAATTAAACTAACTCATTGAAGCTGTCATCCGTATGCAAGTCCGCCTCACAAGCGGTTCTTCGTAGGATGCAGCTAACGCTTCATGCGACTCGCCGGACACCTCACGGTGCTTCGCGCTTGGTGCAAGCAATGTCTGCCTGGTCGGGGTGAAAACGATATTCTCCGTCCCGGCATTGCAGGGATGCGAGGGTCTATGGTCATGCGACTACGGCCATGGATGAGATCGAGCACATCTCTCTTATCGAGTACCCCCCCCCCCCCCCCCCCCCCCCCCCCCCCCCCCCCCCCCCCCCCCCTTCCTCAACCCCCCCGCTACCTCCTTCCCCCCTTCCCCGCCCTCCCCCCCTGCTTGCCGATATCAGACCGTTCGTGGCTGTGCATCATCTCGAGGCGCACGCCCTTCTAGCTCGAAAAGCCTTCCCATCCGCTGCTGGTGCTCCTGCTGCTGGCGATGATGGTACCGCTGTTGCTGGTGCTGCTGCCGCTGCTGCTGCCGCTGCTTTTGATGCTGCTGGTGCTGGTGCTGCTCCGTCCGTCTCTAGCGACGCATCCGCTCCCGCTGCTCCTGCTGCAGCATCTTCTTTGTCTCCTGGCTTAGCTTCCACCGTCGCCGCCGCCGTTGCTGATACTGCTACTAATGCTTCTCCTCCTTCTAGCCTATCTTCTTCCTCCTCCGAATTTCCCGCTCCTGATAACGGCTCGCCTAGCAGCAGCACCAAGGCCAACTCAACTCCACCACTATCACCTCCTCCAGCGCTGAAACCTCTGGAGTTCCCATTCTTGGGCCTGTTGGTGTCCGGGGGACATTGCCAGCTACTGCTGTGCAAAGGTGTGGGCTCCTACAGAGTTCTCGGGGGCACCGTGGACGATGCTTTGGGAGAGGCCTACGATAAGGTATTGTTGAGAATATGGAGGCGGGAAGGGGGAGGTGTGTGGGGGGGGGGGGGGGGGGGGGGGGGGGGGGAAGGGACGACCTACGATATGTTTATGAAACACATTTTGGAGTATGTATGCGGGCAAACTCATTCCACGGTAGGTAGGTGTTGCATTGTTTTGGCCTGCTGAGGCAATATTTTCTGACCGGTTGAGCTCCTCAAGCGAGTATACCGGTTAGTATACCGGTTAGTAAGTTGATTTTTCTACTGAGTGCACTTGTGCTGGGATTATTACTAGCGAATCGGGAGCTCATAAAAAAGGCATAAAATAAGGCGCCACCCTTGCTGTGGCATTGCTATACGTCTACTGTGCGGTAGGGGAGAGAGTCATGCAACCGCAGGGCAGAGATTCATGCCTCTGCAGTGCGGTAGCGGGGGAAGGGGGGGGGGGGGGGGGGGGGGGGGGGGGTGCGTTCTCATTTGCTATTTGCCTTGGTCATCTGACCATTGACCACGCATCCCTTTCGAGGCAGAGCACCGTTCCTACTCCCAATAGAGACACCTCCAACATTTGGGCGCTCATGACGTTGTTTCCGTATACTGCATGTAAACGATTTGCTACTGCAATCTCATCATCCTCTTCCTGCCTCGCCGCCTGTGGCCACCATCGATCTCCTAGGATAGCGATCGTTGTCTCGCTACTGCGTCGTGTACCGAACTTCTCCAGGTCACACTCGTTTGTTTTCGTCATCTGCTCTTCTAGCACATCTCGTCGCTTCTTGTACATTTCACGCTATCCCAGTATCTGAGGGGGGGGGGGGGGGGGGGGGGCGTGCTCATTGGTTTATTGCCTTATGAATAGTCGTTGTTTGACCGTTGACTACGGTTCCCTTTCCAAACGGAGCACCGACCGACGGCAAGGTAATACATCGCACAGTTTTTAAGAGTATGGAGGCGGGAAGGGGGGGGGGGGGGGAGGTGTGCTCGGGGTGGATGCATTTTTGTTGTTGTCAATTTTTTCATATATGTATTTGGGGTGGGGAGGCGCGAGGGGGGGGGGGCGTACTCACTTGTTGCTTGCCTTAATCACTGCACCATTTGACCACGCATCATTTTCGAGGTTGAGAACCGTTCCTACTTTTAATTGAAAGGTCTCCAAGGGTTGAGCGCTCACCACGTTGGTTGGGGAGGGAGGGCGTACTAATTTGTTGTTTGCCTTAGTCATTTTGACCAATGACCGCTCATCCCTTACGAAACGGAGCTGGGTGGTCATTTCATGGTTTCACAAACATCGGGTATATGGGGGTTTCGATCGGAAGGCGGCAGGGGGTGGGGGATGGGGGGGGGGGGGGGGGGGGGGGGTGAAGGTGAGGGGAGCAGGAGTGAGGAGAGGTTGGAGTGAGGGCTAGAGTAGATTATTTCCACGGAGGTTTGGTTTGAGATTTGTAGTGAGGAGGGAAGATATGTGGGGGGCAGTGGGAGGCGTGAACGGGGTGGGAGGCAGGGTGGCGGGAGGTTGGGGACCGGGGGGGGGGGGGGGGGGACTTATTTACTGCTTGCCTTGGTCATTTGATCATTGACGACGCATCCCTTTCGAGGACGGGGGGCAGCAGCAGCAGCAGCAGCAGTGATAGGAGACCTGATGGCGATATTTTTCGAGGCGAGTCGCACCGCATGAACAGGAGCAACAAAAACAACATACCAACAACAACAAAAGCACCAGCACCACCAGCACCACCACCAAACACAACCCACTCTATATAGCCCCTAACCCCCATCCTCTAAAGTCACGAGCGTGTCACCCCCCCCCCCCCCCCCCCCCCCCCCCCCCACACATCACCGCGTCCTCTTCCCTTCACATAATCCTCTCGCGCCAAATCAAAATCACATTATAGGCCGCGCGTCTCCTCGGCCTTAAGGTTGGGGGTGGAGGAGGTCCAGCTGTGGAGGCGTTGGCCTTGGAGGGGGATCCCACGGCCGTGCCTCTCGCGGTACCCATGCAGGTGCGTCATCGGTAGACACTTGTTATTTTAGGGGGGTGGTGGTGGTGGGGGACTGGGTGTACTGTTTGCCTGCTTGGCTTAGTCGTGTAGCCGTAGACCCTCGGGTCGCTACACTGCCTGGACGGAGCACGTCGTCGGGTTTTCACCGACCAGGCAGGCATTGGTCTGATTGCGACAAGCGCGAAGCGAAAGGTGAGGTGTTGGGCGAGGTGCACGAAGGGTGAGCCGCATCCTACTAAACTCCGCGTGTGTAGGGCGCAATTTCTTGCCTATAGACGGGGGGGGTAGGGGGGAGGCGTACTCATTATTATGCATGGCTGTAGTGGTATGGCCATGCACCCTCGCATCCCTACAATGCCGGGACGGAGCACGTCGGGTTTTCACCTACCAGGCAGACATTGCTTGCACCAGGCGCGAAGCGCTGTTAGGTGTTGGGCGAGTCTCTTGATAGGTGAGTTGCGTGGCCGTGTGTGTGTGGGAGGGGTGTACTCGATAGGAGAGATGTACTCGATCTCATGCATGGCCGTACTCGTATGACCATAGACCCTCGCATCCCTACAATGCCGGGACGGAGCATGTCGGGTTTTCACCGACCAAGCGGACATTGCTTGCACCGAGCGCGAAGCGAAACGTGAGGTGTCCGGCGAGTCGCATGAAGGGTGAGCTGCATCCTACTTAGAACCGCTTGTGAGGCGGACTTTCTTGCATATGGATGACAGCTTCAATGAGTTAGTTTAATTTCCGGTGTGGCCACTTTCAGAGACAGCAATGGGAGTACTATGTATCTGCCTCTTGGGTGCCTTACGTTGAACACTACGTGATACGATCAATTCCCTTGTGCAGAGTAAAGGTTCTTTACTTCGCACAAATGATCTCACTCGACAACCAGCTGTGGGCGACCGCCAAAAAAACAAACAAAAAAAAAACAAAAACAAAAACGGTACCCTGGATGTCTAGTACACGTAGTGAGCGTCATGTTTTACAGTGTCGTTGCCAACCGACGCCAACCCAACCCATATATAATATATATAGGGGGGGGGGGGGGGGGGGGGGGGGAACCATCGCTGGGTTGTGTTTGTTTTTTGCTGTTGTTACAGATGTTGTGGATAGTATGTTTTTTCCTCGTTTGTGTCATTATAAGTTTGTCGTTATCTCTTGTAGTCATGCTGTCTTAGTTGCGAATAATATGAGAATAACTGTTTCTCCGTTGTCACTGTTTTTTGTGCTGTTTTTTTAATACCAGGTAGTATATTCATTCATATTATGCACCTGGGAACCATCTTCTGCTCAAGCAGGAACATTTTGATTTGTTAGGCTTCCAGACTCGAAAGGATCTCGACGTTAGCTTCGCCCAGTAGCCTTGTAAACCTCCTAATAATGTTTCCTGGTATTTGTGAAACCGTATTTTTTCCGAACCGGAGCCTTGTGATTTTGGCTGTGCCGACTCCGAACCCAGACGTCCCAACATGGCGGCCTTCTATTGTCTCCTCTTACATATTGTAAAGCGTATTTTCCCCTAGCCGGAACATATTGTTTTTGGCGTTGCAGGCCCGAATGGACCTCGACTTCGGCTTCGCCGGGTAACCCCGTAACTTCACAAAAATGTTTCCTGGTGTATATGAAACCGTTTTTTTCCCGACCCGGAACATATGATTTCGGCTTTGCAGGCTCGAAAGAACCCCGACGTCAGCCTTGCCGGGTAACGTTGTAACTTTCTAATGTTTCCTGGCATACATGAAACCGTTTTCTTCGCGAATGGGAACATTTTCAGTTTGGTGTCACAGGCTTGAAAGGACCCTCATTTGAGCTTCGCCGGGTTAAAGAACGTTTGTCTGTATATTTCTTGGTATTTTTATTGATGTTATGTAACCGTGTTTTTTTAGTCGAACTGGAACTTTTCGGTCTCGTATTTTTGCCGACTCGAAGGACCTAGACTTCAGTTTTGCCGGGTAACGTTGTAAACCTTATAACGTTTGCTGGTATGAAACGGTATTTTTCCCAACCCGGAACATTGTTCATTTTGCTATTTTTGCAGGCTCGAAAGGACCTCGATTTCAGCTTCGCCGGGCTGAAGAATTCGTTTCGTTTGGCGGTTTCGAAAGCGGTGGACGACGACGAAGAGGAACGGCGACGAAATTCCTCAGAAATCGAAGGGGGAAAGGTGCGATGGTTAGCAACACACTTCGTGACTGGTGGTTGGTGTATGGTCGCTAGGTTTGGAGGCTGGTAATTGGTGGCTGTGGTTGGTGTTCGGTGAGACCGAGGCTTTGGTAGGGGGGGGTGCGCCCATTATCTTCTCTTGCGGGGGGCCGTATAGTACAGTGGGGCACCCACTTCAAGACCAACCGGTTTAAGACTTTTCGGGAGATAGCATCGGGTGTATATATAGCCTTGGCACAAACAAAAAAACTATTGATACTTGGAATTTGTATAGGGTCATTTTTGCTGTAGTAGAGCAAAAGGACCATGTGAGTAGAGAGAAGACCGCGTAAATGGCGTTTTCACGAGGTGGTCTCAAAGCGGGTCCACCACTGTAGTCAGATGCCACGATAGATTGTAATACTACATACGTACTTCGTACCCCCCCTATTTTCGTAAAGCATGCCATTCCGGGCGGAAATATAACGACCGTTTACACAATAATATTAAGACCAAGCGGTTCTTGTATTCACGCCCAGGGTGGCCTTTGTTTTTGATTCGTATGCTACCCCCGTACTGGCAAGGATAGGCCACTCGAGCGAAAGGCTATGTGATATGTAGCACACCGCGAGAAGCTATGATTCGCGATTGGTGATTGGTGTTTGGTTAGTGACTGGTGACTGGTGATTTGTCGTTGATGGCGGCGGCGGCGGTGGTGACAATGGTGGTGGTGGTGGTGGTGGTGGTGATGATGATAATAATGAGTTGGTGTTTGTTGTTGGTGGTTGATTGTCGGTGATGGGTGTGGTGGTGTTGGTGGTGGAGTTGGTGGTGCCGTTCCATGTTGGTGGTGTGGGGGCGCTGGTAATTGGTGGTTGATGGTTGTAGTGGTGAGGATGATGGTCGAGGAAGCGATGGCGGTGGGAGTGAGGGTGTTGGTGGTGGTGGTGCTGAGAGTAACTGGTCCCGCTGGGACTCTTGCTGCAACATGGTGAACCCAGGGAGAGGTGGTGATTATTAGTGATTGGAGATTGGTGTGTCTGGGCCCTGGCAGCCCCAGCCAGCATGGCATCGTGTCGTAGCTGCGTCAGTTGCCTGTACATTGGACCCGAAGAGTGCACTCTTTGGGCGCAGCAGAAGCCGAACGCGGCTATCCCCAGCTAGTGAGCCCCCCCCGCTGGAGGTGCCCTGCCAGAAGCACGTTTTCACGCGATTTGGCTTCACTAGAACAAAATATAAGTTGGTTTTTGGACCATGTTTCCAACGCATTTGGGTCGTAGGCTGACTGAGGAAAAACTAGAAAAAATGCATGGTGGTACAAGAAGGATCCACAGCGCCCAAGCCATATCGCGAGTGCGATATTTCGGCGCTCGTCGTCGCGCGTTTAGATGGGTTTCCGCTATGTTATATGGCGTTTTTGTGGGACGTACGTAAATAGCGAATGCACTGACAACCCTAGCAGCTCCCTCAACCAGTCCAGTAGTACTGCCCGTATAGTAGTACCGGTAGCATTGGCAGTACAGTAGTACCAGCAGTACATACTGGACCATGGCCCAGCACTAGAGATGTGGTGGTGGTTAGTGGTTGGTGACTGATGATTGGCGATGGACGATGGTGCTGGTGATGACGTTGGTTGCTGTGCCGTCACGTTTTGCCGATAACTTTTCCCTCTAAACTCCCGACCGGTTTGATAAAAGTTTTTGTTGGGCCAGGGTTAAGTCCTTTTGTGAATGAAGGATGTGTACTACCCTAATTTCTAATTTCAGTTTAGTTTTATTTAGTTTCTTTTGATGATTCGCGTGAAACGCTCAGCCAACATTTATGGAAATCCCTTTTTTTCTTGAGTGTTGTTATCAAACGTGAGATACTGTAGGTCGAGCCAACGTTTCTAAAACTGCCTGCCATATTTCTCAAGTGTTGTCGCGTCCGGTGTATGTTTTTTATTTTCTCGGGTTCTTATGGTCTTGGCGTGGGTCCGCTGTCGCGGCTGCTTCTTTTTTCTTGTTAAAAAGAGGAAGATGAGGCCAACATTGTTTTGCAAACTCCTTACCGCATTTCTCGAGCGCTGTCCCGCCCGGCATGCCACTCTACTCGGTCTTACGGTCTCGGGGTCGGCCGCGTGTCTGTTGTCTCGATTATTTATTTATTTTTTCATCCAGGATCTGGAAAAGGAAGAGGAGGATGAAGGAGAAAAGAAGGAGACGTCTCCGAATACTTCGATGGAGAATAGGGGGTGAGAAGGGCGGTCTGTGGTTGTGCCGAGGCATGCTACCCACGTAACTTGAGAGCGATGAGTCCGCACAGGGGTGGGTGCGATCGTTTTTCAGCGCCCCATCATTCCAGAACGGGAAGGTTAAGGGTCGCCAACACCGAACAACCTCAAGGTGTATTCGGAAAGATCTGGTCGAGGGCCTTCGGAAAATAGAATGTTCGACGTTAGCACGCTTACCATTTGTCGAGGGAGAACGAGAGCGTTGAAAAAAGATCGCACCCACCCTTGTGCGATCTTGACCGTTTTCGGGCAAAAACAAAAAAAAATGCTCAGCATTTGAGTGGTTTGTTCCCAAAACGGGAATGCAGTCTGCCCTGAATGGGTTAACGCTCTATCACTCTGTCCCGAAATATAGCGAACATTTCTATCATAATAATATATACAAACATTACTTATATAATGAGACAGAGCGGTATGCGGTAATGTCCCAAGTTGCTCACACGAGGAGTTCTGCTGTTGTATGTCTCACCCCAGTTCTGTTTCGTAGGAGCGCCGTACCGAAAGTTCCACACCTGGAGCAGATGATGATCTATCTGATCTATCTACAGATAGATCATCTAGTCCCCCATCTGCCGTTGTGAGAGGTTGAGTAGGATATGTCGAATAGGGCAGATCCAACCCAGCAAACACGTGCTAGGTCATGCAGATTGTCCGGCTCCCCACACGTCAACGTGAGCTACTGTGGAACATACCACTTCGTAGATCAGGGATCTCTGTCTGCCCTGAGATACGACTACATAGTGAAGGGAGAATCGATGGTTTGCAACAATCCTGTTGTCTAGGCATGCTTTGTGCAACCATTATCCCAGCCGCCTCCGCCATCACAAAATCACCACCACCACCACCACCACCACCACCACCACCACCGCCACCGCCACCGCCACCGCCACCACCACCACCACCACCTACCCCCCCCCCCCGCCTCCCCCCCTACCACCACATCACGACCACCATCCCCGCCAGCACCATTATAACACATCTCTCCTCCCCAACCAACCAACCCCCCCCCCCCCCCCCCCCCCCCCCCCCCCCCCCCCCCCCTCCCTGCTACGCGATCCCAACTCGGTGTAGGGCAGCGCTTCCTTTTTCGACAAGGGCTGACCTAGCGGCTTCCTTTCAGCACACAGCTATAAGGCACCTCGAGGAGAGGGTCCGGCGTGCCATGGACACATGCGATGAGATGTCGCTGGCTCCTCGTGACGGGCTCGGTGACGTGAGTCGATCAGTGCTAATCTTTGACAGACGGAACGTTATCACGATCTGGATCGTGTAAATCGTCTCCCGCTTGATGGACTTGTTGATGCGAGTAGAGCAGTGCCGACCTTGAGGTAGATGAGTCAGATAGCATCTACTAGATAACCTAAATCGCCTCCCACTCTACGGGGTTGTCGGTGTGAGCCGAGCGGTGCCAACCGTGGGAGATTAATGACACATATCATGATCTAGATACGTTAAATCATCTCCACGTGACGGGACTTGTTGAGGCGAGTCGAATGCCAACCCTACTACGCAGATGGGCCGGATCATGATCTAAGCACTGTAGTGTAGATCGTCTAGCAGAAATCTAGATCGTCCAGTTCGTTTTTCAGATCATGTACAGTAGATCATCTATGATACCAGGCGAGTCCTATACCCGCCGCTATCGCGCCTATCCCACCCCCCCCCCCCCGCTTGACGGAGACTTTTGCTGTGAGTCCAGCGCCAACCGTACGCGGACCTATCACACTCTGTAGGTAAACTATTGCGGGGGTCTATAGTTAACGGGACCTATGGCGTACATAAAAACCTATATATTTAGGCATTTTTACTAACAATATTTGGTCCTGTTAACTATGGACCCCCATAATAGATAATCTGATACCTACCGCTGTGATAGATAGGTTGACGCGCAATCGACACCTGCCACTTTTTCAACCCCCCCCCCCCCCCCCCCCTGGTATGTATAGGTTGGGTTGGCGTCGGTTGGCGACGACTCTGTAAAACACGCACACAAATGACTGCGTGAGCTAGACAGCCAGGGTACCGTTTTTTTTTTTTTTTTTTTTTTTTGGCGGTTACCACGGCTGGCGGTCAAGTTAGATAATTTTTTGTGCGGGGGGAACATGTGCTCCGCACAAGGGGGATGGTCGTATCACGTAGTGTGTATATGGCAAGGCACCCACGAGGCAGTTACGTAGTAAACCGATTGCTGTCTCTGGAAGTGGCCACACCAGAAATTAAATCAAGCCATTGATGCTGTCATCCATATGCAAGAAGATCCGCCTCTAAAGCGGTTCCTATTAATAGTAGAATGCAGCTCACCCTTCATGCGACTCACCCAACACCTCACGGCGCTTCACGCTTGGTGCAAGCAATGTCTGCCTGGTCACTGAAAACCCGACGTGCTCCGTCCCGGTATTGTAGGGATGCGAGGGTCTATGGTCATACGACTACGGCCATGCATGATAATGAGTAACCCCCCCCCCCCCCCCCCCCCCCCCCTCCCATAATTATACCACTTTGGGCGGAAATATAAGGATCATTTAGACGTCAATGTAACGACCAAGCGGCGTTTATAATTCCGGCCAGAGTGATGCATGCCTTCTACGGTAGGCGGGCACCTATTTTTTTTCCTGAGGTTCCTCACTCGACTACAGTACAGGAGCTCTATATTTCCGTCACCCAACTATTACGGGGGTCCATAGTTAATAGGACCTACGGTACACACTAAAACCTATATATTTAACTATTTTTACCAACAATATTTGGTCCTGTTTACTATGGTCCCCCGTTAATACCTGATCTTGGGAAGAGCCAAGCTGCAACCCTACGGACGAATCTAGCGTGTTGTAAGCCACTGCCTGTATTTCAGCGATGTTTGGGGGCTATAGTATAACCTTTGTGGGAACGCTGTCCCAGTTTCGGGACGAACTGCCTATTACGGAGGACCACAGTAGTAAATAGGACCTACGGTACGCACAAAAAACCTATATATTGCCCTATCTTTACTGACAAAATTTGGTCCTATTTACTGTGGTCCCTTGTAGTAGCATTTTGGGTCGTTTTGTCCCCAATGTGAGACTGCAGTACCCTGAAGAGTTGAGGAGCCCGGTCAGTCAGAAATATTTGCCTTGCAAGGCGAAACAGTGCTATCCCTATCGCGGGACGCGTCACCTGTGTCCATCCTGCCCTACCCGCACCCCCCACCCACCCACCCCCCCCCCAACTCACCAAATATATCAGGAGACAGCGCTTTCGCCCCTTCGACCGACGCCGTCAAGGAAAGCGCCCTGACCGACCTCCTTGACGGCTGAAACCCTGGGCCTCGATTTTTTTTTTTTTCCGTCTGTTCGGGAAACGCCTTACCATATATTGAAATTTTTGTGTTTTCCCTTTTTATGTTTTTTTCGCCGACATTTTATTTAGAAAGCTACATAAAACGCGAGAGTACTCAACGAGAAGCGCGTGAATCGTTTCTTGAAAGTTTCCGCGCAGGTAACGAGGCTTTTCTACCAGGGGGGGGCAGGAGGCGATCCGTTTCGACGAATGGAGTGTCTTGGCTGACAGCTTTGACCGACTCACGGCTTGACATCATCACAACGCACTACAAAACCCCAACCCAACGCCGCCTCCTCCTCCTACCCCCACTCCATCCCAACCCCGCTTTTCCCCTCCCGCCCCCCCCCCCCCCCTCCCCCCATGGAAAAAACGTAGTGAGCGCCAAAATGTTGAAGATGTCTCTATTAGGAGCAGGCACGGTGTTCCGTCTCGAAAGGGATGCGTGGTCAATGGTCAAATTACTAAGGCAAGCAACCTTTGAACAGTCCCCCCCTACCCCCCCCCCCCCTCCCAGGCGTTTATCGAAGGGGAACAGGGGATAGCTGGGGTTGCCGATACGGAGCTCATGGAGGCGTACATGGGCAGGGTGCAATCGTTGGCTGTTGTGGGTGGAGTCGCGGCTAACCAGGAGCTCCGGAGAAGATTACAGGTAGGCGTTGTAGTAGCAGGAGGAGGCGGGGGGAGGGCGACGAACGGAGAGAGGAGGGGGGGGGGGGGGGGGGTGTGTACTCATTATCATGCATGGCAGTAATCCTATGACCATGGACCTTCTCATCCCTACAGTGCCGGGATCGGGCACGTTGAGTTTTCACCGACCAGGCGGACATACTGCTTGCACCAAGCGGGACAGAGTTCAGTGTTGAATGTTTAATTTCATGACCTTCATTCTGTTTTTCATTTTTGTGATGGTAGGTAGGGCGTGGTGGGGGAGAGAAGGGGCGAGGGAGAGAGGATGGGGGGGGGGGGCTGGATGAGAAGTCCCTTCTGCAAGGGTTTCAGTCTGTTTCGGATTTCTAGGTCGGTAGAGGGGGGGTTCAGTGTCAATGTATTTTTCCATGGCCGTGTGTGAGTGTGGTTTTCGTAACGACCGGGAGGATTCAATGGGGGGGGGGGGGAAAGGGGCCATCCACCTTTTTGGGACGCGTAGGTGGGGTGGGGGTCAACGGCCTTTGCGTTTGCTTCTGCCCGTGTCTCGCTATACAGTTGTGTGGATACACGCTTTTATCATAACGTAGCCCCTCCCCCCCCCCTAGTGGACCAGGCGTGCGTTTGCTACTCCCTCCGCCTCACCCCTAACCCCACCTACCCCCCCCCCCCCCCCCCCGTCCCCCCCGTCCCGCCCATCCACCTCAAACGCCAACCTACTATCACCCCGACCTTCTCAAACGTACCGCTAGGTCCTGTGCGAAGCGAGAGAACCAGCTTGGCAGATGGTGGTCCCCCCTGCTAGGCTGTGCACAGACAACGGCGTGATGGTCGCCTGGGCTGCTGTCGAGAGACTCAACAAGGGCATGTCCAACGATGCGGCGGGGCAGACGGTTTACGCTAGGCTCCCTCTGGGCGGCATCGAATGATTAAAAAAAATACACAACGGTTCCAGGACAATTCTGGGAACTTCTTGAATATTTGGAAGCTCAATTTGTTTTTGGGCTGGCTGAAGAAGTGCATGTCGAACGATGCGCAGGGGGCAAACGGTTTTACGCTAGTAGGAGCTCTTCAGCCCGCGAACCACCCGGTATCTCATTTGTGCTGCACGGTACTTTTCGTTATTTAAACTTATCTCGGTAAGGCCATAGGATTTCTCTTCGGAGTAACCCTGCACATATTCGCGAAATTCAGTTCTCCCTTGCTACCACAGTGACAGAACAGTATGGAGCTCCTCAAGGGACCCTAACCCTAAGAAAGACTACGTATGGAGCTCCTCGAAGGAAGAGCCTCAGACGTACTACGTACTGTAGGTGCTATCCCTGTCCCAGCGCGCGTCAACAGTTGCCTTCGCCGAAAATCTACGGCAAATTCACCAACATCTACGAAAACCACGAAACACAACGCCACGAAAAAACACCCCAAAATCATTCAAAATCACGAAAACCCCGGCAAAACCGAAACAACCATAACTCGGCAAAACCATAAACAAAAACATGAAAATCCACGAAACACCCACGATTACCCGACGAAACCAACCCGAAACCCGAAACCACAAACCAAAAACACCGTCAGCCCCCCTTCCTATTGGTAATAGACCATCCTAACCCCAAGAAACCGCGGGATTCATTTTTTGTTGTTGTTGGGCACAAACTCTACGTACAGATCGTGCTTTTCCTTTTCGGAGAGGGAGACCCAGGACAGTCTACACAGACGATCTATCCGTGGCGCGACAACACAGTTCAACCCGTCTATGTCTACTCCTGTCATCATGCCGTCCTTGGTGTCCACCGGCCCGGCCTCACGCACAAATAGGAGTTTGCTCTCACCATCGGCCGCCGTGAACACTGTCCTACAGGCGTACATACGCTTCCTCGATGCCGGGCTATGTTTTGTACTGGAGGTTTTACAGTGCAAAACTTCGAAATGTAGACCCTCGTCGAGCAATCTCTCGCCCCCCCCTCATGTCTACGCCGGGCCAGATTATCATCGTCAGTAGCGTCTGGTCGGTCCTGCCCATGGTATGCCATGGGTGGTACCATGGTAGTGCCGCGGCATGCCCACGAAAAAGTCAAATAGTGTAAGGCCCTGCCCTGTCCGAATTGCTTCTTGCGTTCCGAACCGCAGCCACGGTGTTGTTGTACATGGCCTGCACCTCCCCGCCGGGTTCCTTACCGCCACAAAGTGCTGCGACTGCGTCACATAACAAGCCCCCAATACGCGCACCTGAGAGGAGATTGGGTTTCTCGTCGAAATCGAGACTGCTCCTGGTGTTTTGCATACCCGGACCTCCCGCGCAAGTTTCGCGGCTCGATTCAGAAGCGCTGCCGGAAACGCCTCCCATACGGACGTGTTTTGGGGGCATTTTGTTGTTGCTGTTAACACCGACGACACCACGCATGTCCCTTAGGCACATGGATGGGGCAGGTCCCCGAAAGCCTATCATGACAGCACTTGCCTGAGACGTTCATGCGTGATTGGAGGAAGGTGAGGTCCCTCATAGGCTCCAGGCAGATCGGGCAGTAGTCGTCGGCAAGCGAACCCCTCAATTTTGAGCTTCAGGTGTTCTATTACGAATATTGTTAGTACAAATGGGGAAATATATAGGTTTTTGTGTGTACCGCAGGTCCTGTTTACTATGGTCCCCCGTGATAGTGGCTCTATCTTCCTCTTGACATCGTAACAACCAGGTAATTGAGGTTGCGCCGGACACTCTCTTTCCCCCCTCTCGCGGAAGTATGACACCTATCTGCGTTTCGCCTCCAGCTCCTCCTTGCGGATTCTGTGTGAGTCGACCTTGTCCGTGACGGCGTTGATCACATCGTTGTCTGTCAGGCAGTCAGAGACACGTCGTGCTCCTTCTCGAACTCATCGCACCCGATGTCGTCACCCAGATTCGAAACCGTACGTGGACACTAAGGGTAGAAGGACTCTTCCCAGGAGGCGAGGCTTGTACGCTACGGTGGCGTGGAAGGTGACTGACTCTAACGAAAGAGTGCTCTGCTTCATGGCCCCTGCTCTTTCTCGCTCGTTGAACACGGCCGCAGCAGCGAAACAGGTCGCGGCCACGCCGAGGCCTCCACGTCCCCCATCCCAGTCTCGGGAAATACGACGCATTGCCGTATCAACCTTGGCGTTTAACTAGCTGTCCCGCTTCTCGAGCTTCCCAGAGCACATCAACATCCTCCCGTACAAATATTGGGTAAAATGATCTGCAGCATGGCGTTGACTTCGGCGCCCTACTCACCAGCCTCGTCGAAGCAATTAGACGAGGAGTACACGGAGGGTCCTAACCTCCCGACGCCATAAATGGAAGAGTCGCGGATGAACACCAGCACCTCGTTGCTCCCGTTTTCAAATAGCAACTTACCGTGGACCACCTGACACAAATGGTGAGCATTGCACACGAACCCTTTTTTTTTTCGATGAGAGCTTCACTTCTTGAGTAAAACTTATGCCCGCTTATGCCCGCCCAAAGAGCGGCATGTCACTCGGCAGCCAGCTACTCCACGATATCAGCGCTATGTTCGCAGCACTTTTACTGGTGATGATGTGCTTTACACCTTCTTAACCGCATGATCCACGTCTTTCATTCACGGCCTTGTCTTAAATGGGTACGAGCTGGATGATGTCTGTATTTTGTGGGTGGGAGCAGGGTGCTGAAGTGGGAAGGGCCCATTGCGGGGTCAAGGTACCAAGCGGGAGCAGGGCAGTAGGGGAATTGGTGGAATACCCCATGGAGGCAGGTTCTATGGAAGGTGACACAACTTCCATGGAAGTATATTAATCTTTGAAGGAATTTCGGTTTTGCTTCCATGCGCATGGTAGCTGATGAAATCTTCGATGAAAGTTGCTGATTGCAACAACGACAGAGAGAGGGATCTCGCTTGTTGCCCACACAGGCAAAGTGTTGTTTGAAAATCGTCTCGTCTCGCCTTTGCAACTGCTGCGAGGCCGAGGGAATACTCCCGGAGGAGCAGTGTGGCTTCCGCCTCACACAATCGACGTTCGACGTACTGTTCGCCCTGCGCCGGTTGCAAGAGCTCGGATGACAGAGGAAACTTCCCTGTACATACATGTTGCTAAATCGACCAGGAGAAAGCATACGACTCTGTCGACCGAGAGCTGTGCTGTGTGACGTAATGACACGCTCTGACGTACCAATCAAGATGCTTAATAATAATTTGCAATTTCCGCGAAGAACGTGCGCGGGCTCGCGTGCGTACGGATGACAACGAGCACTTGGATAGTGTGTGGAATGGTTTGATGTCGCGCAGGGACTGTGTCAAGGCTGCGTGTTAGCACCGTTACTGCTAAACGTGTGCTTCACTGTGCGTTACACGTCGTACTGGTACGCTTCAGCAAAGACGAAGCCATCGCCGGGGATTAGGTTCACCTCGACAAAGCTGGAGTAGTCGGAGCAGAGGAGCAGGAGCCGTTGGCATTCGTGCGAAGACATGTGCAGCACATTTTTTACACAGATTGAGCAGGAATTGTCTCGACGTCGACTGAAGGACTCACTACAATGATGACAGGCATCTTGACTGTCTTCAAAGCAGCAGGCCTCACGGTATCGGAAAAATGCCGAGGGCAATGCTCCTACGAACACAGGACCAGATAACCCTGACCCCACCGCTCTTCACGGAAGCAGCAGGCCAGGGGTATGTGACAGACACTATTTATTTATTTATGGTTATTTAGTGGTTGTTCTCACTTTAACCCTCAAAAACAAGTAGTCCGTGGTCACACGAAGGTGCTGGAGCCCTATTATTAGGAAGACCCGAAGCACGAGCTAAACAACCAGTAACACTACAAATACTCTTAGGTAGCCGCATGCAGGAGTCTGTGGCACGAGTAGCATAGCCAGGTTCTGCCCAATAGTCGGTCTGGTACCTTGCTACCTTCTCTGCCGTCTCCGTCCCGCTTTTGTCGGCTATACCCCACCTTCGAAAATAATGCATACTCAGAGTAAGACTAAGAACCAAGGGAAAAAACAGGCAAATCGAAGCACAACAACAAAAACGAACACAAAAAAGGACCCTCCAGGTAGCCGCATGCAGGAGTCTGTGGCACGAGTAGTATAGCCAGGTTCTGCCCACTAGTCGGTCTGGTACCTTGCTACCCTGTCTGCCGTCTCCGCCCTGCTTTTGTCGGCCATGCCCCACCTTCGGAGAGAATGTGTCAGAAAATATGAAACAAGCAGAGCAGGCTCGTCACCCACCCACGCCACAAGATTCCTGTCACAAGGACAGGAAGGACTGTCACAAGGACATGAAGGAAGAGATACAAAGCAACAATGAGAAAACGGCGGAGGATCAAAGCGTAGAAAGAAAAATAAAGCAAACAAACGAAGACCACGTTCGAACCGGCTACAGCAGTTGGCGGCACGAGTAGAGCATAGACATACATGTTCCGCTCTCACTTGTCAGCCTGGTGCCTTGCTACCCTGTCTGCGCCCCCCCTCCTACTTCTCTCCACCGCGGTTTCCCTGCTACACCTCCTCCTGTTACCTCTCTTCCTCCCATTCCCTTGGTCGGGTTGGTGGGGCGCGGTTGACGAAGGCTGGAAGGAGACGGCAGGCATGGTAGCATGGTACCAGGCGGACTACTGTAGTACCAGGTAGGTAGGACCTGTCCATGCTACTCGCACCACAAACTGCTGCGGCTGGTTGGATGGTGTTTTTTGTCGTGCTTCGTCTCGCCTGTTTTTCCCTTTCATTCTTGATGAGAATGATGTCCTCACATTAGCTCACTTCCCTGAAATCCTGCCTGTGGTCACAAAAACAGGCTGTAGCAGACAAAAGACATCTCGATGGGAGAAAACAAACAAGTACGAAATAGTGCGCATGGCAGCAGTATACCACCAGTCCGTAAGGGAAACGGTACTACGAGCTGTGGTATACCATCCCGTATCACCTGCAACCACATAACACCAGGAACACATTCATGTTATTACATGTATGTACACTCCAAAAAAAAAAAAGGAAAATGAGAAAAGAAGAGCACGAAGAAGGTAAGGAAAGAAGAAAGAAAGTAAAAAAAGAATAAGAAAAGAGCAGAGAAAGAAAAGCGTAAGCGAGGCAAACATGCGCTCAGGGCGCAGGCCGAGTCCCGAGGACGAGGTTGTTGCTGTTTGCTGGTACGATCAGTCCTACCAGGTATGATATGCCCAGCTGATAGACCCGCACGAGGACGCCACAAGAAAATCAGACGGAAATCAAGAATACAAGAAGAGGGTAGCCTCTGGCAAAGCGCCAACAACAAGCAAAAAACGAACAGCGCTATGTCCGGTTGGTGGGTCATTGAGGACATGACCGACACAAAGAGAACAAGAGACAGACGGGGCCTAGGAGAAACGTCAACAAAACAGTCGGCATTTATTCTGTTTACACAAGAAGGTAACGTATGTGGTGGTATTGTACAGTGCTCTCTCTTTCATAGAATGTGAATGTCGCGCCTGTCGTATCCAGTATGGTGACATGGCATTGCGTCGTCTACCCTGCTTACTGCATAACAATGCATCAATACCAGATAACACGGAAGAAACCACACCGCGGTGATAACATCTTGACATTGAAAAATATTATCACCGAGTGTGCTGTTTTGGGGGTGTGTGCTATCTAACGCATCCCCGGTGATAAACACAATGCACGAAATCCCCGCAGCTAAGGGGTGTGGTAACGAGAGGATGTGACAATGAGGGGGTGTTATAAGGCTTAGATTGGGTAGGCAATTGGTTAACCTTTTACCAATAGCCCAACGGACTAAGACCTTAACGACGACGCCAGTGTTAAGTGCAAGGCAGTATGGACCTAGGAACCGACTTCTGCTAGCAGGTTGATGCTTTTGGCTCTGTTCTGGTCACTCACTCACACGAGGTGCTTGACGATGTTATAAGCTCTTGTATTAGTTGCTGTTTGCCTCACCAGATGTCTCTGAACGAAGGGGCGAGGCGCTCATCAGAAACGCAGGCGATAACGCCTGCCAGGAGTGATGAGTGGACGATTGCAAAAAACCATAACGCCACAACAGGGGAGAGGGGATACCTTAACACTTGCTGCCCACTTCCAGGTCGAGCGGAGTCCAGTGGCGTTCACAGGCTCGATGGTAGCGCGACTGATGAACGGGATGGGACGAATGGTGTGGTCGTCTTGTTCTTGTTCGAGGGTGGCACCGAAACCGTCCACACTGGCATCGCAGTAGAGGAGGAAAGGGCGGCGTCCCTGTTGGCAGAGTATTATAAGGTTTAGATTGGGTAGTAGGCGATCGGCTAACCTTTTACCGTTAGCCCAACGGACAGAGACCGTAACAGGGGTGTGCTAACGGCATTATTGATTGATGAGGAGAGTTAACGGGTCCCGGCCAGATTCAGGGGGTGTGGTAATGAGAGGGTGCGATAACGGAATAGCAATGATTTCTATGAAGTGAGTGTGAACAGACCCCGGCCAGAATGCAGGGGGTGTGATAACAAGGGGGTGTGTCAGCAAGGGGTGTGCTAACACATGAGAGGTTTTGGTCTAAAACCAGTTTGTTTTTCCATTGTCATGTATTGCCGGTGATGGTGAGGCACACGCTTGAAACCCGGGGATAACAGCAAGAAGAAGGTTATCGGTATTGCCTGTACGGTACACTGCATATTACCGTACCGATATATTATATCATAAAGTTACCGGCACCTGCATCACCGGTGGACTTTTCGTCTTTTCAAGCCTACCCGTACTCATGCACTATATTTTGCAGAGATATGACGAATACCGCATGTTACATGCGGTAATCTGGTAATTTCATGAGCGACTGCACAAATATATTTCTTGTTGACGCTGTTGCGAGTTACAGTTGGGTATCCCTCGAGTTAGGGGATCCCTTTTGCCTTATGGGATCCCCATTTGCCTTAAAGTTGCCTTAGGGGATCCCGGCTCCCCTTCAGCCGACTTCGAGACGATTCCTGTATCGTCGGCGTACAACACGCCCCATACAGCCCTACGCACGCAAGCCTACAGCTCCTGCTTCTCTGTTCCGACTACTCCAGCATCACCGAGTTGAACCAACTCCCTTACGATGCCTTCGTCTTGGCTGAAGCGTACTACTGCTGTAGTACGACGTGTAACGCAGCAGCGAAGAACACGTTGTGTGTATTATGCAGTAGGCAGAGTAGACAATGCAGCGCCATGTCATAGTACTGGATACGACAGGCGCGACATGCACATTCTATGAAAGAGACAAAACAAAAGAAACAGGAAAACCGAAAGAGAAAAATAAAAAAATAAAAGACACAACTGTCGTGCCCTCCCGCAGGGTGTGTGTGTTCTTCTCTCTACCAGTCGACATCCAGCTCAACCAGTGTCCGTGCCGATTCTTCAATCCTATTAATAGACATCAGTAGAGAGATACAAGTTCTGTGGTCATAAAACTACGCCACAGAGATACTACATACATCGTTACGTATGCAGTAAGCACAGTAGACATTGCAATGCCATGCCATCGTACTGGATATGCGGGATTCTAAAAAAGAGAAAATGAAAGAAAACAGAGAAAAACTAAAACAAAGAAAATGAAGACAACGAATCGAAAGAGCAAAAAAAGAAAACCAAGAAAAAACTGTCTTGCCTCCCCGCAGGGAATGTGGCAGAAACTTGAAAATAACGATCTAAAGAAAAAAAACACCACTATCACGGAGGACCACACTAGTAGTAAATAGGACCTACCGTACACACAAAAAAACTACATACCTGGTACCTGGTATTTCCCTATTTCTACAACAATATTTGGTCTTGTTTACTTTGGTCCCCCGTAATACTTAGGCTCATTCTTATCGGAGAGTTTTTTTTCCAGAATTACCAAAGTTTGGAAATAATTGGAGATATGTATCAAGATACAGAGGCGCTATGTCACTATTCGTGAAATCAACTATACACAGAGTAAAGACTAGGAACCAAGGGAAGATAGCAAGCAAACCGAAGCACAAAGCACCCTCTAGGTAGCCGCAGCAGTTTGTGGCACGGGTAGCACAGCCAGGTTCTCCCTACTAGTCCGCCTGGCATCTTGCTTCCCTGTCTGCCGACTCCGTTCTGCGTTCGTCAACTATGCCCAGCCCCTCGGTGTCAGACAATACGAAACAACCAATTTGACAAAGCAGGCTCGTCATACACGCACGCCACACAACTTCCTTCTAAGGCTTATAAATAAAAAAAATGGAAGAGAAAGACACAAAATAAAAATCACAGAGGATCAAACACAAAAAGAAAAAGAAGGCAAAGGAAGACCACATTCGAACCAGCTGCACCAGTTGGCGGCACGAGTAGCATAGGCATGTTCTACTTCCTAGTCGGCCTGGTGCTTTGCTACCCTGTCTACCACATCCTTCCTACTTTCGTCCACCGCGGTTTCCCTTCTAATCCTCCTGTTCCCCCCCCCCCCCCCGCATTCCCTTGGTCGGGTTTCCTTCTACTTCTCTTGTTGCCCCCCCTCCTCCCATTCCCTTGGACACCACCACGGCGGATGTGCGGCGCTATCCACTCCGCTGTGCCTCATCCTCGTGCCACCTCACCATGAACCGTTCGACTGCTTCGAGGACCCCCGGCACCACTTCCCCGCCTTTTTGCTGCAGTGAACCACAGCGCGACCTCAACTTAAAACAGCAAGGGGGCAAGTTCCGTTGACCCTTCGGTGGCTCGGAACTCCCCAAGGTCTTCGACTATGCATCTATGCCAAGTCCGCCAGGTGTCAGGTTCTCCCTACCAGCCATCGTCCCGAACATTACCTGATTGAGTAATCGATCTTTGCTTTGCCGAGCCACGGCCAGCCGCCGTTTACGGATGGTCGTTTCGATGCTCTCGCAACGTGTCATCTTGAGGATTTCGCGTACGAGAGGGTGGTGTGGTAAAAAAAAAGTCTGCGCTGTAGAACTCAATGACTCGTAAAATGTCTTGGTGAGCCGTTCGAAGCTTGGCAAAGTGTTCCGCTCTGAGGATCCACGTCACACACCCGTATAGCAGGGTCTCAATCCCCTCGGCCTCCAGCTATCGGACGTTCAGGCTAAGGGGGGCGGTCGTGGCAGACACCAGAATGAGCTAAAGAAACAGTATCACTACATATGAACAGAGTAAGACCAAGAACCAAGGAAAATAGCAGGCAAACCGAAGCACAACAAATGGACATAATTAACAGCACCGTTCAGGTAGCCCCGGGAGTTTTGTGGTACGAATGACATAGCCAGCTTCTACCTACTTCAACAGTAAGTAGCAGTCGGTGTGGTGCCTTGCTATATTACCCTGTCTGCCGTCTCCGTGTTCTGCTTTCGTCAACTACGCCCCACCCCCGGAGAGGATGCGTCAGACAATGCGAAACAAGCAAAGCAGGCTCGTCATCCATCCAAGCCACAAGACTCCCGTCGTAAGGACAAGGAGGAATGATTCTAAAGGAACAATAAGAAGATGACGAAGGATCAACGTGCAAAAAGAAAATAAAACAAAGGAATACCACGTTCGAACCAGCTGCAGCAATTGGCGGCACGAGTAGCATAGACATGTTCCACTTATACTCCGTAGTTGGCCTGGTGCCTTGCTACTCCGTCTGTTGTCTCTTTCCTATTTTCGTCCACCGTGGTTTCTGCTGTCGACGCCAAAATGTCAAGGTACATTTCCTACTGAACGATAGGGATAAAATATCGATCGATTACCCAGCCCGGTGTAGTCCTTACAATATGTCTGAGTTACAATGCTAGGAGAGGCACGGCGCGAGCGCAGGCATGTGTGATGGAGTAGCGTATCTACCGTATTGGAACGTACATACCCGTCTGCGAATCTTATACCGGTACGCGTAGTGGTTTTGGGAACTTACCCGTTTGCGAATCTTGTATGGCTACACGTACGTAGCGCTGTGAGAATCTACTTTATGAAAATACTCGTATCTGCATAATACCAGGTTAGTGTTGGTCGACGTCTGGGCTGAGATGTGTCCCTGACGAAGCCCACCCTCGCTCACTCGAGTTCCCTCTCTCTCCCTCATCTCACTATAATCAAGAAGGTCGTGAGCTACAAGCAGCGTGCCCAACCCAACATCGATATCCCTGTGCCTCTTGCCAGCTTATATCTCTGCACTCCCTCTTTACATTTGGCGTCGTCGACCGGACACGAACCTGCGCGTCGAAGGACAACTGATTGCGGGTGCAGATCTGTAAGCTGGCAAGAGGCACAGGGATCTCGATGCTGAATAGGGTACGCTGCGTACAGTTCCCTCAATTACAAGTGAGTTGAGGGACAGAGAGATAGTTCGAGTGAGCGAGGGTGGGCTTCGCCAGGGACACAACTCAGTTCAGACGTTGACCAAACCTGACCTGGCATGCAGATACGAAAAGTATTCCTAAGCCAGTCGTTATGACCTCATCTGGGGCAGAGGTTTCAGGGCCGAACAACGACAGGCCCACTACCCTTCGCTCTGGTAGGTTTCTAACCTTCGAGGGCGAGTGCCGAAGACCGTCCGCAAGGATCTTTGCCCCCCTCCTTTTCGACCACAACCCCGACCGAGCCGCCGCGTTCATTCCCGACGACCGTTACTTCATATAGCAGGGTACAGCTCTCAGACCCTAAAAAAAAAAAACCGCGCCCGTTAGATCTCTGAGGCCGGCTCACCCGTTGTTGGAGAGTTCGAGAAGTGCCTTCGTTCAGTAATGATTGGGTCACGCAAAAAGTGAATCGATGCGAAGCGGTAGTGAAAAGCAGCCAGAGTGAACAGTCAACGAAGCACTACAGACACGATGACGGGCACAACGGACAAGGCAGGGCCCAAGGGGCTTGGGATTCATAGGACAGGTATCCCATATCACTTGGCTTTGACTTTCTTTGCCTCAGTTGGGGGTGTTTAGTAAACACCGGGGGGTCCCGGAATCTCGTTACTGGCTCTGTACCCGAGACCGAAGGCGTTCCCACACCGGGGATCCTCCCTGCCCCTATAAGATCCGCTCGGAGGATACTAGCCAAAGCTTGCCCTCTGCCTATCGAATAGACCCGACACGAGACGCTGATCAGAACAGTTGTCTGGCGCCGTCTTATCCTCCTCATAGCGCTGGTCACGACAGTCGCAACGCCATGAACTTCTTACCCTGGAGCCACTCGCTGTAATACCCCCCCTGCCAGAGACATAACTATCGTCGGCACAAAGCGGGCACCCCGGTACTAGCCCGGCCACAGCGCGTGCGCTTTCTTCCTCGGTCGGCCCGGTGTTTGTAGCACCCCCCCAGCCCGGCGCTTATGAGCGACGATGCCCAGCGGGCATTACGATCATGGACCGCTGCAGCGCGTGCGCAATCCACCTCCGCACCTCGGCGTCGGCTCGATGCTGCAACTTCTCTCCTTTCCTCAGTTTTGGCCTCAGACGGTGGTAAGAAGAGCGGTGGTCTTGACCTTCGTCCAGACGTTCTTCAGCATTCCTCCTCCATCCATCGCCGTCGGTCCAATGTTGCAGCGCCCCTCCTTTCCGCGGTGTTGCCCTTGGACGGTGGTAAAAAGAGCGGCGGTCCTGACCTTGGTCCAGACGTTCTTCAGCATTCATCTTCCGTCCATCGCCGTCGGTCCGATGTTGGAGCGCCTCTTCCTCCCGCGGAGCTGACCTTGAACGGTGTTGAGAAGGGCGGCAGACCTGACCTTCGTACATTATTTACGATTTGCAACTGCCATTGTCGCATCTGTACAGCACGCTCGGAGCAAGTGATCACCTGTGAAAATACGTTTTTCTTCCTTCCTCACCTGCGTCTGAGGTGGGGGTCTCTCTCGAAGGCCTCCGTCCGAACTTTGACAATAACTTACACGTTTACCCTTTCGGCCAGACATATATTCCACTGTAAGCTACCATTGTCGTACCACACCGCCTCACCTTTAACTGAGACTTCAGAGAGTTCTGCCAGTCCTCCGTCGTATGGCTGTACGTGGCCACACTACCCAGACTGTCCACTTTGCCCCACTCTATATATCTGCGCGTTTGACTGTCCAACCTGTTAGAACGGTTCATCGATTGGTATTCAAATGTACTCACATATTGGACTGCTGTGTCGACATGGCAAAACTTCACGTACCTTTGCCAGACGTTTCAACGTGCGCGGTGGACTGTGTCGATGCTGCCACCGTTCACATACCTTTGCCAGACGTTTCTCACTGTACCTCCCTTCAACAAACGTTTCGGCGTACATTAGCATCCATCTGCCACTCTGAAGTATGTCCACATGTCTCTAGTCTCTTGGTACGGATATCATGTTTTGGTATATTGATAAAATAATAAATAGCAGCAGTGAGATCGAGGATTTAATCGAAACTCATCTTTGCAAGCTGTGTGTCAAACTTCGATCTCGCGTACTACGGGTTTTATATGATATATGCCATTCTTTTGGCGACGATCTCAAACTTCTCCTTGCGAGTGTGGAGGTCGTACTATGTATGGGTTCATCACGGGCTGTAGGAAATTCATTCATCATGAGTCATCTTTCTACTCTATTAGGTATGGCGATTGGCGTGTATACCAGCTCGTAGCTGGTGTGTACGCCTAGACTCGATTGCCGATGACCGGTCAATACACAGTCTATGTTTGAGGCAAACACGTAGTCACTGTCAGGCGACTTGTACGTGAAGCTTCAACAGAAGAGAAGAAGATGATGTTTTGGCGACTCCTGGCCTATATTGATTAATTTGCTCAGCTGGAAGCTGATGATGGTGAGCAAAAGTAGAGTGAGCTCAAAGGGGGGCGGGGCGCGTGTGCGCTCGCAGCTCGCAAGAAAGGACGACCCTCATACGTCGTTCAAAGACAAAACACCAAAGCGAGAAATACCCTTGTATTTCGTTCAAAATAAAACAACACGGAGACCCTCAGTTTTACTTCAAAAATCAATACATCTTGGGGTACATACCCATGACCCCTTTGTAGCTTATGTTGTTACTTCAACAAGAACTAAACCTATGCTACCGGTCCCGGAGGGATACTGCAGACACTCTTCTCATTCTACACCAATAGCACATACTACTTATTATTGTGACTTCTTCTGCGTATGAGTGTACAGCAGTAGATATATTGCTGTATACCTGGTACTGCTGTAATATTCAAACTATATCGCACAGACTGGAAAACTGTCTGCTGTACCTAGAAATCAATTGCGTAAATGTATACCAGATAACGTAAGTGTTATCGAGTAACGACTATGATGACCACTGACAAATATCATCTCTAATACCTCCTCCCGTTAAGCATACACTTTCTTACTCTGCGTTACATGCTAAGATTTCTTAAAAAGAAACACACACGCAACATCAAGTAGTGGTGTTGTTATCTGGAAACCAACACTTGTACATAATGTACTTACATGAGTTCCAAGGATAATCAGGTGTACATGATGTACCTATCGCATGAGATCCCAGGAGTGAATTCAACACATAAAAGGCAAGGAAATAACTGAACATGTAATCGTTTTGTTCTACAAATGTTTACCGATACTGCAAATGGGTGTGTACCCTAAACTATGATTGCTACAAGGGTACTTGGTAGTCTTTATAAAGTGAAAATGGTTTGTCGATCCGCTACAATCACAAGAAAGAATAAACCTGGTCGAAAGTTCCTGCCGCCCCGAAAACAAACAAAGGAACAATGGACAATCACCGCAAGTGGCATACTGCTTGCTCAAAAGACTACCAGGTCCAGCAGTAGTACATCACCAGAGTTCCCTGCTGTGTCGTCCCAGGTGACGAGCTCTCCGTCCATCGGACCGCAGATGCTGCAGCTTGTCTTGTACTGTGGCGTAAAGTGAATTTGAGAGAGTGCGACTGTATGTTTTGCCGCCGTCGTCCTGGATCCAGCTGACGATCAGGAAGTCGTAGGTGGTGGAGTCGAGAAAAAATTCCAGCTCTTGTGCGATTATGAAAACCACTTCAGCGTATTATCCGGAAAAATCCATGATTTGGTCCAGGATATTTTTGAACTGGACTTTGGCGAGATGCTTCGTCCCGCAGTCCGCCAGCATCTTCTTCGTCGGCACGAAATGGAGTGTGATCTTGCTATCCTTCACCAGCTCCCGGATGAAGAAGAAACGTAGCGCAATGTGCTTCGTCCTTGAAGAGTATGTCGCATTTCCTGCTACAGTCAAAGCACCTGTGCTGTCGCAGTTGATGGGGACGGAGCTGAAGTTTTCAAACTGTAGCTCCTTGAGGAAATTTGACAGATAGACTGCCTCCTTTGAACCGTAGCTTAGCCCCATAAGCTCGGACTCGACGGTGGATTGCGCTACGAGCGATTGCGTCTTGGAGCCGAAGCTGATAGGCCCTCCTCCCAGGAAGAAGATTGATCCAGTGGTGGATTTGCGAGTGTCCGGGTTCGAAGCGAAGGATGCATCCACGTATCCGTGTAGTTGAAATTGCCCCTTCTTGAAGATGATGGGCAGGTCTGGGTGCCCTTTCAGGTACCTGAGTGCATGCTTAGCTGCAGTCATGTGCGCCTGTGCTGGTTTGCTGCACGCCCTTGTGAGTTGATTGACCGCGTAGCACATGTCGTACCGCGTACACTGTGTCAGGTAGAGTAGAGAACCTACGATGGCTTGATAGAGCTTCGTCCCGGTGGCGCCCAGTAGAGCTTCCTCCGGTTGCTGGCTTGAAAGTTCCGCTCCGTACCCAGGTGTGTGCACGGGGTTGCAGTCCTTCATCCCGAACCTCTCGAGAACGTTGCTGACGTAGTCCTTCTGGGTTATGGACAGAGTCCCTTTCTCGTAGTCGCGGGTAACTGTCATGCCAAGGATAAGGCTGACTTCTCCCATGTCTGTCATTGCGAAGCGATCTGTAAGTGCCTTCTTAAGCTGCTTCACCACGTCCTCGTTTGCTCCACTGATCAGGATGTCATCGACGTAGAGAGTCAATATCGTGAAGGTGCCATCCTTTCCATACGTGTAGACGCAAGGGTCAGACTGCGTGGGCGTGAATCCGATCGTCAGCATTACCGCGTTGATGGTGTCGTACCATAGTACAGGTGACTGTGCTAGTCCGTACAGGCTGCGCTTCAGCTTGTAAACCATGGGCTCCCCGGTCTTGGGATCCTTGATCTCTTGCCCAGGGGCCGTCTTGACGTAGACGTCGCGACCCTCGATCTTGGACTGGAGAAACGCCACTTGAACATCGAGTTGCCACACTGGCCACTCGTGCTCGCATGCAATGGCCAGGACCATTCGGATGCTGCCGATGCGACACACCGGTGCATATGATTTTCCGTAGTCGATACCAGGTTCTTGGACGTATCCTTGAACCACAAGCCGAGCCTTGAACCTGCCGTCAGTCTTCTGCTTGAAGACGAATCGTGATCCGATGATCTTGTTGTCCTTGGGCATACTGGTGATGGGAACCAGCTCGTACACGTCATGGTCTTTGAGGCTGTTCATCTCCTTGTCGATCGCGATTTTCCACTCCTTATGTTCCGGCGAATTGATGGCATCAGCATGCGTGCGAGGAATTTGAAGCACTCGTTTCACCTCCCCCGAGAACCGTTTGTCGTCTTGGTTGGAAGTAGCGAAAGTGAATGCCGTGTATGACAGAAACGGTGCCTCACTGGTGTGGGCAAAATCCTCGTGCATTCCCGTGGTCTTGATCCTAGGTTCTCCTTTCGCCAAGTAGAGCAGCTGGCTGGGCGTAAGTGAGCTGTCGAAAGTGTCATCTGTGTTGGGGTTGGCTCTGGTGGATGCACGCGTCACCCCAGGCTGTGCAACTACCACTGGTTCCCCATCAGGCACGACCCCAGATGGAATGGGCTCGACCTCGGGATCTTGTGACGCTCCCTCCTCGGATGATGTCCTTTCTTCCGCCGATGCTGCCTCCAGTGGACCTGTCTCTTGCGTCATGCTCCTTCTCCTATCGTATTGAGTTCTACTTCGTATACTTCGCGTGCTTCGCACTAAGCTATTACCTGATCCGAGTAAATCTTTTGAAGATTGACGTTAACATACTTCGCGTGCTTTGACCTACTGGCACTTGCTAGCCAAAGTTATTATTCGGTTCCGAGTGACTAAGTCGTTTGAAGGTACTGACGTTTACGCCACTTCGACTCACTGGCACTAGCAAGGGTTATTATTTGATTCCGAGCAAGTAAGTTCGTAGCGATCGACGTTTTCGCCACCCCTCCAGCACGAACACTGTCCACTTGTGCGACTCTTTCTGGCTCAAAGTCAATAATGAGTCCTAAAACGGCATTTCGTCCACAACCACATCCAAATCGTACCCTTCGCATAACGGTTTTAGTGGAAGTAGTTGCAGAAAGGTGGTGACAAACACCCCCGGAGAACGGAAACTGCCTATCGCCTACTGGCATTCCAATCACACCTCTCGATTCGTTCCTTCAACGCTCGGCCACTATACGTTGAGCGACAGACAGCAAGGTACCAGGTATCCTGTTAGGTTGCGCGGATCATACCTAAGGTCGTCACGTTCCATCCCGGTCTCGGGATTCACAAATGTCTACCTGCACGTGGTGTGGCTACTTGCACATGCACTCGTTCCTTCGTACATCTGGGTATTTTAACGTTATGATACCTGGTATACGCATTCTCATGTACCTCCTGTGCGCCTGACGTCGAGTATCTGTATACAATCTGAACTTGTGTGAACAATCCCAAAGCCTAGGTATTATCACGAAAACGTATAGCGAAACACTGATGGTCTGTATCTCACTGATATTGGGTTAAGGAGCCTGGTCGGTCGTAATAGATGCTTGGCCGTATCGAGCTACATCCCTTTCGTAGCAGGGGTTCTGTGTCGACTTGCCTCGCAATCGACTGTCACTGTTATTATGCCAGCGTTGCGATCGGAGATTAACCGTGGATTACAGTATGATCACAGACCACATTCTCGGCATTTGGTGCCATGCAATTTAGCATTTCTACAAGCACTCCTATCTGATCAGGCGGATCACCCCATATTCGGACACGGACAACAAAAGACAGGAATGCGTGGTACGATCAACACCTACACGCTCGCGTTCGCAAATTCAGGGAATCTCTAGTTCGGGCATTGGGCACGTTTGACCTTTAGAACTGCACTCCCATTGCGGGGACTAAACACGTGGAATTCGCGTCGAATTTAGGTACACGTACAGCGTGCAGTGCTCAAAGGGTTAATGCCGAGTCGACATTGAGAACCGAGTCAGATACTTAAAACAGCGTCAAAATCGGTTGACTTTCCGTTCACCGCGTTAACGAGCAAGGCGGCGCATGAGTATGCGTCCTGGAGAGAGTTTTTCCTATCGGAAAAGGCCAGGTGTTCTGTCCTCAGTTCGGTTGGCACTCTGGAATCCACCGCGTAGGATGCATGTATCAGTTCTGGGAGAGCAGTCTCAATTCCAGCGGGCAAATCGCTGATGATAGGAGCAAACGCTCCGGGGTCCTTTCGGCACGATGTAACAAGCGCCTGTTTTTCACATCAAGGTTGATATTCTTTTCCAAAGTTTCTAGCCCGCTCTATGCTCTATGCTGGGCGTACGTACACGCCAGGCTCACACTCTGCCCCAGTTCATGCGCAGACAAACCATTGTACCACGCAGCCTGAGATCCTTGTTGGTGAGCCATCGCAAGCACTGTGCCGAATACGTAGTGCATGATTCGGTATTTCAGCACTCTTTATGTTCGCACACACCACAAATATGTATTCTTTGCTCTATTAATATTAATATTGTTTTAGTTTTCGTGAGTAAATGTAATAGAGCATGGATACGTTCATGGTGCCGTTCAGTTGCAATTGGTACGGAATGGTGAATACCATATCGGATAGCTAGTTAGTACCGTAGTGTCTCTCACGTACAGGTACTGCACTATTTCGTACCTGTTTGTTTTCTCCAATCGAGATGCATTTTAGTTACAGCCTGTTTTGTGGCCAAAGGCAAGATTTCAGGAGTTTAAGCTAAGGCGAGAACATCATACGAAATACGTACTGCAGCAGTAAAATAGAAGAATAGAGAGTGTTTGAACACCCTTGCGTTTGGACACCCTTGCTTTTGAACACCCCACACTCTCTCAGTATTACAGCGTTGACCTGCCGGTCAGATTCTTTCTCGGACAACCCCAATCTTTAGATGATGCTTACATAAGGTATGGGCCTAATACTTTCGGTTGCAGTGTGTATTGATTAAACCAAACATATATTGAAACCGCTCGACGTCCACCAACCATGCCGTGTTTCTTCGTACGCGTTTGCTGTTGTTCCATACCTTATACTGTTACTTCGTACCAAGTACAAGTACGTAGTTATGTATGATCACAGATATATCGTTGATTTCCATCCCGTTTGTTATCTTCGCCCTTTTTTTTCTTTTCCCTCCAGCGTTTAAACATTCGGGGTCACAGAGCAGACACTTTATTCCCCTCCCTGCTGCGGTCTGTGCCTTGGTTTTTTTTTTTTCGTGATAAGACCTCAGTCCTTCGTTGCGCCTAGCCTCGTTATTAGGCGGTCTCAAAGCAGTTGATTCCTTACCTTTTTATTGTATATATTGTGAAAATCACCGCCTCATCCGTCGTGAGATTCGAGCTCCAGGGTCAACGCTAAAAACAGAAGCGATACACCAATATTAATAATAGACCATCCGGGTCTTTCGATGAAAGTAATGTGCCAACCATGATCAAAAACAACGAAACTCTTTCCCACGATCCAGATCGGGTAAAGGCAATTCGAATGTCGAACCATATTAAATCTAATACTTGTGCTTCTGCGCTCTTGACATTATTTTATGATGTACTCTACAGCAGATTATAGTGCTTTAATAGAATCTTCGGCAATAGACTGAGAAGTACAGCAGTAGACTACCCAGTCGGGTAATGTTCGGGACAATGGCTGGTGGGGAGAACCCGAGACCTGGTGGACAATAGTTTAAGACTTGGCATAGATGCATAGTCGAAGACCTTAGGGAGTTCCGAGCCACCGAAGGGTCAACGGAACTTGCCCCCTTGGTGTTTGGAGTTGAGACCGCGCTGTGGTCCACTGCAGCAAAAAAAAAGCGGGGGAGTGGTACCAGGGATTTTTCAAGCAGCCGAACGGTTCATGGTGAGGTGGCACGAGGCTGAGGCTGAGCTGAGTAGGCAGCGCCGCCCATCCGTCGTGGGTGGTGTCCAAGGGATGGGGGGGGGGGAGGCAACAGGAAGAGTGGCAGAAAACCCGAGCAAGGGAATGCGGAGAGGGGGGGGAACAGGAGGAGTAGAAGGGAAACTGCGGTGGACAATGGTAGGAAGGAAATGGTAGACAGGGTAGCAAGGCCCCAGGCCGACTAGGAAGTAGAACATGACTATACTACTCGTGCTACCAACTGGTGCAGCTGGTTCCAACGTGGTCTTCCCATGTCTTCTCTTCTTTTCCTTTTTTTTTCCTTCTTGCACCGATCCTCTGTGATTTTCATTTTATTTCTTTCTCCCCCTTTCTCCGATTGATAAGCCCTTATTCTTGTAGGAGTCGTGTGGCGTGGGTGGATGACGAAGCTGCTTTGCGTGCTTGGTAGTGTCTGACGCCGAGGGACTGGGCATAGTTGAGGAACGCAGGACGGCGACGGCAGTCAGTGTGGCAAGGTACCAGGCGGACTAGCAGGGAGAACCTGGCTATGCTACTCGTACCACAAACTGCTGCCGCTACCTTGAGGGTGCTTTGTGCTTTGGTTCGCCTGTTATTTTCCCTCGGTTCTTAGTCTTACAAGTTGTGGTGTTTTTCTTATTTTTCTTCTTTTTTTCCAGCTCGTTATTATCAAGAGTCTGCCACATCCCCTGCGGGGGGGGGCACGACAGTTTGTTCCTTCGATTTTTTTCTTTCCTTTCTTTTCCTCTGTCGATTTGTTTTTGTTTTCGTTATTTTTTTGTTTCCTTTCGTTTCTCTATTTCATAGAATGTGTATGTCGTGCCTGTCGTATCCATTATCATGACATGTTCGTTGTTGTTTTCTTGCACATTAAACCGTTCTTTGTACCCGTAGAGGGAACACCGTACAAGTGTATAGGGGCAGGGGGGGGGAACAGGAGGAGTAGAAGGGAAACCGCGGTAGAAGAGAGTAGCAGAGAGACCGCAGATAGGGTAGCAAGGTACCAGGCCGACTAATAGGTTGGACGTTTCTTTGCTACTCGTACCGCCAACTGCTGCGGCCGTTCGGTATGGATTTTGATTTTTTTTCCCTTCTTATCCTTATGGAAGAAGTACTACATAGTGGGTGGGTGACGAGCGTATTTTGGCCCACTCACTATTGCTCTTTTTACTTAGTTAAGTGTTCACCGGGATGCATAGTCCCCTTTTTCCTTCTCGTATCTTTCCCCTTGCACGTCCCTTTTGGCTCATGCTCGGGGTAAGTATGTATGTGTCTGAGCTTTGGCTTCCCATTTTATTTATTTATTTGGGATTCTTCTCCTTTTCTTTTTCTTTTTCTTGTTCTTTTTCGGTTTGGTTTTTTTTCGTTGCTTCTCTTTCTTTATGGTGTATTTTGGTTGCTGGCGTATGTATGTATGTTGTGTCGGCCGCACCTAGTGCGAAGGCATGGTATTGCTTAGGCTATTAATGCATTACGGTGTGTTATCTCTGTGTCGTAGTCTGTGACCACAGAGCTCGTATCTTTCTAGGGTGAAGAATCAGCACGGACACTGGGCTTGCTGGATGTCGACGAGTAGAAGAACGGTTTAATGTGAAGAACACACACACACACACACACCCGTCGACATCCAGCACAACCAGTGTCCGTGCCGATTCTTCAATCCTAGAGAGATACAAGTTCTGTGGTCACAAAGTTACGCCACAGAGACTATGTATATGTTGCCACGTATGCAACGCAATGCCATGTCAGCCATGTCATCATACTGCGTACGACAGTCACGACATACACATTCCTTGACCTAGAGAAAGGAAACGAAACAAAGAAAAAAAAAACCCAAAACAATGACAATTCGAAAGAGAAAAAGAAACAATAAAGAGAAACAAATATATCCCTGGTATATGCTATGTATATATGGCAACACACCATCGTGCCCCCCCGGCAGGGGATCTGGCAGACACTTGATAATAACGAGCTGGAAAAAAAGAAGAAAAATAAGAAAAACACCACAACTTGTAAGACTAAGAACCAAGGGAAAATAACAGGCAAACCAAACAAAGCACAAAGCATCCTTCAGGTAGCGGCAGCAGTTTATGGTACGAGTAGCACAGCCAGGGTCTCCCTGCTGGCCCGCCTGGTACCTTGCTACCCTGTCTGCCACCTTCGTCCAGCGTTCGTCAACTATGCCCGGCCCCTCGGCGTCAGACAATACGAAACAAGCAAAGCAGGCTCGTCATCCACCCACGCCGCACGACTCCTTCAATAAGGCTTATCAATCGGAGAAAGGGGGAGAAAAATAAATAAAATGAAAATCACATAGGGTCAGCGCAAAAGAAGAAAATATAATGAAACAAAGATAAACAAAAACAACAGGAAGACAAAGGAAGACCACGTTCGAACCAGCTGCACCAGTTGGTGGTACGAGTAGTATAGGCATGTTCTGCTTCATGGTCTGCCCGGTACCTGGCTACCCTATCTGCCATCTCCTTCCTACTTTCGTCCACTGCAGTTTCCCTTCTACGTATGCAATGCAATGGCCACAGAACTTGTATCTCTCTAGGATTGAAGAATCGGCACGGACACTGGTTGTGCTGGATGTCAACGGGTAGAAATAACGGTTTAATGTGAAGAAAACAAGACTGCCGTGTCATCATACTGCGTACGACAGGCACGAAATACACATCCCATGACCTAGAGAAACGAAACGAGAAACAAAGAGAAAAAAAAACAAGAACAAAGAAGACAATTCGAAAGAGAAAAAGAAACAAGAATATATATATATATATATATATAGAAACGAACCATCGTGCCCCCCCCGCAGGGGATCTGGCAGACACTTGAAAAGAGGTTAACGAACTGGAAAAAAAAATGAAAAAGAAGAAAAACACCGCTAATCGTCAACAGAGTAAGACTAAGAACCAAGGGAAAATAACAGTCAAACCAAACAAAGCACAAAGCATCCTCCAGGTAGCGGCCGCAGTTTATGGTACGAGTAGCAGAGCCAGGGTCTCCCTGCTGGTCCGCCTGGTACCTTGCTACCCTGTTTGCCGCCTCCGTCCAGCGTTCGTCAACTATGCCCGGCCCCTCGGCGTCAGACAGTACGAAACAAGCAAATCAGGCTCGTCATCTACCCACGACACACGACTCCTTCAATAAGGCTTATCAATCGGAGAAAGGGGGAGAAAGAAATAAAATGAAAATCACATAGGGTCAGCGCAAAAAGAAGAAAATAAAATGAAATAAAATAAACAAAAACAAAAGGAAGACAAAGGGAGACCACGTTCGAACCAGCTGCACCAGTTGGTGGTACGAGTAGTATAGGCATGTTCTACTTCCTAGTCTGCTCGGTACCTTGCTACCCTGTCTGCCATCTCCTTCCTACTTTCGTCCACTGCAGTTTCCCTTCTACTCCTGCTCTCCCCCCTCTCCCGCATTCCCTTGGTCGGGTTTTCTGCTACTCCTCTTGTTGCCCCCCTCCCCCCATTCCCTTGGACACCACCCACGGCAGATGCGCGGCGCTGCCTACTCAGCTCAGCCTTTCCCCGCCTTTTTTACAGCAGTGGGCCACAGCGCGATCTCAACTCCAAACACCAAGGCAAGTTACATTATTGTCGTTTTTCGCGACATGCTTCGCGACATGCCATGGCATGCCATGGCACCACCTGCGGCAAAACCTTCCACGGCATACCACGGAACCTTCCACGGACCTCCACGGCATACCATGGGACCCTAACCCTAACCCTAACTAACCCTAACCCCAACCCTAACCTAGGTGCCGTGGACATTGGGGTGCCGTGAGGGTTGCCATGACATGCCGTGAGGTTGCCATGGAGTGCCGTGGCGGTAGCCGCGGGGGTTGCCATGGTACTACCCATGGCATGTCATGGCAACCCCCACGGCGTGCCTTGGAACCTCATGCCACATCATGGGATGCCGTGGTGATGCCATGGTATGCCATCGGCGGTACCATGGCAATGCCACGGCATGCCCACGACAAGGTCAAATAGTGTAGAACCCTGAACAAAACCAGGGAAAGCATGTGAAACGACAACGTACCGGGGACGAGCATACCATAGCGGGCAAAATAAGTGAAAAGTCAACGCACCGGTTACGAGAAGACCATAACACCAGCTATGTGATGACCTATCAGCCTTGGTGTAGTTCTGCGGTTGCAACGTAGCTTTCATGGGGTACCTTCACCCCAATAACAATCTGCTGGCTGTACTGCACAACTGAACGGCCTCATAGCAGTACTTCATGCCGGGAGGCAGCGGTGTGATACTTTACTGCGGTAGTATGGGACACTACTCCTGTACATGTCGAGAGGGACAAAGGTAAAGGTCTCCACTCTTGTGAAAGCAGGAGAAATGGTAGACCCAAGGACCCAGAGAGATCTTGCCATACCCTATATACATGAGGTGTGTGTAGCCTGCAGATATATATATGTGTGTTTTCAAGGAATGTTTAGAATGGTTTGTCCCCAAAACGGGACTGCTGTTGTAAGGCAAGAGAGACAGGCCCAAGATTCCCTAGGGATCTTGCCCATAAATAGTCAGTTTTGGTACTTCGGATTTACATCCTTTATGTATGTGTACGAAAAGCATACATACTGCGACCTCCCCGCCCTGTGAATGCTTGTGTGTTGTATATACAGATGTACCACGCCGTGCATCGATGACATCAACTCTGTTCGGGAAATAAACAAATAGAAACAGCGGGTCCAGTAGGCTGTCTTTATTTCCGAATTACAACATATACTCTTATAATACTAGTAGTGTACATTACTGCAGGTCGTCAGGTCTATCTTGTTTGAGCATCTTGCAACCCAAATCCTATACTCCTTAGTAGAATGTAAACAATTAAATACAGTGTTATTACGGGGGTCCATAGTTAATAGGACCTATGGTGTACACAAAAAACTATATGTTTACCTATTTTTACTAACAAAATTTGGTCCCATTAACTATGGACCCCCGTAATAGTAACAACTACTGATAGTATTGTAGAGGGGGGTTACGGCTTTTCTGGGTAATTCCCGAGTTGAGGCGCCTTTGCTCCGGGCTGCGATAGACAAGTAAGTGCTCGTGGCATGGTAGGGTCATCAGTAATTACGTCCAGCTTCACACCTGGCACCATATCTACGGGAGGCGCTAATCCCGCAACGAGATTCAAAAGTACTCCCTACTGTTTGACATTGTAGCGAGATATTCTTCAACAACAAAAACAGTACGTGTGATATATGACAACGAAAATACTGACAATCGAATCAGGTTTGGCTGACTTAATAGATTACATATATATAAAGCCCACCGCAGTATTTCCCATGGTAGTCTGAGGCCCATTCTTATCGGAAAACTTTCCCCCCATAATTCCTATGTTTTTTTTTCGCGCAATTTTTCAATCTTCCAGATTTTGCTGTTTTTTTCTAAAATGTGAAATGTAACAAACACGATTCTTTTGCTTCTGGAGACTTTCACGAATAGTGACAGAACGCCTCCGTATCTTGATACATATCTCCAATTATTATTATTTCCGATTATTTCCAAACTTAATATATCGAGGAAAAAAGCTCTCCGATAAGAATGAACCTTACCAAACTTTGGAAATTCTGCAAAATAAGCTCTCCGATAAGAACGAGCCTACCTGAATACAGCAGAACTACGAAGTTACTACAGTACTCTGATTGCATGCCTTTCCGAACACACCGGGCAGCTCATAACTCGTATGTGCCATTCAATATTTGCTACCGGTATCTCATTAGGTCCAAGTCCTGGCCTTCTATCGGTGGTCCAGCAAAATACGGCATGCGCTGCGCGAGTTTTCTACCGTTGGTGTCTGACTTGACTTTTAACTGTTAACCAGTGCGACACAGCCTACCCCCCGCCATTTTTTTGCTATCCAGGAATACCGTACAGCAAGAAAAATATCAGCTTGTCGACTGTGGACACGACATCAGAACAAAGAGAAGACACAATTCCACGGTTGTGTTTCACCCGCTCCATACCTGTTGGCCTGGTACTGACCAGGCTGGGCTGCATCGTATGTCCATCAAACAGCCTGAGCCCTCCGGACACAGCAAGCCTCACCTCGCTCTCTAGTGTGCAAGCTCATCATCACGTCCAGTTGAAACTATCTCACCCTGTGTGACCCGTGCCCCGCACGAACCCTCCGGACACAGCAAGCCACACCTCGCTCTCTAGTGTGCAAGCTCATCATCACGTCCAGCTGAAACTATCTCACCCCGTGTGACCCGTGCCTCACAAGGGCTTTCGCAGGCGATTTCCATCTGCTCCGGTTTTCCTTTTCCTTTCCTCTCATGCTTGGCCTTCAGTCCTTCAAGTGGTGTACCTAATACTCCAGCACAACGCTCCATTAGTGTGCAACACAGACAATGGTGCGACCGGAGACATCGACGAGGGTCAAACGTGCATCGGACTTTGCATTTGGTGTGCAGACGAGTACCGTCATTCCGTCGTGTAGGTGTCCTGCTACAGATACACAACTATATGTACGACGATTGGTCTAATACTACTGATGCAGTCTAAGCATCGCGGCAAGAATAACAGTCACCAAAATATACGTAGTTTTCACCAAAGTTCCATGTTTGCCAACCGATAATGCACAGTGTTGTCGAGGGGTTCATTATTCTATAGGGTTGCGTACGCCCAAACGGCGTGAGGCTCAACATTGTTACCTAACTGCGCAAACGGTGCACGAGAGCATGCGTGTATTGGTACGTACGGCGCCTTTGGCTTGTATCGATACCTGTCGGTTGAATTTGGTTAAGAAGACGGTATGTGGTCAATAGCATGCAGTCATTTATTAATGCGAATGAGCATGCACGTGTGTGCGATCATGAACAACGAGCGAACAGACGAGCACCACCAACAGGCAAAGGGGGCACGAGCAACGAGTATGCCTGCATGCAGGGATCAGACAAGTATCTTCAAAGCCTTGCGAAAGCAAATAGGCAGATCACCATTGACAGCATGAATACACAAACGCATGATGCACGTATCACCATCATACCACGGACAGGCAACAACAAAAACATGTGGATGTACGCACCTGCCAAGTATGCAATAAAGATTTCGCGAGATCGAACGTGAGATTACACAAGGAACACGATGGCATCATTTCACAGCTTTACGAACACTCCGATCTCCTACACACGTTTTGCGAACACTCCGATCTCCTGCAATGCACTTCAATTCAGCCTGAGTTCACCATGATACAACATGCAGTCATTTATTAACGAACAAGATCGAACGTGAGATTACACAACGAACACGATGACATCATTTCACAGTTGTGCGAACACTCCTATCTCCTGCAATGCACTTCGATCTCCCTGGGTTCACCATGATACAGTAGGGTACAGCTCTCAGACCCTAAATAGGACCCGCGCTCGTTAGATCTCTGAGACCGGCTCACCTGTTGTTTGAGAGTTCGAGAAGTGCCTTCGTGCAGTAATGATCGGGTCATGCAGAAAGTGAATCGACGCGATGCGGTAGTTGCAGGCAGCCAGAGTGAACAATCAACGAAGCACCACAGACACGATGGCGGGCACGACGGGCAAGACATGGCCCAAGGGGCTGGGGGGCGATAGGACGTGTGTCACAGATCACTTGGCTTCGACTTTCTTTGCTTCACTTGGTGGTGTTTAGTAAATACTTGGGGGTCCCGGAACCTCGTTGCTGGCTCTGTACCCGAGACCGAACGTGTTCCCACACCGGGGATCCTCCCTGCCCCTATAAGATCTGCCCAGAGGATGATAACCAAAGCTTGCCCTCTGCCTATCGAATAGACCCGACACGTGACACTGATCAGAACAGTTGTCTGGTGCCGTCTTATCCTCTTCATAGCGCTAGTCACGACAGTCGCAAAGCTATTAACCTGTTATCTTGGCACCACGCGCTGAAACATAACCACCTGTACAGTATCGTACTGCTGCACGAACAATTATTGCGCACTGCCTGCATCAGTTTAATCGCGAAAGTAAATTATGTACCTGGCATATATAGTACGGCACACCCCGCCCCGTTTTGCGTTTGGTGCCAGCGTCTGAACCTTGGTGGGTACAGGCGTAGTCGTGGCCGCATCTGTGGGGACTTGGAAGCCCGGGGGTGGCGTGTGCATCGTTGGAGGAATCCATCGTGGTCTGGAATCGGGTTGGGGTGTGGAGGCAACGCACGCACTGGAGCAGAGAAGGGTAGCATGGAGTACGCCCAAACCTCAAGGTAGAAGACGACGTCATCAAAGGCCTGGAACGCGCCTTGTCTGGTTTCCTGCGTTTTGTTTTTTTTTCTCCTTCCGGATAGTCGCCTACCGGTATTTCTTGAGTGAGGCGTCAAAGCCTCACTACGAGGTGTGGGGTAGATCTATCACCTCATTTCTGCATTGAATAGCAGCATCTTCGATCACTCTTCTCGATTTTGGGGTTGTATGGTCATCGTATTTTATCGTCGGGTGATCTGCATCTACGTTGGGCTAATATGATGGAGTAGCATATCTACCGTATAGGAACGTACATACCCGTTTGCGAATCTTTATACCGTTTCGCGTAGCATTTAGGGAACATACCTGTATGCAAATCCTGTATGGTTACACGTACGCAGCGCTCTGAGAATCTTCTTTCTGGGAACGTTCGTATCTGCATGCTAAGTTAGGTTTGGTCGACGTTTGGGCTGAGTTGTGTCCCTGACGAAGCCCACCCTCGCTCACTCGAATTCTCTCTCTCCCTCAACTCACTTGTGGAGCAACAATTATAAGCGAAATTCGCGAACTACAAGCAGCGTGCCGAACCCAGCATCGACATTCCTGTACCTCTTACCAGCTTATATCTCTGCACCCCCTCTTCACGTAAACGTGAGAGTTTCGTATCACATGCTCTCCTCCTGCTGTCGACGCCAAATGTGGAGGTATATTACCTACTGAGCTATGGGTGTAAAATTTCGATCGATTACCCAGTCGCCCACGGGCTAATCTTTATAACGTGTCCGAGTTACAATGCGAGAGAGGCACGGTGCGAGCGCAGACAGACGTGATTGTAACCGTACCCCTGGGCGCCCACTCGCTCGTATCTGGCACGTAGATTGAAAACCAAAGTTGTTGCTGTTTCTGTAGCTATTTCCGGGTCCGGATCACCGTATTCCCTTGTCGACAAAATGATTAAGGTAAAACTAAACCATACGACAAGAAAACAAGAAGCGATTTATTGGGTTTTAGCTGGCGTTTTTTTCCGGCGGGGTTGGTTCCAATCCAACCCTCTTGAAGATTCTTTTCGAAAGCCGATTTTCGTCAGGCCACTTCGTATGCAGTCGGATTTGGAGTCACTCGAAAAAGTCCCTTTCAGCATGCTCGCATGAGCTTTTGCCCGGAAATGTTGGAAATTGTTCTTTCTCGCCTCAGAATGTATCCGACCTCTCTCCAAGATCTATCTGGGGGTGGTCCCGCTCCTCCAGGCACCCAGATACAGGAAATTGCCGACCGAACTTTTTCGATTCAACTCGGTCAAATAGGACCCAAACGCCCAATCGGATCGAAAAAAGCGTATTTTTCGATCCGATCCACGATCGCAATCATATTCACCTCAGCTGGATCGGAAAAGTGCGGACGGCGATTTCTTGCAACCGGGCCCCTCGAGAAGCGGGAAACACCCCCTGATAGATCTTGGAGAGAACAGCCACACATTCTGAGGCGAGAAATACCAATTTTCAACATTTCCGGGGCAAAAACTCATGCGAACGTGCTGAAAGGGACTTTTTCAACTGATTCCAAATCCGACTGCATAAGAAGTGGCCTTAAGCAACTCGCGTTAGGTATACATCAAAACATACCGTTATCGGGGTTTTGGTATTTTGGTATTTTGGTATTTTGGTATTATTTTCATCTTAACGTATCATATGTACGTAAATAGCTGTTTAAGCAAAACGCTGTTCTTATTGCGGGGTACCCTGGGATACCGTACGTACGTATATCAGCATGCTTTAGGTACATTATTATCATGATAATTTTCGCACGTCACGCTGAGACGACCATCCGCATACGACGCCTCCTCTTCGCGGGGTCTGTACAGCGGACGACCAATGAGCGGCTGACCCGTCGTGTGTGTGATGTTTGGGACGATGGCTGGTGGGGAGAATCCAGACCACGGTGGACTAGAAAATGTTTGAGCCCAATAATGTCTACTGTAGCAGGCGACCTCAGGGTTTTTCAAGCCACCGAGGGTCCACGGAAAGCTCCCCTTTTCTGTTCGGAGTAGAAACGGTGTTATGGCCGAGGGCGGCTAACAGGAGCAAGAAGTGGTACCGGGGGGTTGTCGAAGAGGTAGACTGTTTCATGGGGAGGTGGTACAGGGATGAAGCGCAGAGATTCCGGCTGTGGCACGCAGCTGAGGACGGCAAGGGCGGCGACAAGAGGTTGGGGGTGGGGGTGGGGGGTGGTAATATTGATACAGCTATATGCAAACGAATGCAGGAACGAAATGATAGCTAGGGTGGCTAGCCCTTCACGTCTATTAATAGCAGTTATTGTTTGTTTCTTGCTGAGTTGTTCTACGGGGGGGGGACGACAGCGGCAGTACTGACTGACGCTTGACACCGCTATTGCCAAGAAATGCAAGAAGGCGACAATATTCATCTAGGTTCCCGAATCGATTTTCTAGCAGAAGACGGGCACCCATGTTACCATGACCGCGTGGAGTACAATTTTCTCTTTTCCCCCCTTCTCTCTTCCTTGATGTGTTTTGCCTTCTCTCTCCTTTGTTTCCTTTCTCCTCCACGCCGTCTTACGCCGGCATCTTTTTTCTCCTTTGTGTTACTTCGTCCTAGCAGCAGCTATCTGTCCTTCTTGACGAGTACGTACGCTTTCCTTGCAGCCCTTTGCTCATCTTGCGTCAATAGTATCCCGTTTCATATCAGTACTGTACTGCAGTTTTTTTAATATCACCATTAATAGTCCTTCATTTCCTGCTTGTTTGTTGCGTTGTGTTCTCGTACTCGGTACGCTGGCCTTTCACTTTTGCTTGATTCAGGAACGTGCGATTATTTTTTTCTTTTGGTCTTCCTCTATTACGGGGGTCCATAGTTAACGGGACCAAATTTTGTTAGGAAAAATAGGTAAATATATAGTTTTTTATGTCTACCATAGGTCCTATTAACTATGGACCCCCGTAATAGTCTGTGACCACATAAAAAGTATCTCTCTAGCGTAAGGAATGTAGCCAAAAGATACCAAGCCGTGGAGGTTTCAGTGTAATCGCATGTGTGAGTGGAGCAGTGGCCGGGGATCCTGTGTGATGTCCCCTAGCCACCTGGCTCGTGGTCCGATGAGGATCACTCCGTGATAATACAAGCTCTAAGAACAAGACTTACTGAGTGCGAGGCCAGCGAGACTGGTGGAGTCCCTCGCTGGAAGCCCTCTTGCTGATATCATCTGGCAGAGGCCATAATATCTAGATATTCGCGGAACTTCTGTTGGAGGAGTTTTCGGCTGCGGAGTATTGGGTCACAGCTGGGAAGGCAGTTGGCCCGTTGGACGGATCGAAACGGCTTGAAGCGCACAGCAGGGGAGGACGCTCCGGGAGCTGGAGGACGCACAGGTCAGGCGGCAGTTTCTCCGTTATTACAGTAGAGTCCAGGTGGACTGCTGTGGATTATGGCGCACACGGCAAGCACGCCGCTGGTGGTAGGGGAGTCTCTGACTCCACCGAAATACGGAGAGGTGTGGACCGAGCAGGCCTCTCGTGTTTTTTTACGCAGCGTACCTCGATTATGAGGAACGGCTGCAGCTCGCCAACGCTCAGGGGGTGGTTCAGCACTCCAAAGTGAGCATGGGCCAGCTTATCCCCAATTACATTCATCGGTGTTTTGAGGGATTTTACAAGCATCAGACTACGATGACCGCCTCGGAGTTGTTGGACGCTGTTAGGCAGCACGCTGGTTACACAACCACCAGCAACAGATTTGACACCTCGCGGGCGGCAGCGGACTTGCGTCGCGTTCTCTCAATGAGGCGCGATGAAAAGCAGGGCGGTGAAACATCCGTCAAAGACCGCGCGATGATGGTAAACTCCGCTATGGAAAAGTATTTTGCGGAGAATCACGCGGTGCATGCCATGTACCGCGCGCAGGACCGTTCGTGGTTGCCCGGACCGGCGGAATTTGTGAGCATGGCGTTGGTGGATGGCTTATGGCCGTCCGAGTTCAAAAAGTACGTAAAAGGTCAGCTCACGTACGCTGCAGGGTGGAAGAAGGACCCGGCATTGGTCATGGACCAAATTTTTTCTGCTGCAGAACAGTGGAAATTCATCGAGGCGTATGGTCGGAAAGATGCTGCAGGGGCAGCTGAACCGCGACGCCAACAGCAGCAGAAACCGAAACAGCAGCAGTCCGCGAAAAAGTCGTTTGTTCGCGTCTGTTTCGAGTGTGGTGATCCCAACCATTATGTTTCTGATTGCCCAAAAGCTCGCGGTGGCGGCACAGCTCCCAGCAGTGGTGGGCGCGGGTCGTCAGGGTATCGCGGGGGCCGCAATGGCGGCCGGGGCAGATTCAACCATGGACGCGGGCGCGGTGGCCGTGGTGGCAATCAATTGACAGCGGGCGGTGGAACTTCTGCTGTTGCTTCTTCAACTTCTGGTGCGCCAGCGGCAGGAGCCGCTGGGTCGGGATCTGGTTCGTCTGTTGCCGGCCGAGCTGTATACGTTGGAGGAGCTGGAACATCGGTGGGTGCTGCTGGAGCGAGAACTTCGCCATCCACCGAGCGGGCGGAGTCAGTGTCTGGTGCTGCTGCAGGGGCGGTAGCGCCGGAACCGTCTGTATATTCGACGTCTTGGTCGGGGTGGACCGCCGATTCTATTTCTTCGGCGCCGGCTGTAGGAGGGCAGCCATGGCGTCAGGTGACTCTTGGTACCGACCAGAGTTCAACGGCAGGTGAAGTGCCTGTCGATCGCAGCGCTGAGTGTTTACGCGCTGATCTCTCTTTGCCAGGGTCGGTTGGTTCGCTGATGGCGCGTGTGATCCTTGATTCGGGGTCGGCGCTCACGTCCATCGGTGTCGGCTTACTTCAGCAGCTGTCTTCGCATTTCGGCGGCGCCGATCTGCAAATTCCGTTCGAAAATGGCCCGCAGCAGGCGAAAACCGCTACGGGTGTTTCAGTGATGGTCACGCACAAAACGGTGCCGATTGCCGTGAGTGTACGGACGCCGTGGGGAGCGGTGAAATTGGAGCCCATCACTTTCGCGGTCATGCCTGGTACAGATAACGTCGTTCTGTTTGGCATGGCTACCATGAAAGCTCTTGGCATCGACGTCTACCGTGAAGCTCTGGAGAAGCTTCGCCCTCGCGCAGTGCCGGTATCGACCGGTGTGGAGACTCCGAGTTACCTTGCGGCGCGCAGAGTGACGGTTTCCGTGCGTGCTTTTCAGACCGAGGCTACGGTGGATGCTCCGGAGGACAAGGCGGTGGAACATTTGGTCGACCGGGGGCAGACATGTTCATGGATCCGGAGGAGGAGCGGACGGCCCGAGAACGGGCGTTGGAGGACAGCGTGCAGCAGGCAGAGCAGAGTGGATTAAGCGTCGGCGGAGCAACCCGTTTGCGCGAAATTTTGGCTCGTCGCGTGGGTGCTTTTCGCCGTGCGCTGTGTGGTGATCCGCCAGCGCAAGTGGAGCCGATGCGAGTGCAGCTGAAGCAACAGGCGAAGCCTGTCAAGGCAACGCCACGTCGGTACGAACCGACGAAAAGGGACTGGCTCTCGAAGTGCATTGCTGCTTTGGTGTTTTTTTGGCTTTGTCTACCACAACATCCAGGCGGTGTGGGCGAGTCCGGCGATGGCGGTGCCCAAGAAGGACTCTTTCCGTTTGGTGAGCGACTACTCGGCGGTGAACGCACAGGTGGAGAAGTCCCCGGGCGTCATGCCCAACCATGAAGACATGGGAGATCTGCTGGGGGAGCGTTTCTTCGGCAAGCTGGACCTACTTCAAGGGTACTGGCAGATGCCTTTGGCTCCGGAGGCGCAAGACGTCTTCACCATGGCGACAAGCGACGGTTTGTTCACGCCTACCCGTGTTCCCCAAGGTGTTTTGAATGCGACTTCTTATTTCCAAGGTGTCATGACTGAAGTGTTGCGTGGTTTGGATTGCAAAGTTTGGGTCGATGACGTTTTCTTTTTCGCAGACACCGAAGAAGCTCTTCTGCAGCTGCTTGATGACATTCTTGAACGCCTGGAGAATGTTGGACTGTTTGTCGCCGCCCACAAGTGTACCTTCTTCTCTCGTGAACTGGTCTGGTGTGGTAAGGTGTATTCCAATGGTGTCGTGTCCCATGACCCCGCTCGAGTGCAAGGTTTAAGTGAAATGCGTCGTCCCGAAAACGCTGGAGAACTAATGCAATTCTTGCAGGCTGTCAACTGGTTGCGTACATCGTTACCACGTTTAGCGGAAACGGTAGCACCGTTACGTGATTTTTTGGAGGAGCTCCTTGTTGGGGCTACACGTCGGACTAAGCGAGTGGCGCGCAATCGTGTCATCAAGGATACCGCGTGGACGGAGGATCGGGTGCGGGCGTGGAATGCCGCACGGGGTTTGGTGGCGCAAGCAGTGCCGCTTCATCATCCTCGTCCCGGGTGCGTTGTTTTGATGTTTCCTGACGCTTCTGATTTCCATTGGGGTAGTTTTCTCACCCAAGTGCCTGAACACGAATTTCGCAGTGGATTGGCGTTGGAAAGCATGTCTCACGAGCCTCTCGGATTTCTGAGTGGTTCGTTCACAGGTTCGCAGTTGCGCTGGGCGACTGTCGACAAAGAAGGTTTTGCGATCGTTAATACGTTCCGGAGGCTCGAATACCTGCTTTGGGGTGGTGTTCATATCTTTACTGATCATCGAAACTTGCAGTACATTTTCAATCCGGAGAAGTGTGTCACGACGGTCACAAAGACCATGGCACAACGCCTAGAGAATTGGAAGGGTGTTTTAGGACAATACCGCTATGCAATCGAACACATCCCTGGCGATCGAAACTGTTGGGGGGATCTGTTGTCTCGTTGGGTCAAAGTTCCTACGGTGCCTGTTCGTTCGGTTGCCGTGCACAGCCCATGTAATGCTGACGATTCGCTTCCCGCATTGGATGTGATTCGTGCCTCGCAACAAAGGTCTGTCGCTCGTATCGGCGTTGGTGTTCATGAATTTTCGACAACCTTCGGTCAAGCTACCTTGGCCGATGATGGTTTGTTTCGTGTGCGTGTTGGGGTGCGTGACGTCTTGTGGATTCCGCCGGATGATCTTGCTCTTCAAACTCGTTTGATGGTGTGCGCGCACATGCGCTCGGCTGGTCACCGTGGTGTGGCGCCGACTTTGTTTCGCCTGAAGGAATATTGTGTTTGGCCTCACATGGATTCTCAGGTTCGCGAATTCGTTCGCCAGTGTTTGCACTGTGTAGACACGCGTGCAGGTGCACTCATTCCTCGTCCCTACGGAGACACGGTGCATGGTACCGCTCCGGGAGAAGTGGTGCACTTTGATTTTTTGTATGTTGGCCACAGCGGGCCCGAAGGTAGCGATGGCCTGCCTGATGAGGATGGTTTCCGATATGTTTTGGTCATCATGGATGATTTGTCCAACTACGTGGCGTTGGAACCGGCCGAGGCTTGTACAGCCGAGGTCACAGCGAAGCATTTGCTAGCCTGGTGTAAGACTTTGGGGGTGCCGCGTGTGTGGGTGAGTGATACCGCCACGCATTTCAAGAACAGGGTGCTTGCTTTGTTGAGCGACGCGTTGCACATCGAACATCGTTTTGCTGTCGCTTACACGCCGTGGTCGAACGGTACGTGTGAACGCATGGTAAAAGAGGTGGTACGTGCTCTGCGTTCCATTCTGTCAGAACAGCGTCGTCAGGTTTCGGAGTGGGTTGATGTTTTGCCGGCCGCTCAGTGGGCCTTGAACACTTCGTTTCGTGAACGTTACCGAAGCACTCCGTACAGCGTGATGTTTGGGCGTGCTCCGCGTACCGATTTCTCGGCGCTCGTTTCTGAGTCTGATGGCAGGTGGAATGTTGACGTGATGAATGCTGACTTGTTGCGTGCGAACGTCCGTGAAGTCGTTGCAGAGCAGGAGAGATTTTGCGCCGATATTCGCGCAGCTGTTGCCGTGTCTCGCGACAACAAACGTAAACAGGCTCAGGGCCAGGTGGTGTTGCCAAAATTTGCGGTTGGTGATTTCGTGTTGTATGCTCGTGTTCGTCGGCAGGGTGCCACACCGAAATTGTTGTCCACATGGACTGGTCCGTGGCGTGTGGTAGCAGCTGATCATGATCATGTGTACTCAGTTCAGAACATCGTTTCTGGGAAGGTGCATCAAGCTCACGTGGCTCGTTTACGATTTTATGCGGATGCGACGTTGAACGTCACCGCTGATCTGAAGGATGTTTTCCAACATTCCTTTGCGCAGGGTGAATGCCGCATGAATGCTTTGGTGCATGTGGCCGAAGATGATGCCAACGAGGTGATTGTCTTGGTCGATTGGGATGGTTTCGAAGCAGAGGAGCGCACGTGGGAGTCTTTGCGGTCGATTTATTCTGCTGCGCCTGAATTCGTCGTGAAGGAATTGCGCAAATTACGGATGACCCGTGCGCTCAAGATTAAAATTGCTTCAGAGTTCAGCATTGATTTGTGATTTGCCGCATGCGATTTCGTCTTGGTTTTTTGGTTTTGTCAAGCTCGTTCGTGTCGAGTGAACTCGCTTTGGGGGTGCTGTAGCCAAAAGATACCAAGCCGTGGAGGTTTCAGTGTAATCGCATGTGTGAGTGGAGCAGTGGCCGGGGATCCTGTGTGATGTCCCCTAGCCACCTGGCTCGTGGTCCGATGAGGATCACTCCGTGATAATACAAGCTCTAAGAACAAGACTTACTGAGTGCGAGGCCAGCGAGACTGGTGGAGTCCCTCGCTGGAAGCCCTCTTGCTGATATCATCTGGCAGAGGCCATAGGAATCAGGACGGACATTCGGTGTACTGATGAAGCTGGGTAGACAGGACGATTTATTGCGAAGACGACACACACATAGATACGCAGCAAGTAAAACACGAACAACGTTCTTTTTTCTTTCGGATCGTTTTTCTGTTTTTTGTTTCTTTCGTTTGCTCTCGTTCACAGAATATGTCGTTGTGTCTGTCGTATCCAGTCCGATGAACATGGCACTGCATTGTCTACTACTCTGTTTACTGCCTATCAATACAGCAGTATAGGATTTCTGTGGCGCAGTTTTGTTACCTACAACTGCTGTAGTAGTAGAGAGAAGCGGTGTTACCGGTGGCTCGGTAGGTGGTCCGCGTGCCTATCAAGCAAGATCAGTTTCGTGGGTCCGAATGTCACCGATTGCGTGCTCGTAGGGACTTTTTCTTGCTTAAAAAAATGATTAGCGGAAAGCGCGAGAGCTTGAGTTAGCTACGAGTACGTTCGATGAAAATCGACGACCAGTGGGAATGCTAAATGAACCCTATGCGCGACAAAAATAAAGATACGTACCGGGGGGGGAAAAGGGACGACACACGTGACCAGGGCTTGTCTAGAAGATCGCTGAGGGTAAAAAAGTAAAAACACAAACAAACGTAAAAACTTCCTATGTTGTTGTTGTTGTTGTTGTTGTTGTTGTTGTTGTTGTTTTCTTCACATTAAACCGGTCTTTCTACACGTCGACATCTAGCACAACCAGTGTCCGTGCCGATTCTTCAATCCTAGAGAGGTACAAGTTCTGTGGTCACAAAGCTACGCCACAGAGATACTACGTTGCCACGTATGCAATGCAATGCCATGTCATCATACTGCGTACGACTGGCACGACATACACATTCCATGACCTAGAGAAACAAAAACGAGACAAAGAGAAAAAACAAAAACAAAAACAAAGATAATTCGAAAGAGAAAAGAAACAAAAAAAGAAACAAAAATATACCTGGTATATATACTTCAGTATAGCAACAAACCATCGTACCCCCCCGTAGGGGACGTGGCAGACACTTGAAAAGAACGAGCTGGAAAAAAAAGAAAAAGAAGAAAACACCACTAGTCGTCAACAGAGTATAAGACTAAGAACCAAGGTAACAGGCAAACCAAACAAAGCACAAGGCATGCTCCAGGCAGCGGCAGCAGTTCATGGTACGAGTAGCACAGCCAGGGTCTCCCTGCTGGCCCGCCTGGTACCTTGCTACCCTGTCTGCCACCATTATTAGTGTGGAAAGTAAAAGTAACGATTAAAATAAAAAACAGAAAAAGAGAAAGCTTGCACAACATAACATTGATATTAGTGTACACGTACATCTCTAGGATTGGATCATCGGCACGGACCCCGGGTTGTTCTGCTGGATGCCGACAGGCAGAAAGAAATGACCGCAGTTAGTCCCGTTTTAGGAACAAACCCCTCAAATTTCAAGTAGTTTGTCCCCAAAATGGGACTGCGGTTCTGAAAGGAAGAACCAACACGAACCTTCACTTTTTTTTTTTCGCATCTTCACCAATAACCATAGACGAAGACCAACGCCTCAACGGGGAGGGCAGGGTGGACCGTAACTGGACCAAGCCCGGCGCTGGACCAAGCCCGGCGGGAAGGCCTCGCAGCCTCGATTATGGTTAGGGGGTAAGCTCGCGCAAGTCCTACACTACCCGGAAGAGATGACTCTCCCGGGTGGTTATCTCCACCGCACCTGCTCCTCTCCAGGGTCAGGCCGCGTCAACATACCCAAACAAAGGCCAGTCGTAACAGCAGCTTGCTCTGTATGGGCTAAATTCACACACGACACGAAATTGGAACGTCGAAGTGTGGTGACCTTAAGCTTTATTTTTACCAATCCGCCGGAGGATAGAAACAAAAATAGAAAAATAGACGAAGATAGAACTAGAACTGCCGTCCGTGCGATGCTCACAGATGACGTGCTCGACATTTCGGTTTGTACCGATATCGATTGGCTTAAAAAAATAAAAAAAATGAAATACGTCAGCTGTGAGTTCGACTGAAACAACAGTAAGTACTATACGGGGGTCCATAGTTAATAGGACCTATGTTATAGACAAAAAACTATATATTTACCTATTTTTACCAACAATATTTGGTCCTATTTACTATGGTCCCCGTAATAGTATCAATAGTCGATACTCCACTTTGCAAGCAGCGTGTTATACGCCAGTCCTATACTTAATTCGTTCATATAGAATGGCTGTGTGTGTTCTTTACACTAAACCGTTCTTCTACTCGTCGACATCCAGCAAGCCCAGTGTCCGTGCTGATTTTTCACCCTAGAAAGATACGAGCTCTGTGGTCACAGACTACGACACAGAGATAACACACCGTAATGCATTAATAGCCTACGCAATACCATGCCTTCGCACTAGGTGCGGCCGACACAACATACATATACACGCCAGCAACCAAAATACACCATAAAGAAAGAGAAGCAACGAAGAAACCCAAACCGAAAAAGAAAAAGAAAAGGAGAAGAATCCCAAATAAATAAATAAAATGGGAAGCCAAAGCCCAGACACATGCTTACTCCGAGCATGAGCCAAAAGGGACGTGCAAGGGGGAAGAAACGAGAAGGAAAAAGGGGACTATGCATCCCGGTGTGAACACTTAACGAAGTAAAAAGAGAAATAATGAGTGGGCCAAAATACGCTCGTCACCCACCCACTATGTAGTACTTCTTTCATAAGGATAAGAAGGGGAAAATATAGGAAAAGATTAAGTCATGGAAAAAAAATCAAAGCTGCACAATGTACACTTTACGATGTGTGGTATATAGGAATTTCTATAATCCTGAATTTTACGATGAGCGATTGGTTTTATAAATTTTGAAATACGTCAGCTGTGAGTTCGACTGATTAAATAGTTGATACTCAACTTTGCAAGCTGCGTAATACGCCCCGTCTATATTCCATTTTTACCGAATTTTACAACTATTATGATAAACCGAGCGCGCGTATTCTATATGTTTTTTCGTTGCTTCTCTTTCTTTATGGTGTATTTTGGTTGCTGGCGTATGTATGTATGTTGTGTCGGCCGCACCTAGTGCGAAGGCATGGTACTACGTAGGCTATTAATGCATTACGGTGTGTTATCTCTGTGTCGTAGTCTGTGACCACAGAGCTCGTATCTTTCTAGGGTGAAGAATCAGCACGGACACTGGGCTTGCTGGATGTCGACGAGTAGAAGAACGGTTTAATGTGAAGAACACACACACACACACACACATATATGTGATTCCTTGTCAAAGATAATGGGCCAGCGGCTCCCCTGGATGCTGCCCGGGTCAACAGGACAATTTTAACTAATCATTCTGCGCACTGATACTATATAACCCGAACAAGGGATACTGATATGATGTTGCAACATGTTGAAACCTTTGCGATTGGTTTGAAATATAATGATGAACATTAATTGCAACCATAATTACTGGGGACCATCATGACCCATCACCTGCACAAAAAACCTAAATATTTTACGAAAAAAAAAAAAAAAAAAAAACGAAAAAAAGCACGTCAGATGTGATTTCAACCTTGTGCTATTCCAGTATTAATCGTTGTTGTTCTTTGTTCGTATTACTGATTAATAGTATTAGAAGTGTTCATACCTGGGGGTACAATTATTCAACATCCGAGGCCGTATGTGCCGAGCAGCCTGGCGCGTGCGATGCGTCGTACGTTCTACAGCAGTACCTTGCACCTCTCATTCCAGCCCGCTAAAACGTATTCACCACCTGCCCGAGCTCGCGAGCTCAGCAACAACATAAAAAAGACAACTGCAAAGCAACTGCAACAACAACTGCAACATCAGGAACACCGACGAGGACCAGTTGATTTCTTACTCGAGTGCCCTTCGCCTCCGCTCCCCCAAGATCAACCACGCAGAAAGGCTGGCAGCCCTTATTGGGCCATCACGCGACGGCGTCCCGCCGCTAGACCACAGAGGGGGGGACAGTAGGTGAGCAGCCGTTCTCCGAGCGACGTCGTGGAAGAGACGTACAGCAGCAGCAGCAGCTGCGAGAATCGCTTGGCGGGAAGCACCTATTGATAGGCTCTACAGCAATATCCAGGCTCTACTGTTGCAGCACAATACAGCAGCAGTTTTTGACTGACAGACGCTTACCAGGTACTTGATTTGAGAGTTGATGTGAGATCAGCAACAACAACTGACCCAGAGTTTATGACTGTCTGTGTTGTTATTGTTGTTGTTGTTGTTGTTGTTGTTGTTGTTGTTGTTGTTGTTGTTGTGTGTTTACGACATTATTATTCATCGCCACAATACAATGCAGCCCATCGTCGCAGGACAGAGGCCCCAATACTCTGGAATGGAAGAATACATACACTGGTAAAAATAAACCACAGACTGGGTGGAAAGATAGGGTGTGGGTTTCTCAAATGACCATCTAAAATAAGCCGGCCTTGCATTTCTACCCCTGCCCCGAGTGGTACCGCTTCCTGTGCTGTGCCAAGTACACTCGTAAGAAAGCTTCAGCCCATGTGGTGAGTGGTTAGAGCTTTGAAGAAGTTGACTGCTCTTCCTGCCTGTGGCTGACCTGGGGCCAAGGCGGGCCCTAGACAATGGACACAACAATAATAATAATAGTCGTGTTGCTTCGACAATGGACGAGGAGGGGAATCTATCGATGTATGTTGTCTGCGACAATAGATTGTGGAAGGTATCTATTGATAGATAATGTCGGCGACCAAAGACTGGTGGTGATACTGACTGTAGATCGATGGACGTTTTGTCGAACACAATATATGATGAACCGCGTCCATCGATGGGAGTGCGCCTATATATTAATATTTTTTTTGGGTTGTAAAAGAGAACCAACACCCAAACATCCAAGCAGTGAAAACCCCGGGATTTCACCCCTTGCTGTCCCCGCCCACCCAGAACACGAAACTACTCCAACTGGAAGAGAAAAAAGAGAGAAAGACAAAACAACTCGAAGTACTGCTGTACCTTATCTATGATGCTGATATTGCTGTATATGGCACAACATGAGACGATAAATACATACCGGGATATGATATAAACACACACACATTCACTCCTCCGGACTCCGGCGTCCCCGGTGGCTTGGTAGGTGGTCCGCGTGCCTATCAAGATCAATTTCGTGGGTTCAAGTCTCACCGAGTGCATGCTCGTAGGGGCTTTTTCTTGCATAAAAGGGATTGATTAGCGGAAAGCGCGAGAGCGTGAGTTACCTACATTCGATGAAAATCGACGATCAGTGGGAATGCTGAACCCTATGCGCGATAAAAAAATAAAGGCACGTACCGGGGGGAGAAGGGAAGACACCTGTGACCACGGCTTGTCCAGAAGGTCGTCGAGGGTATAAAACCTCTTACGAATTAGGATGGAAAGTGAAAGTGATGAGTAAAAAAAAACAAAAACAAAAAAAAAACAAAAACTGCTCTCTGTCGTTGTGGTCTGCTTTTACTTGCACTGAGGCTTGCAAGTGTACTGTGTGTCTGTGTGTTCTTCACATTAAACCGTTCTTCTACTCGTCGACATCCAGCAAGCCCAGTGTCCGTGCTGATTCTTCACCCTAGAAAGATACGAGCTCTGTGGTCACAGACTACGACACAGAGATAACACACCGTATTGCATTAATAGCCTACGCAATACCATGCCTTCGCACTAGGTGCGGCCGACACAACATACATACATACGCCAGCAACCAAAATACACCATAAAGAAAGAGAAGCAACGAAAAAACCAAACCGAGAAAGAACAAGAAAAAGAAAAAGAAAGAGAAAAGGAGAAGAATCCCAAATAAATAAATAAAATGGGAAGCCAAAGCTCAGACACATACATACTTACCCCGAGCATGAGCCAAAAGGGACGTGCAAGGGGAAATATACGAGAAGGAAAAAGAGGACTATGCATCCCGGTGAACACTTAACTAAGTAAAAAGAGCAATAGTGAGTGGGCCAAAATACACTCGTCACCCACCCACTATGTAGTACTTCTTTCATAAGGATAAGAAGGGAAAAAAAATCAAAATGCATACCGAACGGCCGCAGCAGTTGGCGGTACGAGTAGCAAAGAATACTATTAATACTTTACTATTACGGGGGACCGGCGTCCCCGGTGGCTTGGTAGGTGGTCCGCGTGCCTGTCAAGATCAATTTCGTGGGTTCAAGTCTCACCGAGTGCATGCTCATAGGGACTTTTTCTTGCATAAAAAATTGATTAGCGGAAAGCGCGAGAGCGTGAGTTAGCTACATTCGATGAAAATCGACGAGCAGTGGGAATGCTGAACCCTATGCGCGATAAAAAAATAAAGGCACGTACCGGGGGGGAGAAGGGAAGACACCTGTGACCACGGCTTGTCCAGAAGGTCGTCGAGGGTAAAACCTCCTACGAGTGGTCTGGAAAGTAGAAGTGAGAAAATAGTCCCCGGTGGCTCGGTAGGTGGTCCGCGTGCCTGTCAAGATCAATTTCGTGGGTTCAAGTCTCACCGAGTGCATGCTCATAGGGACTTTTTCTTGCATAAAACATTGATAAGCGGAAAGCGCGAAAGCGTGAGTTAGCTACATTCGATGAAAATCGACGAGCTTTGGGAATGCTGAACCCTATGTGCGACAAAAAATAAAGGCACGTACCGGGGAGAAGGGACGACACCTGTGACCACGGCTTGTCCAGAAGATCGTCGAGGGTATAACTTCCTACGAGTGGGCTGGAAAGTAAAAGTGATGAAGAAACAAAAAGAAAAGAAAAATAGGACCAAATATTATTACAGTAGTAAAAAAAGGTAAATATATAGTTTTTTTATGTATACCATAGGTCCTACTGGTATTAACTATGGACCCCCCCGTAATAGGCGCTCCCTCCATCGATGGCCATTGCAGGCCACACTAGATTGTACAAGCTATCCATCGATAGCTGTCTCGAGGATATTTTGCACTCATCCCACGATATACGCGAGGCAAAAATAGCCTATTTTGGAAGCGCGTCCAATGATCTGTTGTTGTTGTAGTTGTTGTTGTTGTTGTTGTTTTTTTTTTTTTTTTTCATCACTTTTACTTTCCAGCCCACTCGTAAGAGGTTTTACCCTCGACGATCTTCTGGACAAGCCGTGGTCACAGGTGTCGTCCCTTTTTCCCCCCGGTACGTGCCTTTAGCTTTTATCGCGCATAGGGCTCAGCATTCCCATTGCTCGTCGACTTTCATCGAATGTACAGCTAACTCACGCTCTCGCGCTTTCCGCTAATCAATTTTATGCAAGAAAAATTCCCTACGAGCATGCACCCGGTGAGACTCGAACTCACGAAATTGATCTTGATAGGCTCGCGGACCACCTACCAAGCCACCGGGGACGCCGGCTTGGATGGCGATGGTTACTTGTGTTGGACACAATTGCGTACCCGAGTTTCCTAATTGAGAATTGCCTTTCAGATGAGACTGTGATTTTTTCTGTTGGAGCACAACAAGTTGCCAAAAATGTACCAGGTATGTCATGTTTTGTATGCATGGTAATGTGAACCGACGTCATCATGTTGTGGAGACTACGTACACGCTCTACTACGGGGGTCCATAGTTAACAGGACCTATGATGTACATAAACACCTATATATTTGCCTATTTTTACTAACAAAATTTGGTCCCGTTAACTATGGACCCCCGTAATAACACTTCTTTGAAGAATACATTCTATCAATATAGATGTCGCTAGGAACTCGCGCACCAGGATATTGGTGACTGCCGTCAACTTGTGTGCGCTGGTAGTTTCGGAAACCGATTCGATTTAATGCCCTTACTTTGTCCTGTATTAACTCCACTTTGGAATAAACGTGGATCATTAAACTGAAACCACCTTGTGCTGAAAATTCTCAGCTTTCCGTTTTTCATCTCGAGTTTTCTGTCCCAGACTGAAAACAAGTATTTAAGAGTTGTTTTTTTTTTCGGATGCTGGTTATCTTTATTTTCGATTTTCTTTTTTTTTCGGAAATGAAATCGATTTATTTCACTCACGTGGTCTTACATTAACTGTGTGTGTGTGTGTTCTTCACATTAAACCGTTCTTCTACTCGTCGACATCCAGCAAGCCCAGTGTCCGTGCTGATTCTTCACCCTAGAAAGATACGAGCTCTGTGGTCACAGACTACGAAACAGAGATAACACACCGTAATGCATTAATAGCCTACGTAATACCATGCCTTCGCACTAAGTGCGGCCGACACAACATACATACATACGCCAGCAACCAAAATACACCATAAAGAAAGAGAAGCAACGAAAAAACCAAACCGAAAAAGAACAAGAAAAAGAAAAAGAAAAGGAGAAGAATCCCAAATAAATAAATAAAATGGGAAGCCAAAGCTCAGACACATACATACTTACCCCGAGCATGAGCCAAAAGGGACGTGCAAGGGGAAAGATACGAGAAGGAAAAAGGGGACTATGCATCCCGGTGAACACTTAACTAAGTAAAAAGAGCAATAGTGAGTGGGCCAAAATACGCTCGTCACCCACCCACTATGTAGTACTTCTTTCATAGGGATAAGAAGGGAAAAAATCAAAATACATACCGAACGGCCGCAGCAGTTGGCGGTACGAGTAGCAAAGAAACGTCCAACCTATTAGTCGGCCTGGTACCTTGCTACCCTATCTGCGGTCTCTCTGCTACTCTCTTCTACCGCGGTTTCCCTTCTACTCCTCCTGTTCCCCCCCCTGCCCCTATACACTTGTACGGTGTTACCTCTACCCCTCCTGCTGTTACCCCTCCCCCCATTCCCTCTAACACTACCTGCAGCGGATGCACGGCGCTGTCTACTCAGCTTTGCCTCAGCCTCGTGCCACCTGCCCATGAACTGTTCAGCTGCTTCGAGGATTCCCCGGTACCACTTTCCCGTCTGTTTTGCTGCAGTGGGCCACAGTGCGGTCCCAACTCCAAAGACTAAGGGGGAGTCTTCCGTTGATCCCTCTGAGGCTTTGAACACTCTAAGGTCCTCAGCAATTGCCCTAGGCCAAGTCTTAGGCTGCCCGCCTGGTTTCGGGCTCCCCCCACCAGCGATCGTCCCGAACATCAACCGACTGGGCAATCGCCCCTCGTGTTGCCGCACCACAGCCCCCGCAAAGAAGAGTCGCCGTTTACGGATGGTCGTTTCGATACTTTCGCATCGTGTTATCCTGAGCGCCTTCGCATACGAGAGGGTGGTGTGGTCGGTGCGTAGTCGGCGCTGGAAACCAATGACTCGCAGAAGGACTTCGTGGTGGGCTGATCGAAGCTTGGCGAAGTGGTCCGCATTGAGGGTCCACGTCACGCAACCGTACAGCAAGGTCTCAATCACTGCACTTTCAAAAATAATCTGGATATTAAGTAATAAAACCACCTGACAATACCATTAGGTTTACCTGGTAGGCAATAGTCTATAGCGAAAACACGCGCAACAGCAGTACTATTGTGGGTTACGATGACTATTGCTGGATACAATGGCTTGCGTGTATATTGTTGGCGGAAATAGCCACATCGATAGGCAAACGTTTTTGGTCTATTATTCAACCAATATATATCACGGTTGCTTCCCCAACATCTATTGTTGAGGACAATGGCCATCTATTGACAGCCTTGAGACTCCATTGTTAGGGCAAAGGCATATTGTGTCCATTGCCGAAAATATATTGTTCCCTGACAATATCTATCGATAGACAGCGTTGCCAGCCTAATGTCGTTAACAACATTTATCGATAGACAGCGTTGCCAGTCCATTGTGGTTGACAGTGTCCATCGATAGACAGACAGCGTTGCCAGCCTATTGTGGCTCACAATGTCTATCGTTAGCCAGCGTTGCCAGTCTGTTGTCGTCAACAATATCCATTGACACACGCTTTTTCGGGGCTACTGCGGTAGCGACAATGTTCAAGTTTCTTTGTATTGTCCAGGGTGTAAGCACAACTTACGTCATCTATCCCACGATGCTAACGGCGCACCGCCGAAAATATCAAACACTGTTTTGCCGACAATGTCTATCGATAGACAGCGTGGCCAGTCGATTGTGGTCGACAATGGCCATTGACAAGCACGTTTTCGGGGTCATTGTGTGGCAGCGATGATCTATCTCTTATCCGTACAGAGTGTAACCGATCAGGAAACACTATTCATTAATATCACAGAGTACCAACCACGACAACATAACACACTTAACCCCCATGATTCTCACTGCCTTGTTGAGACACAACGTTGCAGCCCTCCGTCACGCTATGCCATGCACCCACATTGCTGCTCATCACGATACACCATGCACTCATTCCGTACTGGTGATCACAAGATGGAAATATGACATTGCTGCGGCACAAAATATTGCGTCGCTCAATAAATCAGAGCACATTGTAGATGTGGAAATAGGCGGGTGATGCTGCCCATCGATAGATATTGTCCACCAAAATAGATTCTCGACGGTGTCCATCGATATCAGTTGCCACCTGCAATAGACTAGGAAATTAATCTATCGATAGCCGTTGCTGGTCTGAACAGATTCAGGAACAGATCTATCGATAGCCATTGCCGGTCACAATAGATTAAGCAATGCATGTATCGATAGCCGTTGCCGGCCACAATACACCAAGAGATGATTTCATCGATAGTCACTACGGTGGACCGCAGTAGATTCTGCAAGCTATCCGTCGATAGCCATTGTCGGTGACAATAGCTTTCAACCCAGGTACTTCAGCACACTCCTGCCTGAACAATATGTCGGGGACGTAATTATCGATAGACATTATCGACGACAATGGATCGAGGAGCGTGCCAATCGATAGACTTTGCCGACGATAATAGACCCGTCCATAGCACCACATTCTATTGCCATTGCGTAGGGGCCATTGTCTATTGTCCAGGGTGAGGCACTATTCATTACGCACTACTACTACTACTACTACTACTACTACTACTACTACTACTACTACTACTACTACTACTACTACTACTACTACTACTACTACTACTACTACTACTACTACTACTACTACTACTGCTGCTGCTGCTCTAGCTGCTTCTAGCTGCTGCTGCTGCTGCTGCTGCTGCTGCTGCTGCTACTACTGCTGCTGCTGCTGCTACTACTACTACTACTACTGTTACTATTCATACATTATAATAGGGAAAACGTCTTGCCGGGTACCAAACTAAGAAAGTGTTATTTCGCGATTGCACAGAATAAGAAAGTCATCCTGAGCCCGTTTCCAGGTTTCTTGTGGGAGGACCGGTACTCGTACTGCTATAACATAGGTACACCGTATTGTATATAGATGGAAATGACCTATTGTCAGGGACGTGGTATCATAATCGCTGTGCAGCACGTTTTGTCAGACAGTCCGGGAAGACATGGCGATCGTTGATATCTGTATGTATGGTGGCTTTGGGTTCGAATGCTCTTTTTTCACTGCATGTCCGCGAGTGGTCACTCTGACAGCACCCCAGACAGCAGGGAGGCGTGTTCCTCTCTGTGTGCACGACTACCGTGCGTTTCGTACGGTGCAGACAGCACTCCAGACAGCAACGGTTGATCCGCTGTAGTAGTAAGTAGCCTCGAGTTGATTATATATGGGAATGGGGGATCTCTTATGCTGCCATAGTTGAGTGGATACTGGCGCCATTGTTGCAAGTCAAGTCATGAAGTAGTTCAGTTTGCACATTGATTTTTCATTTCAGGTGTGCGCATTCTTCGTCTCGTAGATTTTTTAGGTGTGTGTGTTCTAAATATTATTCGTTCTTTCTGCAGGTACCCGTCCACAGAATTCTGAAGCGTCGTGCTTCCCAGAGGAATTGTGTTTTATTGTGGTCTCTCGGATCTTACCCCGAGTAGGGCTACCAACACTTTTGTCGCCACGTTTGCATCGAACCAGATTTTTTTCTCAATTGCGAACGACGATTCCGAAGTGCAGACCGCGCTACTCAATTTGCAAGTCAAAAACACCCCTAAAGATCCTACCTCTCCCAGATTGCTAAACCTACCCTTTGTGTTACCACGGACTCCTTGATTTGAGACTTACTAATGTTGGATGCATGTACTTCGAAGTAACAGGTATATATTTGTCTCTTGCAATTATTCTCTCCGCCCTTCTTTTCTTTCTTCCCATTGAACCTTTAGAACTGCATTCCCGTTTTGGGGACAAACCACTCAACTTCTATGTGTTACGGAGGACCATAGTAAATATATAGGACCTACGGTAAACACAAAAACCATATATTTCCCTATTTTTACTAACAGAATTTGGTCCCATTTACTACAGTCCTCCGTAAGAGTTTGTCCCCAACACGCGACCGCGATACTACAAGGGTTAACACCAAGATCCATGGTCACATAGCAGGCTCTCCCGGAGGTGTCTCTGTTAGAAGTAGGAACGGTGCTCCGTCTCGAAAGGGATCTGTGGTCGATGGAGGCGTTCTACGATGGAGATTCACCCTAATTTTTCTGAGGCTTCTCACATGACCTTAAGGAGCTCCATACCTCACCCAAAAACTATCTTCAGCAAAACTCAAAGTGAATCCCTATGAATAATCGCATGGCCCAGGTATATACAAAAACGCTGTTTTTTCGAAACAAGATTGCCATTGCGACGATTTTGGGGTAAGGAGCCCCGTCATTCAGAAACAAAATTAGCGGAAATGTGCTACCTCCATCGTAGAACGCGTCAATGGTCAAATAACTTACTAGGGCAAGCAACAAATGACCACGCCGCCCCCCCCCCCCCCCCCCCCCCCTCCCCCCTAGGGCTCGTACCTTCATTTTAATCGCCAGAAGACCTCAGACATTTCACCCCTCGTCGACTCGCGTAGAATTTCTTTTGTCATACAATAAAGCAGCTTCAGATTTGCCTTCCTCGTATGTAGACGGACTGCTGTACTTCCTACATGTGACCATATGAAACCGGTAGCACGGGCGATCGAAGCATGACACAGCCTACAAAGATGAGTTTCGACCCAATCCTCGATCTCACAGCTTGTTGTGTGTTTTCCAATTTTTAAATACTGACGAGGTTGAGGTAACAATACTAATGAATGTTTTTATTTTTCCGAAGCGATAAAACAGCAAAATCTGTATAATATGTCACGGTGGTGGTGATATTTTGGGGGGCGCTTGTACGTACGGGAATTGGACTAAGCAATCGTGCTTAGCAGCGAGCCCTACACACTATGTACTAGCCTATCTATGCTCAAGATTGTTCGAGGCTGGTGTTTACAGCAAGGTCTACGAGCTGTAGGTGTGATGTGGGAGAGGGCAGGGATGCCGAGAGGTGATGATCCACAGAAGACGTGTGACACAGGTGTCAGTGCTTGGCCAAACTCAGACCCAGTTAATATTGGCATTCTTATATATTAATGATGTGAGGCTTGCTCGAAGGGGCAAGTGGGACGAGTGAGACAGTGAGTGGAGAGGGAAGGGGAGTTGAAGCAGATGGTTTTCGAAGCCAGACGTATCCTCTGATTTCAACCGGCTGTAATCTACTGGCTAGGGAATATCAACTGACTTCAACCGGCTATAATCTACCGGCAAGGGTACATGCATCACCCTCGACTTCAATAATACAACGCCCCGTAAAACCTGACGTATGGATATACCACGCGCGTACGTCTTCGTCTCCTCGGCTACATAGACACTAGCCTGCGTATCCTTTTAGCAAATACAAATATCTTATTCCAGACGGTAAACGGGGTACTTGTACGAAGGAAAACTAGCCTTCGTACCGGTATTACAGATACGAAATATCTTATTCCAGACGGTAAAAGGAGTAAGATCCAAACGGAAATAATATCTAACGGCCCCTACTGATGGTTGGTTTTTTTGCCTACAAACCAAGGTACTTTTATCACATTAGCCCACCCTGAATAGTCGTAGATCACAGGCCAACCCACACCTCGTAAATGAGGCTAAGACGCCTGTGGTAGGGGCAGCATTCGTGCTAGGGAAGGAAAACGTAAAGGAAACGAACAGGTAAAGACACCACGGGATGTTCGTCGTGGTACCATACGACCATGCCGAAACAAGAAAAAGAGGAAGGCTCACACCGGAAGGGAGAACGCTCGAAGAACAGGTCGAAGTGATGGCCACGAGCAGAGATGTAGTCCTTTCGATGCCGCCAATTGTGATGTGAGAGAGGGCAAGGGTGCCGAGAAGTGATGATCCACAGCCACAGAAGAAGTGTGACAAAGGTGTCTGTGCTTGGCCAAACTCAGACCCAGTTCGTATTGACGTTCACTTATATTATTGGTGTGAGGCTAGCTCGAAGGGGCAAGTGAGACGAGTGAGCGGGAAGGGGGGTGACGCAGATGGTTTTCGAAGCCAGAAGTATCATCTGGCTTCAACCGGCTATAATCTACTGGCAAGGAAGTATCAACTGACTTCAACCGGCTATAATCTACTGGCAAGGGTACATGCATCACCCGCAACTTCAATAGTACAACACCCCGTAAAACCTGACGTATAGATATACCACGCGCGTACGTCTCCGTCTCCTCGGCTACCTATATACTAGCCTGCGTGTCCTTTTAGCAAATACAAACATCTTAGTCCAGACGGTAAACGGGGTACGCGTACAAAGGAAAACTAGCCTTCGTACCGGTATTACAAATACGAAATATCTTATTCCAGACGGTAAAAGGAGTGAGATCCAACTGGAAGACATAACATTTAACGGCCCCTACTGGTGTTTGGTCTATTCACTACAAACCAAGGTACTCTATCACATAGGCTTGATACTAGCAATACTAGTTTCTTAGGCGTTTTTGGTTCGATGTTATGTACACTGTGGTCGTACAGTGCGCGACATAATTTCAAGTTGTTATGCTGTACGCCAAGATGTCAAGATTAGTTTCGACGAATGCCCGATCTCGCACCTGTCGCCTAAAAATGTATATGTATCAAAATAGAAATACCAGATAGGTATATTTTAGGGCTGTGTGTCCATTTGTTAAGGTCCCAGGACCAGATATATGGATCGACGCGTGACACCAACACGCGGTTCCAATTTCTGGGGATCCAGAAGTATTTTTTCAGATTCTGAGGAAATTCACTTTTCTTTAAAAAGCAATTTCATGGTGGATGTGAGATTCGATGTCACGACCAACGATCCATGTTCTACCGTCGTCGCCATTTGTTAAGGTCTTAATCCGATGGGCTCAAGGTTAACCGATCGCCTACCCAATCTAAGCCTGATAACACTCGGTCCCTAGGTACATACTGCCTTTACACTTAACATGTGGCCAAAACCAGGTATATCTGGCCACGTTTGGGCCAAAATTAGTTACATACTAAAACCTGTCGAAAAACACGCGCCACGAGCGGTGTTTCGTGCATGAAAACCCTTAAAAAAAACTGCGCCTGAACATATACCGTGTACGAGTAGCCTCCAAAATCTGATTTGTTTTGTCTTATTTAGGGTATAGACGCGTTCTGAGATAGAGGTAGCACGTTTGCGCTAAAATGATTTCTGAATGACGGCGTTTCTTAACCCAAAATCGTCGGAATGCCAATCTTGTTTCGAAAAATGACGTAATTGTATACTTGGGCCATGGGACTGCTCATCGGGATGCAATTTGAGTTTTTACTGAAGTCAGTTTTCGGGTGAGGAGTAGAGCTCCTTAAGCGAGGAGTCAGAAAAATTAGGGTGACAACCTTAACGTAGAACGCCTCTATTTTTTTTTTTTTTTTTCAATCATCACTTTTACTTCCCAGCCCACTCGTAGGAGGTTTTACCCTCGACGATCTTCTGGACAAGCCGTGGTCACAGGTGTCGTCCCTTCTCCCCCCCGGTACGTGCCTTTAGTTTTTATCGCGCGTAGGGTTCAGCATTCCCACTGCTCGTCGATTTTCATCGAATGTAGCCAAGTCACGCTTTCGCGCTTTCCGCTTATCAATTTTTTATGCAAGAAAAAGTCCCCATGAGCATGCGCTCGGTGGGACTTGAACCCACGAAATTGATCTTGACAGGCACGCGGACCACCTACCAAGCCACCGGGGATGCCGGTATAGGCATAGAGAACAACAGTGAGCGCGCATCATAGCAACTGAAGTACATCCTACACCAAGTGTAGCAGGAGAAATGTTAATCAAGGCCAAACGTGCGCAAGCTGTCAAGGGGGTAGGGCCGAGTGTTCCACACTAAAACCTAGTAGTTTGATGTCAGTCGAGGCATGTCGAGGCACAAAGTTTTGCTGTCTGTCAAGGGGCGAAAATGTGAAAATGCTCTCTCCTGATATGTTTGTATTTCTGGGGACCATAGTAAATAGGACCAAATATTGTTAGTGAAAATATTGAAATGTATAGGTTTTTATATATACCATACGAGGTCCTATTAACTATGGCCCCCCGTAATAATACACCCCAAAGAATAAAAACGTGAAATCACCGTACGTGTGTATGTGCTTCCCTCGGGTGTTCGTTAGTAGGGGAGAAAGTATCTTCTGGTTCTTATCTCTGTTCTGCACCCCTCGCGTCGCTTGCGAGCCTGCAATCCTGCGAAAATCTGCTTATTCTTTTGTGTGTTTCCTTTCTTGCTTTCTCACTTGCTTGCTTGAATTTAACTTTTTTTTCTTTCTCTTCCCTTTTTTCGATTTTCATCTTTTCGACGTCGAATAGTTTTGTTACAAGTCGCCACAGAAACAAACCGAGGAGACCCCATACTACCCAGGCAAAAATGGATCGGATGAAAAAAACAACTCGACGTCGAAAAATGGAAAAATGACATTGAAAAATCAAAAATCAAAAGGGGAAGAGAGAGAACAAAAAAAAAAGAATGCATGCACCTGATACGTATGTGCGCGGACCTCACTTTTTTTGTTGCTGTCTGAGGTGTAGATGCGCTTCAGTTATAGTTCAACCAACTGCACCCGCCATCAACTCTATGAACTTCTTGCCCATCCGGTCTGTCCAAGCATGCCAACTATTCAATACCTCTCCATAAACCCCAGATTTCCTCCGTTCAATCTTCTACATTTGTGTGTACTATTCTCTGCTTGTTTTATCTGTTTTACTGCATAAAAATTGATCAGCGGGAAGCGCGAGAGCCTGAGTTAGCGACACTCGATGAAAATCGACGAGAAGTGAGAATGCTGAACCCTACACGCGATAAAAAATCAAGGCTTGTACCGGGGGGGAGGAAGGACGACACCTGTGACCACGGCTCGTCCGCAAGATCGCAGAGGGTAAAACCTCCCACGAGTTAAGCTGGAAAGTAAAAGTGGTGCTAAAAAAAAAGAAGCATACGGGTACGCAGAGAAAAAAAATTATAGTGTACGTATGGCCTCTCTGATTGATCCAAAATTGGTCAAACTCAGTTGAAAGCTAGACAGAACAAAGACAGATATACACGACCCAAAATCAGTTACGATGTCAGTCTGGCCAATAGCAGGGCTCCTGGCGTGCGATTTGTACTTGTTGCACACGACATGAACTGAATGTGCAACACCCTGCCGGTTACTTGCCTCCTCTGCTCGTCCAACTCCCTGATTGATCAATTGACCCGCACAGCGGCCGGCCTTTGCCGGCCCGTACGGGGCGACTGCCCAAACACGACAGCCTGGGTTTACGCGCCCGTCTATATTCCCCGCAAAAGGAATAACATGCGGTTAATAAGCAGCGGGCCCTGGAGGGCGATCGTCGTCAGTCTCGCGCTTATCCCGTGCTTGACGCGTGGCGCCGACCAGGACGGGGTGGCAGCCCGAGCCGCCAGCGCCCCCGCTCGAGAGCTCACAAATCTCTCCGGCGACACGTGTTGGGTGTTCACTCACATGAACAAGGCCGGAGGCACCACCGTGAAGCGTCTGCTGCGTCCCTCTCTGGACGAGAACGGCATATCGTACAGCCTGTACGATAGCCCCCAGTGGAAGCAGGGCGTCGACTACATCAAGACGGAATTCCTCGAGCGAAATAGCCGGCTGGTCTGGGGCGCATACACGGAAGGTGAGGAAAACAGACCGACGCCGCGATAGAGAGAGAGGCAATATGCCATTTCTTGTGTCCGAAACGTTCTGAGTTGTGGAGCTCTCGTCCGCGAGCAAGTACAGGTTGAAGTGATACTTTCACTGCTGCTGTGTCTGTTTTTTCTGCAGCGCTAGCGCAGGGGGCGTCTGGTCGGGGCTGCGCGAATATAGTTCACTCGACGTCATGTTTCGAGTGAGATTTCGAGCTCCTAAAATGTGGCTTGAAAATCAGGAGACAAGGTGCGCCGACCTCCGCCGTGGTGCTGGTCAGAACTCGATGCAATAGAACTCGCGCGGCGCGATATGTATAGGTCCGTTGCACGCTCGTAGGAGGCCAACCGTTGTAGTACTGGAGTCCCGTTTTGGAGAAAAACTACTTGGAATTAGAGTGGTTTGTTCCCAAAACGGGACTGCAGTCCTAAAAGGGTGAGAAGAGAGATCCCACGACAAGGGTGGCGCCTTATTTTCTGCGCCCCTAGACAAAAAAAAACTTGGGGAGTTGAAATGTCTCTCCCCGTACACGACTTCGGAAAAGTTTGATTCGACCAACCGCGACCCGATCAGCATTTTGAGGAGCTGGTTTCATCACAAATAGGTAAGTGAGAATAGTATACCGTGGTACCCGACGGTTGCTCGCTGGAGGAGTTCAACCTGTCAGAAAATGTCGAGCTAAAAACTGCAACACCCCTTCCGTGAGTTTGCGTTTTTATGATCGACGATGCCTGTCAAAAGAGGAAACGCCCATCACCATGGAAACCCGTTGATGTGTTTGACGCGTGAAAGCGATAGGTGCAGAGGTTTTAGGTCGAAATATTTCCGACTCCCGGAGTTGGGGTGCCCTAGTCTAGCACGAAGCCTCTCCTGCAGCTACAACTCGTTTCTGACGCGTCCCAGACAGTAGGGGCTGCACTTCGTTTTGCTTTCTATGGCAAAATTTCCTGACCGGTTGGGCTCACGTGAGCAACTATCAGTACACCGGTTAGCATGATACCTTTTTTCTGCGCTATGGTACCGGTACGTAGGTTTGGGACTGCAGTGCATCCGATGAAAGTTTGGTCGGGTTGCCTGAAAAAACTTTGTTGAAGTCGGGTTCCGAGCGAGGATGCACATTGAGCTCCTCGTTCATGAAGAGCTCAGCAGTAAGGACGCCCCCCCCCGCCCCTCCCCCCCCCCCCCCCCCCCGCTGCTGTGGCATCATTGCTCTAGATCGGTATCGCCACCGATCATCAACAAGCACACCCCCCTCGCCTTCCCTCGGCTCCGCTACCGCTCTTGTTGTTTTCGAACGTCCGTATTCCGCTAGGCCTGCGCCCGTTTACGATGAACAAATGCAAATGGTTCACCGTCTTCAGGCACCCGGTCGAAAGGTGGGTTCCTTGCGTGACGCGTTCTACGATAAGGGCAGCACATTTCCGCTAAAACAAATTCTAAAATAACGGTGTTTCTTAACCCAAAATCGTCGTAATGCCAATCTTGTTTCGAAAAATGAAGTTTTTGTATGCTTGGGCCATGGGATTACTCATCGGGATGCAATTTCATTTTTGCTAAAGTCAGTTTTCGGGTGAGGTATGGAGCTCCTTAAGGTCAAGTGAGGAGCCTCAGAAAGTCGTGGGTGAACCTCTATCGTGGAATGCCTCGCGTGTTGATCGAGAAACGTCCGGCTCAGCGCAGGAAGCGGTAGCGGAGGGGGGAGGCACGAGTGAGAGGCGTTACAGGCCGCGATAGTTTTTTTTTGACGTCGCGCGAGGCCCGCTAGGTACGTAGAGCATAACGCTAGGAGCACCGTTTTGGTTTGGGGAGCGTGTGCCTGACTTCAACGGGCCCCCTCGGCTGCGGACGAATGCTACTCGATAGGGAGGTTCTGGACCTAAACCTCGTAATGGTCCGTGTTTGAGGAGATCTTCTACGAACATGACCTCTCCGAAAAAGCTATGGCTTCGAGGAAAAGGAAGGTACAATCCGAGTAACAGTCGCACGGCCCGACGGTAGCACACGAAACGATTGTTGGTGCTTTTGTTTTTGCCTTTTCAGTGCTGCAGTCCCGTTTAAGGGACAAAAAGAACTGGAGCACGAACGGTAGTAGTCGTCTGGTCATAGTCGTATCCGAACTACGTTAGCTTGAAGTAGATGGCGACACACCGTGTTGAGTAGTGTATCGCAACTCGGGTGCTTGTAGTTGATTGCTATAACAAATACATGTGGACACCTATCAGGCGTGGTAGGATCCGCCAACCTAAGGACGGCTCTTTGTGGTTGTACCTTGGCCATCGGGTTGCCTCTGCTTTCACGCTTTCCCACGGGTCAGTTTCTGAGTGACTTGCCGAAAGTATCGAGGGGAAAAAAAGGTAGGCGCACCCTCTCTCGTGGCACGTGTTTTGGACTCCTTTTACTTTTAAAGCTTGGTTAGACGCCTCCCACGACGTATACAGAGAGGGGCGGAACCTTATTGTTCTGGTGCGCCCCGCAACACAGAAGCTCTGTACGCCAGACCCAAGTTTGTTTTGGTTTAGGCTTTGGTTCTAGAAACGTTAGGCGTGCGGTAGCCGATGAGCAAAAAATCCCAAAGCCTGGGTGTACATGAACATATCACGAGTAATGCTGCGAAAAAATCAGAGTGCCATCCCAACGATACTGGGGTATACCTCTTCTGGGACAAACTACTTCGATTTTTATGTGCTTTGTTCCCTAAACGGTACCGCAATTCTATCAAAGACGCGCTATACGATAGATGTAGCATATTTCCGCAAAAACGTTTTCTGAATGACGGCGTTTCTTAGCCCAAAATCGTCGGAATAACGCCAATCTTGTTTCGAAGAATGACGTAATTTCGGAATACTTGGGCCATGGGATTATTCATCGGGATGCCATCTGATTTTTGCTGAAGTCAATTTTCGGGCGAGGAGTAGAGCTCCTTAAGGTCAAGTGAGGAGCGTCAGAAACATTAGGGTGAACCTCTAACGTAGAACGCCTCCAATGGGTTAACAACGAGGGTAGGCAGTTCCTGGAGAGTTAGGGAGCCCGTTTGGGTCAGAAATTGTTTTCGCCTGAAAGACCGGAAGGAGCCCATGGTAGCACGCCTTCCCACTTCAACGAGAACAACTAGCCCTACGACTCATCCCATTGGTGTGTAGGGGTTGCGTTTGCTGGCCCCAAACGTTTACGACCGGTCAAAGCTCTCGAAGTGAAGAACTACATACCGGCACCGGTTGGTGTGTGATACTTTCTCTGGTGAGTATTTGTTTTATAGGAGTTTTGACTGTGGCCCGTGCTAGTTGTTTGTGGGGCTGGTACAAGTATGCTTCTTTTCGTTCTCGTGAGGTCATTGAGCTCCTTCTCTGAGGGGCTCAGACAACAAGGAGGCACCCCGTACGGTGGCGTTGCGGCTTACCCTACCCTATCCTTGATCGCCTGAGATCCATTTCGGAATAGGCAAATGTGAATATGGAGTTTGCGGGGACTATCGACCGTTGCACCGAACCCGGAGGGAAATTACAACATCCACCACGGCCATTCGCCGGTGTTTGATTATTACCAGGCTAGGGAAGAAGCGCGGACAGCGGTCGTGTGCGTCTTCGAAAACAATCACCCCATCGACCGGAATCTGTAGTCAGCCCCCCCCCCCCCCCCCCCCCCCCCCCCCCCCCCCCCCCCCCCCCCCCCCCCTGCTCCGTTGAACATTTCGAGTTCCCTCCGTTCCCGCGGGCGCGAACTGATCTCTCTACATCTCGGACGGGGCTGCTGAGACAACGCCCCCCGTTTGTTCCGTCGCTTCTCATTGCTGGCGCGCGAGCCGATCTCGCCACATGGTCGCGGGGACTGCACAGACCCCCCCCCCCCCCCCCCCCCCTCCCCGGTTGGTGGGATGTCGTAGTTGAGGAAGTATGGAAGGGTACACGGGGAAACCAAGAAGAGGTGATGTCCGCCGGGACGTTTGGGAGGTACAAGGCAGAAGTAAAAGAGAGGATGGAAATAAGGGGGGTTAAAACGAAGGGATACGAATGGAAATTATTTGCACGGCCTAACGGACTTCGCGCACACGCTGGAGCTGCGATTTGGTGTGGGGGACCCGAACCTGCCAGAAGGATGGAAGAGGTATACCATTAGCCAGGAGGAGGAAGAAGCACGTGCCGGATGCGCCCGTGCGGCAAAGCAATAGAGAGTAGAACTCACATACACTAAAAGAAGAATATAAAATGTGCAAGAAGGAACGGGATGTGTTATAGAGGAGATGAGGGAAATATATGACATGTGACATGGAAGAGTTTGGTACTCTAGATAGCAGCGAAAAAACGATCGCTGTCCTAGGAGATAGATGGTGGCCACAGGCGGCCAAACAGGAAAGGGATAAGATTCACATTTTTTTCCCTATGAAATATGTGGAAACAACGTAAGGAACGCCTAAATGTTGGAGGTGTCTCTACTAGGAGTAGGAATGGTGCTCCGTCTCGAAAGGGATGCGTAGTCAAGGGTCTAATTACTAAGGCAAGCAACAAATGAGTACGCCCCACCCCCCCCCTCGTCGCGGCCCTCCCTCTTCCCCCTTTCGCGCGCTGACCGGTCTCGCTCTCTCTCTCAACATTTGCGGCAGGCTCGTGAGCGCGTTCTTCTACTGCAAGAACGTTCCGCAAGACGCGCTGTGCGGCTCGTCCGTGCTGGATGCGAAAGACGCGAACCTTATCACCTTCGCCCAGCACTGGAGCAACTTCGGCTTGAGGCAGTTCGCGCTCGCCTACGTCCAGCCCGAGGCCGTTATGACCTCGCCCTTCTCCCAGGCGAAGCCCAACCACCCGGGGTGGTACCTCATCAAGCGTTACATGGACGGCCCGCGAAACCCACTCGGCACCACGTGCGTCTTCGTTATCCCTATTAGTTATCAGCTGGAACCCATATCACACGCATTTGCCGCCGCCGTCGCCTGACCTAGGCCGCGGTAAGGGAATTACTTCGACATCCTCTTTCATTCAGTGTCTTGACAACACCGGCGCGAACGGCTACTCTTGGTTAGATAGCCGCTGCCACGGTAGGGAGGCAACCCCCATTATCCCCATCGCGACTCACGCCCTATCGGGCGAGTGGCTCTGCACGTCACTCGAAATTCGGCAGAAAAATAAAAGACAACACGCTTTGCTGACACAGAGTAATACTCATCCACATACAGGACTGCAAAATATACAAGCACATATGGTACACGAGTAGTTCATTTGGCCGAGTGGCTCTGGGCGGCTGAAACAAACAAGCACCTCATCCTGACCCTCCTTCTACCCTCCACGAGCATCAGTCCTTTTCTGCAGCCTTACATAGGTTTTCGTTCTCTGGCATATTCTCGTGCGGCGATATGTACCGCCATAGAATTCGTAATTTCGCGCTATTCTTCGCAACAGAAGCAATTGTTTCAAGTCCGGGTTTGTGTCAGATGCAGAGTCGTTCGTGCGAGTTGCCCGAACTTGGTAGTAGCAACTTCGAGCGCCCCCCCCCCCCCCCCCCCCCCCCCCCCCCCCCCCCTGTCCTTTCCCCGCACCGTATTATTAGCACGCTTCAGAAACGTTAGATGTGCCCGTACCGCAACGTCCACCATTTTGGCCACTGTGTGACGCGTGCTGCAAAAGAGGTACTGGTAGCAGTTATTTTTTCAAACCAGCTTTTTTCCGAAATGACGGGGCTCATTAAAAAAAACTGAGGAAACCACCCAATATCGTGTTGAAATGACACTCAAATCGCACAATATTTGCGCATCTCGTGAGCATATGTCAGGTCTGCAGCAGTAAGTAGATCACCTACTGTATGTAGCTCCTCATCCTCACCACCCATCGTGAGGGGTTGCTCAAGGGTCTGCGTCCCTACGTGGCACAGATCGAACCCGCGGGGAAGCATGTTCTACGTGCATACGAGTAGATCATGCGAATTCGTCGGGGTCCCGCCCCGGAAAGCACGAGCTGGATCGTCACAGTGAGCCAGGGAACAGATACGGTACGCCTTTTGAAAGATGTGGATATCGTCGAGCGGGAAAATTGATGCTCTGCCTGAGGTGCGCAGGTACTGTGCCTTCTCTCCCTTGATCAGGGGATCTGTCCCTCTTTATAGATTTTATCGCAGGTGTTTTATGTACGGGCAGAGACCTCTTCGTAACCAGGAGCCTCTTATAGACGAGTTAGGCGATGTGATCCTGCGGCGTCGACCATGGGTCCTCAATCTCGTGGCCCTGATTTTTTGTGATTTCCCTCAGCATCCCGGACTTGGCGATGCGACCGCTGCTGGAGCCGATCGAGAGGCTCCTGGACGAGAAGTATGCCGCCATCGGCATTCTAGACCAATGGGACACGACGCTGGAGTTGTTCGACGCGGCCCTGGAGTTTCCGAACTTCAACTGGACGGCCAAGTTTGAGGTCAAAGGTTCTCAAAATACAAACGAGGACCAGGCTCAAAGGTGCGTGCATTGCTTTAACCGAGGCTACGCTGTGCTGCGCGGCGGGGTGGGGTTCGGGGGTTGTCCCCAGTTTCACAATTCCGCGGCGGACTGATGCTACTCGTGCGGCTAGCCCTAGTGTTGCTGCCGCTCTATGGCCGTTCAGGAGAGTGGTTCTGCACCTCCTTGAAAGTTTGACCAAAACAAAACAGCAGAACGAGGGACGCGAAAGAAACCGTCACCTCCCGACTGTTCTACGTTTGTTAACCATCACGAAACCCACTCTCGTGTACCCGGACATATACGGACGGTTTTGCGTGTTGATGTTGACACCCAGGCGGCCCTTTTTCATCTTGCCAGAAAAGACTTGATACTGCTTTAACGCAGCACAAACTCTAAGGGTAGCCTGCCGACAAACAGTCCGGGGGGACGCAAACAGACGCGAGATGCGGTAGAGATGCACGTACCTGGTACGATGTTCTGAGGAGCCCTCCTCGGTCGAGGAGTCTCTTTGCTACCAGGCATTTGTAAGTCGTGAACCCAACCACTGAGTCCGAGAGGAGCTATTGCGGGGGACCATAGTAAATAGGACCTACCGTACGCACTAAGACCTATATATTTACCTACATTTACTAACAAAATTTGGTCCTATTTACTATGGTCCCCCATAAACCTGCTGTAGGCATAGAGCACGAACATGTTTTGTATAGCGCTGATGGTATTTCAACGCGATTGGGTCAAGGGAGCCCGCTCAGTCAGAAAATATATGTCAGGACGAAAAGTGCTCCGCCCGTGTCGGAGCACGCATCAACAAACAAGCCCCAACAAAACGGTGAGCATCACGAAATCGAAAGACCTATTACGGGGGACCATAGTTAATAGGACCAAATATTGTTAGCAAAAATAGGTAAATATATAGGTTTTTGTGTGTACCGTAGGTCGTATTTACAATGGTCCCCCGTACATAAAAGCTCTATTTTGGGATAGCGTAAGCTAGTGCCACTCTCCCCGAGTGACTCTAAGCGGCTGAAAGCAATGGACGTAAAGGTACCCCCGGCACCGTAGCATCACAGGATATGCAAACATGTTTTCTAGCCACACTCGCGCAGGTGACCCCGCGGGCGGACGAGAACCCCCCCCCCCCCCCCCCCCCCCCCCCCCCCCCCCCCCCCCCCCCCCCCCCCCCCCCCCCCCCCCCCCCCCCCCCCCCCCCCCCCCCCCCCCCCCCCCCCCCCCCCCCCCCCCCCCCCCCCCCCCCCCCCCCCTGCACACTTGAGAAGTGGCCGACACTTTGTAGAGCTTGCTATATATATATATATACATTGTTTAATGTGTTCACAAGCGCTTGGTGCCTGAGCATGTCTGCCTGCTCGTTGATTGCCCGACGGCGCTCCGTCCGGGCACTTTGGGGACGCGAAGGTAGATGGTCGTTAACGACTACGTCCATGCACGACAAAGAGAGTCGCCTCTGGATGCATGCTACTGCAGGAGAGTGCCTCGGTAACAGTTATATTTTCTGACGCTCCTGAAATGACGTCCTCTGTACTTCACACTAAATTTGTCACCCGATTTTCGATCCCAACATTTAGGCGCATCGTGAAGAATACTGTGAAACACAAATGGTGGCGTATGCTACAGCAGAGGTGCGCCGTTTCTCATGGGATGTCCCATGATTCATCCCGTGGGCAGTCCCGTGGGGTTTTGGTCTCATGGGACTACCCATGGGACGTCCCATGGGATGACCTATGGGACGTCCCGTAGCCCATGGAGCGCCCCTTGAGTAGTCCCATGGGACACCCCATGGTATGACGTCATCCCATGGGACTGATTGTAGCATGGGACATCCCATGGGATTAATTGTAACATGGGGCGTCCCATGAGTTTTGTGGTTCCCATGGGACATCCCACGGATCGACCCATGAGATGTCCGATTGGGCTGACGTGCGCAAGGGACGCACCATGGACTGTCCCTTGGGTCGTATAATCCCATGGGACGTCCCATGAAATGTCTCATGAGACGTCCCATGGGAACCGCAAGCCCATGGGATTACCCGCGGCATGACCCGCGGCATGACCCACGGGTCACCCCATGAGAAGTCGGAAAAAGCAGATTACGCCGTTTTGGGGACAAACCGGTCAAATGCTACAGTAAGTAGTTTGTCCCCGAAACGGGACTGCAATCTGAAAAAGTTTGATATCATCGGGCGCGGCGCGATAAACTCAGGAGTTCTACGACAGGGCATATTTTTTCTGTCGAAACCATTTCTGACTGATCGAGCTACCTTAACCCAATATCGTCAGAATATCCAGAGTGTTTTACTAGATTATTCGTGGTATATGTATATACCACACCCTGGACAATAGACAATGGCCCCTGCAATAGCAATGTAATTTGGTGCAATGGACGGGTGTATTGTCGTCGGCAAAGGCTATCGATTTGGCACGTTCCTCGATCCATTGTCGTTGGTAATGCCTATCGATAGGTTGCGTCCCCAACATATTGTTCAGGCAGGAGTGTGCTGAAGTACCTGGGTTGGAAGCTATTGTCACCGACAATGGCTATCGACGGATAGCTTGCAGAATCTACTGCGGTCCACCGTAGTGACTATCGATGAAATCATCTCTTGGTGTATTGTGGCCGGCAACGGCTATCGATACATGCATTGCTTAATCTATTGTGACCGGCAATGGCTATCGATAGATGTGTTTCTGAATCTATTGTAACCAGCAATGGCTATCGATAGATACGTTTCTAATCTATTGTGGCCGGCAATTGCTATCGATGGACACCGTTGAGAATCGATTGTGGTGGACAATGTCTATCGATGGACACCATCACCAGCCTATTTCCACACCTATAATGCACTCTGATTTACCAAGCAACGCAATATTTTGTTCCGCAGCAGTGTCATATTTTCGTCTTGTGATCACCGCCAGTATGGAATGAGTGCATGGTGTATCGTGATGAGCAGCAATGTCGGTGCATGGCATAGCGTGAGGGAGGGCTGCAACGTTGTGCCTCAACAAGGCAGTGGGCATCATGGGGGTTAAGTGTGTTGCAGTGTCGGCTGTGTTGTTGTGGTTAGTACTCTGTGTTATTAATAGTGATTCCAAATCGGTTACACTCTGTACGGATAATATAGATGAGGTACGATGTGCATATACCCTGGACAATAGAAAGGAAATAGAACATTGCCGCTACAGTAGCCCCGAAGAAGCGTGTGTCAATGGATATTGTTAACGACAATAGACTGGCAACGCTGGCTAACGATAGACATTGTGAGCCACGATAGTCTGGCAACACTCTCTATCGATAGACACTGCTGACCACAATGGACTGGCAACGCTGTCTATCGTAGATGTTGTTAACGACAATAGACTGGCAACGCTGTCTATCGATAGATATTGTCAGGGAACAATACTTTTTCGGCAATGGAGACAATACGCCTTTGCCCTAACAATGGAGTCACTAGGTTGTCCATAGATGGCCATTGTCCTGAACAATAGATGTTGAGGAAGCAACCGTGATAGATATTGTTCGAACAATAGACCAAAACGTTTGCCTATCGATGGCTATTGCCTCCAACAGTATACACGCATTTGTATCCATCAATAGCCATCGTCACGCACAATAGATTGTCGGGCGTGTTTTCGTAATAGACTATTACCTAAACCTAGTGTATACCGTGGAATGATGTATGTCAATGGCCATTCTTGACGACCGCCGAAGCTTCTATTGCCGCCAACAATAGGTACGCGATTGTGTCCAACAATAGCCATCACCACCCACAATAGATTGTTGGCCGGGCTCCGAAAAATATGAATCTGACTTACTTCATTTCAGTGCGAGACAAAAATGTCGAGTTAAGAAACAGAAAGCTGATAATTTTTTTGTCAAGGTAGTTTTTTTTTTAGGATTCAGATTATTTTGAAAGTGCAGTTAATCGAGGACAATGTAAGGGTAACAAATCGAATTTATTTCCGAACAGAAAAAAATCTTAATTATAGATGACCAGCATCCGAAAAAATAACTCTTACTTGGTTTCAGTATGGGACAAACAACTCGAGATGAGAAACGGAAAGAAAAGAATTTTCAGCGTAAGGTGGTTTCGAGCTTAATGATCCACGTTTTATTCAAAGTGGAGTTAATAGACTTGTAGAACAAAGCAAGGGTGTTAAATCGAGTCAATTTCCGAAACTAAGAGCGTACACAAGTTGATGACAGTTACCAATATCTTGGTGCGCGAGTGTATCTTAATGGCGACATCTGTATATAATGTATTCTTCAAATGAGTGTGAGAGCGTATGGTGTCCACAACGTGATGACGGCGGTTCAAATTACCACACACATACAGAACATGATATACCTCGTATATCGTGTGATGAGTGCAAAATATCCTCGAGATGGCTATCGATGGATAGCTTGTACAATCTATATGGCCGGCAATGGCCATCGATAGACATCTCGTACAATCTATTGTGGCCGGCAACGGCTATCGATAGACCTCTCGCACAATCTATTGTGGTCGACAATTGTCGTCGATAGACATATCGCACAATCTATTGTGGCCCGCAATGGCCATCGATAGACCTCTCGCACAATCTATTGTGGTCAATAATGGCTATCGATAGACATATCGCACAATCTATTGTGGCCCGCAATGGCCATCGATAGACCTCTCGCACAATCTATTGTGGTCAATAATGGCTATCGATAGACATATCGCACAATCTATTGTGGCCCGCAATGGCCATCGATAGACCTCTCGCACAATCTATTGTGGTCGACAATGGTCGTCGATAGACATCTCGTACAATCTATTGTGGCCGGCAACGGCCATCGATAGACCTCTCGCACAATCTATTGTGGTCGACAATTGTCGTCGATAGACATATCGCACAATCTATTGTGGCCCGCAATTTTTTTTTTTTTTTTTTTTTTTTTGATCATCACTTCTACTTTCCAGCCCACTCGTAGGAGGTTTTACCCTCGACGATCTTCTGGACAAGCCGTGGTCACAGGTGTCGTCCCTTCTCCCCCCCGGTACGTGCCTTTTATTTTTTGTCGCGCATAGGGTTCAGCATTCCCACTGCTCGTCGATTTTCATCGAATGTACAGCTAACTCACGCTCCCGCGCTTTCCGCTAATCAATTTTATGCAAGAAAAAGTCCCCATGAGCATGCACTCGGTGAGACTCGAACTCACGAAATTGATCTTGACAGGCTCGCGGACCACCTACCAAGCCACCGGGGACGCCGGCCTTGCAATGGCCATCGATAGACCTCTCGCACAATCTATTGTGGTCAATCATGGCTATCGATAGACATATCGCACAATCTATTGTGGCCCGCAATGGCCATCGATAGACCTCTCGCACAATCTATTGTGGTCAATAATGGCTATCGATAGACATCTCACACAGTCTATCGTGGCTGGCAATGGCCATCGATCGACATCTCGCACATTCTATTGTGGCCTGCAATGGCCATCGATAGACATCTCGCACAATCTATCGTGGCTGGCAATGGCCATCGATCGACATCTCGCACATTCTATTGTGGCCTGCAATGGCCATCGATGGACGAAGTTCACCATCTATTGTGTTAGACAATGTCTATCGATCGACAATATCACCAGTCCATTGTCGCCGACAATACCTATCGATAGATACCTTCCATAATCTACTGTCGCAGATAATGTGCATCGATAGATTCCCCTCCTCGTCTATTGTCGAAGCAATAGACTATTGTTGTGTCCATTGTCCAGAGTGTGGTATACACCTAATGTTGGTATCAATAGGCTTTTGGCAATGGTCGTCGGGTCGCCTTTTTTTTGTTTTGTTTTTTTCTCAAGATCGGTTTTGGGGCGAGGTGTAGCGCCTAAGGTATACGGAGCTTCAGAAATTGAAGGGGTCGCCCCTATTGTGGTATGCATCAATTACATTTATATATGTAAATGACGCGCTCTACGATAGGAGTAGTAGCACATTTCGGCTAAAATGCTTTCTGAATGACCGGGCACCTTAATCCTAAATCGTCGGAATGCCTTTTTTGTTTTGAAACATGATGTTTTGGAATACTCGAGCCATGGGACTATTCATCGGGATGCGATTTGATTTTTCCTGAAGTCAGTTTTCGGGTGAGGTATGGAGCTCCTTAAGTGAGGAGCCTCAGAAAATTTAGGATGAACCTCTATGGTAGAACGCATCTAATCGGTGAAACGTCGGTGGGGGTGCGCGGTATGAAACTATTGGGGCGTGGGCTGGGACCGGGGTAGCAAATTTCGTCGAAAATTTGGATATGATAGACGGTAGGGGTATGAATAGCCCTTGACTTTCCGATGCTGCTGACGCTCATTCGCGGACCTCTTGCGGCCGAACTTTAGAAGAACAGGTACGCTCAACCTGAACAACAACTCACATGGGCTGTCGTGTATGACGACTAATATTGCAAAGCGCGATCCAGATTTGGTGGCTCCACGGTTAAGGAGCTCCTCCCGTCTCAGCCAAAAATATGATTTCGACCGAAAACGTGCTACCTCTACCTTCGCACGCGTCGGACGGGGCTCCTTGAGGGCACTGAAGAACTGCCCAATTGCCCAATAAGGCATACGCCTTTATCATTGGAAAGCAGGTATTACGGGGGGGCAATAGTAAATAGGACCTACGGTACACACAAAAACCTATATATTCCCTTGTTTTTACCAACAAAATTTGGTGCTATTTACTATGGTCCCCCGTAATAGTGTTTTACGACATTGTTCGTCACATTATACCCGTTGAGAAGGCCACGGGATACGGACACTTAGTTCGTCGGGTCTGCTCGATTCCTTTTCCTTCTACAAAAGACAGATTTTCGATGAGGTGTACGTAGACATACGAGAGTTCTTCTGCAAGTGAGTGAGCCCGGCTCGTAAGCAGTAAGGTGGGTGCGCCTCTACCACCGTAACCTGCGTGTGCTCACGCAAGGATGCCCCGGAACATTGGGTCTAACGTTGTACGATATAGAAGCTCACCCTCGCTTTTCCGAGGCTCCCATCATGTCCCCCCGAGATATAAATGAGGAGATTCAACGGGGACAAACGAACATATGAATACGACTGATGCTACAAACATCTCGCTCGTGTGCGTACGCATCAATGATGCCCAACACAATGTAGAGGACGAGCTACATACTCATCCGTCAATTGGCACCCGGCAATGACGCCGTGGTGTCTCAGAAAGTGTTTCCCCCGAGTGTGACTCCTCCATCGTCAGAACACCTCAGACGTTACCCGTGCCGTACAACCTTGAAAACATTAAACAATCAGGCCCGTCGATATCGGGTATAGCTCTTCAGATTTTGAAGCTGGTATGAGTCGCTCAGTCACAAGAAAAAAAAAAGAAAATCGAGCGCAATAAGTTCAACCTCTACCGTAGCACGCCTCAGTGAAGATCTCGATAAATACTGAGGACTGGAGGCGTTCTTCGACTTTTGTTGTTCGCGCTATTTTTTTTTCTGAGGCTCCCATGTCGCCCCCGTTAAGGTATACTGCGGAATTCAACGTGGTCTAAACATGTGAATACGGCTGATGCTTGAGATGTCTGGGGCGAGCAACTTCCTGCACGATACAGGACATGCATGTCTCCTGAGGTGGATATGTACTGTACAGATCCGGCCCAACATATCTTAACGGCGGGATAGGATCTAGGCAATCTACGTAGATCATTATCTCTCTGAGGTGTGCAACGATGCACGTGCCACGCCTCCAGCTAGCATGCGTCGGAGTTCCAAGATGGGCCTGTTCGCTTCCAACAAGTCCCCACACGCGACCCCGAAGCCGACAGTTCCGCGCATTATTCTCACCATGAGCGACAACAAGCCGATCGTTCCGCGGGCGCATTTTTCACCAACAAGCGCCACCTGTTGCCGCAAAACGTGTCCCACGCAGGCTGGAAAGGGAGACCGTGATGAAAGTCATGACGAACATCAAAATCAAGCGATTCTTGCGGCTCGACCTGATCCTCTACGAGCAGGCTGTAGCTGTACACGAAAGGCAGATCAGGGAATACGGTATCACGAAGTGATGCCTGGGCCGTACGTATCAGCAGGTGGAGAGACGAGGGCTACAGCAGGGGTACTACGCCGTGCTTGGGCTGAAGACACCACGACTGATGAGGCTCCCCACGGCTGGCGAGCTGCCCGAATCTCTTCGGGATATCATGGTTTCAATATGGTACAATAATACGATTCTCGATGTAGAGTACCAGTCTGCGGCCATGGGAATGGGAATATTCATTGGATCAAGCGTAAGTACACGTTTTTTTTGTTCAACGTGAGTTTTGTTTTTCGGATGGAGTTCTTGAATGAGGAGGCATGCGCTACTGTACAGGTGGGGGTTGGTGTACGCCCATTGTCGACCAAAGATACCGCAAGCCGGCAACGATCGTCAAGTATTTTCTGATTGAGTTCAGTACTATAGTGTGGAATTGACCCAAATATTGTTGGAATCTCGTTTATGTGTTACAACGTGATTCGTTGTCATCCCCAGGCCATGGGGCTATTCAACTTGATCGTACGATTGTAGAGCAGGGCAAGCGTTGCCGTGCTGTTCTCTAGGGTTTACCATTTAATAAAGATTGGACGGAGGTATGGAAATTTCAGAGATTGGTCGGGCTTAGAAAAGCGGCCGAAAAGCAGGAACGATACCTTCGCAATGACGTCGGTCAGAAACCAATAACAGCATGTGCATTTGGGTTAGGAGCGAACAAAAAAATAGCAGCAGCGATACGATAGCACTACTATACTGCAGAGGTCAAGTGGGGAGTTGTTCAACTTGATTGTACGATTTGTCAGCGTTTGGGTGAGACAGATTGCCCCTCGGTTGGGCGAGGGGCCTCATACTTGTTGAGAGCTACCCCATCACGTGCGAGATAAAATCACAAAAATTATAGGAAATTGAGGCCGTAGTGAGTACTGAGCATCTACCGTATATCAACAGTTCCAAATCGATTTTGGTGCTGATTTTTTTCAAAACGTGGTGTCCCCAGTCCGTGTAGAGGAACCACAGAACAACCGCGCATAGCCAGGAACCGAAGGCACCCACGGGCACCGCCAGGACGGCAGGGGTAGGGTGTTCAGGCGTTTGGTATGCCGAAATGCTGTCCCTAAGCTCTACTGCTGTATCATGCAAGTCATCCCCTTTCGGATCGTTTGCAAAATCAAACGAAAAGTTGGCAAGAAGTTGAAACGTTTCATGCGCCCACAAGACAGGCGCCCTCAAAAAGAAAACGATGCTCCTGACTTCATAGGCCCAGCATTGATAGCAGGGTTCAGACGATGGCGGGAGTATTGCGTGCGAGCTTTTTTTTTAATCGTTGGGGCGAGTTTGCGTTAAAAAAAGCGCTCCTACGTTGATGATGTGTTCTAAAAAAAAAGCGCTCCTACGTACCGTGATTTGCTCTTGCTGGCTGGAGGGTAAAAAAAAAAAAAAAAACAAAGAGCAAAAGGCGCGCAATCCATGCAGAGCGCCGAACGTCCCCGGGTGAACGTATCGCGCACACCACACGCCGGGTCGCTTAACCCTTTCTGAGTACTGCAGTCCCGTTTTGTGGACAAACTACTTACAAAATTGAGTGATTTGTCCCCCAGACGGGACTGCAGTCCGCAATGGGTCAATCTCACATTACGTCATCGGTCATGTGAGCTCTTTCCACATCACTTACTACCCGAAGCATGTGCCCCATGCCCAGCACAGTCCAAGTTTACCCTTGCAAAATCGTCTTCGGGACGCCGAGACATAAAGCGATCCCAAACACCTCTATTTTCGGTGTTATTAAAGAATCGCCTACGAGCAGCGTGAGCAAGTACGGGTGGCACCATCATGCACCCGTGCCGTCCGCCTCTTTGCATTGTTACCCGGGGACCAATGCGAATCACCCCCCTATCACGAACCTGCCGTTGCTGAAATCGCCACTTCCTATACCGTCATATTTTCCAAGAGGGCTAAGCGCTGGCGTTTGGGCGACTGCAAACCTGATGAAGCCCGTTTGAAACCATTTTACTAGGACCGCAGTCCCGCTCTGGTGACAAATTAGTCTGAGTCCCCGAAGCGGAACTGCAGTCTTGAAAAGGGGTCCGCGTCTATTTTCCAGGCCAGCACCATGTTGGAACTAACGGAACCTTTACGATATCTCTCCATAACCTTGGGAGACCACGACCTCCTGGCGACACGACGCACACCCGCTCGTATTCGCCGAGACACATCTGAAGACAACTGACAAAAGACGCACGCTACGATAGGAGTGTGCCTTATTGTGTTATGATGCTTTTCTCCTCGCTCGAGCTCTTTAGCCAACCCGACACCTTTCCTCGACACAAAACAAAATTGCAACCCCGCTGAAACATCTCATGGCCCTACTCTGCAGTATCACAAAACAGAAATTATTCGTATTTCAGCTATATTGGGCAGTCCCTTCGTTGGGAATTTCTCGTCAATCAGAAAATATCTTGGCCAAACAAATGCTACCCCCGAGGTAGAGGTGCACCGTTTTATATTTGAGTCTCTTCTTACATGACCTTAAGGAGCTCTGTACCTCACCCACAATCTATACCATGAGTACCTGGTAAGTCACCCAAAATCTCATTTTGGAGGAACGTGTAAAGTGCTACCCGATGAGCTATCGCCAGGGCCTTATTATATAAATAAGCATACAACGCAAAAGTACCGCAACAAAAAAATGAATTTCCCACCATTTCGGGTCGAGGATCCCCGCCATTCAGAAAACAATTCCGCCAAAACGCGCTGCTACCTCTATATATCGTAGCACGCGTCCCGTATCGTACGATAGCACGCGCTTCGATTGGCGTTTACTTCGACAATCGAAGGGACAGGTTTCGATGCACGGTGTTGTGGGATGCAAGGAGTCCAGGGGGCGCTCGACGCATACACGTACACGTTGCCTCCGAACGCGTTTCGTTCTTTCTCACAGCCAAATCGGTGGCGGACGGACCCAAAGCCGAAGAAAAAAAGTCGAATGCCCTAACGAAACTCTTCACACGTCGGACGAGTAGATGGTCTGCAGATCAACCATCTAGAAACCTAGCCCGCCGATACGATGTGTCGTGCAGGTTTCGCGAAGTAAAGATGCAACCCGGGGAATAGGACCTGCAGTATGTAGATGACGCAGGATGTACGGGCCCCATCCGCCAACATGACCTAGATCTTACATACTGGGAGCCCACCTACTCTGAAAGAGCTTGATAATGAAGTAGGAAATCGAATTATGTTTTCGAGGTGTGTGACATTTGTCAATCGCCAATAGTAATTATGTGGGATATGCTTCGACGGCGGGCTTCACTTCGATCGCCATTTCCATCTTCGCCGCTATTTCTGGCTTCACGCGTGGGCGTTTCGCACCCGCCGCTGATTCGGTCCATCCATAAGGAGGGAAAACGCCTGATGAAAACTCACCCCCGCCTCCGGCTTCGAACTCGGAGGGTGCCACCATGCTCAAGACGTCTACTTCCAACTTGACAGGAGTGGCAGCAGCAGCAGCAGCAGCAGCAGCAGCAGCTGCAGCAGCAGCAGATGCAGATGCAGATGCAGAAGGCTTAACTCGCCCCCGCCTGCTACTGCTTCCGCCCGAGGAGGCTTTCTGCGCGCGGGCCGGTGGAGGCTTAGCGGCGCCGGCTCTCCGCCGCTTGCCGGTACCAACACCGTGCGCAGCGGTGCTGGCGTCATCCGCGTGTGAACCACCGCCCCCATCCTCACCGACGACATCCGTACCGTGGTCGCTGGCGGACCTTCTGCTCTCCATATAAACCATGCCTTTCTTGGCGTGTTCGAGGCAAAACTTCCGTTCTTTCCCCCCCTCCACGCCGTACGACGGAAACGCCTTGCAGGCAACGTGCTGGCACTTGCTGGCCTTGCCGTTCACCATCCACTCGCCGACGTGCTTGAGGCAGAACTCGCGCTTTTTGGTACCATCCACGGCGTACGACCCCATTATCTTGCAACCCGGGTGTGCGCACCTCTTGGATAAGACGTCTATCATCCCCGGTTTAGCGTGGGGGGGGAGCAGAACTCCGTCTTGGTGCTGCCGCTCACGCCGAACGACGCCCTTTTCTTGCAGTCTGGGTGGGCACACCTCTTGTGATGCACGCCCGTCATCCCCTCTTTCGCGTGCCGGGCGCAAAATTCCGGCTTCTTGCTACCGTCTACGCCAAAGGTCGCCTTCGTCTTGCAGCCTTCGGCGGAGCACTTTTTACTGCGCACGTTCATCATCCCATCCTTGGCATGTCGGGAGCAAAATTCCGGCTTGTTGCTGCCGTCTACGCCGAACGACGCCCTTGTCTTGCAGTCCGGGCTTTTACACATCCTAGATACGACGTCGGTCATGCCCCCCTTGGCATGCGGGCCGCAGAACAGTGCCTTCCTGCTGCCGACCTCGCCAAACGCCGGGGTTATCGAGCAGCCTGGGTGGGCGCACCTCTTGGTGTTCACGCTGACCATGCCCGCTTTCGCGTGCGGGCGGCAGAACTCCAGCTTCTTGCTGCCTTTCTCACCGTACGAAGCCCTCGTGGTACAGCCTTCGGCGGAGCAGTACAGGCTGTAGATGTTCACCATCCCCTGCTTGGCGTGCCGCGAGCAAAACTCCGGTCGGTTGCCGCCCTTCACTCCGTAGGACGGGTGTGTGTCGCAGCCCGGGTGCGCGCACCTCCTGGACACAACGTTCACCATTCCCTCCTTGGCGTGCGCCGCGCAGAACAACGCCCGCTTGCTACCAACCACACCGAAGTTAGGGTGAACTCGGCAACCGATATGGCCGCACATCCTGCTGGGGCAGTTGGTCATCGCGGGTTGTACTTCCATCATGCCTGCCAGCGAGTGCGTGGGGCAGAATTCCGCCTCGGCGCTGTACTCCGAACCGTACGTCGGGAACTTCATGCAATTGGGGTAAGCGCAACTCCTCCGTGACAAGTTGACCATCCCTCCCGTGGCATGCTTGGCGCAGTATTCCGCCTTGATGCCACCTTCCACGCCGAACGACGCCCTGGTGTTGCAACCTTCGGCGAAGCACCGCTTGTTGATGAGGTCCATCATCCTGTTCTCGGCGTGCTGGGTGCACAGTCCCGCAACTTCGCTATCGCCGACACCGTATTGCTGCGCGTTGGCGCAGCCTGGGTGGACGCAGCTCTGGGGAATAACGTTCATCGCTCCCTCTACGGCGTTCGGGGAGCAGATTTCCGGTTTGCTGATGCTGCTGCTGCCGTTGCTGACCGTGCCTTGTAAGGGAAGTTCAGGATTGAAGACACATGGCGCAGTACGAACGTACGAGCAAGAGTTGAGTTAGTTGTTAATCACGTGGGGTGGCATATGCACAGCGCAGCGCAGTGTTGTACATGTATGGTCCACCCACCAAACGCGTGACTGCACGACGCACAACGCCGCCAGTCGTGACCCCTCGTGTGTTGCGTCACCCCCCCTCACGCACACAAGACTGCTGAATAACGCGCTACCTTAAATAGGGGGTATTACGTGTGCAACATCACAGGAACAACTGCCGTGTCCGAATTTCGAGAGCTGAACTCCAAATCCACGTGACCCCGGCCGCCGCAGCAGGAGCAGCAGCGCCCAAACCGGCACCTCATGGAAAACATACAGCGAAACTCCGGCGCGCTCCACTCAAGATGCGCAAGAAACGTATCATACACCTCCGTGTACACATGCCATTTTTTTTTTAAATTACATTGCGGTCTGGAAAGTGTGCCACCCCATCCGCGGTACCATAACCGGCACAAGAAACACGCAAGCCCAACGTCGAACACCAAAACTCTGCCTGCTCGCACAAAAAACGGCTTTTCGGCCACTCATATTTTTAGGCGCATGAGAAACGTACAGCCCTCGAGAAAAGGTTGCCAGCGTTGCCGTCTGATCGACCAATGCTCCAAAATACCGGTTCGTGGCTGGAAGGGTCCAATTTTGCCTCCCCCCCTCCTGGTGCCTTCAACTGTACGTCGATGTGGCTAAAAACCTGACCCGAATCATGACGAGAAAGGAAACGACCAGGCCGTCCACACGATCTGTGGGAGCTGTCAGGCAGGTCAACCAACTGAGTAATCCAGCGCACAAGAGGAGTAGACCACGACACGAACAACGTCGGCCGGGGTATCACTGCCGCCCTGAGTCGCCCTACGATGAGAACTGGGGATTGACGACCCGATCTTGCATAGAGCCGCACGTGGGACACCATCACCTGGTACGTGTGTCAAACCAGTCGTTTCGCGACCGACCCTGCTGGTGAACACAACATGTCCAGGGAATGTTTAGAGGGCTCAAGGCGGCGTGGGATTAGGATGCCAAGCTGAACCAGGGAGGTTACCGGTACCGGTACAAGCAAAGGCCTTGGCATCATCGTGAAATTTCCGTAGGCGTTTTAAGCGTGGGCGGTCTCAACATGGTTTACATCTTCGCTCACGGCCAACGCCAGTTCACCCGGTCCATCAAGCACACCAGGTGGACGAACACCTCCATCAGCAGCAAGGGCCCAATGCGAGAGCGGGGGGGGGGGGGGGGGCGCCAAGAGCCCTGCCTGCCATCACAGCGGGTGTTGATAGAAAGCCGGTGCTAGCCCAACCAGTATCAGTATTCTCACATACTGGCGATGCGCTCTGGCGATGCGCTCTAGGCAGTATCATCACAGGTCCCAACCTCAGGCTATCATCATACAGATCTCATCAGCGAAATATGATCTAGATCCCGCAGATCATACAGATCCCACCTAGGCAAATATGTGCGAAATATGTACATCAAACAGATCCCACCCAGGCACACATGTGTGTAAGAGCTAGATCGTACATATGTCAAACGGAAAACAATATCTAGATTCCGCAATCATGTAAATCAAGGATCCATCTATCCAAAAACATCTAGAACGCCCGGGCACAAATGTGTGAAAGAGCTAGACCGTACAGGTCCCACTCAAGCAAACATGATGTCTTAAGAGCTAGATCGTACATATCCCAACCGGAAAACATTATCTGGATCTCGCAGATCATCTATATTAAGGATCTATCTATCCAAAAAGATCTAGAATACCCAGGCAAACATGCGTGAAAGAGCAAGACCGTACAGGTCCCACCCAAGCAAACATGTGTGTAAGATCTAGATCGTACGTATCCCAACCGGAAAAAAATTGATATACAGTAGATCCCGCAGATCTTTTAGATCAAGGATCTATCTATCCGAAAGATCTAGATCATTAATAGGGATATGATATGCCCGAGGTGTGGATTCCTAAGACGACACACCATCCTTGAACAACCTTGACAAGCATACCACTATGTACCTAAATATAGAGATACATTTGACTGAATATTAGTAAACCCAAAAATCTTTATATTTAGGGACAGGTCGGTATCTGGTGGGTGGGCTATTATGTAGGATTTGGATTTGGCGCAGCGCTCGCCGTCGAGCCACATATCCTTGGTCCAATTTTCTCAGCGTCCCCCAAACGTGAACCGTGTTCTTATCAGCTTCTTCAGGATCCGTGGGCCTCTGTACTGTGTGTACTGGTAGCACACGACCAAACCTATATACGTACCTGGTACCAAGTATACACGTACTGGTACTATTATACTACAGCGCAGTACAACACTCCGTAGAGCTAGGCACTGCCAGCATCGACACGTTATAGATGTCACGTATACTGGCTGCGTCGGCATTGAGTATAGCACTGGATGCCATTATCATGCTGTACTGGGTTAGCGAAGCGAGTAAACACAGCGTACTAGGGGCGGAGTGACTGCGATCGTCTACACACAAAAGAGCGCAGAAGGTTAGGGAGTAACATTGCTGCAACAGGGTTTGTGTACTCCGGGCGCGGGTATGGCAGCAGTACCGAACTTGCAGAAGGTACGGGTACGGGTTTGGAAGTCTTGCACAACTCCCAGAAGTTCAAGATAGAAATATAAATACTGCTGTACTCGTACCCGTACCCGCCCTCAGGTCTTGTTAATAGGCCACACCCGCCTCGGGCATTGTACCACGGGCGTCACGAACTTGCAGAAGTTCCGGGCGCGGGTATGAATGTTGTACAGGATCACAGAAGTTCCGGGGACGGGTATGGGAGCCTCGCAGAGCTCACAAAAGTTCGGGGTAGGTATACGAATGTTGCATCCTTTCTCGTACCCGTATCCGGGTACTTTACGAGGGCACACCTGTAAGACTCCTCAAACATTGGTATGCATGACATGCCGACGGTAGGTAGCATGAACCGCCAGACTTGCCTCAGAGATAGCGCTTCCATCATGACGTCTGCAAGCATCACGTACTCTGCCTCGGTTGTAGAGAGCGTGAAGAATTTCGGGGTCCTAGAGAACCATGAGACGCAAGCACCCTCACACATGATTACCGTAGTCCTCCTGAAACTGACCTCCTATCAGCTGCCACACTTGCATAGTCTGCGTGAGCAAAAACCTGCATGCTCAAATCTCCTACCGTGCCTCCCTGAAAAGTAATCCCGAATGAAATCGTCCTTCGCACATGCGGCGTTCTGCGGTAGTGGTTCAACCTAAATTTTCTGAGGCTCCTCACTTGACCTTAAGGAGCTCCATACCTCACCCGAAAACTGATTTCAGCAAACACCAAATTGCATCCCGATGAATAATCCCATGGCTCGAGTACACAGAAACGCCATGTTCCGAAACAAGATTGGCATTGCGACCATTTCGGGTTAAGGAAGGACCCCCGTCATTCAGAAAACATTTTAGCGGAAATGTGCTACCTATATCGTAGAACGCGTAACATGCCCTAATATATCCAGCGCTGGTGTACAAACTTTTGGGCGGCGCACTACCTAGACTGCGTTGGGGATGTCTGGGCGAGTCTGGGTTGATAGCCGCATTGGTGGACCTACCAACTCAGGAAACGGCCAGTCCCCAGGTGCTTTAGTCCTGTCGAAATCCTCAAGTCTCGTACCAGAAGGGAGCGGGACACTCTTACCATACTCTGCCCCGTACTCAGTTGCCAGCTGCTCAGCGAACGTCTGCTGAGAAATTGTCAGTACCCCCCCCCCCCCCTTCTCCCAAATTTCTCCTACCACAAACGTCATCCACCTGCACTACTATGGTCATCACTGTATTAGCTTCATACATCCAGCGAAAAACGCATACATCGGCCAGGCATTGTGTGAACCCTAATTTCGACAAACATCTAGTGAGATGTGCTTGCCACTGCTGTGATGCCTGCTTTAAGCCGTATAGACTCATGCTTAGCCTCACTATCTTCCTCGACAATCTCCAGCAACCCCGAGGCAAAAGCATGAACACATTTTCCTCGAGGTTAGGTGGCACGAAAGCCTGTTCAACATCAAAATGGCACAAGTCAAGATCTAGTTCACACGCCATTGCTGTCGACACCCGAACACTCGAGACGGCAACGATGGGCGCAAACAATTATCAAAATCAATGTGAACTCTCTGCTGATTGCCGCGAGCTACACGTATCGCCATAGTTTTGGTTGGCCAGCCGTACTCATCGGCCGTTCATTCAAACATCCACTTTGCGTTGATGAAGTTGTCCACTATGTTCTATACCGATACAAACGTCCCCACATCCAGCAATCCATAGAAATCGCGCCCCGTCGAATCCTCCCAAAGATGGGCGTGCTCCCCCCGCATGGCCTCTCTATCGCTCTTGAGGACCTTGAGGTTACTCGCATAGCAGTGCCGCAATCCGGCGGTTTGCAGGGCGGTCGCTGGTCGTCTAAAGTGGCGTCGATGTACTCACGGATAGCAAGCAACGCCGGCGAAGCACGCGGTATCCCCCCGGGCCCCCCAGCACGGAACGGCGGTCGACCATGACCCGCAACCTTCGACGGTTCCTTGCGGTGCCCGGCATCGACGGTTCCTCGTGTAGCCAGCATCGAGACAAGTGCCGTCTTGCTCATTTTTGCCATGACGCCCACGCGGTGGCTGAGGCCCCGGTCAATTTCCGCTGGCGATGGGGGAGACGGCTCCTCCGGCGTGGCTGAGGGTAGACGGTTGGCGTGGCTAAGAATTGGGCCGTCTTTGAGCGAGTACGACCGCACACTCGCTGCAGTTCCGTGTGCTGCCGCGGAAGAGCGGCGGCGAAGGGCGGCGTAAGCAGCGGTGGTGACGGCGACGCGGGAGGCGGCGGTTGCGACGGTGGTATCGGTGGCGACGGCACCGGGGGCGGTGGTTGTAGCGGTGGAGGAGGCGACGGGATCGACGGTGGCGACGCCGATATCAGTGGCGACTGCGACGGTGGCGGCGGGGGCGGTGGTTGCGACGGTTGCGGCACGTACTTGATGCTGTGTACTGGTGATGTTGTCGGCGCGGTGGCGTACACGAACCCCCCGCGACGGCCGGCGCCGGCAATGGCAGCATGGGCGTACGGAGAACCGTCTACACAATGCCGCAGGATAAGCTGATTTTGCGTGGGCGGATACCCGTCGTTTTGGGGCAGGAGGGTTTGCTTAGAAGCGTTAGATTCAGATGTACCCACCAAGGTAGGGTGTCCGGGTGCACCGTAGAAGAGTTGAAGGAATTTGGGACTGGAATGGTCAGGAAGCACGAGAGGCATGGCGTATACTAGTTTATCACATTGCGTACGTGCCCATCCTTAGCCAGATCCTGGAAGCAGGTAGCTCAAGTGAGGTTGCAAACCTTTTTTTAACATCTTACACCCCACAATCAGCTACAAAGGCTAGACTGACCCAAGCATGGTACAGCTTTCGCATGAAGGATGGTGAACCACCCAATAAGTATTTTGCACGACGGGTCAGTCCAGCCTTTGTAGGTGATTTTGGGGTGTAACATGTTGGAAAAGAAATGCAACCCTCACTTGGGCTACCTGTTTTCAGGATCTGGGTAAGGATGGGCACGTACGTAATCTGATAAACCAGTATATTCCATGCCTCACGCCTTCCTAACCATGACAACGCCAAATTCCTTCAACTCTTTTACGCGTGCACCGGGACACCCTACCTTGATGGGTACACCTGAATCTATTCCTTCTAAGCAACCCCCCCCAAAAAAACGGTACGCATCCGCCCACGAAAAATCAACACCCTCTGCTGCATCTGCTCCCCATTCGTCAGAATACCATCAAACGTTGAGGGTCGCGCGCAACTCTGGCTTACACGTAACGTCCCTGCCTGTGTTGCTGATGCCCCTGGTCGCTGCTGCTGCTGCACCTGCATCACATTGAAAGCCCATTCGACACCCTGCACAACACGGTCGGCGGTCGAGTCATCGCGTCCTCGAGGATCCTGGTCCTGGGCTCGCGTCCTCTCCATCTCGTCCCTTTCTTGTGCTTTGATGGCGTTGGCTTCTCGTTGGGCTTGCTGGTCTGCTGCACGCTGCTCGGTCAACCAGCCGTGCATGGCGTCGCGTTGCCCCGGCGTGAATTCTGACAAATCAGGGAGACACGTCCTTGACCGCAGCTCGGGTATCTGGCCAATCTCCCCCGTCGTTTGGCAACCAACCGCCCGTGCTTGCGGCCGACCCGCGCAAGCATTGCGATAGCTGCAACGAGTTGGGACACGTCCATCAGTAGTGCCCTTGGAGGGTGGACACAGGCCAGACAATGCCCCCCGGATCAGCAGCGCCACGTCCAGGCGGCACCCATACAGCGCACAACCGACAGCCGTGGAAGCACTCCTGTGGGCAAGCAAACATTGTCGCCCCGTTTTCCTGTGCACCGTACTCCGTTGCCGACGACGAACACTCTGTTGCACACCGCTACGACGGCACCTACGGCAACTATGGTGACCTCGGGGACTACACCTACGAGGAACTGCAAACGGCCGCCGCCACAGTTCCAGCAGCCGTCGCAGTACGACGGCCAGCAGCAGTAACCGCCATCGCCGCCGCCGCCACAGTTCCAGCAGCCGTCGGAGTACGACAGCTACGTCCAGCAGCAGCAACCACCATCGCCGCCGCCACAGTTTCAGCAGCCGTCGGAGCACGACAGCTACGTCCAGCAGCATCAACCGCCCCCGCCGCCGCCGCAACTCCAACACCATCAACACCCTCCCAACCATGCCCCGTTCCCTTCTCATTCGCCTGCTCCTGCGCCATCTACATCTCACCAGAGTGGACTGCATCTTCTGATGGCCCGATCGGTTCCACAAGTGGGACGCCAGGTGAGTTTTAGGAAGAACTACCGGCATCATCATCACAGTATACAAAGTGACTGGTACACCATATCGCATTTGCCCCGATACTCGTACCAATCACGCACCACACAACAATATGGGGAAAAGGTGCCACTGCAAATTACCCGCCCCGCTGAAACCGAAAATCTGACACTATCCTTCGCCACTCTTCACAACCTGTACCCCGGGTATTGTTCTACGAACGTACACAACTTACAGAAGCTCCGGGTACGGGTGATACCCGGGTAAACACCGACCTCGAGGGGGCGAAAAACAACTTTAACGATGAAAATAAGTTTTGCCTTGTTTCTCTCTCTCTTTCCTCTTCCTCCCTGCTGCCCTTTATTCCGGCATGTTCCTCTCGTTCGTGTTGCCTTATGCGTACAGCAGCTATCTGTTCCCCTTGAGTATGTATGCTGTCTTCTTTTATTTAGTATAGCAACCTTTCTGATCTACCAGGTATGTGCGGCACTTTTTCTCCGTTATATTTGATACGTAGTGTGTTTCTTCTTTAGGCTGTTTCCTATGCGGTTCGATTTCGAGCTTCAGCTTTATATTTTTCGATCTAAAAAAAGAATGACCCTGCTTATGCAGTCCAAATATGCAAAATTCGACCGGAATTTTTTCGATTTGAGAATCCGATGACCAAAATCGTCGGATTTTGGGCTCGTCGGATTTTGGGCTAAAATCCGACGACTCGAAAAATGGCATGCTTTCTAAATTTAAGATGTTATCCACGACAACAAACATCAGAAAAACGATCGATGAGTTGGATGGTGACACAGCTGTATAGCGATGATGCTTCGCGCCCGACGCGCGGTCGGCGGGCGGCGCGTCCCTCCGTGGCCAGACTACAGTCGGTTGGCGCGGGCTCGGGCCTAGAGAACACGACAAGCGCACTCGGCGCGCACTTTTTCACGGATACGTACTCGTAGACTGCACTGCTGTACAGCAGCAGTAGCAGCAGTCAGATACATTTTGAAACGCAAAATACCAAGACAGCTTGACTCTAGCGCACGCGCAACGTCTCTTCGCCGCCAGACCATGGGCAGTCAGCCTTGGCTCGGACGCTTGGGTCCTACGCGCAGGGCAGCGCACCCAGCGCGTCTCTTCACGGCGCCAGACCACAACAAAAGCAGTAGGGCTTGGCGTTTGCTCGAATCTCAGTACGCGAAATGAATCTGATTTTTCCGCATAGGACGACTGTTTCGATTTGCCAATTTCACATCTAAAAATGCGATCGGGTCAAAATCTGAAGCTCAATAATCGAACCGCATAGGAAACGGCCTTTCCTGGTATTGGGTCTTCATTCTTATTTTCTGGTCTGGCTTTTGGTTGCTGTGTTCTCGTACCCGGTACGTTGGAATTTCACTTGATCACTCATTAATTTGCGATTATTGTTTTCTTGGTTTTTATCTGTCTCAGTCTGTCACCACAGAATTAGTACATACTCTCTAGGGTACGGAATCAGGACGGGCACTGGATGTCCTGCTTGGTTGGGTAGAAAGAACGATGTATGTGAAGACAACACACACGAATACATACAAAATGCATTTCGTGCGATTGGTATACTGCATACACTTAAAACCTATACTCAAGCATACCAGGTACATATATATACTACTTCACTATTACGGGCGACCATAGTAAATATAACCAAATATTGTTAGTAAAAATACGTAAATATGTAGGTTTTTGTGTGTACCGTAGGTCCTATTTACTATGGTCCCCCGTTGTAGTGTCACATGGATTTGCATTCGATTTCGACTCTGTGTGGGAACCGACCATGCTACTTGCTGCTGATCTTGCTGCTGTTGTTGTCGCCGTCTTTCGCGGTTTTCACGATTGAAAACCCGTTCCAACTTTCCCGGGAAACGATTTCCTTGGTCACAGGTTTACGACGAACCTAAGGTACCATACTGTTGTTTTTCGGTGCGTGTGCCTGACGAGACATCCTGTCAGAATGTGTAACATACCCGGCACTCCTGGGGAAAAACCCGAGCCCGTACGTGCGGGTACCCAATGTTTTAGGACAAAGGTAAACGCATGGCCGTACCCCGGGTAATGCGCCACAGTCATACAGACCCCACAGAAGTCCCGGCTACGGGTATGGAAGTCTCGTAGAACTTCACAAAAGTTCCGGCACGGGTATTAGAGTTTGCAGAAGTCACAGATGTTTCGGGTAGGTTTACGAATGTTGTATCCGTACCCGTACCCGCACCCGGGTATTTTTACACGGGCGTACCCATACCCTCGGTATTGTGACACGGGCGTGCAGAACTTACAGGAGTTCCGGGTACGGGTATGAATGCCGTACAGACCTTACCAAGGTTCCGAGTGCGGGTAATAACCGGGGAAATTACCCCGGGTATGGCTATGTTCATATCCTACAGAGCTCAACCGTGTCATGGAAAATGTGGCGACGGTGATGATCTTCCGTTTTGGTTCGGGCACTCTCCTACTGTAGTGGTACACACTTACCAGGTACAAGGTACCTGGTATATTTTATGTTTCTCCTTGGGGCATATGGTAGCAAGCTGCGTTCGGCGAACAAAGCACAAGAGAGCCCAAGACTCGCCTCTTGTCTCTCTCTTCTCACCTCTCTGCTCCCGGAACCCATGTTGATAGGCTTCTCAAGTGTAATGTGGTGTGCTCATTGGACGTACGTAACATCAAAGGTACTGGCAGCATCTACTGGCAGGCTAAGCCTGTAGGGGTCTGTAGCACACACTGTGCTGCTGTGCGAGTGCCCAGCCCCATAGCCCCATAAACAGGGTAACCACTAGTACTGCCGTTTTGTGTTTGCGAGTGTGCCGGAAGGTGTGATGCTGCGCTCCTTCTGCTTCTGTGACGCTACTGCAGTGTGCCTGGTTTATGTGGTTTATGCCTCTCTGCGAGCTCTGCCCGCCGCTGCGCTACATAAAGGCTGCCAGGTACCTGGTATGGCAGTGAAAAAAACTCCTAGTTTGTAGAAACCCCACGGAACTGCCGTGCTTGATGTGCGAGTACCGTATCCATCGCCCAAACACCGTACGTACCAGGTAGGTACAACTTTAAGAGTTACAGCGTACCAGGTACCATGTATCTTGTTGTGGTTTTTGTCCGCGGAAAAAGACACACACCTGCACTTTCCATGTCACCCGCCTCCTCTTTACACTGATGGTGCGCTGCCGCTTCTTCTATGGCGCTATACAGCATGCCTGGTTCATTTGCTACTGCTGTGTCTCTCGCTGACTGCCGCTGATCGGACGCCCCTTCAGCCCCAGCTTGGTGCCGGACACGCTGTCTGTCCGCTGCTGTTTCGCTCTCCATCTCTGAGTGCTATCCGTGTGCGCTTGTTGTGTGCACCCTCTTGTTTGCGTGCGGGGGGATTCCGAAGAGAAAAAATAATTTCCGAAAGCCTCGCAATACGTTGGACCTCCCAAGAGGACCTGTGGTGGACATCGAGTGTGGAGATATATCTCATGATCGAAAACCTGTGAAACTCACTCACTTACCAGAAAACACCCAGGAAGGAACGATGAGAGCTATGCGATCGTTGCGTATTGAGTCCAATACCGAAAACTTGGAGGTAAAACTTGGATACTCAAGAGTCTCATCGGGGTTCCTGACTTACTCGCAAGGAGATATAAAGAGGAGGGAAAATGCGGTGGAGATCAAGTTTATATTCGGGTAGCGTTTGTTTCGTAACATTTTTATTAATAGTCTTCGTACACAACATCAACAGCGTAGTACATTTGCCCACAGGCCCTTACCTGCCGAGTGAACGCAATACAATAATAGTCAATCCCATTGAGTGAACGCAATGGGAATGTCATCGCCATTGAGTGAAGGAGTGATCGGCTACTGCTGTGAACCAGCGGGACTGAAGCTTACGCGGTAATACTATACCAGGTATGTATGTAGATAGATAGATGTCTATTGGATGCGAGTCGACGAGGGAAGGAAGGAAGGAAGGGCTGACGACGTATGTATGTTCGCAATACAAATATTTGCACGAACCGTACGTAGTGGGGAGGGGAGAGGTGAGCCTGCTACGTGACCCCAGATCTCAGCAACAACATGACTAATACTGGAGAGAGAAGGGCGAAGATACAAGACATACATGAGGGGAAAAAATAAAACGAAAACGAAAAAATAGATACGAGTGCAGATGTCCTTGGAATGTTGGTGTGCTGTACAACAACTTTTTAACTACTACTGTTATTACTGTCACAGCAGCAGCATCAGCAGTAGTACGACAGGACACCATTTTATTTGCAGCAGCGGTACTTACAGCAGTACCTTGCAGTAGTACCTTAGGTACCCCCGTAAGAGACAGGACTACTACTATCTATAGGGCCAGCCTAGATTCATTCGTCCGGAACGCCTATATATAATATGTATGTATATTCATTCGTCTACTTTTCGGCTTCGGAAATGTCTATTTTTTTCCTGTAAAGCTTAGCCTGCCAGCCTGACGGTGTCTTTATTAATAAAATAATAGGCGTCGTGTGTTGTTACGGGGGACCATAGTAAATAGGACCTATGGTACACACAAAAACCTATATCTTTAAATATTTTTACAGACAATATTTGGTCCTATGTACTAAAAATAAATATGGTCGCCCGTAATACTATTACGTTCGAAGTGAGATTCCAACCCGTGTCCTCGACGACGTCGAATGTGAAGGTGCTATATACCTACTAAGCTGTATGGATGGATGGGTAAAAGATCGATGGATTACCCAGCCCAGACAGGGTAATCCTTATGACAGCTACTACTATGCTTCTAGTAGTAGTCCTCGAACAAATCATACCAGGAGGAACAGCATTATCGCCATACGTACTAGGCAGTAAGTAGTTGATCATTTGAGATGCTCAGCCTGTCTGTCCTAAAATACTGGCCCAAAGAGTGCAACCCCAGCCGTGGGATGAGAGTCCTATGTGCCAGTCAGTACACCGATGAAAGGCATTGTCGACATGTATGTGTCGTTGTCTATTGATGCTACACTTCAAAATTCCGTGAAATCTTTCGGGTCTCACGTAGTAGACGCGTACGCCCCTACCTGGTTCGTTGATTTGTACATACATACCCGTGGGTTGATTGAACATGGCAATCCATCTTTTTTCAGTCGTGCATGCGAGGTCGAAATGTCGGGATTATGCTACGTATTAATAGTAGATACAGGGCGATGCCCCTGAGGATGGTTTATTTGGGTGTGTTTGTGGTTGTGCAGGCGGTCGTAGAAACAACGAATAACAACAAATGAATAATAACTGTTTTTGTACGTACAGAGAAAAATACGAGATAAACTCAAACGACACACACGGGTCAGATGGAGCAACTCGAAACCCTACATACGTGCGTAGCGCCATGTCTCGAGCATCTATGATAGAGTGGTAGTAGCGGGTGTGTGAACGGTTGGGCACAGACAGGTGGGTGGGTGGGTGGGTTGGGAGCGGTGGCCACGGGAAGAGATTTACATGCTTGGGGGGAAAAGAAGAGAAGGGTCACACGAAAAAGTCGCCAAAAATAAACCTGGTAGAAACTAACAGAGTAGGTCGAAAAACCGCGGCGGCCGACGTAAGAGGAGCACGGGTTCTTTGGGGAAGAGAACAAGTGGGTACGTCTAGGCAAGCCTACTGCACACACTGTAGACGGAGTGACTGACTACGATGAGGTAATGCACACACCACGACGACTTCGACCAGAGTCAGGATTATGTTTTTTTTCTTGTTGGCAAAGCTGCCATCCCCTTCCCCTCTCCGTGCATCGGTGCCCACAGCCTCTGTCTGTCGTGGTTGAACCCTTCCCGCTCCGTGCTCCGGCGCCTACGGCCCCTGTCGTAGTTGAAGTCTTCGCGTGTCGCACTCCCGCTCTAATATTTTTCCGTTCATACTATCTCCATATAGAGAAGTCCGCTTTGTGTCCTTCGACCGTCTTCACTATATTATTGTGGTCTTCGTTGCTGCACGTCATCCGTCGAACTTGATGCCGTACCCCTAACTATTGGCTAGTAGCTTATCAGGCACGCCGCCACCTCCACCCACTCGTAGTCCTTCCCCCAGTGTAGCCGTGCCCCCGGCCAACTCTCCCATGCACCACCCTCTTCGGCAGGCGTTCGCCTCTCACCGGAGCAACGAGACCCGCTGATAACAACATGTTTCATGTGCCCGTCGTAAACTTCGATGCTCTCGAAGTCTGTCTTTCGACGAGAGGCGCCGGGCCGCCCGCTACGATCGAGGGTAGCATTTTCTAGACCGAAACATTTTGCCCGACGGACGGTAATCCCCAATCGAAGAAGCACTGCTCCCGACATGACTGATCCCCATATTTTGTTCCGCACATAGTTCTTCGAACCTCATCTACAGCAGTAGTACAATAAATACGGTCGAGAGGATAAGCGTCCACATTTCTATCACAAAGTTGCCAGGTTTTCGGGGGAGATTCGGTGCTCCTCGGATGAGGACGCTTGTTCCAAGAGGGGTGGATTTGTTTGGGTCGAAAAAATGATGCCTGTTGGGAGGGGCACCTTAGCCGCTGTCGGGGCCCCGAGGAGCAACGTACATAGTGCCTACCAGGTACCTGGTGTGTAGCCTCTCGCTTCATGCGGTTGGTGGTGTATAGTAACAGCAGTATGGTAGTGGTACTCCAACCCATCTCATGGTACCGAGAGATTATTTCTCCTCTCTGTTCACCATAATGAGGCTTGTCTGTGTATTGTGTGAGAGTTTAGTCAGCAGTACTATTAATAGCCGAATACAAGGAATGGCAGTGTTCGGTTCTATCAATCATCAGTGAGCGGCATGCGCCCAAGCAGTACATTTGCGAAGCCGTGCCGCTACGATTCCTTTCGATGAAACTCGGACAACCAAGTCCTATAATCACCCCCCAACCACGGAGTGACCATCGCTGTACGTATTCATCACTTGTTACCGTCATTTGAGGCGTTCTACGATAGAGGTTCACCCTATTTTTTCTGAGGCTCCTCGCTTGACCTGAAGGAGGCTCCACACCTCACCCAAAAACTGACCTCAGAAAAAAATCGTATTGCATTGCATCCCGATGATTAATCTCATGGCCCAAGTGTACCAAAAGGTCATCTTTTTTTCAACAAGATTTTCATTGCGTCGATTTGAGTTAAGGAGCCACGTCATCCAGAAAACAAAATAAGCGGAAATGTGCTACTACGGGGGACCATAGTAAATAGGACCAAATACTGCTAGTAAAAATAGTTAAATATATGGGTTTTTATGTATACCATAGGTCCTATTAACTATGGACCCCCGTAATACCTCTACTCTATCGTAGAACGCGTCAACTCGGCACCCAGATATCTACTCGTCCCACCCCACGCCACAAGCTCTTCTAAATCCCTCTTATCTGATGTTACTCCTAAAAGAACTTTCCTATGGCTACCGATCGCGCTTCTGCTAATATAAGAACTTCTCATTTTGTGGCCATATCTCCGTTAAGTCTATCCGCCGTGGAGAACATTCCTAAAAGAACTTTACTCGCGATTAACGGAATATCCGCCGGGCTGATCCGTTCTTTGGATTATTCTCGTATTCCTGATACTGCAAAACTGCTGACTGTATTATCTGTATCTATAGCCTACTGGTATATGAATACTTCACTCATATCACACGAAGATGTGGGACGTAAAAACGCCCCCCCCCTACTGTAGTACTATTACTCGCCGCCATCGGATGCATGAAACCACAGGGATGCACCTACTACGGGAGTCCATAGTTAATAGGACCTATGGTATACATAAAAACCTATATATTACCTATTTTTACTAACAATGTTTGGTCCTATTTACTATGGTCCCCCGTAATAATATTTTCCCGAGACTTCTCGCTAGAGGAGCTCAATATGCCACCCAGCCACGGCTTCATGCATATATTAGTGTACGCTGAACCCGACGAGCCCCACCACCACGGCCACCGACGAGGTCTACATCGAAATATATTGAAAAAACAAAATATGATGGGTAGTAAGTAGTTCCTGATTTCACAAGCCCCATGAGTCCGAAGTGGTTTGTTTTGCCTTAGAGGTTAGGAGGCAAAACTGTGCCATACATATACCCTCAGCGTGGGACGCGTCGTCGGGTTGCACTTTCGTTTGTTTTCTTCTCAAAAGTCAGTATTTTGGGGTGAGGTACACTTTACAGCAGTAGACGGAGCCAGAAGAAAAACCGTACCAAGTACGTCCACCCCTACTCGTATATCGTAGCATGTGTCTAGAAGAGTCCCAGAGATTTATAGGTGCTGCCTCCACCGGAGCACATGCGCCTGTCTCTGCGTAGGACGAGTGCGATCGTCGCGCCTTTCCTTGTCCGCCAGGCAGCCGGAGTATCGAAGTAACACGGAGTGATGGATCTTCCGTAGCTTGTCACACAGGGAGCCGTAGTTGAGCTCCGCGTGAAACGCACGCATAGAGGAGGGTAACCACCAGCGGCTTCTCCTGCACATCCACGTGTCCAGCTGCAAGGCTCGCACGCCATGGCAGTAGTCCTGCAATCTGCAGAACCCGTACGTGTTTTCACCTTAGCCCCTCCGGGGCCCGATGCGCCGACCTGAACAATTTACAAAGTTTGGTGCTCTTACGGGGGACCATAGTAAATAGGACTTACGGTACACACCAAAACCTACGTATTTCCCTATTAGTACTCCCAAAATTTGGTCCTATTTACTATGGTCCCCCGTAAGTAGTAGTAGTAGTAGTAGTAGTAGTAGTAGTAGTAGTAGTAGCAGTACAGGAAGACCATGTTGCGACCGTGCCGTACGAGTGATGACATTATAACTTGGACACAGTATTGATACCTGGTACTAATGTTTATCAATTCCCTAACTACGCGGTGACCGTTTCTGTAGTCGTCACTTACTTAGCCATCAATTTTTTAGTCTGAAGTCCCAAGATCGGTGCCTTCGCCGATACCGTACCTACCCCGCCTCCTCAAATGCACAATCTCGTTTGTTTCGACTGGTGTTACGGTAAGAGCACTGCCCCCGTTGTCACGGGGATGCGTGCTACGATAGGAGTATGCTGGTGGATTTGCTACTCCGTCAATCGCAACAAGTACGTAACCTCGTTCAGGCAGAAAATATACTTTCTGAATGACGGTGCTCCTTGATCCAAAATCGTCGAAATGCCATTCATTCATTTTTTATTTTTTATTTTCAGAAATATTTTGGTTGTTGGTTCCCTAAGGTCAAGGAACCTTTCATCGGGTTGCGCTTCCGTCTTTCTAGAAAAAACAGTTCTCGAGCGAGGTACATACTAGGCTCTTCAAAACGGGAATCCTCATAAATCAAACGGTGCACGTCTGCCTTAGGATAAATGTGTTTGCTCTGCGGCGTTTGGCGTCAGCCGGGAGAATGGCTCTGTGTACCTTATGCAAAATTGGACATACAAAATAGTTTTTGGTTGGCGCCGTGTAGCATAGCAAGCAATGCCATGGTAGGGCGGCGTATCGTGAAATTACGTATCTTTATACCAGAAATGTTTCAAGGCTGCAGATATATAGGTCGGTTACTCGGCCAGGTACTGTAGCTCCGAGCGGCTAGAAAGAAAGGGCTTAAACGGTGACCCCCCCTTAGACCGTACCCCCAGTCTTTCAGTGTCTGCCCCGCTTGAGTAACTATGGACAACACTTCTTACAAGCGGTTTGTCTGCAGGAACATGAAATATTCGTATTAGCCTCCGACGCGTGGTATGTTCAAGGCATGCCTTACCGCCCTTTTTATCAAACGTTTGCCCGACTGACCGCGGTCTCTTTAACCCAATATCGTCGGAGTATGCTACCATTTTTTTGCTTTACACACTACAGCAGTAGTGCTCGTGATACATGCCGTACCTGTGAATAGGCTTTCGGGATTGTTCGTCGCGCTGCGCTTTTGCCAATTCTCCAAACCAGTCTGGGTATATGGAGCCCCTGTACTGCAAGAAAGTAAGAAGCCTCAGAAAATCCAGGCGCTGCCCCCTGAAAGGCAAACACGAGTCAGTCCGAAGGAAGAAAGGTAGGGCTACAAAACGCCGCGCAAGCCGTCACGATCAGCACCGCTACTATCCCCTGCAGCCCCTGCCGGTGAACCGCGATGCTACGCCCGCGTACTGACGCATGCTACTATACGGGTGCACCTACACCTATATGGGATTTTCGTCGCTTAAGAGCGGTTCTGTATCTCGCCCATTTACATAATCTCGGGGGGAAATGAAACCGCAACCCGACGGTCTAGGTGTACAACGGACATCATGTCGGGCACAAAAGGTGTGTCAACGATATGTTGCGTGGAGTGTCTTAGACAACCCTTTAAGTATCGCAGTCCCGGTTTGGCGACAACCTAGTTAAAAATTCGAGTGGTTTGTCCCCCAAAACGGGACTGCAATCCTAAAAAGATGAAGGAGCACCGACAGTCCCAGTGACAGTCAGCCCAAAAATATCCCTATCGTCCTACTGTAGCACGTCTGCATCCCGCACTTTCTATGAACTCCTACTCTTGCTGCACGTCGACCTTTGCAGCCCGTGCGCTACTGCCGCTGTACCCAGCCTCTTCCCCCCCTCCTCTATGATGTGTTTGAAGTCACATTCACGTTGTCTACGGCGGCTTCAATATAGTTAGGAAACATGTCTGAGTCGTGGCACCGTGACTAACAACACGTGTATGTGCAGTGGCGGGAGCAAACGCTCTTCTTGCCGGAGATCTTGGTCAAAAATGTCCGAGCACGCGCCTGAAACCACCCGCACACGTCACGCGCTCGCATGACGTCGTGGAATTGGCGGATGGCTGTGAGTATTCCCCGGGGTTACGCAAACTCCGAATGGAGCAGGCCGCAGGAGATTTCGGTCGGGCGAGTTCGTATCATGACCTGGTCAAATAAGTGAAAAACTTGTGCAGGGTGGTGTCCTTCTTGCTGGTCGGCTCCTGCAGGCATTTTGTCGTTGGCGTCTAATCCACCGTCGAGAGCCGCCGTCGAAATTGTTACCGGGCGGTATGCCTTCTCGTCCGCAGTATAGTCACTGAGGCGGCCTCGGATGCTTTTGCTGGATCTCTTGCCGGCGTGCGCCAGGATGGAGGTGCCTCTTGAGTGTTGCCACGCTCGGACCCACGAGAAAACAGCAGTACGTCCAGTTCACAGCGAAAACGACGGCTCAGATTTAACGAGGGATGCAAACATAAAGTGCTGCTAGGTAATGGAATATGCTGAGCGGCAGTAGTGACATCAAATCCTGAACAAAGCCTATTATTGCAAACGTTTGCGTCAATGGTATACCGTTCCAGCCTCGCTCAACGTAAGACAGACGTTGGTGGGCGGGAGCAGGTCACCACGAGTACCACCGTCTAGCGAGAGAAGTCATTGTTCTTCGCGACAGTAAACACATTGTGCTGCACGTTGAGCTACATCCTCAATATGGTCACCGATAGTATAGCATTGGTGTGTACAGTAATGCGACATGCGTTAACATGTTGGTAGTTAGGAACTGCAGTCTCTGGGATATTTTTATGCAATTCAAGAGATTGCAGTTAGACATTATTGCTTTGTGCTCAGCGGGGAACGCCTCTCAAGCTGCTACTAATATATACCAGGTATATATATATATGAGCTTTTAAGAACCTACTTGTATGCTCAACGTTGACATCATAATAAGCCGCGAGCCTTAGCTTCAATATTAGGAGATTCTTGACTGCTGTCGCGTACCGTATCAGCCCCGCACACGGTGGTGTAGTGTAGACCGATATTCTCCAAGCATGCCCCCCTGCTTCGGAACCTTCCTACGATGGGGGTACGAGCCTGTACTTCAATGAGCCTGTTTACTTAAGGGCCTCCGTATCTCACCCACAACCCTATACATTTGACTCATCCCACGGTAGGTAGGGGTGGCACGTTTTTTTTCCTTCTGAGGCAATGCTTTTTGACCGGTTGAGCTCCCCAAGGGAGCAACTACTACAGTATTCTTCCTGTCGGTATGATTATTTTACTACGTACATTATCCCACTCTGCCCCTAAACTAAAAGGATTGTTTTTATTGATTATTATCAATAGTACGTAGATGGTCCCTATTTTTCGGGACAGAGTGGTATTGGTTTTGAGACTTTTGATAGAGCGGCTAGAAATCTTGGTCGTGTATTGCGCGAACAAAACGTCTTCGGAGTCATTCATTTTTCCGGCGATATCGTGAGCTCATCGTGTGAGGACTTCAAAAAGTAAGGCGCACTCCGTACCGCGACTTTGCTCGTCAGTACGACATCTACTGCAGGCTTGACTCAACGGACGAGCCCCTGGCCTACGTGCTGACGAAATACACTCACTGTGCAGTCGACATGAGATGTGTACTCGGGTGGTTGGTCAATTGGGGGTCTCCGTCATCCAGAAAAAAATGTCGGCCGAAAAGCGCTACCGCTATCGAGGCACGGGTATTTAACTGTGTACTTTTATATGTTTCTACTTTGCTGGCGTATGGGAACCGCCCCGTCGAATTTTCAACGGATACACACATATGTTTTATTTATCTTTTTTGTGGCATGCCACGGCAAAGCCCGTGGATTACCACCGGCCATGGCGCTGCCGCCGCGGCACGTGCAACGGTTGTGCCCACGGACGCTGCCGTGGTACTTGACAGGGCATCCACCGGCAAGCTCCGCGGCAATGTCCACGGCGAGACTCCGCGGCAAACACCACTGCAAGACTCACGGCAGGGTCCGCGGCGGGACTGTCTACGGCAAACCCCACAGAAGGGCCCGCGGCAATGAGTAGGGCGATGTCCGCGGCAATATCTGCGGGAAGGCCCGCGCGTATCGCCGCAGCAAGGCCCACGGCAACACCTACGCCCCCCTGACCCCACCCAGACCTGATCCCACCCGGACGTGACCCTGTCCACGAAGGTGCAGAAACACTATTAACTCCCCGCAGGAGCCGCCAGAGGCCCACCCAGGTCCCTGCTCCCGCACAACACTGACCCCACCCGGGACCGATGCCACCCCACCCCGGATGCGTTCAGGCCTGAGAACTCCCGTGGTTTCGGCCGTGGTTCTTGCCGTGGAGTCTTGAGGCGGACATCGCCGCTCGCTTTGCCACGGATCTTGTCGTGGGCCCCGTCGCGGACGTTGCCCGGGGTCTTGTGGAGGGCCTGGCCGCGAGCCTTACCGTGGACATGGCCGCGGTGCTTGCCGTGGGGCTTGACGTGGACATCGCCGTGGGTATTGCCGTGAAAAGCTGTGGGTATGGTGGTGACGTACCGTGGGCCTTGCCATTTATCGTGGGGCTTGCCGTGACGTGTCGTGAGGACTGCCGTCACGCTTGCTTGTGTGGGCTTGCCGCGGCAGCCGTTCCGCGATATGCTGTGGAAAAATTCGGAGGCCGCCATGAGAGTAGTGAGTATTCCCCGGCACGCCATGGGAAACTGCCGCGGCACTGCCGAGAAAAACTTCAAACAATGTACATCCCTGGTATTTTTTCCCTGAACGACAACCAAGCCCAGCGCTCAAATCACCACAAACACGAGCTACGAGTGTGTGTTCGTGGATCCATTCGTTCGACTCCGTCTGTGGTTAAGGGCAAGACTTGTGCTTCCACACACCTCGGATAGATCGTCGTTCACCACGTTCACGTTCTAGATACTTCACGGCGGGTATACTCCCTATTAAGTTGTATGATCCAGCTCATGTTGCCAGGTGGGACAAGTATAGCCTGCTTGATCCAGCACATGTTTCCTGAGTTGGATCTTATCTGCCCTACAAGGCAGGTCCTGCACAGCCCTTCAGAACGGTAGACGATAAAAGACTCAGATGATCTAGATCACGATCTATATCTAGATCATGCAGATCATGATCTGTCTGACGTGCGAAACGTTCAAGCCTCACGGCCGACCCGAGGACACTCGAGCTTTAATTTTCCCTGTGCCCCCGCTCCTCCAAGGCTGCCGGCCTCACATCGACCCCCTCGCGTCTTCACTGCCGCGTGCAGCCTATGCGGGAACGTGAGTTGTCTCTAGCTGAGCGGACTGGCCTGAATCAATACCCGCCGGCGCCGGCGCCTCCGTCGATTGTCCGCGGAGGCGTTCTGCGATAGAGCTCCACCATAACTTTGTTGACGCTCCTACGCCCTGTCACGGTATAATGCGGAATTCAACGGGGATAAACATGTCATTACGGGGGACCACAGTAAATAGGACCAAATTTTGTTAGTAAAAATAGGGAAACCATAGAGGTTTTTGTGTGCACCGCAGGTGCTATTCACTATGCTCCTCCGTAATAGTATGACCGATGCTACACGCATCTCGTATGCGCACGAAGCCTTGGGCAGACGACAAGCCCCCCAGGTCCAGCCGAGGCCTATGAGGGTTGCCACGTCGATCGAGTCCCTGATGAGTGCCCCGTTAGGGGTCACCAAAGAGTGGCATCCGGCCAGGATACGCGTGGGGGCAATCAGTGGCACGTCAGTGCTATGTCCCCCCATACCAATAGTCCAACGGTCGATGCCTGGTACGTCAGATTTCCAGGATTTCCAGGATTTCCAGGATTTGCAAGGATATTGTTTTCGCTTAATTTTTCGTCTTGCATGTTTTCCTTTCTTCCCAAGTAAGTGAAATTTAACTTCCCTGATGTTTTAGCTTCTGGAGAAATTCATACATTGTAGCAGAACGCCTCCGTATCTTGATAGAAATTTCACGTATTTTACAAAGGGCAAATGCCAAAATCAGGTACATACTAAAACCAAGGAACAAACGAGCGCTACGAGCGGTGTGATGTCCGTGACAATCCGGTAAAAACAGAATGCGCCTAAAGCACTAAGCGTGCCACATGGCATCCAAAATCTGAATCGTTTTGTTTTCTCCAGGATGTAGGTACCACGGGCTTCACTTGGTCCTGCAGAGAGTCACTATTAGTATGCTTCGTTTGTTTCGCCACGGCGGGAGTGCCGAGAAGAGTATTTACTCTGGCGCCCCTCCCCTCGTTGACAGCTATAAAGCCTCCAGACCGTCCTCGCGGAACCGCCTGCTCGGCACGAAATTATCTTGCCGTACCAAACCTGAGACCACCTCGACGCGGGGTGGTGCAGACGAAATGCCGTGTGGCCATGGTGCTGTAAAGACTGCTGTAAACATAGAAAACAACAGAGTACACACAACAACTATTAATAACTGAAGTACATCGCACACCCCAAAGGAGAAAAATTGAAACCAGCGTACGCATGTATGCATGTATATACGTACTCTTACGTACGACGTACGATTACAGAGTTTATACGTCAATACAGAAGAATTTCAACTGAGGGAGGGCAGACGCATACGGAGAGAAAATACAGTGTACGTGTGGCCTCTCTGATTGGTTCAAAGTTGGCCAAAATCAGTTGAAAGCTAGTCAGAGTAGAAAAAATCAGGTATACCTTGGCTTTTTCTAGCCAAAATCAGTTACGATGTCAGCCCGGCCAATTGCAGGGCTCCAGGGGTGTGTTTTGTACTTGTTTTTGAGCATGCAACTGAGTTTGGCCGAAAAGTGGCCAGGTATACCTGATTTTGGCTAAAACCTATTTTACAAACTCCAGAAATTCTGGGAAAAAAAAAAAAAAAAAAAACTCTACGATCATGAAGGGCCTTAATTTAGAACAGCGCTCCCGTCGTGCGGACAAAACACTCGAAATTAGAGTCAAATACATGCTTCTGAACAGTGAAGTGGACATAGTAATGAGGACCGAATATTTATGCCTAGTAAAAATACTGGAATATATAGGGTCTTGTGTATTGGCGGCTATTATGGGGGGACATAGCAATCAGGACCGAATATTATGCCTGGCAAAAATACTGGAACATATAGGTTCTTGTGCATATAATGGGTCCCCATTACTATGGGCACGATTAATAGTGCTACCCTTTAACGGGGGGGGCGTACCCTCATTTACACTACCGTAGTTTCGTCACTTGGGCTGTTACAGGGGACCACAGTAAATGGGACCAAATTTTGCTATTACGGGGGTCCATAGTTAATAGGACCTACGGTACACACAAAAACCTATATATTTACCTATTTTTACTAACAAAATTTGGTCCCGTTAACTGTGGACCCCCGTAATAGTAAAAATAGGGAAATATAGAGGTTTTCGTGCGTACCGTAGGTCCTATTTACTATGGTCCTCCGTAAGAGCGGCTATGTATCCCACTCAACATTTAAGGCGAACATAGTTCGTCGGCGCAGAGAAGCACCAAAAAACAAAACCATGGGGGGGCGGTCGGTGCATAGGTATCATATCGTGGAACAAAAAAGAGCGCGGCCAAGAGATGAGGGTGCCAAGGTGGTTGGTCGCTCGGCCGAGTGGGTCTCGTCGTCGGCTAAAAATATTGGGTAAAAAAGCGCCTCCCCTATATCTCAGCAACAGGTCCAGTGCCGAAGAAATTGGGGCAGCCGACAAGAACACTGAAAAACGAGATGTACGACTACCAGTGAAAAAGCACCTGTTGACTGAATAAAAACTGTGTGCGAGTTACTACGATCGACTTCTCACTGGCAGAAACATTGGTGCTTGGTCGCCAGTTTCTTTCGACGTATTCAACCATGTTGACCGAATATATCACCTCTACTACTGAGATCGCCACAGTAGTAGTGCATCCCGTTCGTCGTGTACACGAGGAAAAAAAAGGGGGGTACTGCCATGCTGCTCTGCTGCGTCGCTTTTGATGTTGGTTGTCACGCTGCTGGTGGTGCCATTGTGGTCGCTGCTGCTAGCGGCTTCGCTTCTGCTGCGGCTGCCACCGCTCCTCCCGTAAACAAAGCAGGACATGTGGGGTCCGGTCCGGGAAGCTTATTGCTGCCGTGCGGAAAAAAAAAAAAAAAAAAAATGCCTTCTTTCAGGTGCACACCGCTCGCCGAAAACTGCGTTCAAGCAAAACGCTCGCATTCGTACGGCGCGTACCGTTTTTGATGGGACGCCAGTCGTTGGCATGCGGTGCGTCCAGTTTCCGACCAATTCCATGCATTTCAAGAGCAAGCGGTTTGCAGTGTTGGGAGAAAATTCTCCTTGCTGCTCGAGGAAAATTCTTGTAACCTGCCCTACGGCGTGTAACCGCTCGGTGAAAATATTTCTTTATTCCACGGCGCGTTAAAGTGGGTGATATGGGGGGCGGGTATCCGCCCCCAACGCGAGGTGCAAAGCGGTGCGTCTCAACCATTCGAGACGGCAGATACTGCCCGTAGCGTAGCCGAGGGCCGAGCCGAGCCGCAAACTCGGCGAGGGCCCATCCTCGCGTACCGCCCGCGGGTAAGGCCCCGCCTACCCCCCTCGCCCCATCTTCGCGCTAGACCCGGCAAGCATTGACGCCAATTCTAGTGGGGGGGGGGGAAGGGAGGCAGGGCAGCGGCAGACAAACAAAACCAAAATCAACAAGAAATACAGGAGAGAAAAATATACTACTGCCAACTATTACACTCAGATACACGCACACAAGTACACACAAGTGAGAACCAATCAGACCCAATCCTCCACCCCATTCATCTCCAGCCTCCCCCAGCCCCAGCCCCCGCCCCCTCCCTCTCCTCCCCAACCGAATCCGTGCCTCCAACTTGACCAGGCAAAAAAAAAAACCGAGTTTATCTCGACGAATAATGACACCCTCAAGTCGCCGTCGCCGCCCCTCCGCCCCCCGCCTCCGCACTCCCCTCCGTGGCCGCCGCAGTGGTTCCGTCACTGCCCGCCCCCCCTGCCGCCGCAGAAGCTTCCACTTCCGCGTTAGGGTCGCCCGATGTCGGCGGATTCGCCATGGCCGAGGCGGCCGCGGACAGATTTACGACGTTTCCTCCCGCTGGCGTGGTGGTGCCCGTTGCGCCAGTTGCGCCTGCCGCTCCGGCGGCGGCGGCGGCGGCGGCGGCGCCCGCGTTGCCAGCCCCGGCTACGCCAGCCGCGGATGCCGTTGCCGTCGTCGCCGCCGCCGCCGCCGCCGCCGCTGTTGTTGGTGCTGTCGCAGTAGAAGCCGCGGCTGTTGCGGCAGCGGAGGAGTTGTTGGCGGCGGTGGATGCGTTCGCGGTTGCCGCGGGGGCGGCGGCGGCGGCGGTGGTGGTGGTGGTGGTGGTGGTGGTTGTTCCGTTGCCCCCGGTGGTTGGTGCCGCGGCTGCTGCCGCTGTCGCCGTTGCTCCCGCTGTCACTGCACCGTTGTGGTGCTGCGACTTGTTTCCGGGCCTGTGGAGGGGAGGAGGGAGGGAGAGGGAGGCGGAAGCGGAAGCGGAAGCGCGGAATACCATATAGGAGGGAGCGGGGGGGGGGCAGAGGTCGTATTCAGTCGTTGGTTGTCTCAAGTCATCTGACCATGGACCAGGCATCTCTTCCGAGACGGAGCACCGTTCGCACTCCTAATAGAGACGCCCCCAACTTTCGCTCGGGCGCTCACTACGTTGGTTCTAAAGATTATATTGAAAAATAGGTCATCAGTATATCTCCTTCCTGTCTCGCCGTCTGTGACCACCATCTTGGGGCGCGGGGGGGGGGGGGGGGGGGGGGGGGGGGGGGTAGGGCAGAGGGTTTGATGACGTTCGGTGGTCGCTTCGTCATCGAGCACGCACGCATACACATACAACAGCAAGCAGGTCGTAGGGCAAAGAAGTAACTACTGAGCATAAAGCACAAGGGATAGCAGCTTTACCACGAATACCACGAAGGTACAGATAAGGACGACAAGACGACGCTGCACAAAACAGGCGTTCGCACGCGGGTTCGAAGCTCACGCAAAAAAACAAGCGCACACAGGGGCATACGAACAAATGGGAACTCGCACACCCATGCACCTACGCGTACATGCCTTGCGCGCACGCACATGCACACGCACGAGTATACAGGAAAATAGACAAACACGGAGACACGCCCAGAAAATAGGCGTTTTTCACGGGTACGCGCGCTTTCAAACACACGCATACACATCCGTACATACGTACGCACATAGAAAAAAAAACATGCCCGCAGTACGCGCGCACGCGCATACAGCATACGTACACAGGCGAGAATGGTCAAGCACGAATATATTTGCACAAGAAACGACCAACAAAAATGCGCGAAGATAAACGACACGCATAATAAATGCGTGCACACAAAAAAACGTGCATCCAAAAACTGACTACAAACGCGCATACAAAAACCGACTACACACGCGCATACAAAGCCATACATGCATGAGCGCGCACGCGCCCACGCGCATGCAACACACATACGCAGGCGCGAGTAGTCACATCCGAATACAGACACAAATCGAAGCATGCGCAAACGAACGACCTTAAATGCGCGCACACAACGACACGCATACATACGCACATACCACCCGGGCACTCCAAAACGAATACACACGCGACCACATATAACATACACACACAGAGTCAAACAGACTCAACACCAATATTTGCACAAGATAGGCGCATACCACACGCACACGCACACACTCGCGCATACAACAACACGCAACATGCCAACATACGCGCGCATTAAACACGCGTACAAAACACAAAAAAAAACTAAGCACGCGAACCGCTTGCCTATAAATTCCGGTCTGATTTCCGCCGTAGCCGTAGAGCTGCCCGGAGAACTTTCCCTCGAATTTTCCCTTGTCGAGGTTTTCGACACCATTGAAGTACACATCCGCCACCTTAAGAAACACCTGAAACGCCAGAGAAAAAAAAAAAAAAACGAGGAAAGGGGGAAAAAAAAAAGAAGCGATGGTTAGTGCATATTCGGGGGTGTAAAATCGTGGGTAGCTTGGCAGAAGAGGGAGGGGGGTGGTCGGGAGATGGGGGCTACAAACAAGTAAGGCGCCCATTCAGCCTGCCTCTCGGCAACAAGAATACCAATAACAAACGAACGCTAAAAAATCGTACAGAACAGAAAAACTACAACAACAACAACAACAACAACAATAACAGCAACAACAGCTACGGCAACAGCATAGAACCCGTGGCACTTCGATCGTTAAGCCCTTTAGTACCGCAGTCCCGTTTTGGGGACAAATCACTTGGAATTAGACCGGTTTGTCCCCTAATCGGGACTGCGGAACTAAAGGGGTAAAAGTTACTTGCATGTACTAGACTCTGATGGTACTTTTTCCTGCAGTTTCTTTTTTGACGCAGGAATTGGCCTACTGTATAGCAGGTAGCTATTGCGGGGGATCGTAGTTAACAGGACCTACAGTGTGGTATACATAAAAACCTGTATATTTACCTATTTTTACTAACAATATTCGGTCCTGTTAACTATGGTCCCCGGGTAATAGCAGCTATCAATAGCAACAAATAGCAACAGCAACAGCAACAACAGCAGCAGAAACAATATGGCACTGTAATCGCAAAACACTATTACGGGGGTCTATAGTTAACAGGACCTATGGCATGCATAAAAAGCTATATATTTAGGTATTTTTACTAACAATATTTGGTCCTGTTTACTATGGTCCCCCGTAATACCAGGAATTAATCGCTTTATCTTCTCGCCGCTGCCATTATCTTCCATGCAGCTTATTTCTCGATGCCGCCGGAAAGGACATACCAGGCAGCCAACCACCAACAGCAACAGCCTATGCTCACTACAAAATGAATTTTCTCTTGACAAAATCAACTGACCTAAACCAGGTAGCCAATACCAGGCAGTTAACAGTGACTAGCAATAATACAAAACAAAGCACGCGCTCTGATCGTGAAACAGTGACTGCATCTAGACTCTGAGGTGGACATCTTCTCGCCAAGGTCATCTTCTCTCATGGAGTTTCTTGCTTGATGCAGGAACTGATCTCACCAGCAACGGCAACCGACAACTAGCGAACGACAACCCAGGTTCGGATATAAACGCACACCGCAACAGAACGAGGGCGCACGAAAACAAACCGACACACCGCTAGACTTTCCGAGGTCTGGGCAGGAAACGCGCGCGCGAAACGAAACAAACAAAAAACGAGCAAACAGAAAAACAAGCCCCCGAACAAACAAATAGAGAAACAAACACAACAAACCAACCATCCAACCATCCAACCAACCATCCAACCACTCATCTAACCAACCAACCAACCAACCGACCAACCAACCGACCAACCAACCAACCGATCAACCAACCAATAGACAAACAAGCCCCCGAACAAGCAAATAAAGAAACAAGCACAACGAACCAACGAACTAACCGACCAACCAACCGACCAACCAACCAACCAACCAACCAACGGACAAACAAGCCCCTGAAAAACAAATAAAGAAACAAACACAACAAACCAACCATCCAACCATCCATCCAACCAACCAACCGACCAACCAACCAAAGAACCAACCGACCAACCAACCAGCAAACCAACCAACCAACCAACGACACGTTCTACGATAGGGTATATTCCCAGTCACACTTTTAGGCCAAGCCATTTCTGGCGGATGGGCCTTCTCAGCCACAGAACTGCGCAACATCGTTTCGCGATTTGACTATATTTTTCGATAGAGCCCTAGGCCATGCCATTCTTGCATATCGGGCAAACAGTCCAATTTTTCTCAACTCCTTAAGAACCGCAGTCCGGTTTTGTGGACAAACTACTTGAAATTTGAGTGGATTCTCCCCAAAACGGGACTGCGGTTCTAAAAGGGGTATAAATCCGTTGTTCGGTGTCACTGGTACAGACATCTTCTCAAGCAAGGAGCCTCGTAAAATTCTCAGAAAATACTAGGCGCATCCCCCCTGTGGCATGGGTCCACAACCAACCAACGAACCAACCACTTAAGGGAGCGCAGTCCCGTTTTTTTTTTTAATTGGTTTGTCCCGAACACGGGACTGACTGCGTTTTTTGCCCCAAAAAGGGTGTTTTTTTTTGTTTTTTTTGTGCTTCAGGTGAGCGTTATGATGGAGTTCCTCAACCCTCTCGAGGCTGCAGAGGGGGGGGGGGGGGGGGGGGGGGGGATATACTCGATAGCAGAGATACACTTGATGTCATGCATGGCCGTAGTCGTATGACCATAGACGCTCGCATCCCTACACAATGCAGGGACGGAGCATGCATGTCGTTTTTTTTTTTTTTTTTTTTTTTTTTTTTTGGGGGGGAGAGGGGAGATTGACGACCAAAAGAGGCGAGCGCGGCAACGGCAAACTGTGGCTGTTTTCGGGGGTGGGTGGTACAATGGTTGGTTTCCGAGTTACAACGCGAGCGATCGTACAGATAGCACGGGTTGGGCGGGGGGGGGGGGGCGCAAACTATATTTTCGCCCGCACTGTTCGTCGCTTTCTGGGGGTTTCCCAAAAGGTGGAGGCGAGGAGAGTCCGAAAAACACGCCTGGTAGGTGATACTATTAGAAGGGTCCATAGTTAATAGGACCTACGGTGTACGTAAAAACCTATATATTTTCCTATCTTTACTAACAATATTTGGTCCTATTTACTATGGTCCCCCGCAATAGCGAGTATCCCTCGGTGTGATACCGCAGCATGCATGGAAGAACGGCTTCCCTAACATGTCGACCGAGCCCAGTCCAGACCAGGCCGTCAGTGTTAAACACTCGCCTGTTCGGTGAGCAAACTGTCACTGCCCGCCTGATGCATGGGTCCGATCCTTTCCACCTGAAGAAAAAAAAAAAAAAAAAAAGGAAAACAATACACCCGGTTAACGCAGGGGTATTTGAAAAACGCGGCGACGATATACGTCAGTTCTCTCTACTCCCAGGCAATCTTAGTCCCCAGCATTTTGCTGCTAGACACGGTGGGGGCATATTCGATGTCATGCATGGCCGTAGTCGTATGACCATAGACCCTCGCATCCTTACAATGCCGGGACGGAGTAGCACGTCAGGTTTTCACCGACCAGGCAGACATTGCTTGCACCAAGCGCGCAGGCGGGGGGGGGGGTGTTCCCGATTTCATGTAGTATGGCCTTTAGATATATGAGCATAGACACGGGGGAGGGGGGGGGGGGGGGGGGGGGATGATACGAAAATCAAATATTAACAAATGTAAAAATTCTAGAAAAAAAGGTGGTTCATAAACTTCGTCCAGAAATGTCACCAGTATGGTTCAGTTATAGTTGTCTTAACGTAACGTTTTCTACCGGGGGGCGCGAAAGATGCCACAACAAAACAGAGAATCGCCATGAAACGGCAAAAAAAAAAAATCGGACACGTACCAGATACGTCAAGAGTACAAGAAAAAAACAAAAACGCCTCACTTTTTTTTCTTTTTACGGAGTCCCGGACAAGGGGGGGCGGGCGGGGGGGGGGGGGGGGTGGGGGGGGGGGGGGGGGGGGAAGCGTACTCATTTGTTCTTGCCTCAGCCATTTGCCCAATGACCACGCATCCCTTTCGAGACGGAGCACCGCGCCTATTCCTAAATTTAGAGACAACAACCCAGGAAACTCGTCCTGCATAGATCATGCAGATTATACGACTCCCACCAGGCAACACGAGCTACAGTAGATCGCACAGATCAGGATACATCCGCCCAGAAAGATCTAGACCCCCCCCCCCCCCCCCCCCCCCCCCCCCCCCCCCCCACCCCCCCCCCCCCCCCTACCCCCCACCCCCCACCCCCCCCAACCCCCAAACGCCCCCCCCCACCCACCACCACCCCTACTCCCCCCCCCCCCCCCCCTCCCCCCACGTGCTACGCCTCTCCCACTCCCACTCCCTTCCACTTCACCCCCCACACACCCCAGCTATGCCTCGTCTACCCCCCTAGTCACCCCAGTTACCCCCCCCCGCCACAGGCGGCGAAACAGGAAAGGGATAGGAGCAGCAATAAGTTTCTATGCAATATATGGAGATAATATCATGAACGCCCAACTGCTGGAGGTGTCTCTTTTATAGTGAGTAGGAACGGTGCTCCGTCTCGAAAGGGACGCGCGGTCATTGGTCAAATGACTAAGGCAAGCAAGAAAAGAGTACGCCCCTCCACACGGACGCTACGACCTCCTTGCCGCCACCCCCCCCACCCCCTCAGCCTCGCCCCCCCCACCCCCGCTACGCCCTACCCAACCCCCCCCTTCCCGACTCCGCTAAGCCCCCCGCCCCCCTCCCCCTCCCCCTCCCACCCATCATAGTATACCCCCATTGCCGGGTCTGGAAGTGGCCAGACCAGCCGACAAATGAATTCACTCGAAGCTCTCATCCATTGAAAAGTCCGCCTCACGAGCCGTTCTTAGTAGGCTGCAGCTCTCACCCTTCATGCGAACTGTCCATAATCTAACGTTTCGCTTCGCGCTGGGTGCAAGCAAGCAATGTCCGCCCGGTCGGCCGACGTGCTCCGTCCCGGCATCGTATGCAGAAATACTCGAGGGTCTAGCAGACCGCGGCCATGCCACATATTAGTACACCCCACGCACACATCTGCACCGCTGCTACGCCCTCCCGGCCCTCACCTTCACACTTCGCAACCCTCCCCCGTCCCCCCCCCCCCGTCCCGCCACGCCTCCCAACCCACACCAATACCCTTGTTACACCCCCCCCTATTCCCCCCCCCCCAACCCTCACCAACTAAGCCTCCCAACCCTCACCAACACACTTGTTATGTCCTCCCCCCCCCCCCCCCCCCCCCCCCCCCCCCCCCCCCCCCCCCCCCCCCCCCCCCCTACGCTTACTATGCATGGCTTGGGTTGGCGTCGGTTGGCAACGACACTGTAAAACACGCCGCTCACTACTTGAGCTAGACCACCAGGAAAACCGCGTCTTTTTTTTTTTATTGGCGGTCGGTCACAGCTGGATGTCGACCTAGATCATTTGTGCGAGGTGAACAACCTTTACTCTGCACAAGGGAATTGATCGTATCACGTAGTGTGTGTATGGTAAGGCACCCAAGAGGCAGTTACATAGCACTCCCATTGCTGTCTCTGGAAGTGGCCACACCGGAAATTAAACTAACTCATTGAAGCTGTCATCCATATGCAAGAAAGTCCGCCTCACAAGCGGTTCTTAGTAGGATGCAGCTCACCCTTCATGCGGCTCGACGGACACCTCACGTTTCGCTTCGCGCTTGGTGCAAGCAACGTCTGCCTGGTCGGTGAAAACCCGACATTCTCCGTCCCGGCAATGTAGGGATGCGAGGGCCTAAGGTCATACGACTACGGCCATGTATGAAATCGAGTACATCTCTCCTGTCGAGTACCCCCCCTACGCCTGCCTTCCAACCCACACTAATACCCCTGCTACGCCCCCTCCGCCCCCCCCCACCAGGCCGTGAATGTCAAGAGTTGTTCCATACCTTAAGATCTTCTGCCAACTTGTTGAGCCCGCCGTGAAATCCGTCCTGACTGGAAACCAAGAACTTGATGTCGTACAGCTTGGGGAAGTACAGCTGCAGCAGGTCGAAGAAATCGGTTTCCTGGAGAATGAAAAAGCGGTGGCGGAAAGGGAAGGGGGGGGGGGGGGGGGGGGGGTACTCAGTAACATGCATGGCCGTAGTCGTATGACCATAGACCCTCGCATCCCTACAATGCCAGGACGGAGCACGTCATGTTTTTTAACGACGAGGCAGGCATTGCTACACCAAACGCGAAGCGCCGACGGAGGGGGGGGGGGGGGGGGGGCGTTTTCACATGTTGCTTGCCTTAAGGAGGCATCGGACCATTACTGATCACGCACCGCCTCTCGAGAAGGAGGCTTGTCGGTTGAATCAACCAGCGCAATATCTCAGTATATATACAATTCGCACTGCTCTACAAAAGTACGAAAAGCACACGCGAAACAAAAAGTTAAAAGCAAAACAAAACACAAAACAAAAAGTCACAGCAGCGCAACCATCAGGAGAGCAAAGCTGACAGTCGGCGCGACATAAGCCGACCATAACGTGAGACCCTATTACGGGGGACGAAGCATAGTAAATAGGACAATTTTTTGTTACCATAGGTCCTATTAACTATCGACCCCCGAAATGACGGAGGCACCAGTGCCGCCGCAAAAACCTAAATATTCCAGTAGGACCCATCACATACGCAAAAACCTACATATTCCAGTATTTTTACAACGAACATTCGGCTCTGATAACTAAATAATTGATAGTCGGACTGATAGTTAGTCGTGGCCCTGAGGAACCGACTATCCGGTTTACTATTGGCTTTCCATAATTTTAGGAAAGATGGGGTGAATGCGCGATTTTTCTCGTTTTTTTTCTGGGGCGGGCGGGGGGGGGGGGGGGGGGGGGGGGGGGGGGGGGGGGGGGGGGGGGGGGGGGGGGGGGGGGGGGGGGGGGGGGGGGGGGGGGGGGGGGGGGGGGGGGGGGGGGGGGGGGGGGGGGGGGGGGGGGGGGGGGGGGGGGGGGGGGGGGGGGGGGGGGGGGGGGGGGGGGGGGGGGGGGGGGGGGGGGGGGGGGAACAGCAGGGGAGGGGACTGACATGGATCGATTGCTTCCTGGTTCGGCAAGTCAGCTCAGCTGGCTGCTTCGCCAGCCAAACTGTCGACTAAAGTCAGATAGACGGCTTACGGCACCTAGCGACTACCTGGTCTTCCTTGGTCGCGAAACCGAGCCCACCCACAGCTCTACGAATAACAGAAGAGAACATGCAAGCGGTGCTCGTTCGGAGGCGGGGGCGCGTACGGCTAGGGACCGTCGGGAGGGGGATTTACATGGTGACACAGGCGGGGGGGGGAACGCAAGAGTAGAGCAAAGTTTTGGCGGTCGCTCGGCGATGGGGGGGGAGGAGGGGGGTGTTTGCCACATCACACGAAGGCGGTAGGTCGCAGTGTCTACGCTTTGGAGAACATTAACAAGCCGCCTTGGGGGCGGGCGGAGACAATCGACACACTTCCGTTCTAATCCCCTGGACGATAGGTGAACACAAACTCCCAAGAACAAAAAAACTACCTGGTAGTCTCTTACAACACCTTGAACCTGTAGCGCTGGCTCTGCCTCGCTGCGTGCTGCGTTCACAGGCCAGTCAGTAACTAAACACTCATGGCGCTCAAGGATATACCGGTGCAACTCTTTTCGTACCCAGCACGTTGAAACCCGCGTCGATCTGGTCGGCCTACATCTTCCGTACGTACAAAACCCATACGTATTCGGCTTTTTTTTCTTCTTCCTTCTTACGGGGGGGGGCATAGTAAATAGGACCAAATATTGTTAGTAAAAATAGGAAAATATATACGTTCTTGTGTGTACCGTGGGTCCTATTTACTATGGTCCCCCGTAATAGTAGAGAATGGAAGGGTAACGCTCGCCGCACTTCCACCCGTCGAAAAAGCCATCGATTCCCGCTTCACGATCAACCCCCTTTCCGGGCAAACTATTTACGGGGGACCATAGTTAATAGGACCTACGGTACACACAAAACACGATACATTTCCCTATTTTTACTAGCCAAGATTTGGTCCTATTTACTATGGTCCCCCGTAATACATTCCTGGATAAAAATGATAAGCGGTAGCTCATACCGCCGGGTTGGAACCGAACCACCTGCATGATGCACAGTAGGACGTATTTCCTGGGGCTGGAGATGTTCGTGCTTGTCTGTATCATGTACCTCGCACCTGCGTGGGGAGATTGCTGCAGGTAAGAAGCTTGAGCAGGTACCCGAAGTCGTAGCCGGAGTGGAAGCTGAGCCAGGTCACGTTCGGCAGGAGGACCAATCCCGACGTCATCAGCAGCTCTCCGAAGTGGTGCAGGTCGATGCCTCTCCGCTCGTGCCCCTTTGTTGTGGCACCAAGCAGCGGCAGCGAAAAAAACAAATTGAGTGCGGATCGCGATTCGCGCGAAACTTGCAGCCGGCACAGGATTTCAAAGTTACGTGTTCCGGGTGTGCGTGCGCAGGGCAGCAGAGAGAAACAATTCAGGCGTAATTCTCGAGAACTACGGTAACTCACAGCTAGTGTTATTACGGGGGGACCATAGAAGACAGGACCAAATATTGTGAGTAAAAATACCTGAACATATAGGTTTTTATGTATGTCATAGGTCCTGTTAACTATAGACCCCCGTAATAGTAGCATATTGGTACAAGTTGCGTACAAAAAAAAAACAAGAAAACAAAAAAAAAAAAAAAAAAAAACAAGAAAACAAAAAAAAACAAAAAAAAAAAACAAGAAAACAAAAAAAAACAAAAAAAGAGCGCCCGAGCTCGTTCTTCTGAGGCTGCTGCTGCTGCTGCTACTCTTGCTGATGCTGGTCTAGCTTTTACACGAGCAACGAAAATGTTTCTACTGGTGCTGTTAGCGTTGCTGTGTGCTAGGGGTGTGTGTGCATACGTCAAAACACACGCCAGTACTGCCTGAGGGCACTTTACAATTTCACTGCTGCTGTCATCCTCATTTAGCGTGGTTCTGGTGGTCGACATGTCCAGATACAACGCGCAACGCCCCCCCCCAAAAAAAAACAAAAAAATGCCCTCTCTCTCTCTCTCTCTCTCTCTCTCTCTCTACCCTTCCACAAAATACCAACACCGCGCTATATCAGTACCACACCACCCCACCAGCAGACGCCGCCCCCGCCACCCCATCAACCCAAAACACACCTCGAAGTCGATGCCAGAGTTCTTCAACAGCTGGATGGAGTCGTGGGCGTACATGTCCTCCCTGCGGGTCCGTCGGCACCGGATCCCGTCGATCCCGTCGATCCCGTCGATCCCGTCGATCCCGTCGATACCGTCGTCCATTCGATTTCACGATAAAAGGCGGTGGGAACAGAGGGGCGGGGGGAGGGGTGTACTCACGTCATACGTGGTCGTACTCGTATCGCCATAGACCCTTGCATCCACAAATATAAATGCAATGCCGGGATGAAGCACGTCAGGTTTTCACCGACCAGGCACACAATGCTTGCGCAGGGGAGGGGGAGGACGGGGGGGGGGGGGGGGAGAGAGAGGGGATGCTCATTCGGTGCTTGCCTTGAGTCAATTGACTACCACGTATTGACTACGCATCTCTTTCGAGACCCAGACAAGGAGGGGAGGGGGGGGGGGGGGGGGGGGGGGGGGGGGCGGGGGGGGTGGGGGGGGGGGGGGGGGGGGTGGGGGGGGGGGGGGGGGGGGGGGAGGGGTCTTCTCATTATCATGCATGGCCGTAGTCGTACAGCCATAGACCCTCCCGTCCCTACAAGGCCACAACGGAGCACGTCGTCGGGTTTTCACCGACCAGGGAGGCATGATTGATTGCACCAAAAGCGATCTGAAACGTGATGGGATTCGCCCAGTCGCAGGCATCCTACAGCACTAAGAACCGTTCGTGAGGCGGACTTGGATCATATATTATGGATGCCAGCTTCAACGAGTGAATTCACCATGTTCCGGTGTGGCCACTTCCAGAGACAGCAATGGGGGGGGGGGGGGGGGGGGGGGGGGGGGGGGCATTTCCACGAGTGCGACCCCAGCAACCGTTCGTTCTCCTCCTCAGTTGTTTATTTGCTCACGTTTGACGGCTCTCCGGCAACGGCGCAACCAAAAATAGGAAGCTGGGGGCAATCGACGGGTGCGTGGGGGCCGGGGCTCTACCAAAAACAGGAAAGCCAGGAAAGAGCTGCTATGGAAGGACGTACGTAACCAAGGAGGGGTTGTGCACCGTGGGGAGCGGGGATTGGGGGAAGGGCGTGGAGGGGGGGGGGGGGGGGGGGAGGATAACATTGCACACCTCAGAGAGATCATGGACTCCCACTTCATGACCTAGAATATTTTAAGGCGGATATACTCCCGATCTCAAATATCGTACGATCTACTGTAGCTCTCTCAATTTGACGAACGGGACCCGAAGAATCCGCAAAATTTATATAGCGCATGCCTCCTCGTCGGGTGGGGGCCCCGCAAAACTCGCACGATCTGGAACATGCTTCTTCTTGGGATGGATCTGTACTGGACAGATCCCGCACAGCTCCTTGCAACGGCAGGGGAGGAGCTGGATGATCTGCGGTAGATCAAATCATGATCTAGATCACGTCATCATCTAGATTATCATCTGTCCGAGGTGGGGAAGGTTGTAGGGGTGGGCGGGGGCGGGGTGGGGCGGGTAGAGGGTCGACTGGGCGTGGGAAGCGCACCTAAGGTTGAAGGCGAAGTTAAACTGCCAGCTGCAGCAGCCGGAGGTGGGCAGCTCCCCCCTCTCGTTCGCGAAGGACAGTCCCAGCTGGATCATCTTCAACATGTCCACGTTGCACCTGCGAGGAAGACAAAGGTCCCCCGCCACAATGCACAAAAATGCACGTGAGCATGACGAAAACGACTCACCCTGCGGTATGGAGGCGTTTTGCACTTTTTGGCTACATATTTTCGGGACGATTGAGCTCAAGCGAGCAACTAATAGTACCGGTGTGTACTATACTTGTACTATTATCTACGGAACCGAACAGAACCGAACGGAAGCGAATCGAAACGAGCAGAACCGAACCGGACTGAACAGGACCAAACCGAACCGAACTGAATCTAAACGAAGCGAACGGAATCGAGCCGAACATAACCGAATCGAACCGAACAAAACCGGAGTGAACCGAAGGGAACGGAACTGAACATATCAAAACCAAGCCGGAACCAAACCGAACCAGACCATACCGCATCGAACCAGGGACAAAAAAAAGGAACCCAAATCCAAGACCAAACCCGAAACAAGACCACACCCAGTACAGAACAAAAAAAAATACATACCAGGGTATCACTAAGGAACAAGACACAGAGACGAACCAAACAAAACCAACCGATGGAAACCAAATAAAAAACGACGCCTATAAGAATAAAATCAAAACAACCGAACACAACCGAACCGAACCGAACCGAACTGAACCGAATCGAATCGAACCGAACTGAACCGAACCGATCCAAACGAAACGGAATTGAACCGAACCGAATCGAAACCAAGCGAACCCCATTAATGTTCCATGAATAATTTCGTACTACATGTAGAGTCTCACCGGAGTGTCTGGTACTGAAAATCGGGCTGATTGAAATCCCCAACTGGTCGCGCCACGACGCCTGGGAACTCCGTGTCCTGGGGGGGGGGGGGGGGGGGGGGGGGGGCGGTCCAATGATCAGATACAAATAATTTACGTTATCAGGGCTCTTCACAAATCATGGCTCATCACCCCCAACCAGGGGGCTGGGCTAGGAAAGTTTTTGAACCTCACGGGTCGGGTGGGGTCAGGAGGTTTTTGCAAATTCTCGCGAATCGGGGCCTGTCACCCTTACCCGACCCGACATGGCGAGCAAGGTTTGACCCGACCCGACGTGAACAGCCCTGGAAATTCTGGGTTTGCAATCGTGGATCAAAGCCAAGTCGAGGACCGTTGGAGCGAAAGAAACGAAAATTGGCGGAACGCGATAGTCACGGAATCAACGCTGCCTATATAGACTTGCCCCCATTATACACGGTCACGCATGCCTTTCTGTCTGTCTCCCTTTCTCTCCCTCCCTCCCCTCTTCCTCTCCTCGTTACCTCCCTCGTGGCCACCTCATTCACCGCCCTCCTCTCTCTCCCTCCCTCCCTCCCTCCCTCCCCCCCCCCCCCTCCCTCCCTCCACCTCTACGTTATCCTCATCACGGTGCTCCGTCTCGAGAAGGGTTCTTTGCCAAAAGGAAAAAAAAAAAGCCTGAGGCGAGCAGCAAATGAGTACGCCTTCTTGCATTCCGTCCTGCCACCCCATCCGTTCCTCCTTGCCCTCCGTGCCTCCCTCCGCCCTTCCACCTCCTCCGCCTCCCTACCCTCACCCCTGCCCCCCCCCCCCCCTCCATTCGTCCCTCTCCTGCTGCAGCTCACCATGGCGACGTAAGGGTAGAGCTCGACAAGCTCCCTTATGTTGACCATCTCCTGCTCCAAGTTGTCCGCCCACACATTCCGTATCTCCACAAACCTTCCCTCGGTCGTGCGATACTTCCCAGAGCCTGCCGGGGTCGGAAAAAAAAAAAAATCCCCCGAGAAGAACGAAAACAAGGTAAGTGAAGGTGAAGCACATCACCAAGGGTGAACACACTTTCCAGAATGAACAATACAATCACCCGCAGGTCAGAGAACGACCTGTTATCGTCTAGATCCTCGCCTGCAGTTACGGGATGCGTCCTGCAGGATCTGTATAGTAGGGCGGATCCAACCCACGCGCTGAACATGAGCCAGATCATACAGATCATACAGATCAGGAGTATATATATATGTATATATATCTTCCCTTAAAGATCTAGATCATGATCTGTAGATGATCTGTCCACTGTGTGACACGTTTACAGCAGGGGCCCCCTTGTAAGGTATACCTACGCCCTGTTTTTAGGGACCCTATCACTAGTAGTGCGTTCGGGATTGGAGGTCTCTCACCTATAGGTACCAGCGTCCCATATCGGAGTGTGCAACTGGCCCCTTGAAGTCGGCACGTGGCGGGAAAAAATGGTGGGCAGAAAATTCAGGTGCTTCATACTACTCTTGGTGGGAGATACAACTCCCGTTTTAGATAGGCAACAGAGACCAAATGCTTCCTCGGTAGTCCCGAACAGAGAGGTCTACCGTTTTCCCTCGTCGCGAGGCCCCTCGAAAGAGATGCCTACTGTACTGTTTTGTACACTCATAAGATTCACCAGGCACCACTTTGTCCCTACCGTTTCTACATTACCCTTTAGTCCATACGTTCCATATATTCAGGGAAACAGTGGTCAACAACAACCCGCGACGTCACTCGCGTGAGAAGCTTTGACTATCTCTACAAAACCTACCCTTGGCCTAGCGGGGGGGGGGGGGGGGGGGGGGGGGGGGGGGGGGGGTGGAGTGTACTGGGGCGGGGTACTCACGCCATGCATGGCCTTATATAGCCGCACGACTGTAGACCCTCGCATAATTACGATGCCGAGGCGGGGCACGTCGGGTTTTCACCGACCAGGCAACAGACATTGCCTGCCATTACACCAAGCGCGAACAGCCGTGAGGTGCTGGGCGGGTCTCATGAAGGGCGAGCTTGCATCCCACTGAGAACCGTTTGTGAGGCGGACGTGCAATTTTGGACGACAGCTTCGAATTTCATTGGCTTATTTTCTGGTGTGCCCACTTCCACAAACAAGCAATGGGTATTCTACGTAACTGCCAGTTACGGGGGTCCATAGTAAATAGGACCAAATTTTGTTAGTAAAAATAGTTAAATATATAGGTTTTTGTGTGTACCGTAGGTCCTATTAACTGTGGTCCCCCGTAATTGTGCGCACCTTACCCATGCGCGCACTACTGTACGTGTGTGATACGATCAACATCTTCCTTGCTGGGAGTTACGGTTCTCCGACCCGCACAAGGGGGGGGGGGGGTCCCGATCAATACACAAGGTGGGCTCAAGAGCAGCGGTCGCACGGCAACACCGAAATCGACACCATCCAAGGGGTGGTGCAATGTCGCACAGCACCTAGGACAACCCTGCCGTGTATGGTCGGAGCCGCTTGCTGTTGACACCCGCTGTTGACAGCGGCTCCGACCATGAAAAGTGCCGAGTTAGGGCAGAAGAAGCGAGAGGCAAGCACGGGGTTCGCTTCCGCGTGACCTCGCTGTGGACTTGTACAGCAGTACGAGCACCTCACATTAGTTTTTTTTTCACAGAAAATGTCAAGGCAAGCTCCTCTCTGCAGCACACCCGACACAGGGGCACCTCTCGCACATTGTTCGCTTGCGTCGCCCCCTTCACCTATAAACCGGGGTACAGCAGTAGTGCCGGCCCCTCTCTACATATAGTGCCGATAGGGTATGCGCCAGGCAACAATACCGGCACTAACTATAGCGGCAAACCGGCACTAATTACTCCGCAAATTGCCACAATGGTTGATCCCATCGGTGCCAAGCGATTCCACAGGCACTATTACGGGGGGGTCCATAGTTAATAGGACTTATGGTATACATAGAAACCTATATTTTTACTAACAATATTTGGTCCTATTTACTCCCGTAACAGTACGGGGGGCCATAGTTAATAGGACCTGCGGTACACACAAAAACCTATATATTTACCTATTTTTACTAACAAATTTAGTCTCATTTTACTATGCCCGTAATACCTGGTTTTTCATCATACCTCGGGTAGACGGCAACCGGCACTACTCAGCCGGGACTATAGAGGGACCACGACTGCCTGTACAATATTGGTACCTGGCATGGCAACAGACCCAAGGCCAGCATTTTTGTATTTTCATGTCGCTAGAAACGGAAACGTACGCTTTGATCGCCTTCTTTTAGTCTCGTGATTGCTGCGAATGATACCCCACCAAAAAGGGTAGGGTAGCGTAGACCAGACCAGACCCTCAGCTCGTATACCATACCAGGTACGCGACATGTGACAAGAATGTCTGGGAGTGAAGAATTTCCGGTTGCGATTCTTTGTGAAAATCAAGAATGCACAGCGATTAAGACCTATGCCAATGGCAACGCGAAGTCCGAAACTTTTTTTTTCAAAAATATTGCTTTAAAAAAAACAGCCGAAAATATCCTCGTACCGCCGCTGTGGGAAAAAAGGGAAAAAAATGCTTGATTTTTCCTTCTTTTTTTTCCAACGGCTGCAGGCGGCGCAATTTGTTTCTCTCGTTCCAAATTGTCAACACGCTGATAAAAATCAACTCGTGCGACGATAGATGCTCGATCTCGATGTAGACTCAGCCCAAGGCCAACCCGCTTGGTGTCGGGCAAGGCCAACGAGTATAGATGACGGCATCGAAGATAGAAAGTGAATACATGCTCTAGGGGGAGAGAGCTTGCCGGCGGCGTCCTGCGGTATCCTCCCAAACCCGAAAAAAGCCTGTTTTTTGCCATTCGAGACGGATCGAGAAATTTTGTCTTCTGTTTTGTACACACCAGCGGCTATTTTGTTTTTTTATTGTACGCCTGGCCAGCGCCCGCCGCACATCACTGGCCATTGTGTGAAGACGGTGACCCAAGGGTGGGTCGGAGCCCCTAACGAGCGCATTCCGTTCAGAATTCATGACGCAATCGTTGGTTTGGTCGATCGATGTCTGTCGAGGACTCGGAATCTCGCCGCTTCGAACCAAAGATCGGCCTGAGTTTTTCTCAGGCCGATCTTGGCCCAACATCGGCCCCAGATTTGCTTTTTTCGGGCTTTTCCAAAAGTTGGGGAACTTTTTTTTTTTTCTGAACGTGCCCATAGGAAGCGTGTTCTAAATTTTTTTGGCGGGAATCTTTGGAATTCAAACTTTTTATTGATACTTCGCTTTCCCATTGGCATAGGTCTAAGACGCATTTGTGATATTAAGGGCCCATCTTAACGGGGACTTTCGGGTCTTTCAGTTTGACTTGATTTTTTTTTTTTTCTAATTTAATTCAAGGGCCCATCTTACCGAGGACTTTCGGTCCTTTCAATTTGACTATTAATAGATTTTTTTTTTCTAATTTAATTTACATGTGATTGACCGAAATTTAGTGTTCCCCGTTAAGATGGGCTCTAATACGTAGATGGGCCGGGAATGCCACACACAAAATCCTATTAATACCAGGTACCAATAAGTATTTAACCCTCTAGGACTGCTGTGATCCCGTTTTGGGGACAAACTACCTAGAATTTGACTGGTTTGTCCCCAACTCGGGACTGCACTCCTGAAGGGTTAAGAGTCTATTACGCATCACAGCAGTGAGCCGCGAGCCTTACGAGCAGCCAAAATAGGAGACTAGAAACCGCTGCCCTGGTGTCGCGTAATTGCTGCACGTGTCCCTCCCACCTACAGACAGCAGTACGAGCAAGAGCGGAGTGAACCAGACGACACATTCAAGTACGGCAAGCAGCGCGTCCAAACAGCAGCATGAGATGCAACAAAGCTACAACCTTCGGATAAGCCTTTAAGCTAGACTTGTACTCGAGGATCACGAGACTGCAGCCGGCTACCGCCTGCGTCTGCTGTGCGTAGACACCTCGTGCTCGTGAACGTTTCAGGCTTCGTGCATGGGTACTCTGTCAAGCACATCACTCACCCCCTTCTGCTTCAGCAGCAGTGTTGTTAAAGGCAGAAGGGGCCTGCCCGTTACTGGACACGTCCAAGCGGCTGCCGACGCCACCCTGCCGCTCGTCTGTCATCCCCCGACCACTCCTCCTTGGCCACCCCTCCCGTTCCCACCACCTCCTCCCACGTCCATGCTATCTTGTCACAGTCCGGCACTCACGTTCAGGCAAGTCTCCCTGCTAAAGACAAGTCCCCAGTGGTGGCGGAAAATGGCCAAAAAGCACCACCCCAGCAGCAGACACAATTTGTCGTCTCCTTTATATTTTCGCTGCGTGCTTGCACCGACCGATGTCAACCAGCTGCGATGACACGGTAGTTTCGCAGTGAAGATCCTTTGACAGCGCGAGAATAGGTGGCCCTATCGAAGTCTCCGTCCAAGCGCGGTGAGAGCCTCGAAGTCGGGAGTCGGGAGTAGAGTATGATGCGACTATGGGTTTCCATTGAATATATTCGGAACTGAAGCCTAGGGGATGTTTCATACATACCTGATTTTTATATCGACCATCTCCCGGCTGTCTATTGGAGAATGTCCCGCGTTTTTCGACCTCCTTGTTTTTGCTGGCACCACATTGCAGTTTGCCCTGCAGCAACTACTTTACAGGGTGTAGAGCTACGTGGGCTTCATGGCGAAGATCGGACGCCTCCTAACTCAGGCCTTCTTCTTAGCGTACTGGCTCGCCGGTGACGTTGTTACGTCCCAGACGTTGGAAAATGCTGGTGAGATCAGAGACCACCCATCAAGTACTCTTCTGCATCTGACACCCTCAGTCGTACAGCAGTACCCACCGAAGTTGTCAGAGAGATTGATACCAGTAGAAGTGACTACTCTGTGTACCATACGTAGGCAGAGGGAAGAGGACGAGAGCGGTGGATTTGGTTGGGGCCTCTCCTTAGAGCAAAAGACCTCGTAGGGGCCCCACTCCGGACTCCGGGCTGGCCTCTTCTCAGCGACTCGTACGATTACGTTTTGCCATTGGAATTCAAATTCCCTACGAAATACCTGGTGCACTACTTTTTCTCTGCTTGTTGTGTCTTACCTCAAAGACGTACCAGGTATATTGCTCCGCCCCATGTCGCTCATTCCCCATCAGCCATCAACCCGTACCCCCGAGATGCCTCGTGAGTTTTTTTGGTGGCGGTTGCAGTAGTAGGAGCGGCGGTTGCTGTTGTCTGGGTCCCGCTGGGTTGGCTGGCTGATTTCTTTGCGGGGAAGCTCATGTTGCTGTTGTGGTGTTTGTTGTCTGTCGTGTCTGGGTTGGTTCGGACACACGACACTCGTACGTATACTGGTATTATTGTGTTAAGTTGCGCGTAGTTACCAGAGGGTGTTTGTTTTGTGAGTTCGGGAGACGAAATGAAAAAAGCGTAACAAAGCCGTCGACATTGCTGTACAGCAGTCAACCACCACGCACAGCAGCAGCAGCAGCAGCAGCAGCAGCAGCAGCAGCACACTCAGCAGTACTCGTAACTGCTGTACCTCTGGTATATCGCAAGCACTTACTTCGTTAGTGTTATCCCTTTTACTGCTTATGTGCAACAGACAACAACAGCAGCACTGGCTGCTGCACTCCACAGACCCACCTTTTTCGGCCACAGGTATAATACTACTGTAAACAAGCTGTAATTCCAAGTACCCGCCTATTACGGGGGAGCATAGTAAATAAGACCTATGGTACAGACAAAAACCTATATGTTTACCTATTTTTACTAACAAAATTTGGTCCTGTTTACTATGGTCCCCCGTAATATTTGATGCTACTGTAATTCCAAGTATCCACCGATTGGATGCTAATTCCTAGTACCCACCTCTTCGATACTAATTCCAAGTACCCACCTATTTTATACTAATTCCAAGTAAGTCATGCCCAAAACGAGCGTGCAGTCCTAAATGGGTTCAAGTATGCCTGGTATATAACTGGTACATACCTATTAATAGTACATGGCGTAGGGTAGGGAAACTACCCGATTGTTGTACATGCCTGGTACTTCGAAGGATATTTTCGGTGAGATCGGTGTATTCGCAATCGGAAATATTTTCATGTGTTGATGTCTACCCAGGCCTCCTACCCTTGACGGACAGCAACTTTGTCTTAGCACGCGTTGACTGACCCCAGATTACTAGGTTTTAGTCAGGAACAACCGGCCCTCCACCCTTGACAGCGCACATTTTGCCTTGCTTGACATGTCTCCTGACATCTTTGCCTGGCCTGAGGTTACATTGTAACCCCAGTTCAAGCCTCATCAGGTCTCTTTGGGGTTCGGGGTATTTTCCATTGTGGTCACACAGCCAGCGTACATAGAAAAGATGATGGGTCAGCATGCAGTCAGCGGTAGATGACACTGCTTTAGTACCGCAGTCCCGATTTGGGGACGAACCAGTCTAATTCCAAGTCATTTGTCCCCAGAACGGGACTGCGGTACTATAAGGGTTAACACATGTCTGGCACCTGGTTCGAACCGGTACCGGTAGTCCGTGTGTACGCTGCCTCCCCTCAAACTGTGCTGTTTTGCCCGCGCCTCAAGTTTCCTATACGCGAAGCGAAAGAGAGGTCGGGCAGTGACTTCCTCTGTCGATAGCGCCGGCCCTCTTGCTCTCCTCCAAAGACAGGGCGACAGCAACGGCAGCACAGCAGTACGTACACCAGATGTAGTATAGTAGTGGTGCAGCAGTTCAGTAGTATTAATGGCATTAATAGTATCAAGTACTGTTACGGGGGGCCAGAGTAAACAGGACCAAATATTCTTAGCAAAAATAGATAAATATATATGTTTTTTTGTGTGTACCGTCGGTCCTATTTACTATGGTCCCCCGTAATAGTGGTACGCTGCAACACCAGCGGACTGAACCAAAATGACGGTGGTACTTTTGTGTAAAACCATTGTACGATTACAAGGCGCTTCGCGCAGCGGGCGTCCCCCCGCTACGCTCGCTCACAAGGAATGATGGAACGGAACGGACGATCCAAAAAATGAGGTGCAAACAGGCTACTTGCGAATGCCATGAGCTCCATGCTCCATCTAGGAAAACAACCCGGACGCCGCATGCATGTTCATCGTCACGCATGTACGAATATATATATATTTTTCTTATTTCGATGTGTATGAAAGAGAAAGCCCAGCACGACGCAGGACCGCAAAAACAATGCAAATGAAGACGAAAAAGTGGAAGAAAAAAAAGAAAAAAGTCCGCGTCCCCTCAGATGGAATTATTTCCCGCCTGATTGGAACACCTTGCGCCGGTCAAGAAACAAAAATTGAACAGCAGGGCTCCTCTCAGCCTTGTACGCTGCCCGCCCCTCTCGCGACCACCTCTCCACTGATTCGATCGGGGTAAAGCATTCCTCCCTCTCTGCTCCAGTGATCACCGTCGCGCGCCTCGCGTAAAGTCGGGTGCTCACGGTGGCCGTCGTTCGCCAGCTCGACAATGTTGGTGCTCAGACTGCGATGCTCTCTCTGAATTCAGTTTGCTCGCACAAACAAGCACCGCTTAAATATTATCTTGCAACCCCAAACGACCCTTATAGACTCGCGCATATGATCTTCAACCCGATTTCAGGAGGCCAGACAGAGCCCATTCATGCCTGCGTCGTGTCTCGATGCACACACGATGCCTAGCCACGAAAACGGCGACCGCGCTCCTTCCAACCGCCCCTCTACCCCGCCAGCGCCCGCTGACACCCCCCGACGGCGCCGCGCTCGCCCGCGGTGCCGTGCTCTGGGTACACGCACGCACACAAAACAAAAAAAAACAAGAAAAGGTTCTCGCCGGCAAGTAATGGAAGGAGGCGGTGTGCAAGTGGGAGCTCTGAGACGCCAGGGATGTACCAACCGAGCACGCTCATGACGAACATATCTATACGTGCGAGTAAATCTACATACAGCAGCAACGCAAAACCGCCACCCACCCACACTCACCCACCGGCGTACCCACGCACGCACCCACCCACCCGCTACGAAGTCAACAGCCAAAATCCAACCACCGCACCCGAACAGAAAAGAGACATCTGAAAACGCAGAGAAGGTGAGATTTAGCTGCCACCTCGAACCACATCGCGTGCAATCGCAGCAGCAGCAGCAGCAGCAGCAGCAGCAGCGCGGGTCATCCCTAACACTTTCTCTGAGTTCAAAAGCGTCCGCCCTGATTATAGTCCGACTGCAGCAGCGGTACGAACGCAGCGAGCCTCGCACAGGCTCACACACACAAGAGGAACGCCTGCGTTCTGTGCTCCCCGTGCCCCCCCCCCCCCGTTTTCCAACTCGCGACGCACCAGAGACTCCCAAGTCAACAAACATCCCGAAGGCGAACCGTGTAAACTTGTTTTTTTGTTTTATTCGGAGAGGTAGTTATTATGGTCGCGACTTCTGAGGAGAAAAAAGGCGACGACGACGGCAACGGCCACTATTAACACTAATACTACCGCTGTGTGACTGAGGGACGATATGCAATGGTTAGTGTCCCCGAGGTACAATGGTTGATGCGAAGAGTCGTACGGCGCGGGCGCACCCTGAGCCTAACCGCACTGCTCGGCGTTCACGACGCTTGTAGACGCTTGATCGCCGCCTCCAACTATCAATACGTACCGGTACCAGGTATATAGCAGATGAACTATGATATCTTCTTTTGAATGTTTTGCAGGTTCTGTTTTGGGGGGGGGGGGGGGCGGGGGGGTGTGGGGGCGTAAGTAGTCGATATCTCCCCTTTTTTTTTTCTTCGGAGTTTCAAGCTGGAGCTGGGCATTGTCCTGATGATTCCGAATCGTTTCCGATTTTTCGTTTCCGATTTTTGTTCTGGTCCCAAGCGGAGGGATTCTTAACGTACAGCAGTACCTGGTAGATATTTTTCAGTGTTGTATTCCTGGTATGGTGCTGTAGTTGTTTTGGATGTGGTTCGACTGGGCTACCCGGCTAGTTAGTCGGCGACCAACTGATTGACATTAGTCGGCGAGTCGGCTGGCGAAGCCAGCTGATGGGCAGCCAACTTGCCGACTCGAGTCAGGTGAGCGAAGCGGGAGCCGAATCAGCCATCTCCGGCCAGGGGACCCTACCCGAAAAATATATTTATTGGAAAAAAGTATGCCGCATTCAGCAATCCTTCCTGCAAGTGCGTACGGAAACCCAATAATTCGGATAGTCGGTACCTCCAGGAAACGACTATAACTACTAGTCCGACTGAAAACCTAGCGGACTCACAACTCTCATAATTTCTCCCCTTTTCGTATGAAGGTACGCAGGGGGTTTAAAAAGAAAAAAACTGTGGTCGCGCCGAAGGCGGGGGGGGGGGCTCAATCGAGTAAGGTTCAGAAAGTTGTAGGTTGATCCACCCATGCCTCCCTTCACGGTGTCATGCGTGTGAAGGCTCATGCTCTTATCTCCCTCTCTCCTTCTTGGCAAAACGTTTTTTGTTTTTTTGTTCTTCTCGGTGCCGGCGCTCGCCGTCCTTCAGAATCAGACGCGACGCGCCTAAGGACGTACTGGGAGGAGTTCGGAGACGCGCCGGTGGGGTGTGACGGGCACGTCGAGACGGCATACAAGTGGAGAGTGGACGAGTGGGAAGACAATCTAGTTGGTGAGCGCAAAATCCCTCGACAAGTACGTAGACCCTTTTTTTAAGGGACCTCAGACGGACAGATCATGTACAGATCATCTAAAGATCGTTCCCACCTGATGATCTAGGTCTTTCAGAACAGATAGATAGATCTATCCCCGACCCTGTGGGATCTACCTCATCGTGTCGCCGGGTAAAACCCGTAAAGTCTGCATGTTATACGTAGCACAAGCTTCTTGGGTTGGATCTGACTGTGCAGATCCGGCGCGACCTCTCGCAACGGTATATAGGCGCCGCGAAACTAGATGATCTATCTGTAGATGGTTTACCTGTAGATGATCTATCGGTAGATGATCTATCTGTAGATGATCTATCTGTAGATGATCTATCTGTAGATGATCTATCTGTAGATTGTCTATATGTAGATGATATATATATATATCTGTAGATGATCTGTCCAACCTGTCGGAGGCGTGGAAATGTCAGCTTTTTTCTACACATTTTTTGTTTCATACCTGGGCCATTTTTTTTTTTTTTTTTTTTCCATCACTTCTACTTTCCAGCCCACTCGTAGGAGGTTTCACCCTCAACGATGTGCTGGACAAGCCGTGGTCACAGGTGTCTTCCCTTTTCCCCCCCCCCGGTACGTGCCTTTATTTTTTGTCGCGCATAGGGTTCAGCATTCCCGCTGCTCGTCGATTTTCATCGAATGTAGCCAACTCACGCTCTCGCGCTTTCCGCTTATCAATTTTTTATCCAAGAAAAAGTCCCTATGAGCATGCACTCGGTGAGACTTGAACCCACGAAATTGATCTCGACAGGCACGCGGACCACCTACCAAGCCACCGGGGACGCCGGCTCATATTGGCATCCTATGGCGGTGATAGCTCACAATGTAGGCAATCTAAAACCTACCCGTATACCTGGTATCAAGAGAACACGCCTGAGACACCCGCTGGGACGAATTTCAGACCCGGTTTTCCTCCCAAACATGGCGGGGGGGGGCACACAACGAAAAATGGTGGCTATGGACAAGGTTTCGTCGAGAAGGTTGGCGTATGTAGACGCATTGCTCGTCGTACTCAGTACGCCCTCCCCGTTGTCGAGAAGCCCAGCTTTGAAAATCGTCCTAGGGGGTGTGTTATCTTATCACCCTAGTGTGATAGTGTTATCTTATCACCCTAATGTGATAGTGTGATCTTATCACCCTAGTGTGACGGTGTTATCTTATCACCCTAGTGTGACGGTGTGATCTTATCACCCTAGTGTGACGGTGTTATCTTATCACCCTAGTGTGATAGTTTTATCTTATCACCCTAGTGTGATAGTGTTATCTTATCACCCTAGTGTGATAGTGTCATGTTATCACCCTATTGTGATAGTGCTATCTTATCACCCTAGTGTGATAGTGTGATCTTATCACCCTAGTGTGACGGTGTTATCTTATCACCCTAGTGTGATAGTTTTATCTTATCACCCTAGTGTGATAGTGTGATCTTATCACCCTAGTGTGATAGTGTCATGTTATCACCCTAGTGTGATAGTGCTATCTTATCACCCTAGTGTGATAGTGTCATCTTATCACCCTAGTGTGATAGTGCTATATTATCACCCTAGTGTGATAGTGTTATATTATCACCCTAGTGTGATAGTGTGATCTTATCACCCTAGTGTGATGTGTCATCTTATCACCCTAGTGTGATAGTGCTATCTTATGACCCTAGTGTGATAGTGTTATATTATCACCCTAGTGTAATAGTGTTATACGGAATAAACGTATACCGTAGTGTACATATATTCCAGGTATAGGCGTGTTGTACGGTAACCTGCGGCTATATCTACAGTAGTGCTTTGCTTGATCTGTCATGGTATAATAGATTCAACCCAGAAAACTTGTGTTTTTTATCGTCCATGCAGACTAGAGGGTTCCCACCCGGCAGCATGAGCTAGATCCTACAGATCATGCAGATCAGGATCTAACTTTCCTCAAAAATATCTGCTGTAGATCATCAAGGGCGAATGATCTGTATGATCTGTCCGAGGTATAGGGCTCCTCGAGTGAAGAGTTGCGGTGGATATCGTATTGAATTGCTTCGATATGTAGAGAACTATCGAACTTTCGATATTTTGTATTTCTCGAACGTGTTTTTTCACTCCCTCCATCCCCTCTGGCATGCCCCGTATTATTTTAGGCTTGACACTGAACGAAAGCTTGGATTGATCAAATATCGAAATCTTAACGATATCTGTTTTTTTTCGTGTATCCATATCGTATCGGACTTGATTCTTATGGGTATCATATCGTGCCGAACTCGGTTCTTATCGGTATTGTTTCGAACTCGATTATTATCGGTATCGTATCGAACTCTATTAGTATCGGTATCCTATCGATTTAGATTTTTATCGGTATCTTATCGGACTCGATTCTTTTTGGTATCGGATCGAAATCGGTTATTACAGGTATCGTACCGAGCTCGATCATTATCGATATCGTATCGAACTCGATCATTATCGGTATCGTCGATTCATATCGGTATCCGACCGAACTCGAGTATTATCGGTATCCGGCCGAACTCGAATTTTATCGGTGTCGTATCGAACTCGATTCTCGTTATCTATATCCAACACTACAGTATCACAATAAACCCCAGAAAAATGGATGCTACCCCTCTCAAAGCACGCGTGAAACCGTATGATATAATACATATCGTAAAATAACGTTGACTTCGCGCAGGAGAGTGCGATCGTTTTTCCAGCGCTGGTTTTCTCGACAGCAACGATACTACTCTATTAATATCGGAAGGATTTCTCTCTCGACCGCGGATCTTTCTCCGAAAACGCCTCGTTGCTTCGGTCTTGGCATACTTTTTCCCTGTCTGGAGATAGATCGAGCGCACATGAAGGACAGTCACACCCACCCCTACGTTAAGTCAACGCTCTTTGCGGTTGATGGACGAGACGCGCACAAGCGCGACGGTACTAGTGATGGCTGCCGCGTATCACACGTGTGATAAAAGATAACACTACCGTGTCACCCGTGTGATAAAAGATAAAACTACCCTATCACACGGGTGATAATATAACACTACCCTATCACACGGGTGATAAGATACCACCACCGTATCACACGGGTGATACGATAGCAGTCTGCCGTATCACACGGGTGATAGGATAACACTCCGCCGTATCACACGGGTGATAAGATAACACACCCCGTCGGGTGATTCTCCTCCAAGCCGGTCTCTCCGCAACAGATGCACGCCGAGCGATCCATCTACATGGATTTATCTCGACGAAGCATTTCCAAAGCCGCCATTATTTGTTGTTGTGGGCGAGTACCCCTCCCCACCCTGGTGCTGGAGAAAAACCGGCTCGAAAATTCACCCCAGAGAGTGCGTAATCTGATCAACCGGTGTTGTACGACGGCATACAACAGGCCTATCTATGTGTGCGCAAGTTGTTTTGGCGTAATTTCGTCACGAAAAATCGTGAGGTTTCTCGCCCGTACCTTTTTTTAAGCTACTGACGAAAAGCAACGTGCCACGCTAGTTCCAAGTACATTAATCATAGTGTGTCGCAAAAAAAAAAATGGCCGCATGTGTTCTTTTAACCCTGGTTTTGAGGACTGCGGTCCCGTTTTGAGGGGGACAAGACTAGTTGGAATTTTGAATGGGTTTGTCCCCAAAATGGGAGAGACTGTAGCCCTGAAAAGATCAAGGGATTGACCACCAACCGCCTTTTTTTTATTTTCCAACCAGAGTACCGTGCGGGCTACTATACCGCGAATGCCGTTGGGGTTTTGATGCAAGCAAACCTCGAGAGCTCTTCGCTGGCCTTTGGTGTCGCGGTTCGTTCATATCTCTCTTGAAAACCCCCTTTCGGGAAGCTCGACACAGCGACTAAAAAAACGATGGTCGATAAATTCGGTGGTATCAACCATGGAACCATCTACGAGCAGCCTGGGCTCTCGGAAGTGCAGTGCCTAAACCCCCTTTCGGGAAGCTCGACACAACTACCAAAAACAATGGTTGGATAAATTTGGTGGTATCAACCATGGAACCGTCCGTCTACGAGCAGCCTGAGCTCTCGGAAGTGCAGTGCCTAAACCCCCTTTCGGGAAGCTCGACACAACGACCAAAAACAATGGTTGGATAACCTTGGTGGTATCAACCATGGAACCGTCCGTCTACGAGCCGCCTGAGCTGAGCTCTCGGAAGTGCGGTGCCGACAGGGTCATATTGCGCCCGCGCCCTTGCCACACGACTCCTGACATACCTGGTATGAGGTATCACTATTCGGGATAAAACTTTCTGAGCCACTACGGCCTCCTTCCGGGGGGGGCAGTTGAGAGGATGAGTATATATCCTGTGCTCTTACCTTGTTGGCCTAAAGCGTACGTACACGTACGAGAGGCGTGTAGCATCAGCCGTATTCATATGTGTGTTCGCGTGTTTGTCCCCTTTGAATTCGGCATTGTACCTGGGGAGGACATACGGTAGGAGCCTCAGAAAAAATTGGGTGAACCTCTTGTGTTTGTAAAACTCGGACAAGAATTTCGTGCCAGGTATCACGAACCAACCGACCGACCAAGCAGGCAGTCGCCGTCGCTGCAATCGCCCCCCTCCCCCTTTTTTTTTTTCGTTCCCCCCATTTTTTCCTCTCTGTCTTAAGCCCTCCAAGAGCGTGAGTAACCCGTTTTGGACTGCGCACTCCCACCTTGCGGGCGCGCTCCTTGAATTTAGAATCGGATGCATGCTTGTGTGAATTGCGGTACTATTGCTTGTTGTTGTCTTCACGTTAAATCGTCGTTTCTACCCAGCTTCATCAGTACACCCAGTGTCCGTCCTGATTCCTTATCCTAGAGAGATGCTGTGATTCCGTGGTCGCAGACTGTGAGACAGAGAAAGACCAAAAATAAAAAAATAATCGCAGATTCAAGTGTCAAGCAAGTGAAATGTCAGCGTACCGGGTACGAGAAACAACAACACAAGCAGGACAAAAAAAATAAGAGCAAAAAAGACAGTAAACAAAAAAACAAAAACAAAAATGAAATGAAATCAGAATACAAACGACGCAAGGACTTCAGAAAGGCTGCCAGACGGACAGCGTACGTACTCAGGAAGGACAGATATCTGCTGCGCGGATGAAGCGACACGAAAGAGAGGGAGCTACAGGCAACAGTCGATAAGAGCTAGTCGAACCGATACCTAGCCACCCGATCTATCATTTCGTTTCTGCATTCGTGGACAGCTGTATCAGTACATATTAATATTAATAGTAAATATGACTAAATATTGTTAGTAAAAATTGGTAACTACATACCTGGTAGGTTTTTGTGTGTACCGTAGGTCCTATTTTCTATGGTCCCCCGTATCAATAGGTTACTTGAACAACCCCCCACCGTTGCCAAACGTCACCGTGCGGACGGACGGACGGACCGACGGACGACTGCTGTTGTTTTTTTTTTTATGCAACCTCTCAGAACTCTTGCTGGCCTGGTCCCGTGGTATCTTGGGCGGACATCTCGACATCGCCGTCGTCTTGGAGCCCGGCAGCTGCGGGCTGGAGTCGGGGTGCGACGCTGACGATGCTGCCAGGACGACGGAGGGGAGCGCGTGGTCCCCGTTCTTCTTGCCTATGCCACACCTCTGTGTCTTCGACACGCAGCAGGTGATTTGATACAAGCCATGTACGATCTGTTTATACAAACTGTTTTGCTGATGATGTTGATGTTGTTGATGTTGCCGCTGCTACTAGAATTAGTGGGGGCCGTCGTGAGTGGGAGCGTGATCGCCCTTTTGCCCTTTTTATGTGATAGTGGCAATCGAAATTATTGTCAGCGCTTCTACTGCAATTTTTATTTTTTTGCAACGCATGTAAATTATTCCCGAGTGAAAATTTAGCCTACTCTAGTAGGATACAGGAACATTCACGAGAGGCACCCGGTGTCTCCTTCCGCCAAACAAGATAGAAAACCAGCCTTGACGAGCTCGTCAATCAGAGGATACGCCAGAGATAGGTTAGGTATTTCGGGGGAGATGCCTCACCTGTAAAAATACCGATTCCTTGGGTCATCGATATTTCGAGGATTTTCAACCTTTGAGGAGAAGAAACCGCAGTCCCCTTCTGGGGAGAAACCAGTCAAATTCGATGCACCTACCTACGGCTACCCCCTCGACAACTGTCTACGGCGGATCGCTCGCATCTGAATCTCAATTGTTCCCCTCTTGTCTTGTATCAGTCCTGGAATGTTTTTCTTTTCTCAAGTTCTAAGCCGTGATCGACCTCCCACTTTTTTTATTTTATTTTATAGACACGTCCTATTACGGGGGGCCATAGTAAATAGGACGTAATATTGTTAGTAAAACTAGCGAACTATATAGGTTTTTGTGTGTACCGTAGGTCCTATTAACTATGCCCCCCCCCCCGTAATACAAACTCGCCCTGTCCACTTGTTCAACGTTCCACCCGTCACCCCTAAACATGAGCTTTCCCCCCACGACTACCTTTGCTCTTTGGTTGACGCTTCCCGCTTTGGGGACAAACCTCTCAAGTTTGAAGCAGGCTTGTTTCCAAAACGGGACTGCGGCCCTAAAAGCCGATTTTTCTGTTTTTGTCGGTGTGATCGAGAGCTGTCACGATTGGCTTGTCTGGAATATTCCTGAGCGTAAAAAAAACATTTTGGCTGCGAGGGAAGCAACTACAGCAGCACCAGGTGCATCGCTTTTAGAATATGACGAGAAAAAAAACGATAAAAGAAAACGTTCGTCGCTTTTTTTTTTTTTGTCTTTTTTTTTTTTTCATCCTCCGGCGGATTGGTAAAAATAATGCTTAAGCCCAACGCACTTCCGCGTTCCAATTGCGTGTCGTGTGTCAATTTAGGCCATAGCTCCTATTGTGTCGCTCTTTCACCCTTCTAGCACCGCAGTCCGAGTTTCGGGGACAAACTGCGTGGAATTTGACTGGATTGTCCTCGAAACGGGATTGCAGTTGTACAGGGGTTGTCGCGGGAGAATCGGCTGTTCTGTGATGTCCGCTCTATAATATGCCGATCGGGCCTATGCTTGGCGGTCGTTCTCTCCTGCGCTCGCCTTGATATTTGCCACTACGTGCTGTGCATGTTCTGTCGTTTTTTGTTACTTTTAGTTTTTTTTAAACCTCTCGCGGATTGGTTATAGGACTTAAGAACCGCGGTCCCGTTTTGAGGATAGACCACTCAAAGTTCTGTTTACGGGGGTCTATATTTAATAGGACCTACGGTACACACAAAAACCTATATATTTACCTATTTTTACTAACAATTTTTGGTCCTATTTACTATGGTCCCCCGTACTAGGTGGTTTGCCCCCAGAAACGGGACTGCAGTCCTAAAACAGTTACAACCCCTATGTATAGGACTCCACCACCCTTGTAGGGAAATTTTTCTCATTTTTAGAGTCAGATACGACTCTGCCGCGTTCTGCGATACAGGTAGCACATCTCCTCTATTTTTTTTTCTGAATGACGGGGCTCCTTAACCCAAAATCGTCGGAAATGCCAGTCTTGCCTCAGAAAAGGACGTTTTTGTATGCTTGGGCCATATGGGATTATTCATCGGGATGCGACTCGATGTTTGCTGACGTTAGTTTTTCGGGTGACGTATGGAGCTCCTTAAGGTCAAGTGAGGAGCCTCAGAAAGGTTTTAGGGTGTGAACCTTTTTTCGTAGAACGCCTCGTTTTTATACAAAATCCATATATATATGTAGGCATAGAGTGGTACAGGTTTTCTGCGCAGCGTGGTGATCAAAGGGTTAAGCTCACCACACTTTCCATGTAACAAATCCGCGTCGTGAATTTGCTGAAACGCGCCGGTCCCGTTGCTTTTTGGTGTTGCGAAATAAATCTGCCGACGCCTCGTTATTTCCAGGACTGGGAGGATTTTCTGGCCGCCAGCAACGCCGCCCCAGAAGTCGAGCAGGCCGCCCTGAGCAACCTCGACAAGGACATTGATGTGGGAGAAGACCCGACCGCGGAGAACGCCTTCCAGAGCGGAGGGACGGATTTGGTGGAGTCGATGACGGTGAGCGTCGGTCGGTTCTTTCACGGGTTGCTGTTGGCGAATCAGGCCCTCTCTTTGTGGTTGTGCTGCTGTTTCGTCGTCACTGCTGCGTACCGCTCTGTCTCGGAACGCGAGGACCGTTTGGATATAATGTTTCACACCTCCCGGGCAGATCATGATCTATCTACTGCTGTAGATCATCTAGATCCTTCTATGGCCGTTGTGGAAGAGTTGTGCATATGATCTACCTGTACCGCTCTTCTGGGCAGAAGTCTGAGGATCTTACAGGCGTTTCTATGCAGGTGAAACGTCCGTGTATTTTTGTCCACAGAGTGGCAAGTCATACATCTGCCACCAACGGAAACGCGGACAGATCGCGCGGACAGATCATGATCTGGATGATCTAGATCCTGCTATGGCCGATGTGGAAGAGTTGTGCTTGTGATCTGCCTGTACCACAGTGGGCGGAAATGGGAGTACCCTATAGGCGTTACTATGGATATGAAACGGTCCATGTATTTCCGTTCAGAGTGGTGGATCATACACATGCATGCCACCCAGGGAAACGCGGACAGATCACAATCTATATCTACTGCTGCAGATCATCTAGATTCTTTTTTGGCCAATGTGGAAGAGTTGTGCATATGATTTACCTGTACCACTCTTCAGGGCGGAAATAGGGTTGCATCGTAGGCGTTACTGTGAATGCTATGAAATCGCCCTTATATTTGCGCCCAGAGAGGTAGGCCGTGCGCTTGCCACCCAGGCAAACGCGGACAGATCATGATCTGGATCATCTAGATCCTTTTTGACCGATGTGGAAAAGTTGTGCGTAAGATCTACTTCTCTGGGCGGAAGCAGGAGGACCTTCTAGGCGTTACTATGGATATGAAACGGTCTTTTATATATTTACGCACAGAGTGGGGGGTCATACACATGCACGCCACCCAGGCAAACGCGGACAGATCATGATCTAGATCATGTACTTGTACCAATAGGTCCTTCTTGGCCTTAAAGGCGTTACTATGAAAATGAAACGACCCTCATGTTTACTCCCAGAGTGGGAGGTCATCCACATGCCGCCCAGGAAAATGCGGACAGATCATGATCTATTAAGAGATCATCTAGATGTTTTTGACCTTACAGGCGTTACTATGAATATGAAACGACCCACATGTTTGCTCCCAGGGTGGGAGGTCATGCACATGCCGCCCAGGAAAATGCGGACAGATCATGATCTAGATCATGTACCAATAGATCCTTCTTGGCCTTGCAGGCGTTACCATGGAGATAAAACGGGCCTTGTGTTTACGCCCAGAGCTGGGAGGTCATGCACATGCCGCCGCCCAGACAATCGCGGACAGATCATGATCTAGATCATCTACATCCTTTTCGGCCTTAGAGGCGTTGCTACGATTATGAACCGGTCCGTACATTCACACCCAGAGTTGTATACGGCATACGCCACCCAGGCAAACGTGCGTGTAGAAGAGCTGGATCGTACAGATCCCAACCGGAAAACGTGATCCACAGTAGTGGTGCGGTGTACCATAGTGATCGGGACCCATCACGTACACGAAAACCTACATATTTCAGCATTTTTTTTTCTCAGCGTGTTTGGTCCTCATTACTCTGTTACCCCGTCATAGATCCCGCAGATCGTAGAGATGTAGGATTTATCCAACAGTTCATCCAAGAAGATCTAGATCCACAAGATGGGATCTGATCTGTCCTGTTACGGGGGACCCAGAGTAAATAGGACCAGATGCTGTTAGTAAAAATAGCTAAATATGTAGCATTTTGTGTATGCCGTAGGACAGAGTGGTATACATAGGGTTAGGGTTTAAACCAGAAAAAGTGATTCGGTTTTGATTTCAACCCATCGAACAGCTCAAAAACCCCATGTTTTAATCCACTACGCACGGGGGGGGCATGGTAACAGTGATCGGGACTCATCGTGTACAAAAAAACCTGTGGGGTTCGATAGTTTTACCCAGAACGTATTTGGCCCTGATTACTCTGTTGCCCCGTCATAGATCCCGCGGATCGTAGAGATCAAGGATTTGTCTAACAGCTGATCCAAGAAGATCTAGGTCCACAAACCGGGATCTGACCTGTCCTACAGCAGTGCACTATTTTGGCACGAACTGCAGACCGTTGTATTCCGGGACAGAGTAGGGTTGGGACTAGCTATAGCCCTTTGGTTGCTGCAGTCCCGTTTCGGCGACAAACCACTCTCGGACGGGACTGCGGTTCTGAAAAGGTTAAAAAATGGATGCGAGAAACGTGAGTTTTGATCTGATTTCAATCCATCGGACGGATCAAAACTCCCTTTTCGTTCATCTACTACGTACGTGCGGTGGAATGCTGTGGATCTATGCGCGGGCGAATATATTACCCGTTGGCCTACGAGCAAGATATCATTCGCACGGAATTACAGGACACCCGTGTTTCGTTGTGTGCGCGGAATGTACGGATGGCGCGGGTCTTGCTGGACACGTTTTGCCGGGGTAAAGCGTCCCGAGGCGTTCTGCGATAGGGGGTGTGGTACAACGTTTCGCGCATCATCTCCATGTCGGCAGATTTTTGGGTCTAGGTGATGTACTCTATCTAGATCATGATCTATCTAATTGATGATCTACGGTGTAGGTCATGATCTGGCGCGTGTGCTGCGATGTTGGGCTGACTTTTGTTTTGGCTCCGAAAAAACGTTGTTTCTGACTGCGAGTGCTTCCCTCAAGTGAGGGACTACTACCCAATAAGGCGTGTGCCCTATCGTTTCGGCACGTTTCAGGTCTAGATGATCTAGATCAAGATCTGTCTGATAGATGATCTGCGGTAGGTCGTGACGCTGCGACATAGGGGTGCCTTTATTCAGCGCCAAAATTTGTAGTTTCTGACTGCCTGGTGCTCCCCTCAAGTGAGGAACTACTACCCCATTAAGGCGTACCCTGTCTTTTTGGCATGTTGTAGATCTAGATGATCTAGATCATGATCTGTCTAGTAGATGATCTGCGGTAGGTTATGACGCTGCGATATACGGGTGCCTTAATTCAGCGCCAAAAATTGTAGTTTCTGACTGCCCGGTGCTCCTCCCATCAAGCGAGAAACTACTACCCATTCAGGCATACCCTGTCTTTTTGGCAAGTTGTAGATCTAGATGATTTAGATCATGATCTGTCTAATAGATGATCTGCCGTAGGTTATGACGCTGCGATATGCGGGGTGCCTTAATTCAGCGCCAAAATTTGTTTCTGACTGCCGGTGCTCCTCCCCTCAGGTGAGGAACTACCACCCATTAAGGCCTACCCTATCTTTTTGGCACGTTGTAGATCTAGATGATCTAGGTCATGAGAGCTGTCTAATAGATGATCTACGGTGTAAATCGTGATCTGACGAGTGCTGCGACATATGTGTGGCATTTTGTTGGCGCCCAAAATGTCGTTTCTGACTGCCAGTGCTTCCCCCAAGTGAGGAAGTACTACCCAATAAGGCGTGTGCCCTATCTTTTCGGCACGTTTCAGGTCTAGATAATCTAGATCGTGATCTGTCTAATAGATTATCTGCGGTAGGTCATGACGCTGCGATATACGGGTGCCTTGTTTCAGCGCCAAAAATCGTTGTTTCTGACTGCCGGTGCTCCTCCCCTCAAGCGAAGAATTACTACCCATCAAGGCCTACCCTATCGTTTTGGCGCGTTGTAGATCTATTAATAGATGATCTAAGTCATGATCTGTCTAGCAGATGATGCTGTGGTGTAGATCACGACGCTGCTGCTGCTATGGGGCAGGCCTTGCAGCACGTTCTGACCAAAACTCTCACTGGGCCTGACGGTGCTCCCCTCGACTGAGGAAACACTTCCCGGTGAGGCACGGCTTATCCCTGGCACACACCCATTTGTGATTTTACCCGCTCTTCGTCACCTTTGGCCGGAGGTGCAAGGACGAGTGTAGGTCAGACACTGACATGAAGAGCAAGCGGCCCCTTCTATTCACTGTATGTAGGGCTATCGGGTTGCACTCTCAGTTTTTTTTTTTGTCAACGAGAAGTCCGTTTTTTTTTTTTTTCAAGGGCGAGCGAGGTATGGAGAGAGATCTCCTGGAATCACGAGCCCCGGAAGAACGGAGCGGTCTGGACGGAAACGTAAGGGCCGTTTCTTCTACAGAAACCGCTTGCGCGCATGCATGCCTAAAAAACAGAGAACATCTCCCTGGTTCCCCAGGTAGGTGGTGAAAACGAAGCGGGCAGGTCAGCGTGCAGACGTATACGGTTCTGACGCCCCAAAGATCCCACCGTGTTCCCCAGGTAATGAAACGAAGCGGGTAGGTCAGCAGCGTACGGCGGCATACACCGTACCGACGCCCCAAATATCCCGCCGTTCAGAGGGGGGGGGGGGAGAGTGTTATAAGGATTACCCTGGGCTGGGTATTCGATCGATCTTTTACCCCTTACGATATAGCTCAGTAGGTTACATCTCCGCATAGTCAACATGTTCATTTCCATATGTCCCTTGTATTAACGCCTAGAGTGGTGAGTGTTTCATACCCCCCACCGCAGCAGGTTTCTCCATTTTTTTTTTTGTCAGTTTTGGGCAGTTTTGGGGGAGATTTTTGGGGTGAGATTTTGTGTGCCGCCGAGTTGCGCGTTCAGTTTTTTTTTCTCAACAAGAGTCCGGCTACAGTTTTCGGTGAGATATATGGCGCCGGGTTGCATTTTCAGTTTTTTTTTTACCGGGGGGTACTAAAATCAAGGAACAAAAAAATAGTTTTTTTTTTTTTTTTTTTTTTAAATTTAATTTCTGACTAAAATCCCAACCCGCTATTAATAGTTTTGTTTTCCGTTCGCTGCCTCTGTTCCCTCCCGTCGGCGTTTCGTTTGCGCTTTTGCGCGTGGCAGATGGGCTTGGACACGCTGCTGTCGTACATGCAGCCGCGCGTGATGGACGCTGTTCACTCTTTCCTTGCCGCCGTACCCGACACAGAGAACTATGAGGCCGTCCAGTACGCGGGTATGCACGTGCGCGACATCCCGCCTCGCATGTTCGGCACGTTCAAAGCGACGGAAACATTGGTGAGAGAGAGAGCGAGAGAGAGAGAGAGAGAGACAGAGAGAGAGAGAGGGGGAGTAGAGCGGCGTGGCTGTGTTCACTGGGACGCCTTGCTGCGATACATGACTGCGCGCCCATTTTTTTGTTTCGTGAGTGCACGTCACGTGCTCGTAGTTCGCCAACATGCTGCTGTACACACACACGCGAAAGCAGCTCCGTGATGAGCTGCACTCGAATAAAAAAAAAAAATCCTGCGACTACGATTGATTTCCGACTTCTGGCTCTTACCCATGGCCCCACCGCGGCGTGAATATAGTCTGATGAACGCTCTGCACGCGCCTACTGCTGTTGTCGTCACGGAGTGTCATACCCGTACACCCGGTACCTGGCATACAGCAGCGAAACCTCTGTCTCAAAACTGATGAAAACGACGATGGAAGTTATGGTGCCCAATCCCAGGGCCTAGGTATGTTCGCGACTCACCACTCCGTCGGGAAGTGTACGCGGACCCGTTTGAGAATTATTACGAGCACAAAACCGTCCTTGTGTTTTTTTCGGATGGAGTGGTACACGGTAACAAGCCCAAATGGCGTCTCCATGAGGTTGGGCGCGGTTTTAAGAGCGCCGACTGCGCGCAGAAGTGCACTCGTTTTCCAACGCTCGGTTTCTCGAACAACGAACGGTAAGAGGGAGGCTATTATTACGGGGGACCATATTAATAGTAAATATGACCAAATAGTGTTAGTAAGCATAGGTAAATATATAGGTTTTTGTTCCCACTTTTGCCTAAACCCCGGAGTTGGCAATTCATCGTCCCCTAAATCACGTCCCCTGGGTAGTATTGGGTGCGTATTCTCGAGGAAACCCTTTTCAAAATGAAAGTACTGTCTCATGCCTCGCATATCACACCACACTAGAGGTGTTACCCTTTTGCCAACTCCCCGGGTACTCGCGAGAAATACCTGGCTTGCTATTACCCGTCAAGGGTACGAGTATCACTTCATGCTCGCCGAGTATTTGGGCCCCGGGCACTCGGGTACCCGGCTGTTGTTACGGAGGGCCATACTTAATAGGACCTACGACACACACAAAAACGTATATATTTACCTATTTTACTAACATTATTTGGTCGTTTTTACTATGGTATCCCGTAATAGACGGGTACCCGGGTGTTTTGCCGGTAGCCGCCGTTGTACGGGTACCCGGGTACCCGTCCAAAATTGCCGTGTTCTGCTCGCGAGGACCCGGGTGATGTTTTCCCAAAGTTGGCGGGTGCCCGCTCAAGACGGGTACTCGTCGGGTAACACCTCTATCGCGCAGGACCTGCACAGAGCAGGTCCAACGCAGGAGGCATGCGCTACTACATAGGTCGTGCGCAATATACGTGTCCCATCCGGCTAAAGGAGCTATCAAAGATCGTACAAATTCTTGAAATATTTGACGCTTCCTCGAAATATCTATAGACCATGCGGGGAGTCATGATGTGTCTCGAGGCGTGCAATGTTTTTTACCTTCGGAAGGGGAGGTCTTCAGGCTTCCCTCCCCCCCCAAAAAATATCCCGCGGAAAAATTCTGCAGAAGCGTCGGTGTTACCGGCCTCCCCCGCCGGCACGGATCCCACAATTCCTAGGCTGCCGTTCTGAGATGCGGTCCAACCCGGAAACCCTGCCCTAGACCCTGGAGACTATGCGGTTCCCGACGGGGCAACACGGGTTGTCTATGGTTGATACATATCGGGAATATTTCTGACCTGAAATATCTAGATCATGCAGTTTGTTGGTTTTGGTATGTCGGGGTGGGCGTTTGGTTCGATGTTTTCTGACCGGTTGGACTTCTCGAGAGTGAGCGACTGTACTACCGGTCAAGTATGATAATTTTGACGTCTGTGACAGATGTTGATCTATCTGATCTCTCTACAGATAGATGATCTAGTTCCTCACCTGCCGTTGTGTGAGGTGTGGTGTGCAGGATCTGCCTTGTAGGGCAGATGTATCCTACCCAGGAATACATGCGCTACTGCTGTAGATCGTGCACGTTGTACGGGTCCCACCGGGGTACACAACGAACTAGATCATTCAAGATCAGGACCATAGATCAATCTATCTGCTTCGAAAGATCCACCAGCAGATCACTTCGTGGGAATCGATGCTCTTATGTATCCGAGGCGTGGATATTTTTTTTTTCCGCGGCTGTGTGTTTGTTTTTAAGACTGCAGCAGCGCTTAAATAGAGATGTTGGTGGGGTCGGTGCGAGAACATTCTGGTTGCGAGTCGAGTCGTGTTTGGGATGAGATATATATTTTTATTTAGCCGGTCCTTGTGCGATGAGCTCAGAGAAGAAGCCACCCGCCCCTCCGTCTCGACAGGGATGCGTGGTCAATGGTCAAATGACTAAGGCAAGCAACAATTGAACAGTCCCCCTCTACCCCCCTGTCGTGGAATTTCCTCAATTTTTTGCAGGATTGCTATGAGATGGTGTTCAAGTGCTTTGAGGACAAGAGCGATGGTGTCCGCGCCTCCGATATCACCGGGGTCTGGCTCGTGTCCGAAGACGACACCGCCCTGGCCGAGGCCAAGACCTTGGCGCGTCGGTACTTCCGCAACGCCAAGGAGGAGAATGTCGTCCGAATCGCGGGTCCTGCGTCATCGCCTGATGCTCTCGCAGAACCGGGCGATGCCGCGGAGGGGCCTCCAGAAACTGGAGACATTGCTGTGAGTCGATCGTGGTGGTGTTGGTGGTGTTGATGGTGTTGGTGTTGGTGTTCCAAGTCGATGATGATGGTTGTGGTGCTGGTGTTGGTGGTCTAGCTGTTCTTCTTGTTGTTGTTATCACTTTATGTCATCGCCATGATCTAGTCCATGGCGACAAAAGAAACAAAAAAAACGACTCTAAATATTCCTCTGGAGTGTGGATGGATTCTTGGGGGCCGGCAGGGGGGGAGAGAGGGGAAGGGGGGCGGGGGGGGGGCACCTACCAAGGCATTAACCGTAGGCGCGGTGTGGTTTCAGCATCCGAGACCCTGTTGGATTGTTCGACGATATAGCCGCCGATCCAAGCAACGGCGCCCATCCATACCCCGAGGGGTACGCGCGATCATACGGTACAGGTAGGTACTGCAGGGAGGCGTTCTGCGACAAAGCACAGCCCTTTTTCGGCTAAATATTTTCTGACTGGTCGTGCTCCTTAACCCTCTGTTTTTTTTTTTTTTTTGCGCTGTGATGCATGAACCTAGGTTTTACTCTAATTCCAAGTGTTTTATGCCCGAGATAGGAGTGCATCTTCGTTCCGAAGAAAAGGCCATTTCGTTTGGAGCACCAAGACCCCTCTGTAGGGACAGATAGTTGTCCTTTAACCTGCAGACCTTTTGTAAACCAATATTCGATGAAATCAGGCTTTGTAGGACAGATAGTTGTCCCTCAACATAAAACCTTTTATACACTAACATTCAATGAAAGCGGTTCTTTTATTTCGTATACTACTAACATCCAATGAAATCAGTCCTCATATTGAGCGACAGAGAGTTGCCCCTAAGTATAAAGACCTCTTGTACACTAACATTCAATGAAAACAGTTCTTTTGTTTCGGGACGTCGATATATATATACCTACTTACTGGACTTCGGGTTGCACAATTTTCAATTTCGGCTTTTCTCGACATCCCTTTTTTGGGCGAGGTGTGGAACTCCTATGCTATAACCAAGTGAATAGCCCGGTGCATGGTACGGTATATAGCGGCCTCTGACTTGAGGAGCTCTGTGTACAGTACTTGTATGCGACATCCTCAAGTCAAGAATATCCTATCTTGGCTTAAGGCTCGCGACTTGGCGTGGTGGTCAACGTTGAGCACAGGCTCTTGAATGCTTCTTTTGCTTTTTTTTTTTTTATTGTAATCCTCCGGCGGAGTGGTAAAAATGAAGCTTAAGCTCACCACACTTCCACGCTCCAATTTCGTGTCGTGTGTCGATTTAGCCCATATTATAGCTCCGGCTGCAACATCAGAACAGGCTGCTGTTACCCCTGGAGTTAGTATATAGGATTTAACGCGGCGACCTTGCTGAGCACCTGTGCTCATAGCTGTGAATTCTTGAATCCTCTACAGACTCTCTGCCTGCAGATTTTTGACAACCAAATTCTTGACAGATGTCGCCTACTGCTGTATTTGCCATATACACGGGGGACCATAGTAAATAGGACCTACGGCACACACAAAAAACTACCAGGTATACATTTAGATATTTTTACTAACCGTATTTTTGGCCCTATTTACTACGGTCCCCCGTAGATAGTAGAAAAAATGTGTGAAAAAAAACGATGTTGCGTATGTACCGCTCTGTCCCGAAATTTAAGGAACATTTTCATTGAATATACATATATATATATATATTAAAATGGTATCTTGTATCGTGCGACAGAGTCCCCGGTGGCTTGGTAGGTGGTCCGCGTGCCTACTGATACCAAGTTTTTGGGTTCGAGTCTTCCCGAGTGCATGCTCGTAGGAACTTTTTCGTGCCTAAAAATTGATTAGCAGAAAGCGCGAGAACGTGAGTTAGCTACATTCGATGAAAATCGACGACAGTAGCAGTGGGAATGCTGGACCCTGTGCGCGATAAAAGTGAAGGCACGTACCGGGGGGAGAAGGGACGGCACCTTCCTATGACCACGGCATGTCCAGAAGACTGCTGAAGGGTAAAACCTCCTACCGATACAAGTTAAGCTGCAAAGAAAAAGTGGCGATGAAGGAAAAAAAACAGCACACTACCCGGGAGAGATGACTCTCCCGGGTGTCTATCTCCACCGCACCTGCTCCTCTCAGGGGTCAGGTCGGGTTAACGTGCCCAAACTCCGGGGGTAACAGCAGCCTGTTCTGATGTTGCAACGGGAGCTATGGGCTAAATTGACACAGGACACGAAATTGGAACGTGGAAGTGTGGTGAGCTTAAGCTTTATTTTTTTCTAGTCCGCCGGAGGATAAAATAGAAAAAAAAAGCAAAAAAAAAAAGAGCAAAAAATAAAAAAGTGGTACCGTAGTTCCTCAGTTGAGAAGCGCCTTCAGCCAGAAACGTTTTGCCTTCCGGGGAGGCCTAAAACAAAACATGTTTGCATTCCGAGGGGACCAAAACAAAAAATGTTTTGCCTTCCGGGAGGCCAAAAACAAAACATGTTTGCCTTCCGGGAGGCCAAAAAAAAAAAAAAAAAAAAAACTTCCGAGGCCAAAAACAAAAAATCTTTGCCTTTCCCAGGCACGACAGTGGCACCACCCCTAGCGTAATTTACGGCCGTACCCCGTACCGCAGGTAGGTAGCACACGTCGAGGCTCCGAGACGAAAGGCGAAGGAAGTATGGTGCTTTTTTTTTTTTTTTTTTTTTTTTTTTTCTGTTGCTTTTCCTTGCTAAAAATACCAAAAAGCGTGTGCGCGCGTTAAAAAAAAAAAAAGAAAAAGCTTCCTCAGCGCTGTACGTATATAAGGGAGGAAAATTATCGTCGTCGTCGTCCAAAATGGTGGGCCTCGCTTCTTGTCTTGCCTGATGCTTGTCGAGCAGAACCCGGGCGAGGCCGCGGACGGGGTAGAGGCCTTTGCGCCCGCACGACCGGAAATTTTTCGCCCGCCGTTGAAGGCGCGCTTGATCGAACTGTCATATCGCACCAGGCTTACGTACGAAGATGGGCTTTTGAGGGAATATTTTTTTTCGATCATCTCACAGCTTCGCTGCGCTTCGCTTCGCTTCGTTTTTTTTTTGTGTATGTTTTTTTGTTTTTTTTCTGTGATTAGAAGCAGCGTGCGCGCCAAATGGAGTTATTTTTGACCAATCCGCCGGGAGGATGAAGAATAATAATAATAATAATAATATAAAAAAAAAGCACGGGTAGGATCACGTTGAGCCCGCACGTTGTGATAGCGACCGAATCTGAAGACGTGATCGAACTGTAATATCGCACCAAGCTTACGAAGATGGGCTTTTGAGGGAATATATATGTATATTTTCGATCATCTCACAGCTTCGCTTCGCTTCGTTTTTTTTTTTTTTTTTTTTTTTTTGAATATGAAGCAGCGTGAGCGCTAAAATGGATTTATTTTTTACCAATCCGCCGGGAGGACGAAAAGAAAGAAAGAGAGAAGCGAAAAGCACGGGTAGGATCACGTTGCGCCCGCACCGTACGACTCTTTGCTTGCTACCAGGGTACTTTTAAAACTCGGACACCAGTGTCTGTATCATGCGCTAATCACATAGTCACGGTCGCTGCAATCGTCAACCCCCTCCCCCCCCCCACCCAAGAGGCAGTTACATAGTACTCCCATTGCTGTCTCTGAAAGTGGCCACACCGGAAATTAAACTAACTCATTGAAGCTGTCATCCATATGCAAGTCCGCCTCACAAGCGGTTCTTAGTAGGATGCAGCTCACCCTATATGCGACTCGCCGGACACCTCACGTTTCGCTTCGCGCTTGGTGCAAGCAACGTCTGCCTGGTCGGTGAAAACCCGACATGCTCCGTCCCGGCATTGTAGGGATGCGAGGGTCTATGGTCATACGACTACGGCCATGCATGAGATCGAGTACGTCTCTCCTATCGAGTACCCCCCCCCCCCCCCCCCCCCCTATATATTACATACCTCGTATATATAGGTTGGGTTGGCGTCGGTTGGCGACGACGCTGTAAAACACGCCTCTCACTGCGTGAGCTAGACAGCCAGGGTACCGTTTTTTTTTTTTTTTTGGCGGTGCTGGCTATCAAGTTAGATCATTTTTGTGCCGGGATAACCTTTACTCCGCACAAGGGGGATGATCGTATTACATAGTGTGTACCTGGTACATGGTAAGGCACCCACGAGGCAGTTACGTAGTGAACCCATTGCTGTCTCTGGAAGTGGCCACACCAGACATTAAATCATTTCATTGATGCTGTCAGCCATATGCAAGAAATCCGCCGCTGAAGAGGTTCTTTTGTAGGATGCAGCTCACCCTTCATGCGACTCGCCCAACACCTAACGTTTCGCTTCGCGCTTGGTGCAAGCAATCTCTGCCTGGTCGGTGATAGCGCGACGTGCTCCATCCCGGCATTGTAGGGATGCGAGGGTCTATGGTCATACGACTACGGCCATGCACGATAATGAGTAACCCCCCCCCCCCCCCCCCCTATTTCCGCCCTGTGTTTTCCCTTTCCTTTCGAGCCGGGCTATGGTGAAGGCTGCAAGTTTGCGGCCGAAGCATTTTTCTCTGCGCGAGCTCCTGATTTGAGAAGATACTCCCACCCAAGATCGTCGAATTTGACGCGCAGTTTTCGAGGTTCTTGGATGGATGCCCATATATATAGCTCTTAACGTGTATTGGGCTTTACTGTAGATTTTGGCATTCCTCGAGGGCGGCGGTTGACGGCTTCTTAAGTGAGAAGAAGCCTGATAAACGTATCAAATGCCTCTCGGAAACTTGTCAGAATTTTTTCAGAACATTCGGGTGCTATTTACCCTTACCGTAGCCCGCGGCCGACCTCTCTCTCTCTCAATCTCGTATCTCACTCTCGTATCTTCCTCTCGTGCGTCTTCGTGCAGGAGAGCGACGCGGTGGTGCACTTGCTGGCGCAGCTGGAGGTGCTGGCGAGCGCGGAGGTCTTCGTCGGCGCCTTCTCGGCAAACTTGAGCTGTCTCGTGTTCTTGAGGCGCGAAGCCCTCCATCGGCCGAGGGAAACGTCCGTGAGCGCGGACAAGTTGGCACCATTTCCTAAATGATGGTTACAACCCCCCCCCCCCCCCCGCCCGTAAAAACTGCCACCACATTTTTTGGGGAACATATAGACTTCTTTGAATTAGTGTGGGACACTTTTTTCAGTGTAGAGTGTATGGGTTACCCCCCCCCCCCCCCCCCCCCCCCCCCCCCCCCCCCCCCCCCCCCCCCCCCCCCCCCCCGTGCGCGCGCGCCCATCTATGGTCATACAACTACGGCCATGCGTGAGATCGAGTACATCTATTCTATCGAGTGCGCCCCCCCTACCCCCCCCCCCCCCCCCCCTACCCCCCCGCCTCCGAGATAGCGAAGCGAAACAACGATAACATTTAGTTTTATACGTCGTCTGCGAAGTACATAAGTGACGGGTAGGAGCATGCTCCGTTAGCGCGGACGCTTTGTCTCCATTTCGGGGATGATGGGTCAGCCGCGTTGGCATCCCGAGAAACACGCGCGTAAGCACTTCTTTCCTTCCAAAAGGCAAATGTTTCTGCCCGACGGAGCTCCTCAGCTGTGGAAAAACACCCGGTCTACATCCCCCGTTTGCGGGGCACAATTGTTTTTTACGTTAGCGCCCCAAGCCAAGGGACAGCTTTCAGGGTAAATCCTACATGTTGTTCTCATTTTTTTTTTTTTTTTTTTTTTTTTTTTGTGAGGTACGGAGCTCCTGTGCCATGTATAATCAAGCCAGGAGGCTCAGAAAAATAAGGTGCCACATCCCTATAAGGCAAGCACGCGTCGAGATATGCGAGAAAAAAAAAGTGTGATTTAACGTTAGTTTTACCAGGCGTCCGCCTACAAGCGGCGCGAGGGCCCGGAAATACGGATGGGGTTTTTATTTTGTGCCTGTGCTGTACAGCAGTAGTATTTAGATCTCCCGGCATTGTACTTCGGTCACCAATTTGTGTCATGTTCCACCATTCACCCACCCAGTGGTCGTCGCTGTAGTCGTGACTTTTTTGTCGTGACCAATTTTTTCTCCCCCCCTTGAGATCGCAAGGGGGTTATGATGGACGAGAGATGTTTGTCTGCTCTTATGTGTCGGCGATAAAAAACAACACCGGGACGCTTTTTCGGGTGATGGTTTTTGGTTTGATACGGTGCCGACCTTCTAGTTTTGCAATTGGGGTGCTTGCTGGTGATTGGAGAGGAGTTACGCTGGGCTATAGAGTGGAGGGTTGTTTTTGGGCTAAACTATGAACACCCCGGACAGATCATGATCTGCAGATCATGATATATCTATCTACTGTAGATCATCTAATGTAGTTCCTCAGCTGCCGTTGTGAGGAGTAGTGCAGGATCTGTGCAGTAGGCAAATCGTGATCTATCTATATACTGTAGATCGTCTAGTTCCTCAGCTGCCGTTGTAAGGGGTAGTGCAGGATCTGCCTTATAGGGCAGATCATGATCTCTCTATCTACTGTAGATCATCTAGTTCCTCGCCTGCCGTTGTAAGGGGTAGCGCAGGATCTGCGTAGTAGGCAGGTCATGATCTACCTATCTACAGATAGATCATCTAGGTCCTCAGCTGCCGTTGTGAGAGGTAGTGCAGGATCTGCCTTATAGGGCAGATCATGATCTACCTATCTACTGTAGATCCTTTAGTTCCCCACCTGGCGTTGTGAGAGATTGTGTTGTGCAGGATCTGCGTAGTAGGCAGATCATGATCTATCTATCTACAGATAGATAATCTATTAATAGGTCCTCAGCTGCCGTTGTGAGATGTAGCGCAGGATCTGCCTTCTAGGACAGATCCAACCCAGGAAACATGTGCTACAGCAGTTGATGATGCAGATGGTACGCGTCCCAACCGGCAACGTGAGCTATTGATAGATCATCTATGCAAGGGTCGGGGATAGATCTAGGTACCTCGAAGTATCCACGTAGATCACGAAGTGGGAATCGGTCCATGATCTGTGTTCCGAGGTAGTGAACTACCTATGTCTGGCTGATGGGGCTTCCATCGCCAAATTGAAAGGCTACCCACCAATGTATTTTCGATCCTGTGTTTGGTTTTTGGCTGCTGCAGCGGTGGTAGTTCCGTTGCGCGTGGAGAGCGCTTAAATACATACCAGGTACCCAGGTACAGTACTTTTCCCGTTTTAACCCCATTTGTGAGACACCGAAATGTTTTGACCAAAAACAAACAAATTCCGGTAACGAAGTTTGGTGTTGTCGATCGTCTGCGAACAGGATGAATGAACGCCGAGCAGTACATGTACCGGTAGGATGATGTGGCACCGGTGCAGTACGGCTCCTGGCGGCGTCACTCGGACAGCCAATTGGTTATCATCTCTCGGTCGCTCGCGCGCTGCTCGTTGCCTTAGTCTTCCCTTTTTGTCGACACAAGTTTCCCCCCCCTCCGAAGTGCCGAGGAGGGTCGAGGAAAGTACTCGTGTAGCGCTTACGTACCATTTAACATTTTCCCCAAAAGAGCTACTATTGCACCCACCGAAATGTTTTTCAAAACCCTGTTTTGTGTGTTTTTTGCTACGTACAGCAGTGGTTTCCGTTGTTTATGGGGCGCTCGAGGAAAGTCAGGTTCCCGGCGAGGTGTAGCGTTCCTCATCTTGGGACCCTCAGAAAAATTAAGTCACCCCCCTCTCTGCAGGCGGCGAAATAGGAAGGGGATAAGACTAGCGAAACGTAGCCATGTCATATGTGGAAAATACGAAGTCAGCGCCTAAATGCTGGAAGTGTCTCTCGTGAGTATGAGTGGGAAGGGTGCTCCTTATCGAAAGGGATGCGTGGCCGATGGTCGAATGACTCAGGCAAGCAACAAATGAATACCCCCCCCTGAAACCCGACGTGCTCCGTCCCGGCATTGTAGGGATGCGAGGGTCTATAGTCATACGACTACGGTCATGCATTACAGTGAGTACCCCCCCCCCCCGCTTACCCCCCTACCGCACTGCTGTAGGGGTGTAAGTATCTCTCCACTAACAGCACTGTGGAGGCATGGAATGATGAGTTTGTACCCCCCCCCCCCCCCCCCCCCCCCCCCCCCCCCCCCCCCCCCCCCCCCCCCCCGTAGTAAATGGCTCAGAGATGCAGTATTGGCCCCGTACTCAGAAACTGGGATACTGCTGTCCCATGCTGGGTACCTTGTTTTAAAAAACGTTGTGTTCCAGTTGGGGCCGTTTATTATCGAAAAAAAGGAGTGTTTTGTCCTTCTAGTAATTTTCGCGGCTTTCCTTTTTCTTTTGTCTCCTGCCCCCCCCCCCCCCCCCCGATTTTCCAGATGGAAGTGTGCTAATAAAATGTTTCTGATTAGTTTGCCCTGTGTAAAATTTCCTGATTTACATCAAAAGGAAATATTTGCTCGTTTTTCTAGTTTTTCGTGTTTTTTTTTTTGTCAAGAGGAAAGTAAGGGAAACGCCCTTCGATAAGAACGACTCCAAGTGCAGCTATTAATGTAGGTCTTTCGAGCTCTACATTGTCTAGGCAATGGAGTGATCGAGAGCGTGCAGTCGTCGGCCATTGTTGTGGCGGGTGTTTTTCTCATATTTGGAACCGCGCAGCTATTGCAGCGAACATGGTAGTTGTTTGTGTTAGTTATCGTATCGAAAGCTTCGATACATCGAAACATCGAAATTTCGATATTTCGTGTCGAACGTGTTTCGCCCTCCACCCCCTTTCATCTCCCATGTGTTTTTATACTATGGACACTGAACGGAATTTCCGATGCGCACCAAATATCGGTCTCGCGCCGATCTCGATTAATATCGGTATCGTATCAAAATCGATCATTATCGGTATCGTGTCGAACTCGATTATTTTCGAAATATCGTGTCGGACTCGATCCTTATCGGTATCGTGTCGAAATCGATTATTATCGGTATCGCAACGAGCTCGATAGTTATCTGTATCGCACCGAACTCTATTATTTTCGGTATCGTATCGGACTATATTCTTATCGGTATCGTATCGAAGTCGATTGTCATTCGATATCCAAACACTGCGCAATAATTGTACGACCAGAGATCCCAGCGACCGCCCACCGGAGGCTCCTGTTTGGGGCAAGTGTGTGAATACAGGCAGCCGTTCCTTCTCTCCTTGGGGTTGGGGTCTAGTTTGTCGGTGATCTGCGGGGGGATGGTATCTATACCGTATGCCGGTGATAAACGGCATGCGTTTTTTTTAGTTTTGCTTTAATGTATCACCGACAGTGGTTCCTCGTGGCAGCAGCACATTAGGCATTAGGGGGAGGCTTGATACGCTTGCTACACTCAACTAGGAAGCACGGGGTCGTGTAGCGTTGGGGTAAGTATGATTGTCGTCATCCTCTGAGCGTTGGGTGGGGTCAAGACATTTCTTGTCGTTTGCGCCTGTGTTCAGGTGGCTCTCATGGGTTGCGAATGCTCTTATGCTTTAGGTCAGAGTTGGTTTCGGGTGCTTCTTGTCCTTTGCGTTGAGTCCAGACGTTCCTTTGCTTAGCGTCGGGTTCGCGTGTTCCTTATCCTTAGTCTTGGGTTGAGGTGTTTTCTCGGACCTAGCGTTGGCCTCCAGTGTTTCGTCTCCTCATCTTGGGGCTCATGTGTTTCTTCTACCTGGCGTCGTGTTAAGCTGGCTTGAGATAGTCACGACGAGGCAAGAAGCTTTTAGCGACTGTCTGCAGGTCCTAGTATCGGAGTTACTGCAAGTAGAAATGTGTCAGACACGTAGCAACGTTTGGGACTAAAATTCCTACTTCCTCAGTAACATAGGTGAACGAAGTATGCACGTGTCAGGTGCCGTAATTTGTTTTTTTCGTTGTGTATACTACTGTGATAACTACTGTAACTAGGTTGTGTGTGTTCTCTCGCGATGATGCACAATATAGCAGTTCTGAGGAGAGCAGTAGATCGGTGCATATGGACCCCCCCCCCCCATATGGTGGAACCTTGCACACCTCAGGCAGTTCATCTACAGATCATGAACTAGATCTTTTAAGGCAGATGTAGGCCCGATCTTGTATGATCTACCGTAGCTCGTGATACCTGATGAGAGCCGAATTATCTATCTATATGCATGATTTACGTACTTACCACATGTTTCTTGGGTTGGATCTATGAGGCAGATCCTGCACACCACACCTCTCACAACGGCAGGTCAAGGAACTTTGACAGATGATCTATCTGTATACAGATAAGATAGATCATGATATGTCTGTCCGAGGCGTGGAACTTTGCCATCATCAGTGACACCCACTTTTCCTTCGTTCCATCAACCATTTTGATACCCCGAGAAGTAGCTACAAAAAAAAAGAATCGAGAAAGAACCGTGCTACGAGTACGGTACCACTTTTATATTTATGGCCGGGTTCTTTCTCTCTGTCTGACGGAGCTCCTCAGCTGAGGAAAGTTGTGCCCCACGAGGCACGCGCCTTATCGTTGCACAATATTTCTCGTTAGCACTGAGGCGTTCTACGGTAGATTGAGGTTCACCCTAATTTTTCTGAGGCTCCTCACTTGACCTTGAGGAGCTCCATACCTCACACCTCACCCGAAAACTGACTTCAGCAAGAATCAAATTGCATCCCGATGAATAATACCATGGCCCGAGTATACGAGTACGTCATCTTTCGAATCACGATTGGTATTCCGACGATTTTGGGTTAAGGAGCCCCGTCATTCAGAAAACATTTTAGCGGAAATGTGCTACCTCTATCGTAGAACACGCGTGACCTATATACGTAGGGCGATGCGGTGAATGTTAAGCCTGCTGAACACATTTTCTCAAGAGCCAGTTTGGACTTTCTAGTAGTGTAGATACATAACTTTTATTATTAGGTGCCACCGCTATCGTACAATAGTACCCGTAACTCAAGAGAGGTACGTATCATCAAACGGCCAGGAAGAGTGTTCGCCAGTGTATTACCAGGTATTCCTTTTTTTTTTTTTTTTTTTTTGTAATCCTCCGGCGGATTGGTAAAAATAAAGGTACATACAGGAGCATGTGCAGTTAGGATGAATAATCGACCTCGACGACAGCTCGGGCTGCTTCGAGTTACCGATATGCTGTTTTTTTTTTTTCCCTTCGAAGCATCAAGCTCTTCACACTACCATTCTGATGATACTTCCAGTGTGGACGAAAAGGTGCAAAGCCGTGCCAGTAAATAAGGTATACCTATACACGGGTATGCTTTTGAGGTCGTACCTATCGCACCTAAAACTTAGGTAAGGATCGGAGGTCGTCACCTGCTAGTAAGGTTAGGGTACAACTTTTAGTTTAGTATCGAAGATCGTACCTAAAGTTTGTCTAAACTTACCTGGTAGAGGTAAGTATCGGAGGTCGTGCCTAGTAGTGGTAGATATTGCTGAAGGAAAGTATGCAGGTCGTATTTTTGTGTGTACATTATCTCCCCATTGTCGAGAATATCGGCTGGGGAATGTTTCCGAGGACGCGTGCTACGATAGAGGCGCGTAACATTTTTTGGCAAAACCGTTTCTGACTGCCGGGGCTCCTTAGCTTTCAGAATACTGCAGTTTCGTTTTCGGGACAATCCGCTCAGACCCTAGAGGTATAAGTCTGTGGTATCAAGTGTACAGCGACGACCAGTATATAAGCTGCAAGATATTACTATCGAACGATAACATGCGACATAGCACACCCACCCCCCCCCTGGAATGTTTTTGCCGGGTCAATTACCTCCAAAATCGGGGAGGCATACACACACATACATACATACATACATACGTACATATACAAATAAAATAGCAGCTTTGAAAATCTTCTCGCATCGGCTTTCTTCCCATAGACGCCTCGCTCGGCGTCTGCACTTTCCTCATTCGTCGAGAAAGTCGGCTTGGAAATGTTCCCGAGGGACTAAAAGTAACCCCCCCCATACCACAAGCCTTGATACAATAAGCCCGCGACACGAAACCCGAAGAAACGGATACTGAAAATCGGACCTGCCTGGATCCATAGACGTTGGTTGGGGTAGATCCTTAGGTGGAGGAGCTCCGTCGGTGACTAACAAGATGTCTGGTCTTTCACGCGCAACGGACGCGTTCTAGTGTAGGAGTATACGCACAGCAAGCACATTCTTGGCTCTTGCGTATATTTTGGGGCCCCTCCTACAGTACATCACAGCCCAGCTCCCTCTCGAGACCACCAGATAGCGACCAAAAACAATGGTCGATAACTTTGGTGTTGTCAACCATTAAACCGTCTACGACCAGCGTGAGCGGCCATAAATACGGGTAGAGGATCATGTTGTGCCCTTACCGTACGGCTCCCCGCGTTGTATTTCGGACGCCAATTTGTGTCACCCCTCAATCATGTAGTGGCTGTCGCCGTAATCGTGCCTTTCTTTAGCGTCAATTTTGTCATCACTATTACGGGGGTCCATAGTTAACAGGACCGATGATGTACATAAAAACCTATATATTTGCCAATTTTTACTAACAAAATTTGGTCCCGTCAACTATGGACCCCCGTAATAGTCAGTCCTAAGAGGGGTATAACCCCTTCAGAACCCGCAATTTTGGAACAAAAAAATACTTGAAATCGACGCGCGCTTAGCTTTGCAGTAATTCGAGGATTAAAGGGAGCTCCATGCTATCACAGGAGGGTGTGACCCCAAAAAAAACTGATTCTGGATGAAAAGCTAACACTAGGGTGCACCAAGATTTATGCTGCAAGACACCCTCCCGGTGTACTTGACTGATATTTTCCAACGATATCGGGGTAGCCTTTGTAGGACTTCAGTCTCGTGTTGGGGACACAACCGGTCAAAACCTAAGTAGTTTGTCCCCAAAATGGGGCTGCAGTCTTGAAAGGGTGAAGGAGCCCAGTCAGCCCGAAACGTTTCCGCCAAACCGTGGTATGTATAAGGCACGCCCTATCCTGGCAGGCCTCAACCTCTACCGCATAGCACCGCCTTCTGCGGCAACACAGGCGAACGACGAATCGAGCGTGCCACCCTGCGTATTTTTCCTTTGCCGCCGTAGCCCTTGCTTCCCACACGTGTGCTGCCGTCAGCATTTCTTCGTTTCGTCGTCGCCGTTGTCTTCATGCTTCTCATCGCCGCTGGGAGGTTTTTGCGTCCTGTCCAGGGATATAATATATACACACTGTATATTGGCATAGATAAAGGTTGTAGGCAGCGTTAATAGCAGGGGGGGGCGCGTGCTATGACATACGTACCAGACACGGGTAGGACCCAAATGTTCTGAGGTTCTGAGGCTCCTCGCTTGATTGTAGTGCGGGAGCTCTGTACATAGGTTCTGAGGCTCCTCACATGATTGTAGCATAGGATCCCTGAATACCTCACCCAAACACCAAACGATCTTCGGAAAAGCTAAAATTGCAAACCCCGATGAACAAGCCCAAAACCTGCCAGACACACCACGAACACAATTGTAAAACACCACGGACATTCCGATTATATGGGTTAACGATTCCCGGGCCACGCCTGCAATATTTCGTCGTATGGTGGTACCCCTCTTACACTTTGTACGGGTCGAGGGAAGGGGGGGGGCACTCATTTGATACTTGCCTTAGTCATTAGACCAATAACCACGCCTCCTTTCGAGAGTGGGGCGGGGGGGGGGGGGGGGGGCGTACTTATTCTTGTTGCTTGCCTTAGTCGTTTGATCATTGACCACGCATCCCGTTCGATACGGAGGGGCGGGTGGGGGTACTTACAAGAGATGGATGGAGGGTTGTTTTGAACGTCTTCTAGAAAAGGGTGGTTGACACGCACACTGTGTACGAGCCGAATCGCGGACGCATGCCACGATAGGGGCGCACGTACCCGGTACGTTTTTTTCTGAGGCTCCTCGCTTGAGGTCTACTGTAAACTGCACCTCACTCAAAACTGACCTTTCGCAAAAGACCACAAAAAAGAATATGCAACCCGACGGTCTATTAGGTATACAACGACACAATGCGTAAAACACGAGTGCTCCAACAGCATTTCGGTTGTTCCTCGGATGAGAGTAGAACCTCGCAGTTATACGAAAGAAGGCGTTTTGGCCGAAAAAAATTGCTACGCCTACCACAGTAGGACGCGGCGAATCACGTATGGACCCCTTTCGGAGCCCGAAAGAGCGACTAAGACAATGGTTGACATGCTTGTCTTGTCATGCAACCATCTACGAGCAACGTGAGCGCCCATCTGCACGGGCGGGACGATGTTGGCATCCCCGCCCGTACCGGGCGACTCCTTGCATAAACCTTTGTCACTCGGATACCAGCTTGTATCATTCCCCCGATCACGCAGTAGCCGTCGCTATTGCCATCAATCATTTTACTTTTTAGCTACCATTTTCCCCCCTGTGAAGACTCAAGAGGGTTAACACCCACCAATAGTAAACAAACAAACCAAGCAAACAGCACTCATCGGGCACAACAAAGACTGCTGCACTTTGCACCTCCCCACTTGTGGCAGCCTTCTTCGTCGCCCATCGCACCATCCTTGTTCCTCCGGCTGCCGCCACCGCCGCCGATGTGTCAACAGTGTATGGCCGCAGGGTGTAACAACATGATAAAATATTAACTGCACGGCAATACCGCACAAGGGAGGAAGCACAACCTGGGAGCTGGCCCCGCGTACAGATACCATTCGATCAGCGCCCCCATCCCGACACGGAGCTCTTGACGGAACGGTCCCGAGACGATCCAACCCACTGGGGTTTCTGGGTCAACTGTAGGTTTTTGTTGGTCCGAGTGTCGTATTATTTCGCAGGCAAACGTTCCGGAGAAGAAGCGAAACGGGAGACATAGTTGGGTACATGTTATAGGGCGCTATATGGCAGCACGGTGCGCAGGCCAAGGTTCTTTGGGAGGTACGTGGTAAAGCCGAGAGACAACTAACCGAAGCAACGGTTTGTTCCAAGTTTTTAGTGCTCAAGGGATCGCGTGAAGTCCCTACGTAGAATCGACGACTCCAATCCTCACGGTCGCTCTTGTGCCTTCTGTCTAGAATTGTTCGTCCGCGTTCTTTTTTTTTTTTTTTTTTTTTTTTTTCGTTTTTTCAGCAAGGCAGAGAACGGGAGCAAATTTTTGTTTTGATGTAACCATGGGGGATTTACGGCACGGCGCGGTGATTCGCTTGCCCCGAAGGCAAAGTCGACAGGCAGACAACGAGAACACATGGCTGGTTCGGTGGTATCTTGAGAGGCGGAGGGCACAGTGCGGTGATCGGCAGCACCACCCCGGGGACGATAGGGTCCCATCCTCGGATCGGAAATCCCTCCATATTCCGAAGGTAGAACCGAGAGGCGTAAAATGAAAGCAGTCGCTGGCTTGATGTTGTACGTGGTACACGGCACGGTGCGCCGTGGACCACCAAGCTCGACGCCCACAACGGAACACCAAAGCGTGTGTGGCGAGTTAACAACAGGTCTGTCTGCCTGTGAGCAATGCCTGCGGCAGGGATGTCAGCGCTAGGACCGTGCTGCTCCGCAGCTCGGAGCGACTAACGCGAGTGGCCCTCCTAGGCCTTCACAGTCTGATTGTTCTGCGCGCTTGGGTCACGCGGTATGCACAGCCGCCATGGAATTTGTCGATAAGATGAGCCATCAATATGTTGTCAAGTTCGCCCTGAAGCTAGGCACAGGGCCCCTTGTGTGGGGTGCTGATTTGAACTTTCGAGAATGGCACGCTGCAATCCGGTGCGGTGCAGTCCGGTGTGAATCTTGGTTTTCGTTTATCATACGGGGCGGTTTGAAGTAACATATTGCGGTTTACTTCGTTTAAAAAAAGGTATATTGTTGATAAGTCCTAGGCGAAGAAATATGATGTTTCAGGTTTTAGTATTATTCTCCCGGCAGAGTAGATACAGATGGAAGGGGCCCTGGTGGGGATCACGTACACCCACAGAAGTAACCACCAAATAATCTCATAATAAGCCAATATACCGAATAGTCATGAAACCGTCAAATACTGAACAAGCACATTCGAACACACTCCCTGCTTTTTCAGCAAAACAGCAATGACAATTCAAGATAACAGAACAAAACTCATCTCCATGATCAAAAACCAACTAAAATATTTCAAGAGGAAACCTGTACCTTGCAAGCAAAAACCTCTTCCTCCTGTATTAAACTATTGCAGATCTCCTTTGCAACAGCTCAATGCCGTAAAAACAAAACAATCATAGAGATAGCTAAATGATAGAACTCGCGAGGAACCCCATTCCCCGAGACACACGTCTCCCTGTGCCCCCTACTCCCGCCACAAATTATCAGATCGTAGCTAACGCGAGATACCAAATATCTTTCCCCATAGAGTTTGCCCGGCGCTTACTATTCCCGAAACAATATCCGTTTTGTGTCAGAACCAAAAAGAAAAACACTCTCTGTTTCTGGTTCAGTTCACTAGCTATCCTTGTTCCCTGAAATACTTCACCTTCCCACTCGTGAACCGAGATTTTCATCACCCTTAATCATGAATAATCATATCCACAATTTTTCATCTTCCAACTCGCGAACAAGATTTCAATCACCCATCAAGTTCGGAAATACAATATATTGGTGGTAGAACAACCCATCAAGAATAAGCATACCCTCCCTTGTTCTGCAACCAATAGACCGCAGTACAAAGACAAATCCCTGCCAAACTCAATGAAATCAGTATCCACCAATACCGCTGCATCTGCAATACACCTCTCAAGGTGCACCACGTACTCTTAATTCGCCAATCCGTCAACTAATGAATATCCGTCCCACCAGTCACCTTCTGGTCCTGTCTATACCACAAAGACTGTTTGATTTGAACATGAAAATTTATTTATTTCAAAACTCCAGGCAAAACAAAAGGCTACGTATACCGTCGAGTAGACGATAGTATACCTCCGTACCATTTGCGACTTTCCCGGGATGAAAAAAATATATTCCGTAACATTCAGAGATCCCTCATCAGTGGTAAACAACACATATCCCACATATCATCCACCACGTACCCGACGGGAAGAACGATGACTCCCACATAATTTTATCCCTAACACGTCGCAAATGGTTTTTTATCATATACGCGACTTAATAACCGGAACGAATCCACACCCAGTCGAAAATGACACATGATTTGACGAACCTACAGCAGTAGACGATACTATACCTTCTTCGTACAATTCACGACTTTCCCGGGACACAAAATATAACGCACACCATTCAGATCTCCGTAACCAGTAATAAACGATACATACCCTATATATCATCCAGCACTTACCCGGAAAGAACGATAACTACCATATAATTTAGTATTCCCTAACACGTCGTAAACGGTATGTGTCGACTTTCCTTTATCCGGAACGAATCCAAATCCGGTCGAAAAAGACATATCTCCATTTGTACGATCAAAAACGTATTTCGACCGACAGGTGTATCCAATCGCAAGAGAAGACTACTCCTCCGAATACCCACCAGAAGTACTAGACATAACCTCCCGCCCGCTAAGTAGCCGAATTACTAAAAAGCTCCAGCTGGCGAGATACCTGTCTGTCCACTTCACGACCTTCCCGCAACATAAATACACACTTGCCCACAGACTCCCTCCAAACCTTTGAAATATGCGATATTAATGTATTGGTATTTGTCCAGTTGCTCTTCTGGGCCTGCCGACATCGAACACGGAGCGCATCGAAGCGCAGTGGATGTCGTATTCGGCAGTAACATTTCTAACCAAAACACGAAAATACGACTTTTCAACTACCAGGTGGGGGACGGGGGGGTACTCATCACGTATATCTTCCAGAAAAAGAAGTCCAAACAATACTTCCGTACGTATCGTCTAGTATTATCGCACATTTCACACGTACTCGTACGTACTACGAATCAATTCACGAAATTTCTACCCTCGTCGTGAAAAGAAACAAACTTCACAAGGTAATAGTGGATCGAAGACCTACCATTACGAGTGCAGACGCTATCCCTTCGCCCCGCGTGTTGCTGGACCCATAAAAGGATCCAGCGGACGATCCAACCACGCCTGCCCCATCCACGACCTCCCGCTGCTGCTGCTGCTGCTGCTGACCTTCCGCGGCTGCTGCTGCTGCTGTTCCTGACCTCCCGCTGCTGCTGCTCCTGCTGCTGTCGTCGTGTGCACGCGACTGCTGTGTCACGCGACTTGTTGCCGATGCAGACGTGCCCTCCTTCGTTACTAGTACTGCTGCAGTAGCACCCGATTCCCCCCACGTCCGCTCCCTCGACTACTACCACACCGTAGTCGAGTGCGCGTATCACGTACGCGGCTTTCCCGACCATGCCGCATGGGTGGCCGGGTGCACACGGCCTGGCTCACCGTGCGACTTCACGCGAAAATGTGCAGATATGTCTCCCATCCCCACAGCTCCCAGCCCCACCACAATCTCCCTGGGTGAGGTGCGCACGTAAAGTTTCGCACGACTTGTTATCCCCCGTGCCACTCCCCACGGAGGCGCCTACGGTTTTGTTGCTCCCACCGCAGGGCTTTTTCTTCTCCATTTAGCACGCCGTCGTATCTCCGGCACACTCCAAGAGCACCAACACAGCTTCCGCCCCCTTTTCCACCGAGGTGGCCATCTTCCGCGGAAACGCGTTTACCCTCCCGGCTCCCGTTGCCAACATCGGAGTGTTCCGACCCTGGCGTTGAAGCATCTCTCCCCGCTCCAACTGCAGTAGATAGCTGTTGCTGTCTACCGGACCCCATCTGTGCCATCATCTCGAGGATCTCGGCGTGATTCGCCTTTCGACGCTCCTCTGCGTCGGCGGCCGCCCGCTGCAGCCCCTCGAGGGCGAGGCCCCGCTCTAATACCATACCCCGAAGATCTTCTACTTCGTCACCCATGAGCCTAGGTTGCCAACGTTGAAAAACTCTAGAGTGTTGATAAGTCCCAGGCGAAGAAATATGATGTTTCAGGTTTTAGTATTATTCTCCCGGCAGAGTAGATACAGATGGAAGTGGCCCTGGTGGGTATCACGTACACCCACAGAAGTAACCACCAAATAATGTCATAATAAGCCAACATACCGAATAGTCATGAAACCGTCAAATACTGAACAAGCACATTCGAACATATATAAACGCACCGCACCGTCTCCCCACCCTAGTCAAGTGCCAGGTACCAGGTATCGGACACCAGATGTTATGTTTTGGACGGTGTTAATGCCTTCTCACGTTTTATACGGATTGTGGCAGTGAACAGTGCGTTTCGATGAGGATTCACAATCCTAGGGTTGTACATTGCGGTGAGGTACGTACTCTATTTCGGAAATACTACGTTGGGGCGAGGTCCGAATTTCAAAGGCAACTCGCACTGTGCGGTCACGTTGGGTACAACCGCACCGGGACGCGCCGCACCGTAAGACCAAAATGGCAGAGTGAAAATCCATGTTGAACACCTGGGGTGTGTTTTGCGTACGGACGAATGCCGTCGATATTGTGTAACGTTTTGCTTATAACGGCATCGCGGATGCTCCGGTTGGTGGTTCGACTACTACGGTACGTAATACGTACGGGTGTGACCACGAGTGCAGTGATGAAATCTGATGCTGCCAGCTTCATCAAGTTAGTACGGTCGCGCTATGTACGTGAGCGTGTTGTGCTCAGCCTCGGCAACAATATTTCTTGAATACCCACGATCCTTTATCGTCGAAGTAAACGGTGTATTTGTAGTAGTACATACACTGACGATTTCAATACGTTTCACACTAAAGCTTTAACAGGTAGGACGCCCCTGCAGCTGAGCTCTCCCAAAAAAGAGATGTCGATGATGGGATTGCAACTCGATGCCGGGTTCGGGTGTGTATACCGCATACCAGCAACACATACAAACATCACATCAGAAAATGTGAAGGGATAGGAATAGAGCCGTACCAACGCGCAAAATTGGCAGGTGGCACACGTCTACCAGCACGACTTCCTAGGGAGAGCTGCAGCCCATGACAGACAGCGGAGACACTAGTATTTATTTGTTGGCCAAGGCTCGCGACCATTATCGTGATGGTCGACCTTGAGGATAGGCTCTCAATCTTTTTAGGACCGCAGTCCCGTTTTGGGGACAGAGTACCAAGAATTTGAATGATTTTTCCCCAAATGGGACTGCAGCCTTAAAAGGGTCAGATGCTATTAAAATATGACATATACCACGTAACTGGTACCAGGGAGGATTTAGAGTTGCGTCCTCGCTGAGCGCAAACTATTAGCTGTAAATTGTTACCTCGCTGAGCACAAATGATGGGCTGTAAGTTCTTTCTTACCGTAAGTTTCAACACAAAAACAGCCCGGACCTTAACGTTGAGCATGGATAGGCTCTTAAAGCCTATAATAATGTAGAGTTTAGAGTAGCGTTCGTCGCTTAGCACAAATGGTTGCTTAGCTGTAGTGCTTACTAGGTGGTAAGTGTTTAGAAAATATTAGTCTGGGCTAAAAATTCTGGTCACATGTGTCGTGATGTACATTTCCTCATGCCCTGGTAAACAGATACGTAAATGACCTGTGAGTTCGACCGATCGTGTGGTTGATACTCGACTCTGAAATCTGCGTGATACCAGCACTCGTACATAATTTGGCACAACGAAAGTACGGACTGGATGAAAAAAAGAGCGGTATCTTCTTGGCTTATCGATCACTAGCATACGAAGAAACATCTGCAGATTGTTTCCCTGAGCTCAGCTTCTTCGTCGGGCTTTGGAACAAGCCAGCAAGCCAGCAAGCCAGCAAGCCCGCAAGCCCGCAAGCCCGCAAGCCCGCAAGTCCGCAAGCCCGCAAGCCCGCAAGCCCGCAAGCCCGCAAGCCCGCAAGCCCGCAAGCCCTCAAGCCAGCAAGCTAGCCAGCCAGCCAGCCAGCCAGCCAGCCAGCCAGCCAGCCAGCCAGCCAGCCAGCCAGCCAGCCAGCCAGCCAGCCAGCCAGCAAGCCAGCAAGTCAACAAGCCAGCAAGTCAGCAAGCCAGCAGGACAGCAAGGCATCATGACAGCAAGCGCCCCCTCACCCAGATAAAAAGTTCACCCGTTTTTCTTTCGAATTGAAGAAGAAATGGTTTAGAATTTCGGTAACATACACACTCACACGGACCAACGTCCATGAAATCCCCAAGGGCGCATACAACCAAAATTTGAAAACATAAAAAAGATGACATACAAATCATACCCTTACACCATGTCATTTCGACTCGAGTTGGCCACAGCGAGAACCGTTACGGAGAATACGCGAAATACACCTCGCAAGTTCATTGGGTCGTGGCCCACCCCCCAAGTCGGCGTGGGTGGCGAGAAGTCGCGGGTGATATACTGATGCACTCAAGTTCCAACGTATCTCACCACAGACCAGACCAAGGACTTCCCCGGAAATTTGTCCCCCGCCGGACAAAAAATATTGCGTCAATGCGTCACCTAAATTCTGTCGCTGCCACGGCTTGTCTCCACATCATTCTGCAGCGCGACTCCACCGCAGTTAGTTGGAATATGCATTTTTGTGTACCTGGCACGGTGCTGGCCTCCTGCTACTGTTGGGTGCCCGTAAACCATGCGGTGCTCACGCCTCACAGTCTGTCGTCGTAGGATCTCCATTACCCTGCGAGGCATTACGATAGGGGAAAATAAATACCTAAGCCCCCCCCCCGCCTGAGACGAGCGCGGAAGTACAGCCGAGGGCGGAGAGCGCAGACACCAGCACGCAGAGAGCGCGCGCCGCAGCAGGCAGGAAGGCCAACCGGCGGTGGACCCGGTGTGAAGCAGCGACACTTGCATAAGGATTACTACATAGCGTCACACCCAACCAGGACTTCGGCTGTACTGGTGAGGTGTGTTTCGATTTTTCCTATGATACGAATGTGGTTATTGGTTGTCACAGAACGCACAATGATACTCAGAGTCAACGCACCGACTAGGACTGGGGTGTGTGGCACGGCGGTTGAAACTACTTCTCGAGTGGCACATGAAGCCCTGCTGTTGCTGCCGCTTCCATCTGCGTTGTTGCTGTTGCTGTAGATGCCACTCCTAGCTGCCACTGGCACTTCTGCCTTTGCTGCTGCTGCTGCTGCTTCTACTGCTGCTGTTGCTGCTGTCGGGGTAATTTCAAATTGCAGTCGTTCCGAACTCACCAGAAGTTCGAGGCCAGGCGCTGATACTACCGGGCACATACGCATGAGACGCATGTACCGGGCGCCTATCGTATATATCGTGATAACAGGCGGGGCACTTGGCCCACAGGCTGGATTTAGGGGCGAAGAAATCTGGCACCTGCACCAAAACAACTGTCTTCTCCAGAGAGGATATTAGACGTACCACAAAATATGAAATAATATCGGATTCAACATTTTTTTCCCGAGGTCTACTCTGTAGACAGCAGTGAGAGGGAGGATACGTATCTGCACCATAGTAAAACCAAGTAAATAATAAGGGTATGCACTCGGGTATGTTTTTTTTTTTTAATTCGTGTTTTGAATTTCGTGCAAGCTACTCTGCCCCCCTGAGGTTTTCGCTGTGACCTTTCCAAGATATTTCCAGGAATCTGCAGCAGTAGCAGTAGTGTTATCTTCGTGCTGTGTGGCCTCGCGTCTGTCCTTGCTTTCATTCGCCGCCTACGAGTCTTATCGTTCCCGCCACCGCCGTGTTGTTTACTCGTACGGCAGAAAATGCAGATACCCCACATAGAGCAGTAGTATACCTGGTACCTGGTTCAAGGTTACGGTCCCAAAAATCTTGAGCATCCAATGTCCACGCTGTTTTTTGGAGATATTATACACCCTGAAATTTGAGTTTGCCTCACGTGTTCGGTGAACCCTTGCCGACCCGTTACCGAAGGGTGTTTCTGTGTGTTTTCGCCAGATAGATATTCTCATATGTACCTGGTATGCTTTCTCTTTTTCGGGGGGGATATATGTGGGTCTTTATTGGGCTGTTTCCTACGCGGTTCGATTGTTGAGCTCCAGATTTTTGACCCGATCGCATTTTTTTCGAGAAGTAAACTTGGCTAAACGAAGCAGTGTTTCTAGGCGAGAAAAACAGATTTATTGTGGGTACAGAGATTCGAGCAAACGCCGAGACCAACTGCTGTTGTGGTCCGGCGCCGCGAACAGACGCGCTGAGGACTGCGCGTAGGATCCATGCGTCTGAGTGCACGCTGACTGCCTCTGGTTTAGCGGCGGGGAGACGTGCCGAGTGCGCTAGATGGAGTCAACCTGTCTTGGTATTTGTATTGGGGCACAATGTGACTGACTGCTGCTGTAGTCTACGAGTACGTATCCACGGAGTGGTGCGCGCCGAGTGCGCTTCTCTTGGTCTCTAGGCCTGAGCCCGCGCCAGCCAACTGTAGTCTGGCCACGGAGAGATGCGCCGCGCGCCGACGTTGAAACAACGTCGACATACAGCTGTGTGACTATCCAACTCATCGATCGTTCTTCTGCTGCTTGCTGTCTGGATCACACCTTGAATTCAGGGAGCATGTCATTTTTCGATTTTAAAATCTGATGACCGAGGTCGTCGGATTTTGGGGCAAAATCTGACGACTTGGATCATCGGATTCTCAAATCGAAAAACTTCCGATCATATCTTGCATATTCGGACTGCACAACAAGCAGATAATTCCGTTTTTGGGATCGAAAATACTTATCTGAAGCTCGCAATCGAACCGCATACGTAGCGTTTATTGGGTATTTTTCTTCTAGGTTTAAAACTGGGGCACTTTTGCCTCTGCTGTTCATGGCGCCTTTTTTCAAGTCGTGTACATAGTAATAGGCAGGTGTATTTTCTCATGGACGCGTGGGTAATGGTCCGCATCAAAGAACAACTTTATTGTTGAATTGCGGCACTGCGGTTTTTTTCGTTCGATTTTTAATTGCATTGATTGATCGAAAAGTGAATCACGAAGCACGCATGTCCGAGTGAAACTGGATACAAGGAATTCCACAAGCACTCGTATTTTCGGACTTCTTTTTGCTACGTAACTGATTATGTTATCCATTTTTGGGAGTTGTCCAACTCGGCGTGGCATGATCGATGAAACCTTGAGCCGCGCCGACGATTGGTTCGGAGGCGAGATCCAGCATTCTCGAGGGGCAGCGCCACCGGAGCAGCCGCAGCGTGAGGGCCGACGGCCCCTAACAAAGAATAGACCACCCACGCAGCCTCAGAGCATTTCAAGGCCGTGGCAAATACAGTTTTTCATCCTGCTATTCCCTCCCAAACAAACGAGCACTGACCAGGTCACGACTGTGGTCGGAAAGTTGATCGCTGTTACCCCGTCGCTGCTGCCCGCGTGGAGCTTTGGTTTGCGTCAGCCACCCAAGACATCCCAAGAGCGATAGCCTCTTAGCCGGTGCCGGCACTAATAATCTGCAGCTATCCTAGGCGCCCCAGGGAGAACGCGAGTTGTCGCTCGCCTCGTTGGTTGCTCACGGGCGTTCGTTGACCCTTGGGCGTTTTTCGATTTTTTCCGTAATACACCATTCCTCGATAGGATCCAAACACAATCCTCTTTTTTACGAAATTGTGTTCAATTACGATTCGTATTTGTTCCATTACAGTAGAAAAGTTCTCGTCAATACGGGCCTCAACTATTTAAATGAAAACATTTTTTTTCTACTCATGGACATGGAGACCTTACATAAATTGAAATGCAAACCACGTAACACTGTACCAGGTATATGATACTTGGTATGTATCAAAGCAGTCCTGCTGAAGCTACGCGAAGCAGGTGCCCGAAGGTACTCGTTCAAACCAAGAGTTTGCATCGAGCCATCCCAACATCGCCAATCACGAGCCGCCTCTGCACACGCAGCTTTTTCAAACCCAACGAGCGGCGACGGCACCCAGAGGCCGAGCGTACTCGGCGAGTCGCGAACAGTGGAACGAGTATATACACATTGTCAAGCTGCTCAGCCAGCAGAGCTCGTTTGTCGACAGCTCCTCACCATGACGTGCCCCACATCCACCGCCTCTGGCCTCCCCGATGCCGTAGTGAGACTTCCTGGCCGAGGGCCGGGCGAGTGTGGGCTTTTACCCGACCGCTTCTGCATTCTGTATATTCAGCAGCTAGCTGTACTCGGTTGCTACGTGGATGCGTGGTACGAGTACTACTGCTGCTGGGAGCGTGCGTGTTGTGTTCTAAATGGTGAATATATTAAAACCTCTATGATGGCTCAGATGTGAACCTCAGATTGCAACCTCTAGCCTTGACACAAACTGGAGCCCAGAATGCTCAAGGTCGCCTTATCAAACTGAGGTTCAGATTTTTTTAGAACAACTTTGCTGCGTTTGGGGTTGCAAAATGTTCTGTTTTTTTGCCTTTTTTTCGTAAAAAAGGACCCATTTTTCAACTCAAATAAACCCGCATGAGAAACGGCTCTACGGGATCCGTTTTTTTTTTTTTTTTTCCGGCGAAAAGAACAAAACCAAACAGTAGTCAACCGCTTGACAGGGGTTCATAGAGTAGGTGTGCACATTGTCAGGTTTGATCTCCGAAAAACCGAGTGGATATTTGGGCTTTTGTGCGGTAAACGTGGCGAAGAAGGCGTTGCCTCCAAATTATATGGTTCCACCGTCAGCGTTCATTGTTGAAATAAAAATGACTTAGTATTGGTCGTGACGCAGTCAGTTCTACGAGTATTTGGGGGAAGCCTTTGACAGATATGTCTTGAAGTGGCTGGAACCCGTTCGTTCCGAAAACTAAACGGAAAATTAACCTTTTTTTTTTTACCTACGGAAACGCCTGACTTTTTTGTACGTACCCCCCTGCAGGCCTGTGGTTGACCGGGACACATTTTCGCCTCTTGCGCCAACCCTACGTATGTATCAAAGAAAGGGGGCTATGTCACCCTCTTCCGCTCATCATTACGGCCAGCATATTACCAACTGTGTCACATTCAAGCGGGTAATGCATGCGGCATTCATGGCTGGAGCAAATTTGAGGCTTTTTGCTTGAACCAGCGTGTACATAACTCCCACTTCGTTCCTTATTAATTGAATGAGCACAGCGTCAGCCGTCTACATACGACCAACAGCTGCTAACACTGGATTTTGAAAGTTGAGAACACGACAAGTAGTTGAGAAAAAAAAAAAAAAAAACGTCTAAGCGGCTAACTTCTTCAATTCGTAAAATAATCCAAGTCTGATAGGCTCGAAAACGACGTACTTTTCAACATCAACCGAAGGCACTTACCCTCAACACAATCGAAGGAGTACAGCCGGAGGTACAACAAAAACAATCGGTTGAAGCGAAAAAAGAAGAATCCGCGGTAAATGTGTTGTTTTTACTGTAACTAAGTCCGGCTGTATTTGTTCGATCCTATCAGGAGTAAGTTCGTTTGGTTGCTGTTGAAGAGTACATAGTTTTTGAGCCTATCAGACTTGAATTGTTTTACGAATTGAAGAAGTTAGCCGCTCAGGCCTATGCCAATGGAAAAGCGAAGTATCAATAAAAAAGTTTGAATTCCAAAGATACCCGCCAAGCGTTTTTAGAACACGCTCCCTATGGGCCCGTTCAGAAAAAAAAAAGTTCCGAACTTTTGGAAAGCCCGAACAAAGCAAATGTGAGGCCGATGTTGGGCCAAGATCGGCTTGAGAAAAACTCAGGTCGATCTTTGGTTCGAAGCGGCGAGATTCCGAGTCCTCGACAGACATCGATCGACAAAACCAACGATTGCGTCATGAATTCTGAACGGAGTGCGCTCGTGAGGGGCTCCGACCTACCCTTGGGTCACCGTCTTCATACAATGGCCAGTGACGTGTGGCGGGCGCTGGCCAGGCGTAAGATAAAAAACAACTAGCCGCTACTGTGTACAAAACAGAAGACAAAATTTCTGTATCCGTCTCGAATAGCAAAAAACAGGCTTTTTTTCAGGTTCGGCAAGATACCTCAGGACGCCGCCGGCAAGCTCTCGCCCCCTAGAGCATGTATCCACTTTCTATCTTAAATGCCGTCAACTATACTCGTCGGCGTTGCCCGACACCAAGCTGGTTGGCCGTAGGCTGAGTCTATATCGAGATCGAGCATCTATCGTCGCACGAGCTGATTTTTATCAGCGTGTTGACAATTTGCAACGAGAGAAAACAAATTGCGCCGCCTGCAGCCGTTAGAAAAAAAAAAGACGAAAAAATCTAACTTTTCCCCCCTGTTTCCACACAGCGGCGGTACGCGGATATTTTGGGCCGTCTTTTTAAAGCAATATTTTTGAAAAAAAACTTTGGGGCTTCGCGTTTCCATTGACATAGGTCTCTTACGTTTTTTTCTCAACTACTCGTCATTTTCTCAAGTTATAAAATCCAGCGTTTGCTGCTGCATTGAGGGTATATTTGCGAATCTCCCGGATCTCCCGCAAAGCAACACCGCCGGACGCTGGTGCAGTGCGGAACTCCCCGGCTGCATTTGCTATATCGAAAAGCTTTCGTGCAGTTTGGACACGGCTGCTGTGGATCGGGCCTGGTCCAGCACCTCCACTTTTTTCACTTACATCAACTCTTTTATTTATTTGTTTATTTTGTATTCCTCCGTCGGATTGGTAAAAATAAAGCTTAAGCTCACCACACTTCCACGTTCTATTTTCGGGTCGTTTGTCAATTTAACCCATAGTTCCCGTTGCAACATCAGAACAGGCTGCTGTCACCGCTGCTGTTACCGCTGGTGCTTGGGCACGTTGACCCGACCTGACCCCCCGAGAAGAGCAGATGCGGTGGTGATAGACACCCGTAGTCCGAGCGGTTTATGTGCGCACGTACGGCGTTAACCTGGCATGATCGACATTAGTTCGCAAGGTACCCGGTGCAGTACCTGGTCGGTGCAAACCTAATATTTCGATGAAGAAATACTGACGCTGGTTGCTATACGTACCTGGTATACATATACGAGTCAGTGGCTTTGAGGGTGTTCCGCGTGCCTGCCGAGATCAATTTCGTGGGTTCGAGCGTCACCGAGGTCATACTCGTAGGGACTTTTTCTTGCATAAAAATTGATTTGCGAAAAGCGAGGGAGCGTGAGTTAGCAATTCTATGAAAATCGACCGGCGGTGGGAATACCGAACCCTATGCGCGATGAAAATAAAGGCACGTACCGGAGGGGAGAAAGGACGACACCTGTGACCACGGCTTAGTTCCCAGAAGATAGCTGAGGGGAAAACGTCCTACGATTTAATCTGGAGAGTACAAGTGATGATGAAGGAAATTCAAAAAATAAATACCACTATGAGAGTGGTACATAATATTTACCTTGTAGGTTGCTTATCGAAGCCACTCCTTTTTTGTCTTGCTGCTGCCATCGGTAGCCTTAAGGGTGGTGGTCGGCAATAATCATTCTCGGGAGTGCACTGATAGGACACCAGATACAGCGCCAGGTATCACAAACGTAGCACGACCGAACCAGGGTAGGAAAAGAAGCCACCTCGGCCGACAATGTGCAGCTTTGAAAGCGGAGTATCGGCACAATTTTCCTGGACTCGAAGATAAAATGTTGTCCTGTTGATTTGCTACAGCAGTGAACGCATGTAGGATATGTACGGGCGTCCTCGTTTAGCCCGACCACCAAGAGATACAATCATGGAGAGCACTCGCCCTGTCGTCACAACAGTTTGAAGCGCGTATCGTGTGTTTACACGAGGGACGTACAATCTTTTCTTTTCATTAATGTTTGGATTTGTTTTATTTTTGACCGATCTGTGTAGGACCAATATCGGTCGAAACAATAACAAACCCAATCACCAAGTCACTAATCACAGACCCGACACCAACGCAACCCCGTTACCCCCTACCCCAACCCCAATTAACCCCCTTGTGCTTAACCGAACCACCCACCCACCCACCCACTCACCTACCCACACAACTACCGTTACGCTCCGGACCCGAATCCAAAACCATCCCAACCCAACCCGTCCCGACCATCCAAGCTCGAGCTGAACCCAAACTCCAACCTCCACAACACCAGTTTTATGTTCTACCCACGCACTGCCCGCGAAGAACTCCCTAACACCAGTCGCCCGCCACTCACTTGCACAGGAAACTACCTACCCATCACGTATCGACCCTCGTGCTCCGCACCGGTCGCCAATACCATGCCAACCCGAGCCGATCCAAACCAACCTAACCAGACCACAATGATGGCACTTGCGTTCGACCCAGGTACTTACCGACCCACCGACCCATCCACCGACCCACCGACCCACCCATCCACCCACCCATCCACCCACGTACCCACCCATCCGCCAGCAGACCAGACCCCCACCTACCTCCACCTACCCGCCCACCCAAGCAACCAATCAAGGCTGCACCCAACAACGAACCTATGGCCGCTTCTGGTCCGCACCCATACCAAACACCAACCCAACCTTCTCCAACCGAACCATACCCGACACAAGCGCCAGCCCCAACGAAACCACTTGTGTGTTTTCCACTTTTTTTCCACCCACGACCCAGTCACCCATCCGCTAATCATCCACACACCCTTGACCACCTACCCACCTACCCAACCCCACCCGACCGCATCCAAAGCAGCGCAGACATCAATACCAACCCCGACTACACCCCTCAGTGTTTTACACAATCACTACCCACGCACCAGCGCATCACAATTAACCCAACACCCTCTTCACCCCCCCCCCACCCATTACGGTACCCACTCTGTTGCTCCGTACTCCTGTCAAACTCTGTCCAGTGTCAGCCGAACCCAATCCAACCCAAACTAATTCCCCCAACGACCGCCATCCAGTCCTAGGCTCCGCGCCCCTACCAGGCACCAGACCAACGAAACCAATCCCAACACCACTGAAAAAACCGACTCAATTCAAGCTCAAAACCCATCGGAACCGCTTGTGGTTTTACCGCTTACTACCCACCGACCCACCCACGTACCTACTCCTGTTTTCGGCTCCCATCCAGCACCAAGTCAACGACACCTACGTGGCAACCCACCCACCCATCCACCAACCCCGCGACCCGTTCATCCACCCACCCACCCACCCACCCACCAACCAAGCAACCACGTATTCTCCCAACATTAAGGAAACCCTACCAAACTAGTCCCAACCCCAACGAAAGAATGTTTTGGATTTTCCACTTGTGCTACGCTACCCTACCCAATCCCACCACTCTTGACCCATCCCAATCCCCCGCAAATCAACCCCACTCAACCCATCCCACGCCATCCGACCCCACCCGAACCCAACCCAACCCAATCCAACTCAATCCAACATAATGTTTTTAATATCTGTGCCAGAACTCCGACAACGACATGCCTACTTTTATTTTGAGGTAATGCGAGTTTTCTCACATACTCGGTGCCCAATGAAAGAGTTGGCCTTTCCCGACGGTAGAAGCTGGATATAATCTGATTAAAAGAAAAGCAACGTCCGAACGCGAGGATCGCACGGGGTTCTCGACGAGTTATTCAAGATTCAAGTGTCAAGTGTAAGATGCTGCGGCCGTTGAAACGTAACACGGAAGAGGTAGGTTGAGCCACCAAGTATGGGTGGGTGTCGTCTTGCCACCCGGCAGCCGGACCGCCGGTGCCCTTACAGCGAATACCTCGTGTCGCGGGTGGGAATCGCTCCCCGGCTTGTATATTGCGCTTTGCTGCCTAGGCGTACTTCCTGGTGATGTGCGATCTCTTCTGCATGTTGTGCACCGAGGTACCGCATCGGCGTGAGTTGGGGCCGCAGCAGAAAGCCATCGACAGCAGCTGGGTAGCTGTAAAGGGCAAGCGCTAGCCGCCGGGCCAAAGGAGAGTGCGCGCATTGCGGGTCACTCGAGTCCCTGCTGTGATCCGCTGCTCCCCTGTAGTTGCTGCTGCAGGTTTTCGTTCTACGTGCTGTGCATACGGAGGGCTGTCACGCCCACTTCGTTAGAGGCGCTTTAGCACAGGCAGTAAGAAACGAGGCTTTCGTGTGTGCACGGCAAGCAGCACGTGCCGCAGCCAAAGCGGAGGGGAAAATAACGACTGCAGGACGGTGGCAGACGCCGATCGATGAGTGCTAGCAGCCGCACACTGGCCGACTTAGAGAAACCTGTGTAAATCACGGGCCCGATTCAAGCTGTCTATGTCGATTTCCGTTTTGCTTCCTCGGTGTGATTATGCATGCGGTGTGACGAGTTCCTTGCACTGTCATCTTTGGTTTTTTCTTTCGTTCCAATGCAGAGCTGTTGGAGCTTGTCTGGTGACACGGGTCAATGCTTTGCTGACACGAGTTGCGCAACAATGCCTACCGTCTACCGTCCACCCACGTGCACAACTTGAGGGCAGTTCCAAATATTGCGCTGTGCGAGTTCCTAGCGACAGCTTCACTATCGCTTGCCTCAGACAGATATAGGTTCGTTACGGGGTTTGCGGACGCCTTGGCTGTGCCTAGCGGTGACCACACTACCCATTAATTGATCGTCTGTCCAGAATGTATTACACACAGCCAATCCCGCTCTTCTCTACTCCGTAACTCCACAATATTGTGAAAGTCTCTGACGTCACCAATCAATCTTTACTTCTCGATCCTGGCACCCCCGTTAGGAAATGATGGACGACGTCAGCAAGAACAGCGTCGCCGACTGCTCCATCGCGACGGTCTCGAGCGGTATGAGCCCCGAAAAGAACCCGGAGGTCTGCTCTCCACAGTCAAACGTCGATACAACTGATTTGGATCCACGGAAATGCGGACACCCAAGTTGCTCCAAAAGCTCGACGTATGGTCTGGACGGCACCAGCAAACCGGTGTTCTGTTCTAAACACGCATTGAAGGGGATGGTGAACGTCGTGTCTAGAAGGTGCTCCGAGCCAGGCTGCCCGAAGATCCCGGCGTACGGCCTGATCGGAAGCAAGAGGGCGGAATTCTGCGCGCCGCACGCTAAGGAGGGAATGATCAACGTCAAGTGCAGAAGGTGTTCTCACCCAACTTGCTTGAAAGTCGCGGCCTTCGGCGTGGACGGCAGCACCAAGCCGGAAACCTGCGCCCGACACGCCAAGGAGGGGATGGTGAATATTACGGCTAGGAGGTGCATTCAGCCAGGCTGCGAGAAGGCCCCGTCGTTCGGTCGGGCGGGCAGCGGCAAGCGAAGGTTTTGCTCTAAACACGCCGAGGAGGGGATGGTGAACGTCTTCGCGAGGAAATGCGCTCACTCGGGTTGCTCGAAGTTCTCGTCTTTCGGTGTGGACGGCAGCAGCAGGCCGATGTTCTGCGCCCCACACGCCCCCGAGGGTATGACGAACGTCATGCACAGGAAACCTTCGCGTTCTGGTGGCGCGAAGCCCCCAGCGTATGGCGTAGACCGTGAAACCAAAACGGAGTTGATACCCCCGGACTCGACGCAGGGGACGGTGAAGCCCATCGACCAAAAAGAATCCGCCGAAAGCTGCACCACAACCCCTTCGAACTGCGTGGGCGGCAGTGATAAGCCGGACGTCTGTGCCTCACACGACGAGGACGGAACAAATAGCGCCACATCCGGGGTGCCCTCCATTCCTGGTTCGGCAAAACCCCCGGACAATGGCGTCGACGCCAGCAGCAAGCAGGAATTCGTCCGTCCCGACTCCAAGCGGGGGGTGGCGGACGTAATCGGAACTACGTGTGCCGCCGAAAGCTGCCACAGACCCTCTAAGTACGGCATTGACGGCACCAAGGAACCAGAATGGTGCGGCCTACACGCCAAGAAGGGAATGGTCAACATCACGCGGAAATTGTGCTCTCACGGAGGCTGCACAAAGAAGGCGGCATACGGCGTGGACGGCAGCAGAAGGCCGGAAGTCTGCTTCCAGCATGTCGAAGAAGGGATGGTCAACATCACCTCCAGGAAGTGCGCCCATCTGGGTTGCGCGAAAACCCCGACCTACGGCCAGGAAGGCAGCAAGAAGCCCGAATTCTGCGAGGCGCACGCCGTCAACGGAATGACCAAGCTCACACGTAGCAGGTGCGCTAGCTCAGGCTGCCGGATCACCCCGTTGTATAGCGTGGTCGGCAGCACCACGCCGGAGCTCTGCGTTCGACACGCTCAAGAAGGGATGGTGAACGTCGTATCTAGGAAATGCCTCCACGAGGGCTGCTACAAAACCCCGTCGTACGGTGTAGACGGCAGCGGGAAGGCGGTAACCTGCGCTGAACACGCCACGGCAGGCACGGTAAATCTCGTGTCTCGGAGATGCGTCCACCCAGGCTGTTTCACAATCCCGTCATTCGGCGAGGAGGGTAGCAAACAGCCCGACTACTGCGCCCCGCACGCGAAAGAGGGCATGATAAACGTCACATGTAGGAGGTGCACTTATCCTGGTTGCAGGCGCTGGCCTAGGTACGGCGCTCCTGGCAAGGAGGCGTTGGCGGTGTCGTGCGCGGCACACGCTAAGCCCGAGATGGTCATCATCGTCCATAAACGGTTCTCTCGCCGGGCGAGAAGAAAGCCATCAAAAGGCGGTGCTGGCGGCAGCAGCAAGCCGGACGTGGACCCCCCACGCGCGGACGAGGGTGAGGCTGGCGTCGAGGCCGGCAGGCGCTCCCACCGAGGGTGCACGGCAAAGGTGTCGCCCGTCGTGAGTGATGCCAGCACGAACGAGGCCTCCGAGCGACACGCCATGGGAGGCTTGATATACTCCTACCTACAGAGTAGACTGATCTCCAATAGTGCTGGTCCGGGTTGTGTCGGTGGAAGCGATGGGGTGGTGCTCGATTCGGGAACGAATGGTGTTGGTACCGACGCCTGCCGTGTTGGTGCCGAAGGCACGGAGTGGAAGGCCGACTTTTTTCGCCCCTCACCCGGCCAGGATGAGATTTTATCCCCGAGAACTAGTAGCAGGGGGACCAAGCGCCCATTGTCCGAACCACCTCCTGCTGGTGCTGCTTTCAGGGGGGTAGACAGTCCATCCTTGGAACAAGCTGCTGTTTTTGGTCCTGGTCCAGGTCCTGCTGCCGCAGGAGTGAAATCGGAATTGTGGGTCGCCCGCGAGGTACCACCCTCCGAGTTTCAATATGGAGGCGGAGGTGGGTTTGAAACAGAAACTTACACTCCCTCTGCGTGGACCCAGACGGCGACGGGTATGAAAGTTCGCGCGTGGAGTCGGGTAGAGTGATCGCAAGGGAAATACCAGTAAATAGACGAGGAGCCCAGGGGAACTAACGTGTTCCCCAAATGGCGACATACATACAGCAGTTAGTTCTGTGTGGTTGTTTTCGGATAGTCTTCTGTAGTAGTAGACGTTTTGGGTGTCGTTTTGTTCAGTGTATTTCGTCGTTAAGTTGGTTGCCTGTTGTTGTTGGTTGAAAGTATTAGCTCGAATGATATTCGGTCGCATCTGTTACTATTTTGCTGCGGTTGTTGAGCGCCCCCGGGTTCCTGCATCGCGCATACCACACGCTGTGCACATTCCCCGTCATGAGTTTTCGGAAGAACCGTTCACACGTCGGAAATTAGACGACCTAGAAAAATCTAGACTCCCCGAAAAGAGATTTTGCACAGGATCTATCTGCGTAGTACAGGTCCAACCTAAGAACCATGTCCCTGAGAATGCAGGTTATTATACGGCCCCCATCCGGCAGTGTGAGCTAGATGATGCAGAGTAGGCATCTATCTGCCCTGCAATGTCTTGAATCGTCCAGCAGGAATCGATGACCTGCCCGATATTATGTGGAACCGTTCGTTGCTGTCGCCAAACGTCTCCTTATTATAACGTGGGTTGGTGACGCGTAAAAACTACCACCGTGCGCTTCGTGTTGCAGCGGGTAGCCAAAAAGAAAAAGTTGCGATCTGTCTCAAGCGTGGCCTGGGGGGCTTATTCTTGTGCCGTCCGTCGAATACGTGGATACAAAAACCAGTTTCCGATCGGGGACGAAATTGAACTTTCTTATCCTGTTTGATTTTTTTGAATCGAGCAATCCGATCTACGCATCCCATCGGAAAACTGTCAACCGTTTTTTTTTTTAAAGCCCACCTTAAAGCCCACCTCATCTCTCTTCACCCCTCTAAAGACACGATTGGACCACACGTCGGCAGCGGAAACATCTCTCCGATGCTGGGTCATCTGCTCTACTGCTGCTGCTGCTGCGCACAGCGCAGCACCTTGTAAAGCCCGCGAGCAGGACACGAAGCAGTCTTCAGAATACTTTCGCCTGCAATGCTCCAAATGTCACAAAAAAACAAATTCAATCGCATGGACGATAGGGAAGGCATCCAGACGCACCCCGTCGAATTCACAGTGTATAGGAATCGAACCTTTTCGATCCTTCCAATCCGACGGTACTCAGCCTAACCTACGAAACAAGGAGATCGATGATATTTAAGAAAAAGGGGGGGCTCACCTGAGTTGAAACAGTACCATCCTCGATCGATATATTGTTGGTCAAATATGACCCACTAACAACACTACGAAACAGATGCAAACAAACATACCTGTTATATATAAAGTCCAGTTAAGACATGGATACTTCATGGATCACTCATGTCGGAACGTGAAACCAAGTCTCTCAGTGCGGAATGTGCGCGATGTATGTCTTACGGTACACTTGGTCGCTGGATGGTTCCACCCCCTGATTTTTATCGGAGCTCCATCCCAGCGGCAAATGAGTTGTTCGGGGGGAACAATAGACCCCCCACCCGCCCCCTCAATCCGACACCGAAATCCTGCAAATTCAAATGCACACGTACAAGTAGCCGAGTTCCCTAGGCTAGATACCACGAGGGTGTCCTGTACAGTAACCTAAAGCTTAAAAGCTTCCGTTTCGTGTGAAATACTATAAAGCGGTATACCGGTGATTTTTTAGCCAGTAGACGGTATTGTTCCACTATCGGTAGCAATACAAATGCACGAATACATACCGAAACTTCGGTACACATACTCGTATGTCCCTGGTGTACCGTTCTATGGCACACGGCCTATAATGCCTCAATAATGACAAAGGAGTTCAGGCCGTTTCCTATGCGGTTCGATTTCGAGCTTCAGATTTGTATTTTTCGATCTCAAAATCGAATGACCCTGCTTATGTAGTCCGACTATGCAAAATCCGACGGGAAATTTTTCGATTTGAGAATCCGATGACCCAAGTCGTCGGATTTTGGCCCAAAATCCGACGACCTGGGTCATCAGATTTTCAAATCGAAAAATGGCATGCTCTCTAAATTCAAGATATTATCCACGACAGCAAACAGCAGCGGAACGATCGATGAGTTGGATGGTGATACAGCTGTATAGCGACGTTACTTCGCGTCCGACGCGCGGACGGCGCGCGTCCCTCCGTGGCCAGACTAGAGTCCGCTGGCGCGGGCTCGGGCCTAGAGACCAAGAGAAGAGCACTCGGCACGCGCCTCTCCGTGGATACGTACTCGTAGACTACACTGCAGTTGTACAGCAGCAGCAGCAAGTCAAGTCACAAAATCAAACACAAAATACCAAGACAGGTTGACTCTAGCGCACTCGCCACATCTCTTCGCCACCAGACTAGAGGCAGTCAGCGTGGGCTCGGACGCTTGGGCCCTACGCGCAGGGCAGCGCACCCAGCGCGTCTCTTCGCGGCGCCAAATCACAAAAACAGCAGTTGGTCTCGGCGTTTGCTCGAATCTCTACACGCGCAATAAATCTGATTTTTCCGCATAGGAAGGCCCTTTCGATTTGTCAAGCTCATATCTGAAAATGCCATCGGGTCAAAATCTGAAGCTCAAAAATCGAACCGCATAGGAAACGGCCTCAAAGCTACAGTACTCGTACCTCAAAAGGTCCGAAACAAACGACTGAGATATACAGTTGCTACGCCTGGTAATATCATGTGCACGCGGCGAGGATGAGCGCGAGACCGCCGCGGGGTTTGGCGGGCACGGAGGCGTGTAGAGGGAGGGCCACGAGGAGGGGAGTGGTCGCTGTCATGTCTGGGTGTAGCCTGATTATGGGGTCAGGAGAAGTTAACGAAGATGATGTTGCTTCGCCTTTACCGTTCGGGCGCACACATCTTGTCCGACTAAAAAATACCGATATTTATTTGAGGTTTGAAAATGAATGTCCACGCGGCGCTTACAGTTGCGGACAGCGGCACCATCCAAGAAAATGTTTTGCGCGAGCGTATTGATGAGCTGACAAGCCACAGGCTCGACCTCACATGCTAGAGACACAGGGCACGGCCGGCAAGGCGTATACCTCTCGCACGGCGTTCGGGAGGCCCACCGAGATTGTGAGGGCGTGGAACCGGACACGTCCCAAATCGGGCTAACCTATTGTGCGCGAGGAGTATTAATGGCACCACAGCAAGAGCAGTTCTGATGTTCGAAACAATGCTCACACGCACGAATTCGACTTCGCGCGTATTAAGCCTGTTCTTTTTCGTACTCGCAAATACAACTGTGGTGTTGGTGCATCATACGGCAGTGCAGCCGGGCAGCGTTAATCATACCCGGCGTACCTGCCCGAAGTAATGGAACCTGCAAACCCGCCCTGTTGTCAGTACAGCAGTATAATGCGTAAATTGACTCACGTACACTTTCTTTATCTCTGAGGTCAACATATTTGTCTTTTTTCGGGCCACTATTCAGTACAAGGCCTTGCTCGCAACTCACAGAGTTTACGACACATAATCATACCGTCTACAACGACCCCCCCCCTGAAGGCTCGTCTTTTTCTTATTCAATAATTTAATCATTTTTCACTTCGGCCCTCCCGAGGTCGCTCCCACACTGACTTCAAGGTAAATCATCTGCACTAACTTCAAGATAAACTCCGTACTAACTCCAAGACAAAACACAACGCTAACTTCAAGACTAAATTATCTCCCCAGAGAAAACAAGTCGAGCCTAAGCAAAAGAAACGGATTTTCGGAACTCCACTAAGAATCGAAATGCAGTCAAGAAGGAGCAAGATACTCGCCCCAACACTAATTCAAGACAAGCATTAAAAAAAACAACAAAAAAATTGTCCGAAAACGGATTTTGGAACTCGAGTCAGAATCGAAAAGCAGTCAAACACCCGAGAACCTGAGTCACAACGCGTGAGTCACCGCCAGAAGAAGCAGAGGTAACATACGGTGTCTCCACACGCACGCTTATATTTGCTGCTGTTGGGATTGGCAGTTGCTACTAATAGGCGAATTCCAAACTTAGCCCTAACATCGACGATCACGACACTAGCTACACCACACCCCGATCGCCATATACGCGCGTATCAAGCTACTTAACACATTGGGAACAGCACGGCAACGCATATCGTTGTTGTGTTCTGCAATCGATGTTGCTTGAACCAAACATTCCCGAGGAGAAACACACGTTAAAACGCAAACACCCGAGAAGATGAATGTGCTGGAATCTGGTTCGAATCTTGACTCTCCCCGGAGACCGTCGAGACAGCATTCAAGGAGCTTAACTGGCCACAGAAACCGACAAAAAATATTGGGCTAATCAATGAGGCGGAATTATAGCAGGAAACATTCGATACGTAAAAAACCGGCGACATGGAAATGGAGTCGTCAAACGAGCAAAACTGTAAACACACCTCCGAAAGACACAATAAGCTTGGACACAATTTCTCGGGTCGTTCAAGGGCGTTGTTGCGGTCTTGTTAAATGGGACACGTCACTTATATTCGCAAAACTCGATCTGCTGCGGCTGGAGTTTCAAAGCCGCTTCATGGGGGGTACGCCTGATGTCCACACTGCTTCTTGCAGCCATTTGAGTAAGCTCGAATACGTTCCAGGCAGCTTTCTTCTGCACGTTGGGCATCCTGGCCTGAAGCAACAGAATCGCGCACAAAAACCGAAGGGGGGAAACGGGAGGGGATAGGTCCTGCACGGCCTTGGTGTGATTCTTGAGGGGTGGGTTAATGTTGCCTTTGTCCGACCTATGCATACACTGTCACCGTCCATCGTCAACTCGAGAAGGACCTCGATATGCGCTACATGGAGGCGTTGTTGACTGTGTCCAAAGACTGCCAACAGAACACAAAACACCGCCCTGGTCGTCCCATAAACATGTAGAAGCTTGGTTCCAAATCTACTGCGCATAAGACCATAGCGAAGAATGCAGAAGACCAGGAAAAAAACAAAGGCATCGGCCAATCAAGACAGCCTTACTGTAGCTTGAAAAAATAGGAATGCCGACCATTGAAACACGAAGGATGGAGTATATTCGACGGGTATAGGGGTCGTCGTCGTCGAGGCAAAGACAAAAACTCCCCGTACGACGGTAGACCAGAGAACATCTATGACAAGGACAGCGCAACGGAAAACGACAACCATCTCTCGACTGTATTGAGAGTCATCACTACGGACGATCCGGGAAATGGCCTTCATCCAGCCAAAAACGTCATAGTGTAAAAAGCGCCAGATCACAACTTGCTAAGAAAGCGTAGTATATCTAAGTTCACGTGAGATTCCTGTTTTTTGTTCACAACCTACGGAATTAACTACTTATAGTCATGGGCTCTACCGACGGAAACTAAATGGCTTAATTTGTTCAGAGGCAGAGAGAAGAGAAGAACGACCACACTCGCCCCGTGCCCCCTCCTAGTTTCTCGTGATAGGTGCACGAGTAGAGCACGGCACTGCTCGCTGCCGATTGATAGGCCTAGAGACTAGGCCTACTGTTGTGGTTAAACGGAACAAAAAACAGAGTAATGACCGGCCAACGACTCTTAAGCAACGCGGAAGAGAAGGATAACAAATGTCTATAATAGCTATAATATATAGCGACAACAAACAACAACGCTATGGTTACAGCTAGAGCAGGGGAAGGGCCAGAAAAAACAAGGTGCGTTCATACAGAAGATGAAGGCGCTGGGAACTAAGGAATCTACACCACAGTCGGGCTACGGTAAGCGTGTTCGGGAGGACGTTGTCACCAAAAGGCGTACGTAAAAAAACAGTAATTTTTCACCGAAAAAACGAATCAAACATGCAGCTAAAGGGCATTCCGACTCAACAAGCGAGCCCGACGAAGACCTCACGGTGGCACAGCAGCATATAATTGGAGTGCGACGACGGTGAGGTATTCGCCAATCTTGACCCCGACGAGTTGGCTTGTTCGCGGATCCTCCCTCGCGGAAACCGTGTGCGTCGAGATCATGGACGAAACGAATATGGGCAAACGGCCGAGTTGGGGGCTAGCTGCGAACCTCGTTGCCACAAGCCGGCTTCTGTCCGTGAAATCGGACAATCTACGTAATGGAGAATCTCTCGGTGCGATGCTCCAAGAAGATGATGATATCTAACTGAAAAGGTTCGTTAAGAAATGAATGGAGTGGCCCTTGGTTGTCCAGTACCCAAACCAGATTCGCGACGACAAGGTTACTTAAGCATGACACACCTGGCTGTTGGGGCCTCCGCAAGATGTACCTGGAACCACCCGCCCAGATTACCAGCATAAATTTGCCGAACACACGCAGTACTTGTAGGATGACGCGATATGTTTTCCCTTCATCTCTTGTTTTCACTGGGATCGGATGGTTTCGAAGGTAGAATCTCGTGTCGGTCGAAAACGTAGAGATCACTGAACATGCTTACAAGGTCGTCCTGTTCGGTCGAGGCGACCCCATCCGACATTGCATGTGTCGCTGCTGCTGTAGCATCGGTGTGAGCCTGATGGGCAGAGGAAAGGAGCATTAATGCAGAGGCGGTGAATCGTACACTTTTTTCAGCGAATATTGATATTTGTACGAAAGTGAGAGAGACAACGAACCTTGGGCCAGCGCCTGTGCGAGATTTCGTTTAAACGATGGAATATATTTATGTGCAACATCATACGTAGATATACTTTCTTAGATCTCGATCTCTGAGCGTGCTCGGTTGGTACATCCCTGGCCTCTCAGAGCTCCCGCTTGGGAATCGCCTCCGTATATTACTTGCCGGACCGTTCCAGCGAGTCTTTGTTTTCTCCATTTCTAGTCGTACTTTCAGTCCTTCTTCCCTTTTTTCTTCTTTCGTTTCGTGTGCGTGCGTGTACTCCGAGCACGGTTGCGCGGGCGAACCCGGCACCGTCGCGGGTGTCAGCGGATGCTGGCGAGTAGAGGGGGAGTTGCAAGGAGCGCGGTCGCCGCTTTCGTGCCTAGGCGTCGCGTGTGCCTCGAGACACGAGGGATGCATCAATAGGCTCTGTCTGGCCTCCATTTGTGATTTTGGAGTAGAGTACGTACGAGTATTTAAGAGTCGTTCGGTATTGTAAGATAATTTTCAAGCGGTGCTTATTTTCGCGACCGGGATGAGAGTCACAAGAGGGAGGTGCCCCGAATGAGCACCAACATTGTCGAGCTTGCGTCGAGGTCCACGGTGAGCACCGGGCTTCACGCGAGGCGGGCTTCGGGGCTCACTGTGGAAGAGAGGGAGCGAAGCTTTACCCGGACTGAATCGGTGGCGAGATGGTCGCGAGAGGGGCGGGCGGCGTACGAGGCTGAAAGAGAAGCTCTGCTGTAAGATTTTTTCTTTTTTTGATATATATATTTTTGACTGGTGTAAGGTGTTCCACTCAGGTAGTAAATTATTACACGAAAGGGGACAGTGATTTTTTTCTTTTAGATTTTTTCGGTTTCATTTTCGTTGTTTTTGCTGTGTTGCTGTGCCGTTCAGTGCTTTATCTTTCAGTACATACGAGTACACAGACACAGAGCACATATCGAAAGAAGAAAATAAGTACCCTACCTGGGGTATATGTACGTATGTACGACGTGTGAGCGAGCGTAGCGGAAAACCGCCCGCGACGCGAAGCATATGTGGCGTCCGACCTGTTTTCTCCTGAAGCATGGCGGCGGGACTCTTGGCACTATCAAGTCGCCAGTTTGCAGCTAGCTACAGGGGCCATAAAAAAAACAACATTCAATCATGGACCTGTGTCCGCTTCGCATAATTTGATGTTTCCTTCCTGAGCGAGCGTAGCGGGCGGCGCCGCCCGCGGAGCGAAGCGCCTTGTACGTTGTGTGAAATACGACAGAAAGCTACAACAAGAAACAAGTTGAAGAAGTAATTTCTTCAAGTGATTGCATGAACTACTGTACGCAGCAAACGAGTTGAAAAGCAAGTTGAAGAAGTAATTTCTTCAAGTGATTGCATGAACTACTGTACGCAGCAAACGAGTTGAAAAGCTAATTTCTTCACGCTAGTATACAGCTATCATATCGACAGCACACCCAGAACGATTCGCATGCCAGACCAAAATAAGCTAGGGACGGGATGGTATCGGTTACCCGATGTCCTACAGCGGTAGTACTTCGCATTATACTGTTAAACCTGGCCCCGCAAATTGTTTATTGCCAAGGTCAATTGTTTTTTCAACACACGGTTTTTAACACATACGCGATAATCATCGGGAAATTTGATTGGGCTTGTATGTTGTGTCCTTGCCACAGCGCATACATATACAAAAACTACTGTAACGAACGCATTAACGTTGTTGTATTAGGGTTTGTGATGGGTTCGTCTTAGGCTGGTGGATAAAGCGTGGATGTACTTTGGCTGGTTTGGATTTACGTTTGAATGCTACATGGTGGTCCGTAGGTGTGAGGGTTAGTAGGTGTTGATCTTGCAGCAGGGAACGCAGGAAATTGTTGCTACTGTAGAAGTGAAACGGAATTCGTAAGGTGGTTTCAACGTGTATCAGGCGGTGGTGTTGGGCGGAAGTGGTTAGGTCGAAACGTCAAGGCAACACAGCAGCAGGCCGTGACACAGCAGGTTCAACTACTGTATGAACACCTCGGACAGATCATGCTCTAGACCATCTAGTTCTTCACCTGCCCCTGTGAGAGGTTGTGTAAGACCGGCAAAGCACATATCCAAAAGAGGAAATACGTGCTATTGATGGATCATGCAGATGACTATACGGCTCCCGCCCGGCAAAATGAAACGCAAGGAATGGGTCGTACAGAGCAGGAATCAGTACTGTATCTCCCCTGAAAATTCGGAATAAGCACACCATGAATCCGTGATCTGGCCTAGGTGTGAAACGGTTCAAACCGAAATGACAGCTCTTAGACACAACTAACTTTGTTCGTCCCGCCCTTGTGGTTGTCGACACGAGTCTTCACTGTATTGCTGTACGAGTAGCGCTTTTGTGAACACCTGTACGGATGTGGTGGGAGGTTGAAATGTGTTGGCAACCAAGCAGCAATGTATAGGCTTTCACAAACAGGCGAGGCAAACATTGCCATGTCACCACTGCTGCCACTGCTACTGCACGGTATCCAAGCAAGCGTGGAACAACGATCCATCGCATATGCCTGGTATACCCTACCACAGGGTATCACGCAAAAACACCGGTCAGCAAGAAATTGTCGAGCGACCTTGGAGGAAACCGAATCAAGCGCCCCGATACGTACATTCCCTCTCGTCGAAACTTTCCAAACTGAAGACCGCTACCAAGGTACACTTTCCGCAGGACCGGGTGGATTGTTGGAACATTGAAAACCCCAGTAAAAATGACCGGTTCTCTGGCCGCAGCTTATCATTGTATTTTTTGTTCGTTCCATTGTTCCGCCTGTCGTTTGAAAATAAACGTGTAAATCGGCGTTCAGTTTAGGCGTGTCTTGTGCTTTGCTCCCAAGTGCTCTGACCACGGTGTTGGCCGGCTCTTGGTAGGTGGGACTGGGCCTTGTCTCCGATTTCAACTTTTTCTTTTTTTTTTACAGAGATACGGGCTAACGTAGGATCTTAAAGGCCGTCTTCGTTTGCGTTGAGAGGGCCTGCGGGAATCGACCATGCAGATGTAAAAATGGTCTAGGTAAAACGGTTCATCTGTAGCAGCAGTAGTCCAGGCGCGCTGGCCGTTCTCTGTTGTCTTTCGCCCAAGATAATTTGGTATTCATCGATCCACAAAAAAAAACTAAAAAAACCGATTGGTAAAACGGTTCATCTGTAGCAGCAATAGTCCAGGCGCGCTGGCCGTTCTCTGTTGTCTTTCGCCCAAGATAATTTGGTATTCATCGATCCACAAAAAAAACCCTAAAATAACCGATTTTGGCCAGTGTCCGCTTTATTTTCTTGATGCACAGTCCCGTGACTACTTAAATTTAGTTTGCAATAGGTTTTGTTTTTCGCGCGTTCAGCATCTTATTCATATTGTGTTTGCGGTCACGAATACGGTTGTGTCTTGCGAAAAAAAATGCCATTTCGTGAGTTATGACTACTGTATAAAGCTCTTGGAAAAGTTGCCCCGTACGGATATCACGAAAAAGATGACGCAGAAGAACTCGAACGCAGACCCCTTTGCTAAAGACGTTGCTGTTGTCGTTGACACTAGGCTAACGTATACCTGGTACTTGATTTGATGCATACGTTTGATACACACAACAGATATTTAGCAGCAGCAGTGATATACCTGGTGGGTTCTTGCGTATCAAGTATGCCAGAGCATCAGCACCACTCGGCAGTGTGACACCACCTAACGACAGAGCAGAGGCAGTAGCGGTGGCATCAGCCAGTGCAAACATTTGTACACTCAGGTGAAATACAAAAGAAATACCTTTGCTCCTGCCACTGGTACCGTTGTGTTCGGCATCAGTCTATATGACGCGTGCTACCACAGACCTGGTACTCGTAGGACTTCTTGCCCAAAATATTTTACGATCGACGGGGCTCCTCAACTTAGGAATGATCCAACCATTGTATCGCTGGGATAATGTTGGCGTTTTTAACTAATTATCGATATATACTGATCCCTTTCAGGACTGCGGTCCTGTTTTGAGGACAAACTACTTAGAGCTTGAGCGGTGTGTCACCAAAACGGGACTGCACCGCCAAAACCGTTAAGTCATGTCAATCAATTGTTCATCCCGTTGAACTTTCAGTTTCCTGGAGGTCAGGTTTTGGGTGGGGGTATAGAGCTTATATACTATATTCAAGCGAGGAGCCTCAGCGATTACTAGGTGCACCTACGCAGCATGCACCCTGTATTGCCCTCGTTTGTATTGATAGGAACGCGACCTGGCAGCAGCAGGAAAGTACGTGTACGCCTGTGCGTTTTCATTGCCGACCGTTGTCGGATCGAACGAGCGTGCGTAATGTGTAGTGTAGAGAATATACTTTTTGTCCGCGTCTTCGATGTTTTAGGACACGGCTGTCACAGCATGCTCTCGCCGCTCATTTTTTTTCCACCTGCTACCGAAGATTCGCAAGGTACGGCGAGTACGATAGCCAGACAAGCAGGTAACAAACGCTACACATTGTCGCGAGGGAACGTCACGGCATGTAACACGGAACAACACACGATCGCAATCACGGTAGACAATGATAGACAGACGTGGTAGGTTGACGAGCTTTCATCCTCGCCCCATGGTCTGCCAGGACATGGCGCGAGCGCCGCATTGAAGATTGACGGCCCGGGCGCGACCGGCCGACACGTTGAGGGATAGCGGGACCCAACGCCAGGACACGGCGCGAGCGCGTCCGATGCCGTTCCTGGCGGGCTTTCAAAGTAAAGGATGGAGCGTCTGCAAGAGACATGGGCACCATCGTAGAGTTGAAAGGCCAGCAAAAAATCCCGGTACAACGTGTATATCTGGCATATCAGAAGAACCTGAGAAAAACCCGAATAGGAACGGTACAAAACTACACGAAATTAAGAACCAAATAGCAACGGTAGCCACGCAATAGGGATGATAACAATAATATTTACAGCGACGAACAGCGACAGCTAGAGCAGGAGAAGGGCAATAAAAAACACGGCGCGTTCCTCTAGAAGATACAAATATCTAAACGCCCAGTGAAGGCAACACATCACACCCGCCTCCTCGACCACAAACGCCCATCGACGTCTCAAGCCCCCACGGTTGTACGCTCTTCTGTGCTCGATGTTCAATGCTCATGCGCCAGGTCAATGGGACGCGGGAGAACTGTCTCAAAAACGCACAAGAGAAAACATCTTCAAGAGAATTTAATCTCAACCGCAGCAGGCGACGGCTGTCGTAGTTTCTTGATGCCCTTCCGAAAGGAGGGATGACCGCGCCTGCTACTTAGCGCTGTTAGCTCGTCAGCGTTCAATTTGAGCTCAAGCTCCCGGTGGAACTCGACCGCACAAACGACGTAGGAGGGGGAGGCTACGTTGGCGACCAACTGGCCAGTATCAAGAGCGGTAGGGTCCTCGCGCCTGCACCCACGGTACAATGAGTGCAGGCGCCAGGATCCTACCGCTTTCGAGACTGGCCAATTTGTCGAGGATGCGGCCTATCCCTTCCATGTCGTTTGTGCAGTCAAGTTCCACCGGGAGCTTGAGCCCAACGTGAACACCGACGCGGACAGCTGCCATAGCGCTAACAGATCCAACAAGGAAAAAAGCAGCTACAACATACCAGGTATCAAATAGCTTCTTTCACAACACACGTCTGCTATTGAAACTCGAGCACAAACATTACGTCTAGCAGAAAAACATACCGTACGTTTCCTGAGGCCCGGGTACGAAGGCAGAGCAATCGTTGGAGGATGAAATATTCCGAAGGACTGTCGAAATGTAGATTCCCAGGTTATTCATATGAAGACGTTCACGACAACATATACCACTCTGTCCCGCAATACAATGATCCTTACCATATTGATATTAAATCAAAAATGTCCTTATATTGCCGTGTCTAATTGCATGTGTTTCGGACGTGCGTCCGCCACCACAGTATATACCAAGAATATACAACAAGTATTTTGCCAAGTATGCATTAAGAGTAAGAACACGGTGATCACGTTTTCGGGCGAGCTGAGAACATTGGGCTAAGAAACTGTGCTCAGCGGCGATCGCTACCCAAAATTCTACCCGCAGGCATGTAAAATGGCCTGTGCTCAAGGTCGACTTCAAGGGTGATGTCACTATTGCTCGGTTCCAAGGATTCATGTCAGGCGTTTCTTCTTCGCGGGCCAATACTGTACACACTTACCCTATAGCACTATCACTATCACACCAGGGTGAAAAGATAACACACTTCCTCGGACGAATTTCGGAGCCGATTTTCTCGACAACGGGGAAGGCGTACTAAGTACGACGAGCGACGAGTCTATGACAAGGTCTCCAGAGGGTGTGTGTTATCTTGATTATAGCATGCGGCACAGCAGTCCAAGAGTCGCATTTGTTTACCTTCGAGGAAATACGCACCAGCATGTGAGCTCCAGATTCCAAGAGTGGATCTTAATCGCTTTGCTAGGTACCAGGTGCCGCTCAGCAGGTGCGAGTAGCCTTGTTACGTGTTGCTGTAGACTGTATGTTTTTTTATAAATTTTGAACTACGTCAGCTGTGAGTTCGACTGATTAAATAGTTGATCTCAACTTTGCAAGCTGCGTAATACGCCTCGTCTATATTCCATTTTTACCTAATTTTACAATTATTGTGATAAACCGAGCGCGCGTATTCTATATGTGATTCCTTGTCAAAGATATAGGCCAGCGGCTCCCCTGGATGCTGCCCGGGTCAACAGGACAATTTTAAATAATTATTCTGCGCACTGATGCTATGAATTGTGGCATGCTGGTATGTACGACAGCGTGCAGGTTGAATAAAAAAAACCCTGCTTCCATCCCACCGCTGGGTGCAGAAATATATTTTATAAATTTTGAAATACGTCAGCTGCGAGTTCGACTGATTAAATAGTTGATACTCAACTTTGCAAGCTGCGTAATACGCCTCGTCTATATTAAAAAAAAAAAGACAAACTGCACCTCAACCGTGAGTTCGCTTTGCAAGAGTGTTCGTACAGCCCGCTGGAGAATATTAATGAGCGATTGTATTTCATAAATTTAAATTTTATAATTTTTGAAATACGTCAGCTGTGAGTTCGACTGATTAAATAGTTGATACTCAACTTTGCAAGCTGCGTAATACGCCTCGTCTATATTCCATTTTTACCAATTTATAAAAAAATGAGCGACACATTCTTGGTGAACCAGGTACTAATTATTCACAGACGAAGAAACTGATGAGTGCTCCTGCAGTAGCTCCTATTAATAGCGCGATAGTGGGGTCTTGAGCAAAGCTGGCAAGCACCTCTCATCACCAAAGCAAAAGTTCACCCGTTTTATTACCAGATTAAAAAAATGGTACGTACACGGACCATACGCCCATGAAATCCCCAAAGGCGCATCGAGATCCGAACGTATCAAAACAATCAACAGTTCATACCTGGTGAACAAGATACCAGTACAACTCATCCTCAAGTACCGTGCCATCTAGTCTCGAGGTTTAACCACGACACTAGTTGTGGAGGATATGTGAATGACACATGTGCGTTGGGTCGTGGGCCATCTATTTCAAGTCAGCGTGGGGGAACGAGAGGGAGAGGGGTAACTAAGGTTCCAAACGATTTCATGTTAGAAAATGCAGACACCTTGTACGAGTACTCGTACGTCGTAGACATGCCGAATGCGTCACCTGACATGATCCGCTGCTGCCACGACGTGTCACCGAAATAGCCACTTAATTCTGACGCGCGATCCCAGCGTAGTAAAAATACTGACACCGCGCTGACCCGCTGCTGCTGTCGGCTGTCCGTAACCCCTGCTGTGCGTGCTGTGGTTTTCTGCCCCACAGTATGCATCCCCACATGGGAGCGACTATACCTCTGGCACATACCGATGTACCGATGCAAACCCTTTATTTGTAGGACGTCCAACCTATTGCGAGGCATTGGGGTACAGGGCAAATACTCCAAGTCCCCCCCTCCCAGGACGAGTGCCGAAAAAATGGACTGTGGAGAAGAGCAGGGAGCGCAGATACCAGTAGGCAGAGGGCGCACACAGCAGTCGACAAGGAGGCCAGCGGCAACAGGAACGGGGTGAAACAGCCGCACGCACACCGGGCTTACCACATAGCGCCCCAAAGCTGCAGGAGCTTGTACGGGGAGTTTGTCACGCGGAACAGGTGTGGTATGATTGCAGTAGGTGGTGTTATCGTTGGTTGGTTTGTCCCAGCAGTCGCAGCAATAATCAGCGCAAACACACCGACAAGCACTCGGGTGTGTGGCATGGTTGTTGAATTACTCCGCGTGTGACGCATAACTGCCTGCAGTTACCGCCGTTTTCGTGTCGTTCTACATCAACCGTGCTGTCTTGATATTGTGCTGTACGTAGCACTGCCTGCTGCCACTGCTTGCTGCTGATGCTGCTGCTGCTGCTGCTGCTGCTGCGGTCGGGCTAATTTGAAATCACCAACAGTTCTGAACTCGCGGTTCGAGACCTGCAGCCGCTCGCTGGTGGGTACTACATAGCATATATGTACGAGACGCATGTATCGGGCAGCTATCGTTCTAGAAGGCGGGGCGTTTTGGCGCAGGCTGGGTTTGTCCGCAAAAAGTCTCATTCCTGCACCAAACCTCCCGTCCCGAGGTTACACCAAAACCCAGCAGTAACTCAAACCAAAATCCGATTAGACTTTTTGTTCGATGTCTAGACTGCAGCAGTGGGAGGGTATACTGCAGTGTATTAACATTGATACTGTCTTACTGCTTGTGGTGTACGATCAAGTAAAAAACTGTCTTTTTGTTGTTGTTGAAGTTTGTGCTTCGAGTATTCGTGCAGAACCCAGCCCGCTCTGCCCCACGGGCAGTTTTTCTTCGTTGCGACTTCTCCAAGAATTTTCCAGGAATGATGTGGTGTATTTTGTTTCTTCTGTTGGTCGTGTGCCCTCGCGTTTCTCCTTGCTTTTATTCACCGTTTTCGAGTTTTCTGGCCTCCAGCTCCCGTGTGGTGTACTTGCGCGATATAGGTGTAGAGTACGAGTACAGTACAATTAGGAGTACTCGAATTTGCAGTCACCATTTTTTGTTGTTGTGAAGGTGATCGACGGAGAAACCGAAACCTTCAGTTGATTAACTTCACGTCGACGGCTGTCGTTATGCTTGTTTCGTAACGACACCAGCCGTCTATGTGTACGTAAACTCAACTACTGTACTACTGCTGTGATTTGATACCAGGTACAGTACTGAAGATATATTTGCGGATCGCCCGGAACAATGGTTACTCCTTGTACTTGCCTGTTGACCCTGTACTACATCCCGGGGAGTTGCTCGGTATACCAGGATTGGAGGTGTCTTTGTTTTTTTGCGGGCGATCCGGAAACAAACTCTCTGTTAGTTGACTTTGTGTCGACGGCTGTTGTTATGCTTGTTTCATAATCATAGCAAACACCACCAGACTACAGTAGTGTACGAAGTAGTAGGCAACCTCTCGGTTGCTTTCCATCTATTTTCGTGTACTGTGATTGATATCATAACCCGTGCCCAGCTTGTGCGGGGTTGGGAGCGTGTGCGGGACTGCGGATGTAGCGCCCCGAGGCTCCTCCTCCGCCTCCTCTGGCGTTGCTCCTGGCCGGGGCGGCCGGTAGTCCGGGTTGGAGCACGTGCCCGCCTAGCGCCCTCCCGTCGAAAGATCCTGGGTTCTGTGTGAAACCTGTCTTTTTCGCGTCTGCATTTGCCATCCTGCAAATTCCGCCTCACCGTGCTTGGCGCCGTACGAGTTATTGACGTCTTTGATTTTCGCATGTATCGCCTCCTTAATAATGCCACCCTCCTCAACTAAGTTTGCTTGCAGTTCCCCCGCTATGAACAAGCCTGGGCGTATAAGCTTAACAGGTATTTAGTAGTATGCTCTCTTTCGCTTCACACTCAAACGTCTAACAGGCTGCGCGTATGGGAGTACGCTCTCTCTCGCTCTATACTCCAGGTCTAGAGAGAACATGCTATTGAAGAAGCTCTATAAACATGGCTGCGCTTATGGGCTTCTTCATTATTAGTAGTATGCTATCTCTCGCCACATACTCCAGGTGTAATATGGGGCGCGAGAGAGGATACAAATGAAGAAGCCCATAAGCGCAGCCTTGTTTATAGCGGGGGAACTGGGAGCAAACATAGTCGAGAAAGGATGGCATTAATAAGAAGGCGATACATGCGAAACTCAAAGACGTCAATAATTCGTACGGCGTCAAGCACGGTGAGGCGGAATTTGCAGGATGGCCAATGCAGACGCCGAGATGACAGGTTTCACACAGCACCCCAGATCTTTCGACGGGAGGGCGCTAGGCGGGCAAGTGCTCCAACCCGGACTACCGGCCGCCCCGGCCAGGATCTACGTCAGAGGAGGCGGAGGAGGAGCCTGGACACTACATCCCGAGTCTCGCACACGCTCTCAATCCCGCACAAGCGGGGCGCGGGTCAGGATACCAACTCGCAGTGCAGGTCGTTGTGAATATCCCGTCAGGTCCGACAGCTCCGCTTTTGGCCTGCGATCAACTCATAGTACACGAGGTGTATTCAACATACGACGCTCATAGATACTTCGTGTTCATACAAGAAAATACAAATAGTATGTAGACTGCATGCCAGAACCACCCCTTCTTGTCGTGCTGCTGCCACCGGCAGCGTCCAGAGTAGTCACCGAGTATTGCCCATGATGATGAATATCGGGTACAACATGTTAATGGTATCACACGTCGGACAAGTTATTCAGATCAGAACATGTGCGACCTCGGCCGACACCACGCAGCTTAGAATGGGGAGGATCGACAAAATCGTTGTGGACTCACAGACAAAATGCTGGCTAATTCATCCAAGAGACGTTCGCACAATGTAGATCGGACTCCGAGAGAAACCCATCTTCTCAGCAACGATAGGAACGGGAAAAAAAAAACGGAGAACGCTCGCCCTGTAGTCAAAGCAGACAGCAGCGTGTATCGTCTTGAAAAAACGGGGTACACGATTTTTGCTTCCGAACGTTTGTACATGAATGCTTCCGTACTTTTCGAAGTTTCCCGTTCTTATTTCGGCACGGCTACACCTCTCTTTGCAGTTGAGTCTTTATGTTGTATTGATTATTTTGCGCCCTTGACCCATGCGGGAAAGGCCCGAGCTGGTGACAGGCGTCAGGCGATCTTGGCGGAGCCCCCCTTGAATTATTTATACGTCTGTTGATGGAACAACAACCCCCCCGAAAACCCATCATCAGTCACGAACCTAACACTGACCTGACCCCTGCCACCACTACACTAAGCCTAAGTACGTCTCTTGTGTTTAACCAACCCACTCACACCCACTCACGCCCCCATTCACAAACGGACCCGCCCTTACGCTCCATACCGCAACACAAAAAAACCCGAAACCATTCCAAAACTAAACCCTACCAACCAATTTACCTACCTACCCACCTACCTACCCTCGTGTTATGCACCGTGACATAATTCCAACCAAGCCCAACCCAACCCAATTCGACCAAAAGAAGTCACATGTGTTTGGCTCGTCCAGCTTCCGACCAAACTACCCTCCCACCATTCCGCCCACCCACCAACCCACCCGCTCGCCCACCCACCCAAACAACAAAACCTACCCGAAACAAGAACCCCAATTCCCCGCACCTGAACACAACAACAACCCAACCCAACCCAACGCTACAACACCCCAAACAGAAACTCCTGCCTAATCCGAATTCTAACGCAACGAAAACGCTTCGTTTTTTCCCACCTACCACCCCCCTAGCACCCGCTAACCATCCACCAACCATCCACCAACCACGCACAACTAGCCACCCACCAAACCACGAACCCGCCCACCTACTTAACCTTGGGTTCTGCAATTACCCCAGCTCGAGACCAACCCAATCCAACCCAACCCAACCCAATCCAATGAGGTCAGATCTGTTTCGCTGGTTCATTTACCGACCGACGGAACAGCCCACGCAAAAAACCACTAACCAACTCATCCACCTGTCGACCTACCGACACAAACACCCGTACGCGAGCGAAACACCAACTCAACCCAACCCTACAAGACCCGAACCAATTTCCTACGCGACCGTCGTATTTATCAGTGACTATTATCGTTCTCCGTGTTTGGCGTCACAGTTTGCTAGAGCGACACCAAACATTCGAAACGGATACCACCCGCATTGATGTCGACCGGACGACGCCGGACCCATCCTATGAATGATCTACGCCACCTAAACCCGCGGCGTGTACATTGGGCCTGTCCGTCATCGCTCCTTTGCAAGGCACACAAGTAGGCGTGTGTCGTTTCCTCGACCGTCGAGGTATCCACTCAGCATGCATACCTTTATAGGTAAGTCCAAGAGTGCAAGCGGTTCGTTTTTTAATAGCGGGATAAACGCGCGGTACGGTCGAGTTAGCCCCTTGACACTTTCAGGGCCACAGTCCCGTTTTGGGGACCGACCACTCAAATTTCAAGTAGTTTGTCCCTCAAACGGGACTGCGGTCCTAAAAGGGTGAATGTTCTGAGGTTTTCCCCCTGAAGACCTCTGCACCTCGCCGAAACCTGGCTCTGAGGGATAACTAGCCGACGACTCAACGAGAAGAACCACAGCCTAGGTACCGGTATACGACGCCCCGTTTTGAGATTCCAGCGAGCCGTATTGACATTCTGCGGTTTGGCGGAGAAATTAGTTGTAACCGATTTGGTTTGGTTTTGTCTGGGCTGTTCTCTATATAAAATTACCCCGACCGATGAAAACGTCCTGAGAGTTAACCCAACCCAGGAATAGTCGGGTTAAAAGTGGCACCAAGTACACGTTTTGCTACGCAACCTTGGGAATATATTGACGTTTCGTGGGTTGGGGCTCTTAAGATAGGAAAAAGACAACAAGGGACACAACCAAAATGTTTTTCAACCAGATTCTTCGCCAGTGTCCGATTTGCTGACGATGTTGGGTAACTCTTGAGCTGAGGAGCCCCGCTAGCGTGAGTCAGCGTTTGGCCGAAAATTACGATATTCCCCTGTCGAATCGCGTGTCGAACGTTAGGTAATATGATAGTGAGCTCAGCTGGACAGCAGAATGTCTTTGGTCATTGGTCTGATTTTCCCGACGTTCATAATCACACTCACGAGAATCAATACGTGCACGGTTGCTTGCCTCACCAAGCCACGCACACTTGTCGAAAACAATGTTCTCGCTGATATTTCACGACTTCCATACTGTAGTTACCACGTTGTTGTTGTTGTTGTTGTTGTTGTTGTTGTTGTTGTTGTTGTTGTTGTTATTCTCACATTAACTCATTGCCAAGTGTCCGACAGTGGGTTCGAGATGAATGACACATCGCCGTGTTTTCGGCCGGGACCCTGTGGAAGTTGGCATGGAGCCACGCGGAACCTCATGGCTGTGTGATGGAGTCCCACGCAACCGCACCGCGAATCAAACGGGCGCGGGCGTGTTCCAACGTGGCATCCTAGGAGACCTCCCGGGATCCGGCAGACATGCCCTTCGCGTGACATCCGGCGACTTCCGAAGCGATGCTCCGCGGGATTTCCAACGAACAATCCCGCCGACCCCCACGGCAGTTGTACTGGGAAACAACGATATGCCACTGAATCCTTTGGGAATCCAGTTCGCGCATCTTCATTCGGAAAGCGCAAACCAAATATCATAATTCCGTGGCGCTCAAACGACCCCCTTGTGCTCCCGGGGAATCCCTTGATATCCCTTATATTGTCATGTGTCCCCGCGGGTTCCAGTGGTTCACCGCTTGAATTCACACAGTTTCTCACGTGTCCTCGCCTGAGCCCTGCTGGTGTCCACGAGTACCCGCGAAGTTGTTGGCGTGTTGTCCCGTTAGTTCCGGTTGGGTTCCGGTGGGGATCTCGCGGGGTTCCCAACAGCCGTCGAGAGCTGCCAAAGGCTTATTTCACGATGTACCCACGAGTTCCTGCAAGTACTTCAATGCAAGCTTCGGCTGTTTCTATCAAACCTAAGGTTTCGACTTCTTCCATGGACGCTTCCACTACTTCCGTCGAAGATTCCATTCCACTACGTACGCCGAAGACTCCAGTTTCCACGAGATTCCACGCGCTAGCACAAAAACCTCGCTGAAGTGGCACTTCCACGACACTTCACCTAATTACCCTTTCTTTTATGTTCAAAATTGGGCTGACGGTAGTCATTAGGCGGACCACTTTATGACTGACCCTATTTGGAAGCCTGACCCCGACCAAAACCCAACCAGAGGCCGGCTTGAATGATCTGTTTCGGGACTAATCTAGGTCGCGGTGCTTAGGAACGCGCGGCCCGGATGTCGCTCTTAGAAACGCGAGGGTCCTAAGCCAACAACCACCGGAAAATCCTGCGGACAATCGCAGAAAACTCGCGCAAGATCGCGCGCGGGTCTTTCTGAGGCCCTTCCCACGCGTGCTGCAAATAGCAGGTGGCACGCGCCAGCAACTTGATAGAGTCTCCTCTTTTTTGAGGAGCTTCGGGTGACTCAAAAGCTGGCTTAGAAGAGAAGAATTGCTCTATTCACTTGACGCGATAAAGTATCCTATGGCCCAGGCCTGCAACGAAACTTATCACAACCCCAGTGACATTGGGGAGTTCGTGATGAGTGGAACCCAATCAGACAGACATATTTTGGTCAAATTAAGGTACGGTTCCCCTGCCCTTGAACGCGGGATGCTGCGGCAGTTCCTTAGGAAGCCGCCTTTTTTGCCGCCGGATCTTGCGTGAAAATTCCTTCGAAAATTACTTCATCATCCGTCGGCACCTTTAGGAAGTTCTGAAGTCTAATGCTTCCGGGGGGGGGGGGGGGGGGTGGGGCTCCTTCTGCGTCCAAGTAATGGTAGCAGAACAAACCGTCTTGTTTGTTGAGAGATTCCCTTTCATGCCGGACACCCTCGATTGTTGAGGAATGGCGTATGTTGTTGGATCCCGCGAGATCCCATCAGGACATCCCTCCGCGCCCCCCGTCGTCCGCGCGTGCTCCCAGTAAAGGATGAGGCAGAGTTGTTTTGGGAGGGGTTTTCACATGCACCTCCTTGGCTTCCCACTTCATCCCTGTAGGAATCTCGCTCAGCGTCGTGGGGTTACCGGCAGTGTCGCGTCATACCGTCGATTACCAGGGTGTCGAGGGATGCCACCGCGGACATTGTCAGCGGCCAAAATATTCCGCGGCATTCCGCCTAAGATCCCGCAGCATGCCGGGACATCCCGCAATATCCCATTGGACAGAAATTCGCCGAAACGGTCGATATTCGTTCGGCAACTCGCCCGAAAGCTCGATATCACCCCCGATATTGTGAAACTTGTTCGATGACATAATTAACCGACACATGATATCCATGTGGGTATACAACACGGTGGCGGGTTCGACATTTATTTGGCACACGTGTATAGCTACTTGCTTCATATATTGAGGACGGTACTTGCGTCTTGTATCATTTCTTCACAGTGACACACCAGCACACCGGTATCTGGCTTGTGGCAGCTCTTACTCACCCTCCGTGGTGATTCCATAGCGCAACGTGAAACTGTATATGTTGGCCTCATTCGCGCCCGCACGGTGGAAGAGTGCTTTCGTACCTCGAAAGTGTGCTTTGGTTCATGATTTAATTTGCATCTTACTGGTTGAAGAATCAACCACCAAGAAGGCCTTTTCAACGGAAATATGAGAGCACCAAAGTCAACAAGAACGTCTTGTTTGGATTTTTTTTGTTCATACCCGTTTTTTGGGTTGCCATATTTCGTTATTTTATTTTGCAAGATTTTGTCCATCTGGACGTGACGTGTTCCACGTCACGGATGCAGGCCGCGCAACCGTGTGCGGATCGTTTTCTATTTTATAGGAGAGTAGCCACCAAAGCGAGAACGTTCGACCACCGCAGCAGTCGAAGCGTGACCTCATAAGGGCCATAGCCCAGCCTAGACCGTCTGAGGCGCAAGAACAAAAAGCTATTCCCAAATGCAGGTTTTTGTCGCGCTGCACCTCCAAAGTCACGCGAGCAATCACCACACCTCGGCTTCCCTCCGAACATCGACAGCTGTATCTCCGTCGCCTCTGCAAGGGTTGCGGGAATACACGAGCCCACCCACCGGATCCCGAGAACGATGGTCTCCTAGCCGGGTGCCGGCAAATGAAACAGCCGCCAGTCAACGCGATTTGCAGAAGAGATCGCCTAACACCAGCATGAATATAAGACCAATCAAATGCAGCAGAAAACCCAGCGCGTGGTTCCCATCCGCGACACAGGGTGAGCACCGCATGGGCGGCGGCTGGCTGTTGTGCTGCCTAGTGACAATATGACCGCTGTACTGGCGGCTCACGCTGTGATTATTTACCAATTTTCGGCGGTCGTAACATATTTTAAAACTAAAATATTAATTAAGTCAGTCGAACTCCTGACTCGCGGTACTAACGAAAATACTCTCAATACTCTCAGTATACTTTCAGTATGTCCTACTGTGTTATGAGAGCATGATTTCTCTGCTGTGTGCCGGCCAGTTGTTGTCGACGCGATATAAAAAACCGACAAGGCGCGCAGCAACGTCCGCATGAAGAAAGAAGACGCGACTGCATTTCCCACCGCAAGGCTGCCTGTTGTGTTCCGCTGTCCTCGTGCGGTTTGTACTCTGTGGTCTCTTCTGCATCCTGCTAATGTGTCGGGGCAACATGTATTCATTGGAAACACAGCAGTGCAGGCAACAGCAAAACCCAGGCGCAGTTATGTACGCGAGGAGTAGAACGCGACCCAGCGCGGAAGGATGGAAGAGGGCCACTGCCACATGGCAGCCGACGCCCGGAGCAGTAATAGCTGCAGACCACCGAACGTGTCAGACGAAACCATAGCGCCCCGAGTCTATGTCGATTTCAATTGGTTTGGTTTGTTTACTGGGCGTGGATATGCGATGTCGCGAATTCCCCGCTCTTTTGTTTCTTTCTTTTCTCGTTAATTCCACTCCAGACTTCACGGATCATTTCTCGTGGCAAGGGATATGATTTGTCTACGAGTTGTCTAACAATGACTACCACCCACCGTCAATCAACGCGCACAAGTTGAAGACAACTGCAAAGTATCCTGCTGCGCTTTGCCACATCTGTAAGGGTATTTCCCCACAAACCTGTCACTGTGTCCACCAACGCCGTTGCTGCGCCTACGAACAAGCCGATATCTTTTGAATTTGTTGTCTTAACCAGACGTAGAAGGGCGCCACCGATCTCATCCAGCTCCTCCGGAACTCGACCTTTGTCTTGAAAGTGTCGGACATCATCAGTCAACCCTTAACCTCCGCCCCTTGCATCCCCGCTAGGAAACGATGGACGACGGCCGCCAGAACAGCTGCGTCAAACGCCTCATCACCAGGAGCTCGGACAGTTTAAACGCCCAAAAGAAGGCGAGAGTATTTTCCCCTCTGTCGGGTGTCGACATGCCGGAGGTGGGTCGCCTGAATGAAATTAATTGTTGAAGTAACTCAGTTGAACGCCTGACTCGCGGTACTACCGTCAGTATTCTCAATACTCCCAGCATACTTCTAGTATGCCCTACTCTGTGATGAGAGTATATATTTTTCTTCCGTGTGCTGGCCTGCGAGTCCTTGTTGTTGTCGTCGCGAGACGAAGAACCTAGACTGGCGAGCAGCAACCTCCGCATGAAGAAAGAAGCCGTGACTGCATTTCCTACCACAAGCCTGCATGTTGTGTTTCGCTGTCCTCGTGTGGGTTCTACTGTGTGGTCTCTTCTGCATCCTGTTACTGTGTCGGGGCAACACGTATATTCATTGGGGACGCAGCAGTACAGGCAGAAACAACACCCAGGCGTAGTTATGTACGCAAGGAGTAGAACTCCTCTCAGCGCGAAAAAATGAAAGAGGGCGACTGCCACACGGCAGCAGACGCCAATCGAGGAGCACTAATAGCCGCAGACCACCGAACGTTTCAGACGCCAGTAGAAGCCATAGGCCGGAGTCTATGTCAACTTCGTTTAGTTTTGTATGTTTACTGGGTGTGCATATGCGGTGTCGCGATTTCCCCGCTCTTTTGTTTCCTTCTTTTATCGTTTCTTCCACTCCAGGCTTATCGGAGCTATTCTTGTGCCAATGGAAGCCTAGGTTTGTCTAGTACGAGTTGCCTAATAATAACTACCGCCCACATTTGTCTTTATAGTTTCGGACGTCATCAGTCAACCCTTGACCTCTGCCCCCTGCACCCCCGCTAGGCAACGATGAACGATGCCCGCCTGAACAGCTGCGTCAAAGATCTCATCACCAGGAGCTCGGGTGGTATGGACGCCAGCAAGAAGGCGAAAGTACTGTCTCCTCGGTCGGACGTAGACACACCGGAGGTGGGTCGCCGGAAATGTGGACACCCAAATTGCCCCAAATGGCCAACATACGGAGTGTATGGCACCAGCAAACCCTTGTTCTGCGCTCCGCACGCCAAGGAGGGGCTTGTAAACGTCGTTTCGAAGAGATGCTCCAAGCCCGGGTGCCTGAAGGTCCCTGCGTATGGCCTGGACATCAAGAAGAAGGCGGAGTTTTGCGCGCCGCATGCCGAGAAGGGAATGATCAACGTTACATGTAGACGGTGTTCTCACCCGGGTTGCTTGAAAGTCCCGGCCTACGGCGTGGATGGCAGCAAGAAGCCGGAGTTCTGCTCCGCACACTCCAAGGCGGGGATGGTGAATATGACATCTAGGAGGTGTGCTCATGCTGGCTGCGAGAAGACGCCGTCGTTCGGCCCGGCCGGCAGCGGCAAGCGGAAATTTTGCTCTCAACACGCCGAGGAGGGGATGGTCAACGTCGTCTCGAGGAAATGCGCTCACCCAGATTGCTCGAAATACCCGTCGTACGGTGTGGACGGCAGTGACAAGCCGTTATTCTGCGCCCCACACGCCCATGAGGGTATGACCAATGTCATACACAGGAAATACTCGCTGTCTGGTGGCGTGAACCCGCTGGCGTATGGTGTGAATGGCGAGGACAAGACGGAATGCATTTCTCGGGAATCCAAGCAGGGGATGCTGGGGGTTATCAACAACAAGGAACCTGCCACGACAACGTCTTCACGCGGCGTGAACGGCAGTGAGCCGGACGTCTGTACCCCACACGCTCAAGAGGGGATGGATAACGCCGCACCGATTATGTATTCCAGTCCTGGTTCGGTGACCCCCCCGAAAAATGGCGTTGGCACCAGCAGCGAGGAGGACGCTTTCTCCCCAGAATCCAAGCAGGAAGTGGCGAACGTTATCGGCAAGAGGTACGCTGTCGAGGGATGCACCAAAGCCCGGTCCTACGATACGAACGGCACAAACGCTCCTGTATTTCGCACTCCACACGCCAAGAAGGGCTTGATAGATGTCACGCATAGGAGATGCTCTCACCCAGGCTGCGTGAAGAAGCCAGCTTTCGGGGTGGAAGGTAGCAAAACACCAGATCGTTGCTTCCAGCACGCGAAGGAAGGGATGGTCAACGTCGTATCCAGGAGGTGCGTCGCACAAGGTTGCAACAAAATCCCGTCCTACGGTGTAGACGGCAGCAATAAACCCGAATTCTGCTCTCCGCACGCCTTGAAGGGGATGGTCAATCTAACTTGTAGGCGGTGCGCTCACCCGGGGTGCCTGAAAGTACCGGCATACGGTCTGGACGGTAGCAGGAAGGCGGTATTCTGCTCTCCGCACGCAGATGACGGGATGGTCAATGTCACGCGTGGAAGGTGCGGTAGCCCCGGTTGCGCAAAAAACCCCCCCGACATATGGCGTTGCGGGGACCCACAAGCGAAGATTCTGCGCTGTGCACGCTGAGAAGGGGATGGTTAACGTGATCTCCAGGCAGTGCTCCCATCCGGGTTGCGCGAAAGTCCCGGCCTACGGCCGTGAAGGTAGCCATAAGCCGGAATTCTGCGCGGCACACGCCCTCAAAGGAATGAACAATATCACCTGTAGAAGGTGCTCTGAGCCAGGCTGCGGGAAAAACCCGGCGTATGCTAGGGTTGGCAGCACCAAGCCGAAGTTCTGCGCCCGACACGCTAAAGAAGATATGGTGAACGTCATTTCCAGGAGGTGTCTCCACAAAGGTTGCAACAAATCTCCGTGCTACGGTCTAGACGGCAGCAAGAAGGCGGTTTCCTGCGCTGAACACTCGACGGAGGACATGGTGAACGTCGTGTCTAGGAGGTGCGTCCATCCAGGTTGCTTCAAAACCCCGTCCTACGGTGCGGAGGGCAGTAAGAAACCGGAGTTTTGCGCGCCGCACGCGGCCGAGGGAATGGTGAACGTCACATGTAGAAGATGCAGTCACCCCCGTTGCAGACTCTGGCCTAGTCACGGCGCCCGCGGGAGCGAGAGGGCGGTGTTTTGCGCACGGCATGCAAAGGACGGGATGGTGAAAGTAGTTCCTCGGAGGCTCTCCAGCCCAGGGGAGACACAAGCACCGATGGACGGTGTGGGCGGAAGCAGCAAGCCGGACGTATGCCCCCCACGCCCAGAGGAGGGTGTGGCTAACGTCGCGTCCCGGAGATGCTCGCACCAAGGCTGCACGACAGAGGTGTTGCCCCACCTGGACGGAAACGAGTCGAATGACGTCTGCGCACGACACACCAAGGGGGGCTTGATACACTCCTACCTGCAGAGCAGACTTTTCTCCAACAACAAGGGCACGGGCGGCCTCGGTGACAGGGGAGGAGTGGGTTCGGGAGTAGATGCTGATAGCACAGTTAGTGCCGGCGATATGGAGTGGAACGCGAACGGTGTTCGTGCCTGTATCGGGCATACGGAGATTTCATCCTCGAGAACGAGAGGCAGAGGGACCAAACGTCCATGTTTGGAACCAGTTGCTGGTTTGGCTGTCTTCGAGGAGAACCGCCCATCCTTGGAATCAGCTGCAGCTGTTGCTGCTGCTGGGGTAAAATCGGAACTGTGGGTTGCCCGCGAGATGCCTCCCGCCGAATTCCAAGCTGGAGGCGGAGATGGGTTTGAAACAGAAACTTCTGCTATTGCTTCTGCGTGGACCCAGTCAGCGATGGGTGCTCAACGGTCGCGGGTGGAGTCTGGAAGAGTGATCAAGAGGGAAGATGTGGAACCCAGGCGAATATGTTCCACAAATGTCAACAGCAATTCTGTGTAGCCTTTTGCTGCGTACGCTATTAATAGATGTGCGTGGTTCCGTCGTGTTAAGAGTACGCTGCTTTTAGATCGATCAACTGTCGGTGGGAAGTGGCAAATTGAATTGTATTTGAGCGCATTCTTGCAGTGCTTGAGCGTCTCTGGGTTTCTGCATCCCGCATACCACGCGCCGTGCACATTCTTTGTCTTCACGTTTTGAATGAGCCGTTGTTGTTGTCGTCCAACGTTGCTGTATAACATAGGTTCGTGGCGCGTCTTTTATCTCTCCGTGCCCTTCTGATTGCAGCGATTTTATTTTTAACACGGTACTTTAACAATATGTCCGCTGACTTCAAGAACCTGCTACTGCACATACCAGGGTACTATTGACAGCAGTCCTGGAAAGAATTGTCGCGAATGGATTTGGATCTCAGCAACAGGCACTCAATATTACTTAAACCCGAAACACCTCCCATTGTTGTCACTCAGCCCCCCCCCTTCTGCCGACCTCCTCCAAACCACAGTAGGCACGTGTAGGCCCAGCAGGTATGTACCCGGTTATCAGAGCTTCGTGAACGTTGGTTACCTGAGACCAGGTTCCTGGTGTACAAGGAAGTATGCAAGTGTTCAATCTCGACTTTTCGACGTACACTGCGCAGGTGGTACCCTTTCCTTTTGACAGTGTAAACCAGATGCGAGACTTCAATGCACCTGACCAAAACCGGCCTCCGATCCTTTACGGATGCTGATATTAAACACGCACCCTTTTCCCCGTGACGAGAAGAATGTGTTGAAAACGTCGCCTTCCACTGGGCGTGACATTTTTGCACCCCCCCCACGGTGTCGGTGCTGGTCCTGGAAACCGTGCACGGCCTCAGAGCCGCTCTCGGTGCAATGTGTTCTCCTCGTCAAATCCAACTACCGCCGCCTCCTCCCTAACTCAGGGGGGGGGACGATATATCGGAAGGCAGTTCATGACGCCGCCACACCGCTACATCTCACATTGGTCCCCGTAAGCGTGTCGAATTTGTTGTGGGGGTTTGGTTCGGATACTCATATTTTCTTCCGCCACGAATTCCACCGTCCCGTAGTATACATTTCCTGAGAATGTACTGAGACACAATGCCGTGCCTCAGAGTGAGCACTTTCTCACACACTGCTTTACTTCCGAAGCCATCGTCGCCATATATTTCGTCCAAGGCACTGGCTTTCCGTTCGTTACACCCGCCCCTCACCTCATTTCCTCGCATATGTTTCACTTATCCGGCACAGTTCCCTAGGTTATACCTAGAAGCAAAATTAATTTCCTGCCCTAACAGACAAAATGACAAAAAACGGTATACCAGTGATTTTTGCCAGTTTACGGTACAAAAAATTCAAACCAAGAAATCAGGGTACACCATACCCAAGTTAGATGACGATTTCGGTCAAGGTATGACGTTTAATGGCGAAACATCCATGTCTATCAGTCTCACTTACCAAAATGTAAAAAAACGGTACACCATTGTATTTTTGCCAGTTTACGGTACGACAAAGGTAAATCGACGTGATCAGGGCACACCAAAACCAAATTATATGACGTTTTTCTGTCAAGGTATCGCGTTTTCTGGAAAAAAAAGCACCCGATATAGCTTATAATTACGAACGAAACCGCGTTCGTGTGAAGGCAAGCGCCTTCTTGTGTTCGTGTTAATACCAACAAACCAGGTACGAGTCAAACGTAGCTCATATTTCTGAAGACTTTTTATTTCGTTTGATGCGCGTGCGTGTTCTCAGAGCACGGCACCGCGGGCGAGCCCGGCGCCCGTCGCGGGCGTCGGCGGGTGCCGGCGGGTAGAGGAGGGGTTGCAAGGAGTGCGGTCGCCGTTTTCGTGGCTAGGCGTCGTGTGTGCCTCGAGACACGTGGGAAGCACGATGGGCGCTGCCTGGCCTCCTTGTGAGGCTCCGCTTGTACCATATACGAGATATAAGGGTCGTTTTGATATGCAAATAATATTCAAGCGGTGCGTATTTTTGCGACCAAACCCAAGTTCAAACAGAATGTGATGCAGTCTGAGCACCAACTTTGTCGAGCTGGCGAACAAGAGCCACGGTGAGCATCGGGCTTCACGCGAGGCGGGCGACGGGGCTCACTGTAGCAGAGAGGGAGGGAAACTTTACCCGGACCGAATCGGTGTTGAGGTGGTCGCGAGACGGCAAGCGGCGTACCAGGCAAAGAGAGAAGCTCTGCTGTTGTTCGTTTTTTTTCATTTTGACCGGTGCAAGGTGTTCCAATCAGGCAGAAAAATATTACATGAGAGGGGCCGGGGATATTTTTTCTTTCCCCGCTTTTCGCGAATGAAACGGCACGCGGATCCCAGCGAGATCCTGCGCAGAGTAAACGGGGCTTCGCCGCAGCATGAGCTTCAACGTTAATCACTTGTAACCAATCGAAGTATGTCGGTCTATTCAAGCTTTCTAAACGAGGTTCATGAGTGAGCCAAAGTGCAGATGAGCAACGGCATTGCGCAGAACAAATTCCGGATTAAAACAGCTGTGTCCGCACCGCCTCTGCCTGAGATCGATATCCATCGGTCCTAAAACAGCCAAATACAACAAACAGAGTACGCATGCGACTATCGGTAGATTGGAATCATCAACCATGTGTTATGATACTGCCTTGCCGGTCAGTCACATTATTACGTCATGTTCTACTCATTAAGTAGTACCAGGTATTGTAGTAGCGGTAGCGTTGTCTCCACAAAGGATTATCCGGTAGATATACTCAGTCACAGCAGTGCATCATATTCTGCTGTTTGTTGTTGTACGAAGCATGTAGTAGTAGCAGTAGGAGCGAGCGCGATCATGCAACTAATTATTGTACCAGGTATTATTAGTACATAATATCTATCGTCTTTCCACTCCTCTGCTGCTGATTATATTGGGCAATACATCAACGCAATGAGCACCACGCAGCGATCCACAGTGCGGACACCCGCATCGGTACATAACGCTGCAATGGACCCGACAAAGTGGAGCAGCAGTTGCGACAAACTATCGCGCCCAGGATACCCGTATCTACGTATTATCATGCACCGCGACGGACAGCACGCCAAATTACTGGTCTGTTGATGATGTTGTTGTAACGCTCGAAATTGCGATGTTACGAGTCAGGAGTCACGAGACGGCAGCAGCAGCAGCAGCAGCTACTCGTAAGAGCTTTGGCCGCCGAAGGCTTTGAACTTTTGCAGCTGCTGCTCCTGAGCAGCGACTTGCCTGGTAGATGCTGCCTGCCGCTGACTGCGGGGAACTTTTTTTGCAGCTAGCTGCTTGCTGGTGCTTCAGAAGCTGCTGCTGAGCTTTGGCCGCCGAGAGTTTTGGCCACCGTGAGCTTTGGCCGCGATCGCCACATATATGCTTCTTCAGGTCGTCGCGCGACGGCACTATCTGAATCAAGCGACAGAGAGAGACCGCACCACCACCACAACAAGTAGCTAGCTGCTCCTGAGGAGTTACTCTTAGCTGCCGTCTGCCGCTGACCGGGGAGATTGTTTTTTGCCGCTAGCTGGTGCTGGTGCTGAGCTCTGGCCGCCGAGAGTTTTGGCCGTCAACAGATGCATGAGCGACTACTACAGAAATAGAGAGACAGCACCACCACCGCAACAAATAGCTGCTGTCGTCGCGATCACAGACAACCGGCCGAGATTACCTGGTACCTACTACTGGCACGATGGTTATAGCTTTCGACAGGCCGACTGAACTGAAGTTGTAACATTTATTTGCTTCATACTACAAACAACAACGCTGACTTATTAATAGGCAGACTTGAAAGAGTCAGAATAATTGTTTCCAAGAAATAAAAGGCCGACTGCGACAAAAGAGTTAAACGGCCCACGACAACAACGGCCTACAACAACAAAGGACGACAGACAACCTACTCTTCTACACCAGACCGAAACAAGACTACAACAGTGATACTAATGGCGTCTCCACACCCACAACCTGCGGTACCTTTTTTGCATCCAAGCACAGGTCACCTCACCCATAGCTTTCGGGTCGGGTGATCAGCGTCCACTGTATAGGCATGCCCGGTATCTCCTGCTGTTATCACTTCTTTCTTCTGAAAAGCCATGCAATGAACAATAGATAGCGTCAACAACAGTAGCATATTGCAACAAGTAAAATTCTACCTAGCAAGTATCTACGTCCCGAGAGAATCTCCATACCTCAGTCCAACCCTGTATTAATTGGTAACACCTAGGGAACAGCAGGGCAACCCTTGCCCTGCTTTGCAATGGTAAATTACACAATAATATGAGGCCGATTTTTCCATTGGGATGGCCTCCGGAAGGTTAGGAAATGTTTGCCAATCACGGTACGTTTGTCGGTGAACCAGTCTTGTCGTTCATTTATGAGTAGCGGACTTTCATATGTCCTTCTTCGATGCACAGCGCCTGACGCCACCCCCCCCACCCCTAATGATGCACGTCATCGACTTGAAGCCATGATATTTGCCTCGATGCGCAGGAAGTGGTTGCCTCATGACAGTGACATATGGTATTCCCCGCCATATTTTCAGCTTTGGGAGTGGACATGAGCTTATTTGAACAGGCTTATGTTACGGATATACGTCGAAAATCAACAGAATATACCAGGTATCACAATTTCTGGATAAGCTTGTCCATATCGCGAGCTCGAGCAAAATAATCGGACTTTCTTCCGTCCGTTCAGTCGGCCCAGAGAAAGACTTGGGCATAGTTGCTGCCCGTTCACTGTCGATACAAACTCACCTAACGGTGCTCGGAAACGTCCTTGGTTGCAATTCGTCAATCAGAACGGCCAGAGCACCGCTGCCCACGACTCTGCCGAAGGGGTAGTATCGTCCGGCGTGGGTGTACGCTTTGTTCGGAGTGCACCAAAATGTGGTGCTGCTCGATGTATCTCGTGAGCGCCATACCTCGCCTCAAACCGTTAGATTTTCAGGTAGATGTAACATACGAAGTACACCCGGGGTGTTGATCATGCACATGGATCACATCAGGAGCTCACCTGTTACGACCTTTATGCGAGATGCCATCTTGGATGTGGGTAGTGCTAACAGGAAACATTCAATGCCAATCTTGTCGACCGCGCGCATAATAGAGAAGCAGGATATCCTATGACTACGTTCGTAACAGCAGAATGCCGGGTCGATAGCGATGCCACCTGCACGGGCGCGAAGGTATAAGCTAAGGGTCCATAGTCGCCACACAGAGCGCATAGAATATGTGCATATACTACTTGGGAACACAGACGGACCACCAAGACTGTTGCAGAAACGACCTCGTAATAGTCGCAGATCCAACCGAAAATCTCGGTCTGACATGACATCCAGCAAACGTCAAAATACAAACAAATATGGTTTTGTGTGCCATCCATCAAGAACCCGTTCAACGTTTCTACGCTGTCGCCACACAGGTGAGCGAGAACGTGTGTTGGGGACATCACCTCCGTTCGCCTGGCCGAGTCACACCACGGCAGAGATGGAGTCGAATTTTCTGAGCTCTTCAATACACGAGGCGCTACATATCGCACTCAAAACACGACGTCGAAAAACGTTTGTTCGCTCAATCGGATCAACACTCCTATATGCGCTATAGTAAGTAGTCCCTAGACAAACATACTATTGATAGTACTTGTAAAAATATCATGCTTTGCCCGGTGGCTACTTTTCTGAAGAGCTCAACCCGGCCCGAACGTATTGACCCCAAACGTGGTACACCCCTACAGCGGGCTTGCTCGGCCATACGTAGCTACAAACGTATCGACTCGAGGGACATGTAGCCTCCGTCTAACATCTATCCCACGTGAAATAAAAGCATCGTTCGGCATACCATCGGACCACCGAGACTGTTGCAAGCACGACCGCTTGATGGTCGTTGATCCAACTGAAACTTTCGGTCTGATACGACATCCAGTAAACGTCAAAATGCAAACAAATACGGTTTTGTGTGCCATCCATCGAAAACCCGTTCGACGTTTCTATTCTGTGGCCACTCAGGTGAGCGAGAAAGTGTGTTGGGGACAGCACCTCCCTTCGCCTGGTCGCGTCACACCACGGCGGTAGGGATGAAGTCGAACTTCCTGAGCTCTTCGACACACGAGGAGCTCAATATCGCACCCAAAACACGACGTCGAAGAACGTTTGTTTGCTCAATCAGACCACGCTCCTATATGCGCGATAAGTAGTCCCAAGACAAACATACTGTTGATAGTACATGTAAAACTATCATACTTTGCCCGGTGGCTACTTTTCTGAAGAGCTCAACCCGGCCCGAACGTATTGACCCCAGACATCATATACCCCTACAGCGGGCTTGCTCGGCCATACGTAGCTATAAAAGTACCGACTCGAGGGACATGTACCCTCCGTCTTATATCTATCCCACGTGAAAGAAAAGCATCGTTCGGCATACCACCCACGGATCAACACACGTTCGGCGTGCCACCCATCTACGCCTGATTAGTATTTTCTCTCCTCTATGGCAGAACAGACGGACGCCGAAACACGGTTGGGGACACCATATCCATGCCCACGCGGATCAATACTATGGGATTGCGTAGAGATCGGAGGTAAAGGAACTCAAAATGGACTGTCCACGGGCTTAGTAGGGACCGCGAGCAAATCTCGAAAAGGATATGCCACTACTCGAAAACGAGACTAGCGAGGGCGTCGGTGGACAGAAAATGGCAAAGCAGAAAATAAACAAAATTAGTGAATACAAGAGTAAAGTCGTAGGGATAGTCGGAGTGTAATTCAGAAAACCCCAAAACTAAGTTAAGGGATAGGGTGCATGAAATGATACATAAACGCCCTAGCAAGCCTCCTATACACGTGGTGACAACCCCGAAGGACGAAACCTGCTGTTGCGGACACGGTATCACTACCCCAAGGTGTCTACTTAGAAGTGCATTGAGTGGAGGTACCCCAAACCGTTAATTCTAGAGTATCGCCAGCATCAAAGAACGAGAAGAGTTCGATCTTCGATCCGTCCGCGACAAAACGACGCTTCTACTCCGTGCCAACGCAGGTGGGCGACGGCTCGGATGCGGTTCGCTGTGCCAGTCCGTCCCCAGAGCTTGCCACGTTGCGGTCGTTCTTGAGGTCTTCGCCGTTGTTCTCGTCTTGTCTCTCACTGCAACGGAGCTGCTCTTGGTCCTTCACAGGGAAAACATGACGCGAGAAGTTATTGTTAAAGGCAGCGTTTCACGCAGGAGGGAACAACGACCACGTGGAGCCCCATGAAACGGAGACACTGCACAAGCAAACAACAGCACCCGTCGATATTATCACCAATGTACACGCGTAAAATTGCCGGAGAGTGGAAGCGAGTAGGAGCAAATCGGGCTCGACGATGAGCATACCGTGTAAATTAACTGTATGTACTCTATGACCAGCAGGGACTTATTGAAGCTGAACCGTCTCTGGGAACCACGTAATATGCTCCAGAGCGGCGGACAACATGGGGAGCTATAGCAACGCGTACAATTATTAGCACGAAGGATGCGGAATATGTGGAAGTTTCTCGGAAACGGAAGTGACTTGTACGGCGTGCGCTACCGTAAGGATAGCACCTCTTTTATGTGAGACTCCTCGCTTGAAGAGCTCTATATGCCTCCCAAAACAAATTGTTTTTCGAGAAGAAACGGGCGCTTACCTCCTCGGCCTATCGTAGTTTTCTCGTCCCAAATTTACCGTAAAACCCGTATAAGATGTGGTATGCCTTATTGGGCAATAAACACAATGATAACACCAACCGTATTGGGTACTAGTTCCTCATTGCCCTCAAGGAACCCCGGCAGTCAGAACGTTGTTTCTCCCCAAGAAATGCCACACCTATCATTTGCCCGCGTCGTACATCTGAAGTCCAATGTGGACCATTCTGCTAGACTCACCCCACGGTGGTTGAGGGGTTGCAATTTTAGGGCCGATGCATGCTGCGATAGAGGTACATATATTGTCGTTTTTGTTTCGGACTGACGGGTTCCTCGAAAAAAAAAAACACCATAAAATTTCACCGTCTCAATCTCATTTTCGTTTGCATTTTTTTTTGTCGAGAAATATCTACTGCGATAAGCCTAGGCGTTTCTTTATGTAAAGTAGCAGTTTTTGGGAGAGATAAGGAGTTCCTAAAGTTAGGAGCCTCAGACCAATAAAACAGGTTTCTCTCTACCGGTCTAGCTCCTCAAGCGAGCAACTCTTCGAATACAAACAACGGGTTTCAAGGCATGCCTTATTTCGCAGTCAACGTATTGGGGTTTACAGTACTGTAGTTCATTTCTTGCCTTAAAGGGAAACCCCGTCACAAGGCAACACGTTTCCGGTTAAAAAATGTCACCCCTTTCGCTTGCGCGCGTCGTACTTCGTAGGGCCGGAGTGACCCATTTGGCTGGACTCCTCCCACCGTATATAGAGGTAGCATTTGTTTTCGCCTTCTGAGGCAATATTGTCTGACCGGTTGAGCTCTTCAAGTGAGAAACTCATAGTATACCGTGTAGCAAGATACTTGTAGCGTGTGGTATCGACGTAGGACTAGCGCATAAAAGAAGACTATGGTCTCGGGTTATGCGAGCAAGCCGCCTCGAGTCCATCTTTTGATCGAGCTGTGGAGCGACTCCTCGAGGGAGGCTCTCGGAAAACGACGCGCCAGCCCTACCGTGGATTTGCTCGCAACAGAGAGTGCTTCTCGAACCCACTCGTGACAGTAGCAGCTCGTTCCAGCAGGGTACCTCACCGTTACCCCGTGAATATCACAACGACAATCCCTGGGTAATCCCACTGGTACTATAATACTCCCTCTCTACGAGTTTTACATGCATGTCCAGAACTAAGCAACCAACGGTATGGTTGCCCCAAGACTATGTCGTTGAAGTCATATCGGCGCCATACGTTAATGCGATCTGCTACATGTACCCACTAGAAGACGTTCCATGCGGCTAGAGTTGATCACGAGTTGGGTAACTTTACCATCACCGACTAAATCAACCAACGCATGAGTGATTATCTACTGTACCGACTAGGAAGAAGCAACTCACCGGAACAACATCGCGTGATTCCGCACCGCCCCACCCGTCGAGGCCTTCCTCTTCCATCATGGCCTCCTTCCGCCGGTTGCCACCGCCGATGTGCAAACAACGCATTCCCGCGGGGAGCGCCAACATAAGCATATTCACACACGGCAACGCGGCAAAAGCGACAAAGCACTGGGTGGGGCCTAGCCCCGCGTACACACAACCTCCGATGAGCGCTCCGAGACCAACACCGAGCCCCTGGTGGAGCCCCGAAACGATCCCAACCATGGTGGTTTCCGAGCCCACTGTAGTAGATTTCGTTCGTCCGCATGTCGTCGATTTTTGGCAGGCATAGTCGGGAGGAAAAAAACGGAATAAGATGCTGGTTTGGTGATGTGGCGACCCGGGCCAACGGCACGGGGTGCGCCGGTCAATTTTTTGTTCGAAGGTATAACTTATAGAAAGACAGAGTATACGACGGTTTGCGTGAAAATAGGGTTTTGGCTGCACATGGCCCTGGTGCGGTCACCGAGACGACTCCCCAAACAGACACAAAATAAAAATATGTTCCGTCGATATATGGTGGTCCCTCCGTTGCGGCGCGTTGTGTGTCCCAGGAATAGTTTGTCCAATCCGTGATATTCCTGTCATTGCAGCACGAGTCGCCAGTCGTGCATCTATCTTGCAATATACCAGGTATATGTGTGTTGTTCGGGTATCCGCCGCTGCTGTGTCAACGTGTCGAAACGATTTCCTTCACGTTTACCTGGTGCAACTTCGTGGGCGTATTCGATGGTTGCCGACCACATCGTCGCGAAGGTGAGGCCGTGCAGCACTTCCGCCGGAAGCACCCACCACGGGTTCCGAAGCACCTTAGACGAAGGCGAGAAAAAAAACGAGCCCGTGGGGATAGCCTTTTTCTGCGACGGTGTCATGTTGCGCTCTCACGACAGGATGCACCGGTATGCCAAGCGTCGGTCAACAAAAATGAGACATGCATGCTGTTTCCCCATCACAACAAGGAAGGAGAGTTCATTTGACAGGTACTAGTACACGATTTGATGCGGGCTACGGTGGGAGCAGCACCGACTTTATGCAAGGTGCCGCGCGTAACGGGGCGGTGTCCCCTACCCGGAAACTAATTTTCACAAATATTTTATAAATTTTGAAATACGTCAGCTGTGAGTTCGACTGATTAAATAGTTGATACTCAACTTTGCAAGCTGCGGTAACACGCCTCGTCTATATTCCATTTTTACCGAATTTTACAAGTATTGTGATAAACCGAACGCGCGTATTCTATTTGTGATCCCTTGTCAAAGATATAGGCCAGCGGCTCCCCTGGATGCTGCCCGGGTCAACAGGACAGTTTTAAATAATCAATCTGCGCACTGATACTATATAACCCGAACAAGGGATATTGATATGATGTTGCGACATGTTGAAACCTTTTCATTTCACAAATATTTATAGATCGATTGAGTGTTATTGATTTTTTAGGAAGGTATGGTTCTAAGTGTGAATAATTCTTGCAAAAACTAATTCCGCTGAACGATTCAAACGGGCCACTCATGCTACCGTCGAGGTGCACCAAATAGTTTTTCGAGACTCCTCACCTGAGGAGCTCCCTGTCCCAGTGATACCCCAAAACTGTTTTTGGAGGAAACCTAAAAGTGCTACCCGATAAACTATTCATGGACACGAAAAATACTGCAACACAGGAACGTTTTTGAGGCGATTTGGGGTCAATGATCCCCGCCACTCAGAATACGTTTCTGCGAAACAAAGCTACCCTGTCGTAACAAGCGCCGGGTTTCGGAAAACATCTTACGTATGCGGTACACATCGGAAGCAAACAGAGCTGGTAGTTCCGCAGTCTAGGAGCCCTGGAAATGGGACAAGGAAGAAGGTGAATCATTGCGAAGCCCTACGCTTGTACGGCTAATACCGCTAATAGTCCCGCGCAGTATGCGGGGTGTGTGTGCGAGATACGCTTGCCCCAAACAAACAATATGGCGTGAAAACCATGCAGTATCGCGGTTACCGAAAGCGGCGTGAGAAATGGGTATATGCACGAGCGTTCTTGGCAGGATGGTCTTTCGACCGCCCTTTCGGGGGGGCTGGCCTATATGCAACGCTTTCAACGGTGGTGGGTATCACATTCGTGGGTCTCAAAACGTGGCAAACGCATACCACAGCACGGCTCCACATGCGGCGTGCAGTAAACAGTCAAGATTCAGCCAGTTCCTCCTCACCGTACGCACACGGCGATAAAGCCACAAAAATGACGGCGACAACGCACCCCCGAACGCAATGCCTATGTGTACAACGTGGCGACCATGCGAACGCTCTCACCGAGTAGTACAGAAAACGCCAGAGGAATCCCAGTTGAGCCAAACCGGCTACGCTTCGTGGTCCAATCCGCTTGAGGATCGGACCCGAGATGTAGAAGAACGGAACCTCGGCAAGGCACATGATCAGCCGCGCTATCCCGAAGAGTGTGTGAGAGCCCCCCAGCTCTTCCAGCCTTGTCCAGAACACGTGAGATAATGTTGGAAGTACAAAGAGACGAAGGGTTGTGTAGTGTGGTCGGGGTCGACGGGGCAAGCACAAGAGTTTCACTGCTTGCGAGAAAACGTGTCTGGAACGCATTGGGAGAGAGGGATAGCGTCGGTGACGTATTCGACGGGTTGTACTCCCCGTGTATTTTCATACGGCTCTCAAAATGAAGCATGCTACCACAACGAATGCACCTACGCTTGCCCTCTGGGGTGTTCCTCACTTGAGCATATATATACTGGTCCTAAGTAGCTCATAAACTGACCATCAGAAAACATGAAAGGTGCGACCCGATGCCGGCCTACTGTAGTCAGTGTTCAAAAAATGGAAATTACAAGTGGTGCTCCGACGACGATGGGTAGTTCTTCCGCAGTGAACGCTGTTTGGAATTCGGAGGGAAAGAAACACAATAGGGTCAGGTCGGGTCAACATGCCAAAGCGCCAGTGGCAACGACAGCCTACTCTGCTGCTGCCACGGGAGCTACGGGGTAAATTGACACACGACACGAAGCCTGAATTCGGTAGTGTAGAGAACTCAAGCTACATTTCTACCAATCCGCCGGAGGATATGCAAACCAAAAACAGAAATAAAACAGATGATGGCAAGCGCCGGTCACTGCGTGAGTCTCGAGGGATAGTTCAGATTGGTGTCGGAGTTTCAATGCAAGTAGTAGCACGACACGAGTACAACCCGGTCCTACCCGTAGTTATCGGCGCTCGCACTGCTCGTGAACGCTCGGTCTCTATTTCGGTGTCCCAGAAGGGTGAGCTAGAGAGCCACGGCAATCATTAAAGCTGTGTTCAGAAAATGACACCCCTATCGTCAATCGACGGCATGTGCACTGCTTTCTTTGGATGGTTTGTTCTTCGTTTTTTCGTCGTGGAATTAAAGCGACGTTGCCTTCCGTGCGGCAGAATAACCGTATCAAACGGAGGTCCTCTGGCTTTGTCCTGAACAAGTCGGAGCTAGAACCGAACGTCACGGCCCCCGATCAGCACGGACATGGGTCGACGGCAGAAATTTCTACATGTAGGGCATGCTGAACCTCTCAAATACGGGTGCATGAAAAAAGTGCTACTAACGATAGTGCTTATCATTGTTCAACACATCTGCAGGGGTAAACACCCGAGATAGCGGCCAGTAAAACAAATTCGTTTGTTTATTGGCAACCGTCTACGATCAGCGTGAGCGATGAGACGAACGGGCAGGATCAAGGTTCGAGCCTGTGCCGTAAGAACCCTTAACGTGTAACTCGGACACCAGCCAATGTCTATCACTTCCCCGACCTCGCTGTTGACGTTATTAAACTACCAGGTAGTTGCCCTTGTGTCGCCGGTTTTCCCTTGTCGAATCAGACGAGGGTTGCCAGCGCCTCAAGAGCTGTGATACCTTAGATAGAAGGTTACTTTTTGAGTCCCAACCATTGTTTCGCTGACCGGGCCCCTCGAAAGAGGTCCTCTACCCCAGTGCCTCTCCATTCATTGTTAAAAAAATGCGTTTAAAAACCGAGGTATATATAGCACCTTTTGGGCAACACCTTTCTGACCGATGGGACCGCTCAACTGGGGAACTACCTAACATCGTCTGGTTTTTTCTGAATGTCTTAGACTTTAAACCTGTAGGCCATGGTCGTCTACTCCTCGGATTAAACCTGCTCGATGGTCTTCAAGCCATTTGTGGGTGGACAGATAGAGCTCCGCCAAATCAAGGAGCTTCAAGAAAGTTACTGATGCCCCCTCTACGGCGCCACGCGACATTTTTTCGCGTTTCGTTTTTGTAGTAGTAGTCGTCATGTGGCTGTTTATCGATACCAACCATTTTAGCACTGCAGAACCGTTTTGGGGAAGAGCTGCCTATAGAAGTTGAACGGTTTCTCCACCCAACTAAAACCGCAGTTCTAAAGCACTGAAGTCCCGTTCTGGGGACCCACAAAATTAATTTCGAAGCTAATTTCGAAGCAATTCATCCCCGAAACGGGATTATATTCCTAAAAGGGTCAAGTGGCTCACGTGTATCGATGTCCGTGTTTAGATTGGGCAGACACGACGTGTGCTGGGATAGAGGTATTATGAGGCCATGGGATTGCTCACCCGGGTGGAACCTACACTTTCCTCCGGAATCAGATTTTGGGCGAGATGTCCTTAAAGCCATGCGAGAGGAGACTCAGAACAAAAAAAAGTTTCACCTCCATCGTACCATGCGTCAGCCGTACCACGTGTCTTAAGCGATACCCGCGACATCGGTTTAGGGGTTGGCCTGAGCCGCGCACTTGTGGTAGCACGCGCTTTTACGAAATCGTTGTAACTGATGGTTCTTCCCAACCGAAGAAGAATTACCTCCGTATCGCCTTTGTTTCTTTCTCGTCGTTTTCGTTGCGAACCTAGGCTATGGAGGTCAAGCGACGGGGGAGGGGGGGGGGGGGGGTACTCGATAGGAGGGATATACTCGATATCATGCATGGCCGTAGTCGTATGACAATAGACCCTCGCATCCCTACAATGCCGGGGCGGAGCATGTCGGCGTTTCAATGACCAGGTAGGCATCGCTAGCACCGAGCGCGAAGGGCCGTGAGGTGTCCGGCGAGTCGAATGAAGGGTGAGTTTCATCCTACTAAGAACTGCTTGTTAGGCGGACTTGCATATGGATGGCAGCTTCAATGAGTTTTACTTAATTTCCAGTGTAGCCACTTCCAGAGACAGCCGTGAGAGTACTACGTAGCTGCGAAAGGGGTATGTAGCACGGCTTGGCCGAACCGCTTCCTGGCCGACGGGGGGTGGGCTCCCTCACGGAACCCTTTCAGGACTGCAGTCCTGTTTTGGGGGCTAACTGCTTCGAACTTGCGTAGATAGGCTCAATATCGTTGGGATACCATTTGTGTTGCACAATATTTGTTCACGATGTACCTAGGTTCCTGGGATTTTTCCTTCCTGGGTGCGCTTTTAGCTTTCTTGAAATCAGTTTTGTGCGTGAGGTATAGACGTCCTTTGTGAAAAGCGCGTCAGAACGTATTGCTGAAAAGGCACACGGTCATCGCAGCATGCATCGTAGACTACCGCAGGGGTGGTCTTTTGTTACTGTCGGGGATCTGTATCGGATGACCTACCCGATCACTGCATGGTTGCGACACCTCGTTTGCCTTCTGCGTGCATTTCGTTGTATACCTCGGCCATGGGGTTGCACTTCCACTTCTGTTTTCGTAAGAGCTCGTTAACTGTAAAGTAGGTGTACCTCTGTCGCGTAGCATGCCTCAAGTGTACGGGCTTTAGGAAAACAAGGTTGTATTTTGGTGAGATGTATAGAGAGCCCCCGAGCGGGTGTCCTCCAAAAACTGCAACGGTGCTGTGCACACTCCGGTCGTAGCTTGCGTCCTCTGCCACGTTGTCCTCATTTCAACCTATTACGAGCAAACATCGTGATCAAATATGTTACAGTAAACATATATTGTAACACATGTCAGGTGGGTTTTTGTGCACATCATGTGTCCTGACTGCCATGCCCCCCCGTGGTAGGGCCATGTCGCCGCTAACGGTCGAAGTGCAGCCCGTCGACAACCGACGACGGGTGCTACAACAGACGTGCACCATTTTACTTCTGAGGCTCCTCACGTCAGGAGCTCCATACCTCACCCGGAAACTGAATCCACACCAAAATTAAATTGCATCCCCATGAACAACCCCACGGCCCAACCATGCGAAAACCTCACTTTTCGACACATGAACGGCATTCCCACGATTTTGGGTTAAGGAGCCCCGTCATTCAGAAACCATTTTAGCGAGGACGTGTCACCCCTATCGAAGAACGCCTCCAACACATTGATGCCGTACCTGATAAAAAGAAAGGTGTCGATGAACCCGCTGCCCATCCCGCTGAGGACCACCGTCGCCAAGAAAGAAGCGGCGTCCACGGTGCGCAGCGTGCGGCACACCGCAGACATCGCGGTGTCGTCCGTGCCATTCAGCGCTAGTCCCAGTTCTTCATCATTGTCTCCACCGGCGGCAATCGTTGTGACTCTCGTCTCGTCAATGGCTTCTAGAGCAGGCGTGTTACCGACGGGGGGGCACCTACTCCTGCAGTCGGGACTGGTCGTGTTGGTGTTGCTTGTGGTGTTGCTTGTGGTCGCGGCGGAGCCGGCCATGGACATAGCTGCTCCAAGATCCACGTGTTTTGCCATTTCTCGCTTTCTTGGCGATCTCCAGTCCGTTGGTTGAAACTTGCCTTTCGCCACGGGTGTCGTGCTCCTCGCCGCTAGCACTATTAATACTTGCGATATTCAATAAACGGAAAAACATTATGAACGTACACCACCACCAGGTTTAAGGTTCGACCTCTTGAATGTTATATACCAGGTACATAAATATACACATACGAAGCTGAGAGGTCGAATAATTACTCAAAACTCCAATTAGCGAGCTTGGTGTGGTAATTCATGCACACGTTCGACGGGGTGTGTACATGCCATGATGGCATCACCGAGAGCTCGATTTCTCCTTCACGAATTCACAGATATATACATATATATATTATACGCCGGTGATGTGACAAAGCACATCGTTCGTCGAACGGATAAGTGCATGATTCCAGGCGTGTAGACTCTCTTTGGTTAACCGCCCAGACCCGTGCTCTACCATACTGCATTTAACACCTCAGACAGATCAGATAGACCATGACCTAAGACATGAATGTCCGGAGGTCCTCCAAGATTTGCATACGTAGTACATACTCAACCCAGGAAACATTGTGCCAGATCGTGCAGATCGTACGGAGTCCCACCGGGCAACATGGACCAGATCATATGAGCACGGGAACGCAGATGATCTATCAGCCTTGAAAGATCCAGATCATGAGGTGATAGTCGACTGTCTGTGTGAGGGTTGAACTGGTTTGACCACAACTGATCACCATTGGCCGGGATATTTGGGAATACCATTGGCGTACCTCAGTATTCTCGGGATATACACCTAAATACCCAGTGTAAGCTTCGGGGATTTTCGTCGGGTTTCAGTTTTATCTTTTCTCTAAATCTACCCGTCAATTGACGTTTAGAGCTCGTCAAGCGAAGATCCTCAGAAACGGTAGGTGCTACCTGGATGATGCAATGTTGTGCTACCGCATAACTTCGATCCTGCTCTCATGATGTTTTTGTTTTCCTCACCAAAACATTGGCGTAGCACACCGGATTTTCGAACACTGGCGAAGAAGTGTGCCTCTAGAAACACCATTCTCAATATGTACACAGCCAGGTAAACCGCACAAAAAACATGAAACGGCATACAAAAACAAGAACACCCACCGCGGTTCGTCGGGTTCTTGGAAAGCCTCCTCGTCTTTACCGATGGGGACCAACGTGGCCGCGACCATGGTGACGAGCGTGAGGGTCACGAACGTGATCATGACGTCGTTGTAGCCGCCGCTGCCCGCGTCGAAAATGTAACCGCCGATCACCGAGGCCACTCCAAACCCGAATCCGCCCCACATTCTGAGCTTGCCATACCTGTGATTGTCGTCGTAACGAGGTCAGAGCTCCAAATTGAGTGCGGCCGACTCGAGGTTTGGCCCTGGTACAAGGCATTGCTCCATGGACTATGCGAGCTGTGAAGGCCGGGTCGATCAAGTAACGGCTCTGTATAACGTTTTACCCACGCTTATTCCAACCCATTTTTTTCCCTTGAAAAAAGGTCTACTCTAACGCCAAGCTTTTCGTGTGTGCTCGAACACACATGCACTCTATTGCACACGGATAGAGTCTCTACATGCTGCGATGGACATGTTATTTTCAGTTTGATGCGAGCTAGCTGAATCGCATTTATCGTCGTCTCAGCGTTTTCGGGGATATGTGCTTCGTACTGTACAGTATTTCCTATACATATTTGTACCATGTGATTGGCTTATCCATCCGCCCGCACGAGCTCACAAACCAAGACGGAGGGCGAACCGTGTAAACAGAGATACGCCGCTGCATCTCTCGCAAGGTATTTTCGTGTAACACACTTGCACAATGACATCAAAGCAGATGCACACTTCGGCACGCTCGCGAAACCGCGCCACACTCGTTCCATCCTATACTATTTTGTAGCGGTGTCCTCGTTAGCTACGTGCGGTATTTTGTTGTTTGGGCGGAGGGCGTTGGCTTCTGTAGCAAATATTACGCATGCTACGATAAGATAATATCTGCAGCATGTTTCTATGGTAGATGCATGTCACTCTCGAGGAGGTGCACCTGTTTACAGCAGCACTATTTTCGGAGGCTCGTCTGTTGAAGATCTATGTACACCACCAATTACCTGATCATGAGGAGACGCGAAAGTGCAACCCCATGAAGACTAGGTATATACACGTTGTGTATATCCAAACATTTAGTGTTCAAACCCGAATGATATCCAAGATATGTCTCAACCCCCCACCGGTCAATTTGTGTTTGGCCTTATGATGCTCCCCTTCTCGTGGCAAGACATCGGTACGAATGAGTGTGAAGTTAACGGCCGCGTTTCTCGGCGCTTCATTGAGCCCCTCGCAACAGTGTCCATATCGTCTTTGTTTTTAGGTCTTGGGCGCTCGTGCTGTTTAGGTTTTCGATAATGCACCCGCCGGGAGTTGGGCCTCTTCGTCGGCGATGCGCGAACAAAACTTACTTTCACGAGCGCTTTTTAATTTGTGAGAGGTACGGAGCCACTCTTGGGGGTGGCTCCAAAATTCGACTGCGCGAAAGGGGGTATCCCACTCCTTGCCGTACACCGTGACCAAAGCTCCGCACTTGAGGAGCTACGGAACATATCCGAATTCTCGAAACTATAATCGTCTCTCACCCGCTGGCGCCGAAAGAGTGTCTGGCGCCCGAGTCTACGAGGCTGTTGGCTGGAGCCTCGGAGATGGAAGCCATGAGCTCCAATGCTGCCACGGCCAACATGCCCCCAGCAACCAGCACCAACGGCCGAGCGAAGCCGTACAGAACTAGCAGCGCGTACAGCACCTTCTCAGGAAATAACACGTCGACGAACAGAGCGAAGCGAGAGAGAAACGAGGTATGTGTTGAACGTTGCAAATGGTGGAAATATGCGTGCTACGATTGGGGTTGTGCGTGTTTTTACGGGAAACTTTGGTGGCCCCGACGAGCTCCTCCACCGACTAACTAACAATCTGATATCGCCGAAATTCCAATTGGAATTTTACAACACGCTTCGGGCTATATCCAGGCTATACCTATTGATGAGGCGCTGCAGGATAGGGGTGACAGTGTTTGCCCAAAATATTTCTGCCTGATGGGGCTTCTCAACTCAGGAACTATGTGCAACATCGATGGTGGTTACAATGGTGTTTTGTAATTGCAGACCTAGGCCATCTTGGAGTGCGCTCATCGGCTCAACTGCTCAATTTTCTCTCAAAGGCAAGGTTTTGGGTGAGGCACACATAAAACAACATTTTGCGGCAGGTGCACGCCCCCCCCCCCCCCCCCCCCCCCTTCCCAGCAGAATTGAAGCTGTAAACCATGCGCAAGCCCTCTTCAAACGTGTTTCTTGGTAGGATGCAGCGCACCCTTCATGCAACTCCGTGAAAAGCGATGTCTGTCTGGTCGGTGAAAACTCCGACGTGCTCCCTCCGGCACTGTACGGATGCGAGGGTCAATGGTCGTACGACTACGGCCATGCATGGTATCGAGTACACCCTCCCCCCTTTCCCTGCCGCATCGTTCTCTGTCTGACAGGGGCAATGGATTGTCCATTCGTTTTCAGACTCAGGTGTTTTACTCAACGCAGGTTTTGGGGGTGGCGGGCACCACTCCTCAGAAACGACGCGGCTACCCCCTAAGAGAAGCTTGCATCTAATGTCTTGAGCAGGCCCTTGTTCCAGAAGGTGACTGATGTTGGGGCTGCTGGGGCTGCTGGGGGGCTACTGCTCCAATTTTCACTGTGACGTCCAGGCACACTCGGGCTAGAGGCTCTGAACCCACCTCAAAATTGTACATCGGGTTGTTTGGTGCTCGCAGCGTTAACATTGAACTCCGCGAAACCTACAGCAGAAGCATAACATGTTAAGACTGGAAGCATATAGGCTCCGACTGGTGGAAAACGAAGGACATAGAACTGAGCCCTCTATCTTAGCCTTGGCCAGGTAGTCGCCACTTTGAATACTAGACATAAACGTGGACGCAAAACAGCCTGCATTTCCCCAGCGCGACACCTCGAGTTCACATATCGTCGATCATAACATGCAGCGTCGGCGGGATTCCGCGACAACCATATGTGGCAGTAGCGGCAACTATAAACAAGCCAACTAGAGCGTGAACCGTAGGGGAGCTCAACAATCCTGGTACAGGGCTTGGTCAACGTGGCAGGAGTGCTCCGTACCGCTAGTTCAGTATTTGTTTGTTGTGTGGTTGTATAGCGAACTCTATCTTTGTTTTATCGATGTCCTACAATGATTCGTTCACTTGCTTTACTCTCGAGAGGTCGCGGAAATGAGGGAAAGCGCACGGGTCAAATATTTGTCGAGTTTGGCACGATAACCGATTAAACGCGCCGGTTCAAGTTGTACCAATTCTAGGGGTTGATGTTATCGAAGCGAAGACTTCCTTAGTCAAGTGTTGATTCCTTAATTCGGCTGTTCTGCCCAAATCCGCCACATAGGTACGCCACCGGCAGACTGCACAACGAGTTTATCGTGTTGTACGTGTTACTGCAATACCACAAGTATCTTGTGGTAGCGGCGATTCAGTACAACAGCACGCGGTCCTACATCTCTCAGGCGTACCGTGTGAAACCATCGGTGTCGCGGGGCCGTCCTGCACGGATGACTACCGACTTTGAATTCCATCGACAATCCTTCCGAAAGAAGTTCAAGAACGTGAAAACACGCGCGGCATCAAGAAAACGTAGAACTACCCCCACGTTACTTTCAGACCGGGTTTGAGTCGGTGCGTATCCCGCCCGCCGCTTGTTATGAACGTTCGCTATAAACTGGGGGGCGGGTCAGTCTACCCATTGATGTGTTATACTCATCAACCTGTTTCGGGCCAGGACATTTGAGTTCAAAAACCGCTCCATGATATCTTCAGGGTTTCCACTGTGTCGTACGGTGGTTTTCTTGGAGAAAACGAAACTCTAAAAGTGAACGAATCTTCGACGCCTGCGTTGTGGACAGTTAATCAGCCCTGTTTTTTCTCGATTCGGTTTGTTACCCAACGCCAGTCGCTGCATTTTCCTACTGTACTGGTGCAGCGCCGTCTATTCGCGCTATCACGGCAACACCCACCGCCTTCTGACTAAGCCTTGTATTGTGTTAGGTGTGGGGGTATCAAAATTGAAACAACTCCTTTCGAAGGGCCTCCTCGACTGAAGTCTTGGCCCAATTAAAGACCGCTACTACCAGATAACGTTTTCGAGAGTTTCCAAGCTTCGAAGAAAATGAACATTTGTATCATGATTTGGAGGCGTTCTGCTGTCTCGATTTGTGACATTCTTCAGAACAAATCATCCCAGGAAAGTTGATTTTCACATATTTGGAAAACCAAATTAGAAAATCTGCTAGACTACGAAACAACAAAATGCTCGATTGAAACCTTCTAAAAGTTTGGGAAAAAACCCCTCCGATAATAAATTGGGGCGCCCGATGTGTGTTTATGTGTTTTTAACATTTCGCTTGTGTTCTCAGACATCAACAGTAGCCCATGGTGCAGCGTCGCGGACTTAGGATGAAAAACCAAAACGGTAGAAAGGCGAAGCATAGAGCTCTCCAACGAGGGATGGCTGCGCCAAGCTATAGACTACGCATAGCACGTTTTCGCCAAGACCGTTTCTGGCTGACCGGTCTTCACAGCTCAAGAACTACAGTGCCCAATTTCGATGGTTTGCACAAAATAGTCAAATACACACCTAAGCCATGGGATTCGTCATCGAGTCAAAATCAGACATTTTCTATACCCTCTTCGGACATCAGAGGTTGGACAACATCGACGATTTTCAAGTGACACGCTCACAGCAACGATCACTGGGTGATTGCAGGGAATAATGATGCAACTTGATGTTCTAATCACGATGGTTGAAACCAGTCGTGCGGCACGGGCGCAGCCTGAGCCATCCCCGTACCACTGGGCGCTCATGATGCTCGTAGATCGCTGAAAATAAAACAAAAATAATCTTTTTTGGTGCTATCTTGAGGTCCTCAAGTGATGGGCGTCAGGAAATCCAGAGGTACACCCCCTGCTACCGTAGCATGGGTGTTGAGACTCTCGTACAGGTCAGGTTCTTCCCTTATCGTCGTGCCACGTGTCCCATCAACGCAAATTCGACGCACCTGCTGATGCATGCCGCTCCTGTCAGCCAAAGCGCAGATTGCGGGCACAGCGAAAAAGGACACCCCCGGCCGGATAGCCCCCAACACGCCGACTTGGTGGTCTGTGGAGGGAGAAGGGGAATGCCGTTGAGGGCGTTAGCGATTCCTGCCGTACGATTAAAACCGTGCGTTACTTGGACGAAGGCTACACTACGACGATTACCTGGAGGCTATTTTACGTCCACCGTTCAGGTTCAGTGAGAAGGAAGCAGTGTTGGCAATTTTCCACAATGATGTCCTAGGTGGTATATAAACTCGACTCTTGAAAGCATGCACAACGTACGAGTGGCGCCAAGGTGCAGCGGAAATCAGTCCAGTGCGGCAAGCGTGTATGGCATGATGATTTCCCGTCGAACGGAAGCTTTGTGCAGAGTATTGAGTGTAACGTTTCGCCGCTGAGCACGAGTTCCGAGTCATTGTTGCTTAGGGTCCGTATTCACGCGAACTATCACCTGTCAACGCATCTCGCCTGTAAGCAATGCCCGCAATATTCTGAACAACATTTTTCGACTTGCTTTACTCTCGCCGACTTCGCGACAGGCTTATCCGGGACACCCCCTTCGCCACTGACATGTGTAGCATCCAGAAGTATGCTATTGCGACCACACAATGTCTCTAGCGGGGACTCTTGAAAATACCACATATGAAGCAGGCGAGACCTGAACTCACGACAAGTCGTTCTTAGCCAAACCGCACTACCAACCAGTCAAGATAGTCACGCGGCTCTCTTCCATGGTGGTTAGATCTTGCGTTTCTAGTCCTATCATAGTGTGCGTGGGTTCAAGACCCAGCATGGCCACACATGTTTTGAAAGCAAGAAATCTTCGTAGACCTCAGGCGAGAATACTTAGTAGAGGTCGAATAGTTTCGGTCTGCTACCAGGAGAGTTAGAGAAAGGCAGTGAGAAATGGGTTCAGGGGCCATCGCCTACACGCTCCAAAAGCAATTGTCAAACCACTCAAAGTAGACCAACAACACCGTACCGACACGCACCTGTCACTGTTGAAAAATATGTAAAAGCACCCCCCCTGGCTTTTCACGATACACTACGTAGTGACGAACCAAGAATAGTCACTTGTCCGTTTGACCTAGAACAAACAGAGCATACAGACGAAGGAAACCCATGCTAACGAACAGGGAACCTCTTCTTAACTATCGTTTAGAACTGCTGGAGATGAGAACAACAGCTCTGCCTGAAAAAAAAACTAACCCAAGGTAGACAGAGAACCCCAGAGATGGCGAGGCCCCCGAAACCAAATCGCTTAATCTCTCACTACAGCAAAAAAGACAGATCGCGACATAAACGAAAGGTATGGTACATCCTTGTCCGCAGTACCTCGATATAGGTTTTGTCCAGCGCTAATACTAGGATGAAGCCCTCCCATCTACAGAGAAGTGCGTGATCTTCCGCAAATACGCCGCGTTTCGTTTCTAACATATTGTTTTGAAGGTATCACCTCTTTGTTATCCCCGAACAACCAGCCATCAAGTTCGGAACATCGCACCTACTGCTATCGGACCAGCCAATCATGACTATCAGGTATGCGTACTCTCCCTCATTCTGCAGAGAATACGACGGAAGACTGAAGGGGGCCACGTCTATCAATCGTATATATGGTAGAATTATCAATGCACATTCTATCTCTATTCCTGACGCTTATAGCGAGGAAAAGCTGAAGGATATCCTGTTCATCTACCAGTATAGTCAGCCGTCGCCAATGCCTCGCAACTTGGGTATAACCTTGAAAAAGGTATCAACCCTACGTCGCCACCAACTATATTATTTTTATATATATATCCCCACACAGCGACTTTATGTTCTTGCCCGCACCAATCATAATCCCCTTTAGCGAGCGCTACGAAGGGCGTTGGGTCTGCAATATGGTTTTGATTTGAACATGAACACATGTGCTTTCAACCATCAGAGAATGCCGGTCGTCCCGTCGGCTCGGTGGTGCCCTCGAACCCCGTCAGATTTGATGCCGTGAATTCAAATCCCACCGTGATAAAGAGCTTTTTTATTTTCAGAAATACACAAGGAAGTAACTAACAGCCGAGAGCACGTAGCATGGGTAGGCGAAACTCGACGAGAGGTTGACGAGGGAAGAAATGGCTGGAGTCTTCTCGCGTTAATTTCCAAGGTACAAACCGTCGTGTGTGTGGGGTAGGAGAGCCTGCTATGTGACACCGGATCCGAGTTGCGACTCGGAGAGCGAAGTACAATAAGGACGGAGATAGTAAATGAAAAGAATAATACACTTCAAAATTAGAACAAACGATGCGCTATCAACCGCGATAAGCGCAACCAATACATTCAACCAATACATTTCCTGCCATCCTGGACTTTAACTTAGAGTTTTGGCACCAAGTAGCTTCATAAGCGACAAACTTTAACACCTTCCGGTAAAATCATTGGAACAGGGCCTTACTTGCGCTGAAACACAATGGGGCAGGCGTTGAGGAGCGTCATAGGACATCCATGAGGAGATACTTGGGATAATGGCCTCGTTCGTAAAGAACAGCCGTGAACGTCATGCGCAAGAAGCCTTAGATGGGAAGCAACAGCAAACCACCACGGGTGTAGCAAGGAAGAGACGTTACATCATAATCGTCGGAATCACTCCGACGTGTCGCGGGAAGCTGGGAGCGTAGCCTCAAAGGTGAGGAGTCCACAAGCCTACACGGAGGATTAAGGGGTTGGTCATTTCGGGGGCGCCAAAAAGAGGGGCGCCTCTCTCGACACTTCGAGATAACATTTTGTTGTTTCCCCCAACCAGCTCGAGTATACACGGAAAATTCATCGTTTCGAGACCGTCTCCGGTGGAGACACGCACCCTGCGGTTTGGGCAGATGGGCACGTGTCCCGTAAATCCCAGGGATCAGTGCGCTTCAAGTACGAAAGGAAGCTGGTGGCCTGGATGCTTCTGTTGCAAGCTCAACGTCCTGCGGTGGATAAAAACCAACAACAGACACCGCCGACGTGTGTAGAGGAGGAGCTGATGCCGTGGACACAACGTCAATACAAGGGAGCAGCAGCAAAAAACTCCCTATAAACAGCTGGAGTATAACTGGAGCCACACCCGCCTTGTGAAGGGGCACATTATACGCACCGCCGAAGCGAAATGCATGACTGTGGAACATAAATCGTAGGCAACCCCATCGATCTTAGTGACAGAGGGGAGTTTAAGTGGCGCGGTATTCGTCGTACGCACTCCAGCACGGGGGCAACTAGTCGTGGAGGTAGCAGGTGTGGGGGTAGTCGCAGAGTGGACGGACACATGTCTACACATTGCGCGAGTGGCCGTACATCCTGGAGTAGCATTCGGGTAAACTCTGGTGGCGTGGCCCCGCCCACTCTTCGGCGAGGAGGTCAGCGATGGATGCAGCGGCGCGGGAAAGCCGCAAGCCCTCTGCAGCGGCATAAACTACGAGGGGAAGCACGGCTGCATGAGAGGAAGTGGCGCGGCGTGGGCGCACGCACTTCACGTTAGCGGTAGCAGCGCAGCAGCGGGAGCGTTCGTGAACGGATCAGGCACGATGATGTCATCAGCTTGGGCTTTGGTGATTCCGGTGATAAATCGGGGGATAGGTGGCAAGCGTCTGACTCTTGTTGGTGGGTGCTCGAAGGAATAAGGAGTACCTATATTTTCTTGAGATGGCAAACCCCATTACGTCAGACTGAACTGGTACATATTCTTTAAGCCCGGACGACGGTACATGTTTTCAAGTTTGTCGATCGTACACTGTTGCTACTATTACTAGGGCGGTATTTCCAAATGGTATGGAATGCATCGTTGGTTACCGAGCAAGTCGTGGGTGGTAGGAAATACATCGTCTGGATTCAAGCCGGATGATGGCCCGCTCCCCTCCCTCTGAAACTTGAGACAACATGTTTAAAGTTCGAATTAAAGAGTCTTGTTGATCGAAATCGAACGCACTCGGTGGCGTTCCCGGAAAAGGACTGTGCGCAGTGTGGGCAGGACCAGAAGGTGACTGGTTCGACAGAAAATCGTGATTTTTGAGAACCGCTTGGAACCTGGCACCGGTATTACACATTCTTGCTCAAAACCTCCGAGACACTCCTCAAGACCTAGACTGTAGCATTGCGAGGGATTTTTCGCGGCACCGCGCTCTGCTACCCTAAGGTCCGAGTTTAGTTTTTAACGCAATCTTGACGCAACCAATCTGTTTTCCCCGGAAGGTCTCATTCATTGCTGTTTGTCAGAGCTGGGGCCAGAAGTAACGGATGCTTGCCAATATTGCGGGGGAAATCACATAGTTTTCAGAATTTTTCAACGTTGAAATCAGTCAAAAATACGACTCTACAGAAAACAGGAAACGTTCCAGAAGGCTCTGGAAAAAATATGACAAGCATTCATGTCTTACCCATTGCTTTTTGTCGGAGCTAGGGCCAGAAGCAAAGGATGCTAGTTTTGCGGGGGAAATCATCCTATCTTCAGAATCTGCAACCTCAACAATCAGTCAAAAAACGACTCTACAGAAGCCGAAAACGTTTCCAGAAGGCTCTGGACAAGCTATGACAAGTATTCTGAGGGGTCTGCCGGTTGTTTCGACTGCAACGCTTTTTTCGGTAAACTGAATCAGCTATCACACCAAAAATCATTATTTATCACAATAGTTGGTCTAGAGCAGTGACGTCTGAATACGGAAATACGTGCTTACTACGGCCGTGAGCGGTTCAGCCGTAAGGAATCGGTCCCGGGTCTCGGCCATCATGAATCATACAACACTCCAGGTGCCCCATCAACAAAAACGTACATTTCCATAGGAAACTCCTGCATTTTTGCTTCCCTGATTGCCCTAAGCCCGAGACCTACCACGACGTCTGCCGGAATGGATTTGAGGACTTAAAACTACTGATTAAATACTTGCTCCCATCCATGCCAGGATATTGACGCCCACGAATAGGGTAGCGTTCTCGGATGGTTGATGGTTCCGGTCATGCCAACAGAGGCTTACACAGTACCGCTGTGCCGCCACAGCCCGAAGCAAGTTACACATCGAACATAGATATGTTGAGTTCAAACGTCCCTACAAAACTCTTTTCCACGTCTTTGGGTGTGTGTTTTCGGTCGTAGCGTGGACGTCTCTTTTGATATGTCCCTTGATTTTGTCCGTAAGCGACGTATGTTCGATGTTTTGTTGTTGTACGCGAAAGCACGACCAACTATGGTAAGGCCGAACATCAACGTCACTAATGTCAAGTGATGCCAGCAAGTGTCAGCTGCGAGATAGGGGATCCCCCTAGTCAGGGGATCCCTTTTGCCTTAGGGGATCCCCTCCTAGCTTAGGGGATCCCCTACGAGCTTAGGGGATCTCCTAAGAGCTTAAGGGATGCCCCCCTAGCTTAGGGGATCCCTACTCATCTTTAGGGATCCCTACTCATCTTGGGAGATCCCTACTTACCTTAGAGGACCCCAGCGACCTTAGGGGGTCCCCAACAAGCTTAGGAGATCCCCAACGGCCTTAGGGGACCCCCATCATGTGTGTATTGTATGTGCACCCAACATGTACAGATCGTGTGACATAGTGTCGCCTTGCGGGATCTCCAACAAGATTAGTGGATCCTCCTGTTGCGAGTTAGGGGATCCCCACAGCAAAGAAAATCCCTTTCGCCTCAAATTGCATCTGGGTGCATTGCATAAACCACATGGTATTCAGCATGAAACTGGCGTCCCAGTCCTCATTGTAATGAATATATCCTGTTTGCCTTGCGGGATACCCAACAGGCTTAGGGGATCCCCTGTTTCGTGTTAGGGGGTCCCCCTAGTGAGGTGGTCTCTTTTGTCTTGCGGGATCCCCACTAAGCTTAGGGGATCTCGTTAGTCGTACGGGATCCCCACTAACATTAGGGGATCCCCAATAATAACTACATGCTATTCAGCGTGAAATTGGGTCCCAGTGTTTAACATAATGATGGGGGGGGGTCCTATTGATTGGAATGCAGGATCCGCAACAACGGAGGAGGTATCCCCTCTCGCATTGAGTTTACAACACTTCCAACAATCAGGTTTCACAACATGATTTTTCCATATTCCTTTTGGATGTATCTCCTACATCATTTGTGATAGAGGGATATCATCCGTATGGGGTTAGGGGATCCCCCATTGTCACGATAATTTCTAAAGGAGAAACCGAATAGAGACGCTATGTCTCATGATTTGTACATGTTGGGTGCACATACAATTCACACATGAGGGGGGTCCCCTAAGGCCGTTGGGAATCCCCTAGGTCTGTTGGGGATCCCCTAAGGTAGTAGGGATCCCCCAAGGTGAGTAGGGATCCCTTAAGATGAGTAGGGATCCCCTAAGCCCCTAAGCTCGTAGGGGATCTCCTAAGCTAGGAGGGGATCCCCTAAGCTAGGAGGGAATCCCCTAAGCTAGGAGGGGATCCCCTAAGCTAGGAGGGGATCCCCTAAGCTAGGAGGGGATCCCTTGAGCTCGGAGGGGATCCCCTAAGCTAGGAGGGGATCTCCTAAGCTAGGAGGGGATCCCCTAAGGCAAAAAGGATCCCCTAACAAGGGGGATCCCCTAACTCGCAACAAGAGTCTCCTTCAACAGCCAAACTTATATGAGGTGATGATAGTTCGAGGAATTTCACCAAGGATTTAATACATGTTCCGACACGAGTGTACTCTAACTGGGGGGCATAGTAAATAGGACCTACGGTAGAAAAAAAACTACGTATATATTTCCCTATTTTTGCTAACAGTATGTGGACCTATTTACTATGGCCCCCCGGAATAGTGATACTCCAGAGTACCGATGCCAGTCACGTGGGCTTAGTGATGGACTCGCGAGAGCCAGTCGTTTTGCAGTACTCAGTCTCAAGAGGACGAGAAACTAGAATGACGGAGTCATGTCACGAATCCCGACAGTACTCGAAGCTGAAATGACTGGATCATCACGAGTGCGACGAGGTACCAGAGGATCCAAACTTCAACATCAAGTCTCGCGCGTCGCAAGGGCACGAGGAGCCGAACATGACTAAGTACTAGCAAAACGACTACCGTATCACACGAGTGATAAGATAATACACACCCCGAGACGATTTCCGAAGCAGATAGTATACATAGGGCGGAGTTGAATTTGCTGGGTTGGACGTACTTCGGTTATATTTCTGCTTTTCCTCCCTTTCAGCGTTCAGCGTAGTATCTGGATTGCTATTAGAGTGCCTGTCGTATACAGCAGTACGATGAACATGGCATTGCCTCGTCTACTCAGATTAGTCTAAAAAGAAATACAGAGTAATATCTTGTGTCCACGAGAAATAATAATGATTTAATGCAACATCGAATGCTGCCAGAGGGTTGATGCATGGGATTTGCGAAAGTCGTAATCAACTATTACAGCATACTGAGCGCGCACAGCGTGGGTAGAGGGTTGGCGCAAATTCGACGCCAGTCGACGAAGGACGAGAAAAAGATGAATTGTTCTCGCGATAAGAGCGGAACGAATCGTGATAGGGAGGAGGGAAGACGAGCCTGCAGTGTGACCCGGTCTGTGTTACGACAAGAGGGGAGAAAGAAAATCCCAACGTGGTGAGATTTTTTGCTATATTGCTAGCACAAACAAAAATATTCATATATAGACCGAGAACGCACAGCTCGGGTAGGCGTAAATTGACGCGACTCGATGAGGGCACAGCGGGGGTAGGCGCAATTAAAAAAACGGGTTGACGAGGGACGAAAGGGCTGAAGTCTTCTCGCACGATAAAAAGGCAAAAGGCACGAACCGTCGTGGGGAGGGGGGAGGAGGGTCTGCTGTGTGACTCGGCACCTGAGATACGACCACAGGGGGGAGAGACATAATAAGGGCAAAAAAAGTTCATGGCGTTGGTCTCCCTTTCAACGCACGCGAGAATGTTTATATCGTGCCTGTCGTATCCAGTCCGACGACATGGTGCTGCATTGTCTACTGCTGTGTTTATGGGATTTGCACAATATCTGCGTGTCGTAGTTTTTTTTGTGACCACATAGCTTGTACTTCGCCATGAACAAGATTTTTATAATCGGCGCACACTGCTGGATGTAGCAACGCCCGGTACCGGTTAAGTGTGAAGAAATTTGACAGAGGGGGGTCAACAAGCTCTGAGAGTTTACAGCAGATACAATGGTTTACATTGATGAAGATGAAAACGCCACCAAGACTGCAAGACAGAGGTGAAAAGTTACAATTTAAGATGAAAACAAAAAATAGGGTTGTAGGGGGAAAAGTGTGCTGTCAGCCATTCTGCCTGCGCTTTGTGCGACAGGAATAGGTGAACATGAACAACGGCCGATACTACGCTCACAACACAACAATGATATGCTGGGTTGTTGCGTGAGAAGGGTAAACATGAAATTCTGCTCAATCAATTGATACGTTGTACGAGTATCGTCCCTTGGATTGAAGAATAGGCACGGACGATATTATTAATAATATATACGTTGGATGTTCACGGGTAGAAATAAGAACTACTGTACAAAGAACTGCACGCAGGCAGGCACTGTTCGTTGAGAAACCAACTTTTCCAAGCTACCAGGTATGTATGGGGTTTCCGTCCGGTTTTGCCGCCAATCTCCAATCATATGGATGATGGGCTGAAGCACGCACACCCACGTTAGCGACCTGATGTAATGCCGCAGGAATGCCGAGAATTACGTCCAAATTCTGCACGTTCTGTAGACCGAACAGAAACTAAAAAAAAACACACTATTACGGGGGTCCATAGTTAACAGGACCAATTTTTGTTAGAAAAAATAGGTAAATATATAGGTTTTTATGTACACCATAGGTCCCATTAACTATGTACCCCCGTAATATTAATACTGACGATGCAGACCTGGATACCTGGTTCTTTTTACCTGGTATATCCGATATCGTTGGGTCAAAGTAGACATGCCGGCGTCCCCGGTGGCTTGGTAGGTGGTCCGCGTGCCTATCAAGATCAATTTCGTGGGTTCAAATCTCACCGAGTGCATGCTCGTAGGGACTTTTTCTTGCAGAGAAAATTGATAAGCGGAAAGCGCGAGAGCGTGAGTTAGCTACATTCGATGAAAATCGACGAGCAGTGGGAATGCTGAACCCTATGCGCGACAAAAAATAAAGGCGAGTACCGGGGGGGGGAAGGGACGGCACCTGTGACCACGGCTTGTCCAGAAGATCGTCGAGGGTAAAACCTCTTACGAGTGGGCTGGAAAGTAACAAGTGATGAAAAAAAAAAAAAAAGACACTGGTCTGCTGCTGTGATGGTCCCCCGATAGTGCGGGTGTGCGCCAGGCAACAAAAGGTACCTTCAATGCGACAACAACGATAACAACAACAACAACAACAACAACAACAACAACAACAACAACCGCCCCCTATCAGCTATTACAGCGGCAACCAGCACTACTCCGCACACCGCCACACCGGTTTAGCCGCGTGTGCCAAGCGGTTTCACAGATTCACAAACACCTTAAGGTGGTACCAAGTACACACACGGGCGGCCGGCCCTACTCAACCGACACGATGGAGAGAGACCCCTTATCTATCTGTATCATACCAGAAGTAAGAAAATAAGAAGACAAGGACTCTACTACTGCTGTGTTCGCGGTACGAGAACGGGTGGCAAACGGAATTTGGTAATACTATGTGCATGTGAACCCCGTGACGACCTGATGATGCATGTTTTCGTTGCCTTCGCCTATCTGCAAAAAAAACTGTAGATACCTCTAAAACCCTAAACAACCCGTCGAACGCGATCGGACCATCACACCAAAAGCTTGCACATGGTATGTTCTGCGATTTTTTCGACCCATGTTGCGAGTAGCAACCCATCACACGCAGCTTTGTTTACTATGTTGATATCGTACGTATCTCTCGGTTCAACTCCCGGCGCGACCATGTTCACTTCCTGTTTTGTTTTCACTCAGGAATGAATGTGTTTGCTCTCTCCGTTGTGGTAGCCACTGCATGTTGTACCTGCACCACCTGTCTGTGTGGCGTGTGTGGCAGCTGCTGAGGTTTGGGTGCAGACCGAATACAGAAACCAGGTACCAATCTCTGACAACACCCCAGTCAGCAGATATGAGTTAGTTGGTTTGTGGTGGGAAGGGGGGGAACTCTACGCTGTAGTTAAGAGGATACACCCACGGCCGTGTTCATCGTTAGTTCAGTTTGCACATTGATTTCATCTTGTGTGCGCCAACAACAACATACACGACGCACTGCTGTTTTTAGTCAGTCGTGAATGGTTTCGGCTTGTCGCCGCTGTGATAAACAAAATTAAATATTTACGTGTTTCTTGTACTGCTGTCGAGGAATACGACTAAATAAACGTGAAGATCACGCAAGTGTACCCACGCCCCACCTTCCGATTTTGCGCTTCGCTCCCTCGCCATTTTTTTTTCATACATATATATATATCCCTCTTCGTCCTATTAATAATAGAAACACGGCTTGTTTCGTGGGCGGATGAAGCCGCTGCTTTAATTATTGTTTTGTATCGCCTGGCGGGTCCTTTCCGGGTGTCCCAGCAGGGCACTGTTGACGGAAGCAAGCGAACCACGGCAGACAGGGTGGCAAGGTGGTACCAGACCGACTACTACTGATGCACTGTATGTAGTACAGTAGGTACAACCTGTCTTCGCTAGTATTTCGGGGGGACATAGTTATTACTAGTCAGGACCAAATATACAGTGAAAATACAAAATAAATATTGGTTTTGTGTGTATCACTATTAATAGTCAGTCCTCACAGCAGTGAATAGTACCACCACGAGAGCTGCTTCGTCGGCTGCCTGAACGGCGGTGCTGCTTTCTGTGTTCTTGTTTCTTTCTTGAGCTTCGGTTAGCAGCCTGTTTTTTTTCTTTCGCAGCGACTCTGTATGACAAGTGGTGGTATACTCGTATTATTATTGCTGTTTATTTTGCTCGTTTTTGGGCTGTGTATGCCACACCTCTCTCCTTCACGATACCATTCGTTTTACTTGATTTCGATTCCTTTTCTTTTCGCGTCTTTCGATGTTTTCTCTTTTTTCACAGAATGTGTACTAGTAGTATGTTTGTGCCTGTCGTGCCCGCGCACATGCTATTGCACTGTCTATTCTGTGTCGTAGAGTAGTAACTGTAGTAGCTTTCTCTACCGATAGGATGGAAGAATCGGCAAGGATACTGGATGTGCTGGATGTCGACGCGTAGAAAGAACGGTTGAATGAATGTACACGATAAAACACTAACAACTACAGGCAGTAAGAGTGACTACGCTCGCATTGTACGATTCCTCTATTAATAGCAGCGTGTCTGGTCTCTCGGGCGCAGAGAAGACTGATGACGTTCAGGCACAGAACTATTCTGTTACTTCACAAAATTATAAAATACGTCAGCTGTTTTTTTTTTTTTTTTTTATCCATCACCTTACCAGTTACTTCCCAGCCCACTCGTAGGAGGTTTTACCCTCGACGATCTTCTGGACAAGCCGTGGTCACAGGTGTCGTCCTTTCTCCCCCCGGTACGTGCCTTTATTTTTTGTCGCGCATAGGGTTCAGCATTCCCACTGCTCGTCGATTTTCATCGAATGTAGCCAACTCACGCTTTCGCGCTTTCCGCTTATCATTTTTTTTGTGCAAGAAAAAGTCCCTATGAGCATGCACTCGGTGGGACTTGAACCCACGAAATTGGTCTTGACAGGCACGCGGACCACCTACCAAGCCACCGGGGACGCCGGCTATATGAGTTCGACTGATTAAATACTTGGTATTCATACGTACACACTCTGCAAGCTGGTATTCCGAAAAAAGCTTAACAAAAGCCGTCATGATGCACCGAGGGTTTATTTCCAGAGTTGTCAGCAAAAACAAAGCAAGACACCACCATCAATCCTGAAGCAAAAGCAACTCTCTCCTTCCCAGGGGGATGAAATGAAATCCACGGTCAACACCTACCTGCTCAACAAACAAAACTGATGGAAAGAATATCCAATTGAGCTGTGTGCGGGAACAATCCTTTTCTCGATGATAAAAACCAACCACCGGTATCGATCCCTGCTCGCCAGACAGTATGGATATGTATCCGCAACAAAAATTAGGGCAGGTTGTATTCGAGTACGTATAGATATTTGTAGAAACCAAACGCACTTCATTTTTTGGAACAGCGTGGCATTCTGCAGCTGCGCTGGTATTTTGTAAACACAGGTTACGTCATGCCGGCCTACTTTAGACAAGAGCTCACCTGTGAAGCCCTTGTCTTGCCAGATGAGGGGCAGGAACGGCCCAACCACCCCGTGTGACATAAACAGGAAAAAATACAGGATGCACCCTTCCCAAAAGCGCGGCGGTGCCGTGGTGTCTGTCTCCTTGCGCGCCATGATTCCAACTGTCCCCAGCTGTGCTGACTTGGTCCTGCTTGATCACACACAATTCGTGCGCGTACATAAGGCACCGGAGACTTTATGACGAGCAACGAACTGATGCTAAAACAACGTACGTATATATACTTACGTACAATGTCATACATTTCGTTGAAAATATGTACGTGTAAACACGGCAGGTAACACTTACAAATAAAACAACTATTAATACTGCACGTTGTGCTGGCGATATATAGTAGGTTCTTTCTGCGTTCGCCATGCTCCCTCTGTGCGCTACTCCTAAACAACAGCGAAAAGTCAGACGTCCTGCATGCTACCTGTCTGTTGAATGCAAGACCAAGTTGGAGTGACTGAGGTTGGGTAGTCCAACTGTGTATGACGTATAGAAGAACTGCTACTGCTGCAGATATTGACTGCTGCTGAAGGTCGACGCGGCTTGAAGGTATACCTGCGAAAACACCTACTCGCACTACCCTGGACGGGTTCCGCGGTTGAGATGAATATTGTTTTGGGGGTCGAGTGTTCTGTGAATTCTTACCATTTACCCCCGAGCCTTTGAAATGTTTTTGGTACTCGTATGACCCTGTGATGAAGTTACATACTACTGCTGTAGAAGAAATTTCAGAAAAAAATCGTTAATCTTACTCGGGTTTCGTATGAATAATATTTTCCGGTGGCTAGCATTCAAAACGCATAAAGCGGGGACGGTACCTAAATATATATCCCTGGATTTGAAAATTGCTCACAGATGAAGGTGACAATTTCTGACTGACTATAGTAATAGCGTAATTTCGGGGCGGGGATGACGAATCCAGCGTCGAAATTTTCCAATATTGATTTGGTTCAAACTTATAACGACTTAGTGCCGCGTTGTTTTTTGTATGGTTTTTGTATCCGCCGCAACAGAAAGCTCACGAAAAATAAAATATTGTACAAACGCCTGCAGGCGATTATTTTTCCGCCGTCGAAAGCGCGAGAAATCTCAGATACCTGGTATACAGATCGTACCGTGAACAAGCTGCTAAGACCCATTGGAAATATATGGGGAAAATAAACGCGGTGCGTTGTGACAAGCTACAAGAACGAAAAAGAAGCCAGATGTACAATATATTATAACACATATATATAATACATACATAGATATACTTACTTAGATCTCAATCTCTGAGCGTGCTCGGTTGGTACATCCCTGGCCTCTCAGAGCTCCCACTTGGGAATCGCCTCCGTTTACTAATTGCCGAACCGTTCCAGCGAGTCTTTGTTTTCTCCATTTATTTCTCGTCGTACTTTCAGTCCTTCTTCCCTTTTTTCTTCTTTCGTTTCGTGTGCGTGCGTGTATGTTACAACAGGGTACAGCTCTCAGACCGTAAAAAGGACCTGCGTTCGTTAGATCTCTGAGGCCGGCTCACCTGTTGTTTGGGAGTTCGAGGAAGTGCCTTCAAGCAGTAATGATCGGGTCATGCAGAACGTGGATCGATGCAATGCGATAGATGCAAGCAGTCAGCGTGAACACTCAGCGAAGCACCACAGACATGATGACGGGCACGACGGGCACGGCAGGGCCCAAGGGGCTGGGGGTCGATAGGACAGGTATCACAGATCACTTGGCTTTGACTTTCTTTCTTCACTCTTGGTGGTGTTTTGTAAACACCGGGTGGTCCCGGAACCTTGTTACTGGCTCTGTACCCGAGACCGAAGGCGTTCCCACACCGGGGATCCTCCCTGCCCCTATAAGATCCGCCCAGAGGATGCTAACCAAAGCTTGCCCTCAGCCTATCGAATAGACCCGACGCGTGACCCTGATCAGGACAGTGGTCTCGCGCCGTATTATCCTCCCCATAGCGCTGGTCACGACAGTCACAGCGCTATGAACCTCCCTCCCTGGCGCCACCCGCTGTAACACCCCCCCTGCCCGACACATAACCATTGTCGGCACAAAGCCGGCGCCCCGGTGCTAGCCCGGCGACAGCGTGTGCGCTTTCCTCCTCGGACACCCCCCCAGACCGGCGCATATGAGCGACGGTGCCCAGCGGATATTACGATCATGGACCGCTGCAGCGCCTGCGCCTTCCACCTCCGCACCTCGCCGTCGGCTCGATGTTGCAGCTCCTCTCCTTCCCTTAGTGCTGCCCTCAGACGGTGGTAAGAAGAGCGGCGGTCTTGACCTTCGTCCAGACGTTCTTCAGCATTCCTCTTCCATCCATCGCCGTCGGCCCGATGTTGCAGCGCCCGTCCTTTCCGCGGTGCTGACTTTGGACGGTGCTGAGAAGAGCGGCGGACCTGACCTTCGTACAGTCTTCACTTGCAATTGCCTGCGCCACATCTGTCTAACACGCTTGGAGCATGTACTCATCTGCGAAAAAAACATGTTTTCTTCCTGGCTTACCTGCATCTGAGGTGGGGGTTCCTCTCGAAGGCCTACGTCTGCACTTTGACAATATATATATCTGCGGGCTTGACTTGTCAAACCTGTTATAACGGTTCACCGATCAGTATTCCAATATACTCACGTACTTGTTTGTATCGATGTGGCAAAACTTCACGCTTCCTTGCGAATATGGAGGTCGTTTTATGTATACGTTCATCACGGGCTGTAGGAAGTTCATGGGTTCTTTCTACTCCGGGCCAAAATTATTATTCGAGTGACTTAGGTCGTTTCAAGGTACTGACGTTCACCCCACATCGACTTGCTGGCACTAGCCAAGGTAAATATTTGATTCCGAGTTAAGTAAGTGTTTGTGAAGCTACTGGCGTTTGCGCCACCTTTATTCGAGTGACCTAGGTCGTTTCAAGGTACTCCACATCGACTTACTGGCGCTAGCCAAGGTAAATATTTGATTCCGAGTTAAAAAGTGTTTGAAGGTACTGACGTTTACGCCACCCCCCCAGCACGGACACTGTCCACTCGTGAAACTTGTTCGTGCTAAAATCAATCACGCGTCTTAAAACGGCATTCGTGCAGACCTACTTCCAAATCGTACGCCTCGTATGCTTTTTGTGCAAGTAGTTGCAGCAAGGTGAAGAACAAACACCCCCCAGAACAGAAACTGCCCACCACCTACTGGCATTCCAATCACACCTGTCGATTCGTTCCTTCAACCCTCGACCACTATGCTCATGTTCATGGTGTCATTCATTTGCGATTGGTACGGGATGATATGCACCATATCGAATAGCTCGTTAATACGTTTCTCTCACCTACCGGTACGGCACTATTTCGTACTTGTTTGTTTGCTCCAGTCGCGATGTATTTTAGTTTTACAGCCTGTTCTGTGACCACCGGTGGGATTTCAGGAGTTTGAGCTACTATTGTTATTGTGTGACAACATCACACGAAATGCGTACTACAATAGTATGTATTTGACCACCCCACATTCTTGGAGTTACAGCGTTTACCTGCTGGTCAGATTCGATCTCGGACAACCCAATCTTCAGATGATACTTACGCAAGGGGTGGACCTAACAACAGGCAGTGTATTCTTCAAACCAAACCGATCTTGAAACCCCTCTACGCCCACCGACCATGCAGCGTTTCTTCGTACGCGTTTGCTGATTTTTCACACCAGGTACCTTATATTTTTTTTCGTTACGTAGTTATGTATGTACGATACAGATATATCATTGATTTTCATCCCATTTGTTATCTTCGCCCTTTTTTCTCTATCCCTCCTACGTATAGACATCCGGTGTCACACAGCAAGCTCTTTATTCCTCTCCCCGATGGCAAGGGGTGGACCTAACAACAGGCAGTGTATTCTTCAAACCAAACCGATCTTGAAACCCCTCTACGCCCACCGACCATGCAGCGTTTCTTCGTACGCGTTTGCTGATTTTTCACACCAGGTGCCTTATATTTTTTTTCGTTACGTAGTTATGTATGTACGATACAGATATATCATTGATTTCCATCCCATTTGTTATCTTCGCCCTTTTTTCTCTATCCCTCCTACGTATAGACATCCGGTGTCACACAGCAAGCTCTTTATTCCTCTCCCCGATGTGGTCTGTGCCTTGGGTTTTATTGCGGAAATACTTCAGTTCTTCGTTGCGCCTACTAGTAGACAGCGCCGTGCATCCGCTGCAGGTAGTGTTAGAGGGAATGGGGGGAGGGGTAACAGCAGGAGGGGTAGAGGGAACACCGTACAAGTGTATAGGGGCAGGGGGGGGAACAGGAGGAGTAGAAGGGAAACCGCGGTAGAAGAGAGTAGCAGAGAGACCGCAGATAGGGTAGCAAGGTACCAGGCCGACTAATAGGTTGGACGTTTCTTTGCTACTCGTACCGCCAACTGCTGCGGCCGTTCGGTATGCATTTTGATTTTTTCCCTTCTTATCCTTATGAAAGAAGTACTACATAGTGGGTGGGTGACGAGCGTATTTTGGCCCACTCACTATTGCTCTTTTTACTTAGTTAAGTGTTCACCGGGATGCATAGTCCCCTTTTTCCTTCTCGTATCTTTCCCTTGCACGTCCCTTTTGGCTCATGCTCGGGGTAAGTATGTATGTGTCTGAGCTTTGGCTTCCCATTTTATTTATTTATTTGGGATTCTTCTCCTTTTCTTTTTCTTTTTCTTGTTCTTTTTCGGTTTGGTTTTTTTCGTTGCTTCTCTTTCTTTATGGTGTATTTTGGTTGGTGGCGTATGTATGTTGTGTCGGCCGCACCTAGTGCGAAGGCATGGTATTGCGTAGGCTATTAATGCATTACGGTGTGTTATCTCTGTGTCGTAGTCTGTGACCACAGAGCTCGTATCTTTCTAGGGTGAAGAATCAGCACGGAAGCTCGTATCTTTCTAGGGTGAAGAATCAGCACGGACACTGGGCTTGCTGGATGTCGACGAGTAGAAGAACGGTTTAATGTGAAGAACACACACACACACACACTCGTTAGGCGATCTCAGCAGTTGATTCCACACCTTTTTGTTGTATATATTGCGCGAATCCCCGCCTCATCCGTCTTGAGATTCGAGCTCCATGGTTCAACGCTAAAAACAGAAGCGATACTCTAGACCACGCGGACCTTTAGATGAAAATAATAGGCCAACCATATCAAAACCAACGAAACTCTTTCAGGGCACGACCCAGATCGGGTATACGTATGTATATATAAGGTCGAACCCTAATAAATACCATGGTATCGTCTTTGTGTTTCTGTGCGGACATTATTAAAAAAGTCAGGGAAATGCCAGCGTACCAGTGAATACCGGGTAAAGCAAGTGAATTGCCAACGTACCGGGTACGAGAATACCGTAACGGGTAGAACAAAGTGAAATGCCAACGTACCGCGTGCGAGAAGACCACAACACCAGCTATGTTGTGAACACACGAGTCGTTGTATAGTTCTGAGTTTCAACGTGTAGCTTTCATGCGGTACTCTCACCCGAATAAAAGCCTGATTGCTATACTGGACAGCTGACCGGTTTCACTGCAGTACTTCATGCCGGGAGGCAGCAGTGTTGATACTTTGCTGCGGCAGCAGTATGGGACACTATTTTAGGGCCCAGGATCGAGGGAGATCTTGCCGTACGACCTATAGTATCATCAACTGTTACAGTTAATTTCTTTACAGTATGAATACCATATAGAACGGCTTCACAACAGTACTTTATGCCGAGAGGCAGTGGTGTTGATGCTTTGCTGCGGTAGTAAGGGACAACTATAGTAAGGCCCAAGGATCGAGGGAGATCTTGCCGTACGACCAATAGTATTACCCATATATTTAAATACATCCTCCAGGTTGTTGTCTTGAGTTTTTAGACCAACGTCTTTTCTGCTCACGTCTTCTACCCAGCTTCACTCTGTTCATCCAGCTTCAAGTATGCCCCGTGTGAATATGGCGTATGTGTGTGTTTTCACATTAAACCGTTCTTCTACTCGTCGACATCCAGCAATAGTGTCCGTGCTGATTCTTCACCCTAGATATATACATACGGGTGTTGTGTAGTGCATCCAGCAGATACTGTTGTGTAGGTACTGCTGTTTCAACGAGTCAACATGATAACTCGTCAAGATAGGAAAGGAAGATAGGCTCAAGGGTCCCTCGGGATCTTGCCATACAATTTTAGTATCATGGATATATTGTATACGTCCTCTATGTACGTTTGTGCAAAAAGCAGATGTACTGCGAGCCAAAGGGTCCCTCGGATCTAGCCGTACAGCAGTTTTAGTATTATGGACGTATTGTATACGTCCTCTATGTACGTGTCAAAAGCGTGCCGCGAGCCACCTGCGAGCCAAAGGGTCCTTCGGGATCTTGCCGTACAGTTTTTGTATTATGGGTATATTGTATACGTCCTTTATGTACGTATGTATGTGTAAAAAGCATACTGCGAGCCACCCCCCCTGTACGCTTGTGGTTTAGGATTCGCCAACCCCGTATATCGATAAAACAACCTTGTTCGGGAAATAAATAAACAAAAACTGCAGGTACAGCGTACAGCAGCAGCATGGTTCCTGTATTTTCTTCCAAATTACATGCACTTAGACTGATATTAATACCAATAGTGCACGGCAGTGCAGGTCGTCAGCAATGATCTTTTAATCTTTTTGAGCATCGTGCGTAGTGTTTAGACTACTGATAGCATTGTAGAGACGGAGATACGGCTCTTCTGTGTAATTCCGAGTTGAGGCGCCTTTGCTCCGGGCGGCGGTAGGCAAGGTTTCGTGGCATGGTAGGCTCATCAGCAACTACGTCCAGCTTCACACTTAGAACCATCTATGGGAGGCGCTCATCCCGCAATGATATTCAAAAGTACTCCCTACTACTGCTGTTTCGATACCAGCAGCGAGATATTCTTCAACACCAGTACATGTGATATGTGACAAAGTAAATACTGACGGTTGATCAGGTTGGGCTGACTAATTGAGTCGTAGATATGTTGACAGCCCACATCAATACTTTCCATGGTAGTCTAAACGAATACAGCACATCAATCAATTTACTACTCGGATTCCATGCCTTTCCGAACAAACCGGGCAGCTCGTCACTGGTATGCGCTATGTCATGCTTGCTACCGGTATCTCATTGGGTCCATGTCCCTGGTCTTACATAGGTGGTCCCGCATATTGCGGCATGCGCTGCGCGAGTTTTCTAGCTTTGGTGCGTGACTTGAAGTCTAAGTCAATCAGGGCGACACAGCAGCCTACCCCCTCCGATTTTTTTTTTTTTTTTTTTTTTTTTTTTTTGCGCTCGAGGAAAAACGTACAGCAAGAATAATACGTATAGCATTTTCGACTGTGGATACGACATCAGAAAAAGAGAAGGATCACCACGGTTGTGTTTCACCCGCTCCATACCTGTTGGCCTCGTACTACTCAGGTTGGGCTGCATCTATATGTCTAGCCCGAGCCCTCTGGACACAGCAAGCCACACCTTCCTCCGTTGTATGCAAGCTCATCATCGTCCAGCTGAAACTATGTCACCCCGTGTGACCCGTGCCCCCCAAGGGCTTGCGTAGCCGATCTTCATCTGCTCCAGTTTTTTTTTTGTCATTTCCTCTTGTACTTGGCTTTCAGTCCTCCAGGTGTTGTACCTGATACTCGAGCGTACCGAGCGTTGCGTAGCCGATCTTCATCTGCTCCAGTTTTTTTTTTTGTCATTTCCTCTTGTACTTGGCTTTCAGTCCTCCAGGTGTTGTACCTGATACTCGAGCGCAACGCTCGGTTGGTATACAACACAGCAAATGGTACGACCGGAGACATCGAAGAGGGTCAAACGTGCATCGGACTTTCCATTTGGTGTGCATAATACGACGATTGGTCTACTACTACTGATGTAGTCTACAAGCATCGCGGCAAGAATACTAGTGACCAAAGTATACGTGGTTTTCTCGAAAGTTCTATGCTTGCCAGCCGACAATGCACGGTGTTGTCCAGGGGTTCGTGGTTCTATAGGGTTACGTACGCCCAAACGGCGTAAGGCTCAACGTTGATAGTTTCCGGTATCACCTAACCAGGCAAACGGTACACGAGAGTATGCGTGCATTAGTACGTACGGCACCTTTGGCTTGTATCGATACCTGTCGATTGCATTCGGTTTTGAAGACAATAAGTGGTCAATAGCATGCAGTTATTTATTAACGAACATGCATGTGTGTGCGATCATGAACAACGAGCGAACAGACGAGCACGAGCAACAGGCAAACGGAGCACGAGCAACGAGTATGCCTGCATGCATTGACCAGGTAAATATCTTCAAAGCCTCACGAAACAAACAAGCAGAGCACCATTGGCAGCGTGAATACATAACAGCATATTGCACGTATCACCATCATACAAGGCAGGCAACAACGAAAACATGTCGATGTACATGCATATACCAAGTAACTGGTATGCAAATAAAGTATTATGCAAGATCAAACGTGGGATTATACAAAGAACACGATGCCATTATTTTACACGTTTGCAAACGCTCCGATCTCTTGCAAACGTTTTGCGAACACTCCGATCTCCTGCAATGCACTTCGATCAGCCTGGGTTCATCATGTTACAACAGGGTACAGCTCTCAGACGGTAAAAAGGACCTGCGTTCGTTAGATCTCTGAGGCCGGCTCACCTGTTGTTTGGGAGTTCGAGGAAGTGCCTTCAAGCAGTAATGATCGGGTCATGCAGAACGTGGATCGATGCAATGCGATAGATGCAAGCAGTCAGCGTGAACACTCAGCGAAGCACCACAGACATGATGACGGGCACGACGGGCACGGCAGGGCCCAAGGGGCTGGGGGTCGATAGGACAGGTATCACAGATCACTTGGCTTTGACTTTCTTTCTTCACTCTTGGTGGTGTTTTGTAAACACCGGGTGGTCCCGGAACCTCGTTACTGGCTCTGTACCCGAGACCGAAGGCGTTCCCACACCGGGGATCCTCCCTGCCCCTATAAGATCCGCCCAGAGGATGCTAACCAAAGCTTGCCCTCAGCCTATCGAATAGACCCGACGCGTGACCCTGATCAGGACAGTGGTCTCGCGCCGTATTATCCTCCCCATAGCGCTGGTCACGACAGTCACAGCGCTATGAACCTCCCTCCCTGGCGCCACCCGCTGTAACATGTACTCCGAGCACGGTTGCGCGGGCGAACCCGGCACCGTCGCGGGTGTCAGCGGATGCTGGCGAGTCGAGGGGGAGTTGCAAGGAGCGCGGTCGCCGCTTTCGTGCCTAGGCGTCGCGTGTGCCTCGAGACACGAGGGATGCATCAATAGGCTCTGTCTGGCCTCCATTTGTGATTTTGTATAGAGTACGTACGAGTATTTAAGGTTCGTTCGGGATTGTAAGATAATACTCAAGCGGTGCTTATTTTTGCGACCGGGCTGAGAGTCACAAGAGGCAGGCACCCCGAATGAGCACCAACATTGTCGAGCTTGCGTCGAGGTCCACGGTGAGCACCGCTCTTCACGCGAGGCGGGCGACGGGGCTCACTGTGGAAGAGAGGGAGGGAAGCTTTACCCGGACTGAATCGGTGGCGAGTTGGTCGCGAGAGGGGCGGGCGGCGTGCGAGGCTGAGAGAGAAGCTCTGCTCTAAGATTTTTTCTTTTTTTCATTTTTTTCTTTTTTTGACTGGTGTAAGGTGTTCCACTCAGGTAGTAAATTATTACACGAAAGGGGACGGGGATTTCGGTTTCAATTTCATTGTTTCTGCTGTGTTGCTGTCTAGTTGCTGTGCCGTTCTATGCTTTATCTTTCGTACATACGACGAGTACACAGACACAGAGCATATCGAAAGAAGAAAATAAGTACCCTACCTGGGGTATATACGTATGTACGACGTGTGAGCGAGCGTAGCGCAAAACCGCCCGCGACGCGAAGCATATGTGGCGTCCGAGCTGTTTTCTCCTGAAGCATATCGGCGGGGCTCTTGGCATTATCAAGTCGCCAGTTTGCAGCTAACTACAGGGGCCAAATAAAAAAACAATATTCAATCATGGACCTCTGTCCCCTTCGCATATCATTTGATGTTTCCTTCCTAAACGAGCGTAGCGGGCGGCGTAGGCCGCCCGCGGAGCGAAGCGCCTTGTACATATACTTACTTAGATCTCAATCTCGGAGCGTGCTCGGTTGGTACATCCCTGGCCTCTCAGAGCTCCCACTTGGGAATCGCCTCCGTTTACTAATTGCCGGACCGTTCCAGCGAGTCTTTGTTTTCTCCATTTATTTCTCGTCGTACTTTCAGTCCTTCTTCCCATTTTTCTTCTTTCGTTTCGTGTGCGTGCGTGTACTCCGAGCACGGTTGCGCGGGCGAACCCGGCACCGTCGAGGGTGTCAGCGGATGCTGGCGAGTAGAGGGGGAGTTGCAAGGAGCGCGGTCGCCGCTTTCGTGCCTAGGCGTTGCGTGTGCCTCGAGACACGAGGGATGCATCAATAGGTTCTGTCTGGCCTCGATTTGTGATTTTGTATAGAGTACGTACGAGTATTTAATGTTCGTTCGGGATTGTAAGATAATACTCAAGCGGTGCTTATTTTTGCGACCGGGCTGAGCGTGACAAGAGGGAGGTACCCCGAATGAGCACCAACATTGTCGAGCTTGCGTCGAGGTCCACGGTGAACACCGGGCTTCACGCGAGGCGGGCGACGGGGCTCACGGTGGAAGAGAGGGAGGGAAGCTTTACCCGGACTGAATCGGTGGCGAGATGGTCGCGAGAGGGGCGGGCGGCGTGCGAGGCTGAGAGAGAAGCTCTGCTGCAAGATTTTTTCTTTTTTTCATTTTTTTCTTTTTTTGACTGATGTAAGGTGTTCCACTCAGGTAGTAAATTATTACACGAAAGGGGACGGGGATTTTATTTCTTTTAGAAATTTTCGGTTTCATTTTTTCATTGTTTTTGCTGTGTTGCTGTTGCTGTGCCGTTCTATGCTTTATCTTTCGTACATACGACGAGTACACAGACACAGAGGTTATCGAAAGAAGAAAATAAGTACCCTACCTGGGGTATATACGTGTGTACGACGTGTGAGCGAGCGTAGCGGAAAACCGCCCGCGACGCGAAGCATATGTGGCGTCCGAGCTGTTATCTCCTGAAGCATGGCGGCGGAACTCTTGGCATTATCAAGTCGCCAGTTTGTAGCTAACTACAGGGGCCATAAAAAAAACAATATTCAATCATGGACCTCTGTCCCCTTCGCATAATTTGATGTTTCCTTCCTGAGCGAGCGTAGCGGGCGGCGTAGGCCGCCCGCGGAGCGAAGCGCATTGTACATATACTTACTTAGATCTCGATCTCTGAGCGTGCTCGGTTGGTACATCCCTGGCCTCTCAGAGCTCCCACTTGGTAATCGCCTCCGTTTACTAATTGCCGGACCGTTCCAGCGAGTCTTTGTTTTCTCCATTTATTTCTCGTCGTACTTTCAGTCCTTCTTTGCTTTTTTCTTCTTTCGTTTTGTGTGCGTGCGTGTACTCCGAGCACGGTTGCGCGGGCGAACCCGGCACCGTCGAGGGTGTCAGTGGATGCTGGCGAGTAGAGGGGGAGTTGCAAGGAGCGCGTTCGCCGCTTTCGTGCCTAGGCGTCGGGTGTGCCTCGAGACACGAGGGATGCATCAATAGGCTCTGTCTGGCCTCGATTTGTGATTTTGTATAGAGTACGTACGAGTATTTAATGTTCGTTCGGGATTGTAAGATAATACTCAAGCGGTGCTTATTTTTGCGACCGGGCTGAGCGTGACAAGAGGGAGGTACCCCGAATGAGCACCAACATTGTCGAGCTTGCGTCGAGGTCCACGGTGAACACCGGGCTTCACGCGAGGCGGGCGACGGGGCTCACGGTGGAAGAGAGGGAGGGAAGCTTTACCCGGACTGAATCGGTGGCGAGATGGTCGCGAGAGGGGCGGGCGGCGTGCGAGGCTGAGAGAGAAGCTCTGCTGCAAGATTTTTTTTTTTTTTTCATTTTTTTCTTTTTTTGACTGATGTAAGGTGTTCCACTCAGGTAGTAAATTATTACACGAAAGGGGACGGGGATTTTATTTCTTTTAGAAATTTTCGGTTTCATTTTTTCATTGTTTTTGCTGTGTTGCTGTTGCTGTGCCGTTCTATGCTTTATCTTTCGTACATACGACGAGTACACAGACACAGAGGTTATCGAAAGAAGAAAATAAGTACCCTACCTGGGGTATATACGTGTGTACGACGTGTGAGCGAGCGTAGCGGAAAACCGCCCGCGACGCGAAGCATATGTGGCGTCCGAGCTGTTATCTCCTGAAGCATGGCGGCGGAACTCTTGGCATTATCAAGTCGCCAGTTTGTAGCTAACTACAGGGGCCATAAAAAAAACAATATTCAATCATGGACCTCTGTCCCCTTCGCATAATTTGATGTTTCCTTCCTGAGCGAGCGTAGCGGGCGGCGTAGGCCGCCCGCGGAGCGAAGCGCATTGTACATATACTTACTTAGATCTCGATCTCTGAGCGTGCTCGGTTGGTACATCCCTGGCCTCTCAGAGCTCCCACTTGGTAATCGCCTCCGTTTACTAATTGCCGGACCGTTCCAGCGAGTCTTTGTTTTCTCCATTTATTTCTCGTCGTACTTTCAGTCCTTCTTTGCTTTTTTCTTCTTTCGTTTTGTGTGCGTGCGTGTACTCCGAGCACGGTTGCGCGGGCGAACCCGGCACCGTCGAGGGTGTCAGTGGATGCTGGCGAGTAGAGGGGGAGTTGCAAGGAGCGCGTTCGCCGCTTTCGTGCCTAGGCGTCGGGTGTGCCTCGAGACACGAGGGATGCATCAATAGGCTCTGTCTGGCCTCGATTTGTGATTTTGTATAGAGTACGTACGAGTATATAAGGTTCGTTCGGGATTGTAAGATAATACTCAAGCGGTGCTTATTTTTGCGACCGGGCTGAGCGTGACAAGAGGGAGGTACCCCGAATGAGCACCAACATTGTCGAGCTTGCGTCGAGGTCCACGGTGAGCACCGGGCTTCACGCGAGGCGGGCGACGGGGCTCACTGTGGAAGAGAGGGAGGGAAGCTTTACCCGGACTGAATCGGTGGCGAGATGGTCGCGAGAGGGGCGGGCGGCGTGCGAGGCTGAGAGAGAAGCTCTGCTCTAAGATTTTTTTCTTCTTTTCACTTTTTTCTTTTTTTTGACTGGTGTAAGGTGTTCCACTCAGGTAGTAAATTAATACACGAAAGGGGCCGGATTTTATTTCTTTTAGAAATTTTCGGTTTCATTTTCATTGCCTTTGTTGCTGTTGCTGTGCCGTTGTGTGCTTGATCTTTCGTACATACGACGAGTACACAGACACAGAGCGTATCGAAAGAAGAAAATAAGTACCCTACCTGGGGTATGTACGTATGTACGACGTGTGAGCGAGCGTAGCGGAAAAACCGCCCGCGACGCGAAGCATATGTGGCGTCCGAGCGGTTTTCTCCTGAAGCATATCGGCGGGACAGTTGACATTATCAAGTCGCCAGTTTGCAGCTAACTACAGGGGCCATAAAAAAAACAATATTCAATCATGCATAATTTGATGTTTCCTTCCTGAGCGAGCGTAGCGGGCGGCGTAGGCCGCCCGCGGAGCGAAGCGCCTTGTACATACGTACATACATACATGAATATATATCTCACTCACCAACTGTCAGTAGCTACTGCTGCTCCTTGCTGATGATGCTGTGAATTTCGGTCTGCAGTCTATTAAGTAATAGCGGCCTGGTACCTGGTACTGGTATGTATGTTTGTCTGAAGTCCAGTGTGTGCTGGCCAGAGATATACTGCTGTAGTGAGCAAACACAAGTTTGAGATAGGAAAAATCTAAGTGTAGAAAAATTACGACGTACTACGTTGCTGGTTCCAGATATTGCGATATATACGTGCGTACGATTAAAAAGGTACAAAGGGACAGACCAAATACACAACAAACATAAACATATCTGGGATATTTGGTACGGTATGTAGATCATTCGCAATTTTCACGAACAGGTGCGGGCTCGCGTGCGTGCGGATGACGGTGAACACTCGGACTGGTTCAATGTAACCCAGGGGCTGCGGCAAGGCTGCGTACTATTGCCGCTACTGTTCAACGTGTTCTTCACCGCTGCGTTGCACATCGTGCTGGTACGCCTCAGCAAAGACGAATGCATCGGAAGGGATTTGGTTCATCTCGAAGAAGACAGGGTTGTCGGAAAAGAGGAACCGTTGGCATGCGTGCAAAGGGCTGTGTGGGGCATGTTGTATGCAGACGACGCAGGAATAGTCTCGAAGTCGCCGGAAGGCCTTTCAAGAATGATGACAGTCATCGTGATTGTCTTCGAAGCAGTAGGTCTCACGGCGTCCGAGAAGAAGACAGAGACGATGCTCCTACGAACACCGGATCAGACGTTTACCACCTCACCGCTCGCGATCGAAGCTGCAGGCCAGAAGTATAAACAGACGACCCAGTTTTTATACCTAGGAGGCATTATCCACGAGAACGCTGACCTCTCCTTCTAAATCGAGCGACGAATCCGTCTGATGCGGGCATGCCTCAGACGGTATAGTCCGGAACTGTACGATAGGACGAACGCACCGCTTACTCTGAAAGTCCGGATGCTGAAGGCCGAGGTGATCGAGACCCCGCTGTACGGTTGCGTGACGTGGACCCTCAATGCGGACCACTTCGCCAAGCTTCGATCAGCCCACCGCGAAGTCCTTCTGCGAGTCATTAGCTTCCAGCGCCGACTGTGCACCGACCACACCACCCTCTCGTACGCGAAGGCGCTCAGGATAACACGATGCGAAAGTATCGAAACGACCATCCGTAAACGGCGACTCCTCTTTGCGGGGGCTCTGGTGCGGCAACGCGAAGGGCGATTGCCCAGTCGGTTGATGTGCGGGACGATCGCTGGTGGGGAGAGCCCGAAACCAGGCGGGCAGCTCAAGGCATGGTCAAGGGCCATTGCTGAGGACCTTAGAGTGCTCAAAGCCACCGAGGGATCAACGGAAGACTCCCCCTCAGTCTTTGGAGTTGGGACCGCACTGTGGCCCACTGCAGCAAAACCGACGGGAAATTGGTACAGGGGAATCCTCGAGGCAGCTGAACGGTTCATGGGCAGGTGGCACGAGGCTGAGGCAAAGCTGAGTAGACAGCGCCGTGCATCCGCTGCGGATAGTGTTAGAGGGAACCGGGGGAGGGGTAACGGCAGGAGGGGTACAAGGAACACCGTACAAGTGCATGGGGGCAGGGGGCGGAACGGGAGGAGTAGAAGGGAAACCGCGGTAGAAGAGAGTAGCAAAGAGACCGCAGACAGGGTAGCAAGGTACCAGGGCGACTAATAGGTTGGGCGTTTCTTTGCTACTCGTACCGCCAACTGCTGCGGCCGTCCGGTATGTATTGGCTTGGTGATTTGATTTTTTTCCATGACTTAACTTTTTCCTATTTTTTCCTCTTCTTATCCTTATGAAATAAGTACTACACAGTGGGTGGGTGACGAGCGTGTTTGTTTTTGTATCTTTATATTTTTTGGCCCACTCATTCTTTCTCTTTTTACTTAGTTAAGTGTTCCCCGGGACGCATATTTCCCTTTTTCCTTTTTCCTTCCCGTTTCTTCCCCCTTGCACGTCCATTTTGGCTCATGCTCGGGGTATGTGTCTGAGCTTTGGCTTCCCATTTTATTTATTTATTTGGGATTCTTCTCCTTTTCTTTTTCGGTTTGGTTTCTTCGTTGCTTCTCTTTCTTTATGGTGTATTTTAGTTGCTGGCGTATGGATGCATGTTGTGTCGGCTGCACCTAGTGCGAAGACATGATATTGCGTAGGCTATTAATACATTACGGTGTGGATATCTCTGTGTCGTAGTCTGCGACCACAGAGCTCGTACCTTTCTAGGGTGAAGAATCAGCACGGACACTGGGCTTGCTGGATGTCGACGAGTAGAAGAACGGTTTAATGTGAAGAACACACACACATATATCTTCAGTTCTCCCAGTTCCGTTTTTCTTTCCTTCGTTCGTACCAGGCATTCAGAATGCATACGAACAAATCCGAAAATCGAGTTTTTTTCTCTCTGCTGCATAACGGCGTGCCTGGCATTGTCTACTCTGCATACGACCTGCATAGCAATGGAGAATATCTGCGTGGTACTGTAGTTTAGAGACCATAGAGCTTGCATCACGCTCTGGATGAGAAACGCTTCGGACGCTGCAGTCTGGTTGTTGTTGCTGTTGTTGGTGTATTGCTTACCTCAGTCCGTGGTAACACGAAGGGGCTGGAGCCCTATCCATAAATAGGAAGATTGGAGAAACCATAAGACAATCAAAATTCCACCATCAAGACTCTTGCGACATTAAAATACAGGAGACGAAGGAGACGCAAACATGAAATTGAAATTAATGTGCAAACCGAACTATTGAAAACATGGTCGCTGCGCCGGTATATCCACCTAACTACAGCGTAGAGTTCCGCCCGTTTCTACAACTAACCAACTCGTGGCTGCTGACTACGAGTGAGTGCGTACAGCGGTTACTGTATGGACTGCTGCATGCACCGTACAAAACGCACGGTAGTCATGAACATAATAGTATAGAGGAACACGCCTTCCCGCTGTCTGGGGTGCTGTCAGGGTGACGACTCGCGAACATGCAGTGAAAAAAGAGCAATCGAACCAAACAACACCATAATATAAATATGGACTCTCGCCATGTCTTCCCGGACTGTCTGACAAATGATGCAGCACAGCTATGATATCACGTCCCTGATATTCGTGGGAGTCGTTCCCGATGAAGCGTATACAAACTCGCCAACGCCACAGAGACCAGTACTGTCAATAACAGGTACATACAGTACATACTACTGCCTCGTAAAAAATCAGAGAGAAACAGCGATTGATTGCTGCTCTAGTGATGGTGTCCGTGCTGGTCGTTGGTCTGCGTGTGCCGTCCTGCTGCTGTTCTCCATGCCCGCCTCCTTGCCTTGGCCAAACCTGCCCGCTCCTTCGAACGTGCCCTCGTTGCCACCCCTTTCCAGTTGGTTTCCCTTCTGCCCCGTCCGAAACCAAAAATGCCCCTCGCACTTGCGGTTCTAATAGATGTATATATATACTGTATACATCGTGAAGGGTGAGTTCAATCCGTCTCTTCCCCGCTCGTCGACGCTCTGTCTCCTTCCTTCTCCGATCCAGTCTCGTGTCGGTGCAGTTACACTGTGCCACAGTTTGGCCTGTGCTGGCGCTTGACTCCGCGCACGGACATCCTGGTTGAGTATTGCTGCTCTGTCACTGCTACCTAAAAACGATGAGTGTGTCGTACAGTAGGTATCCGTGCCTGACGCACAACCTGCGAATCACCTCTATTGCCACGCGTCAGAACCTCGCGGCCACACGCAGCAGCAGGAAGGTACCACTCCTTGAAGGGAGGCCCGGCCTTACACTCGCCAGAAAGATCTACCCCACTCGCTACAGGCCGGACAGGGCATACCTCGCAGTATGCCTTGCCGAGGCAGAGAGGGGAACGCATAGAATATGTCCTAGGTGTTGACAAGTAGAATGGACGGTTCTAGGTGTAGATCACAATATTACATAAACCTGGCACCTGATTCGTCCGTGCAATATTTTCCTGGTACGAACACATTAGATATTACCAGGGACGCCCGGAACAGTTTGTTTCGACACCTTGTTTGTAAATGGCCAGACTGGAAAATAACATGGAGGGCTGTGCTCACAAGACGACTTAAAAAAAACTTTTAAATCTAATTTTGGATGGCTTGGTTTTGGAGGTCCCTTCTCTCTAACCATGGGGAGGGGTGGGGGAGGTTTTTTTCGCACGACGAGGGAGGGGGGTGGGTTTCTAGAACGAAATGAAACAGAATGGAAAAAAGAAAAAAATACTACTGTTTGTCCTAATTTATCATGTGATTAGGACGGTTGCAACGGTTTTCTATTCCGACCTCTAGGGGTGTGCTGATGTGTCGTTTTCTCTTTTTCACGGAGGCCCCTTCTTAGGGTTATACCCATAGGACTTTTTTTTTCATACTGCCCATATTTGTTGCTTGCAGTCCCTGACTTTTGGTTTGTACAGTAATAAATAGTTGTTGTTTCCTTCTTTTACCAAGGCCAACTCGTATTGTTACGGGGGGCCATAGTAAACAGGACCAAGTATTGTTAGTATAGCGAAATATGTAGGTTTTTGTGCGTACCGTAGGTTCTATTGAATATGGTTCCCCGTATATAACCCACGCCCGCTCGAGTCATTGCTTAATGGTTCATTTCCAATCATCCCTATCCCTCACGTCTTTGATCGGTGTGGTGTTGTTAATCATGTGTGGTTAATGTATATAAACATTGCAGTACGTAAACCCCGAGAGGACATCCCGATCATGAACCTTATCGTCGGCAGTATTCGCCTCTTGGACCGGTTTCGTAAGACAAAGTCAAGCAAGGGACAACGAGCTACTATCAATAACAGTCATCTACAACGATTGATTGCAGACCCCGGCCTCCGAGTGGACCACTTCAAGAAGATCGCGTTAAAGCTTGCACTGTCGACGATCAAGCTGCGCGAAGCAGTCAGAAACCTGGTGGCTGACTGCGGCGAAACTAGCGCCTCCGAATAGGTGCAAGCAAGGACCGCGGAGTTGGTGTGCGCCTGGAGGTGAAGGTGGAGCTGCATACGCGATGACAGGAGAGCGAAGACGCGAGGACGTGACCATGTGCTACCCCGAAGGATTGCAATCTGCAGAAATCCTTAAAGGTAGCCGCGAAACAGCTCATACGCGCGATGGCCGCGGGCGTGCAGAGATTCGTCGAAGACCACATCAGACAATTGCAATCGCTTATTCGACAAGGCGATCAGATAGGCTTCCTCAGGCACCTCAAGAGGGATGGATGTAGAAAGAAATCGGACGTACAATTCGCAGTACAGTATCATAGCAGGGACGAGGAAGGTTGATTGCTCCGGGACGTTGTCAATAGTCTCATATTCGGGCTCGTTGGGTTAGGTGGCTTCCGAAACTACTCCGGCGTTCCCGGTGGCTTGGTAGGTGATCCTCGTGCCTACCAAGATCAATTTCGTGGTTTGGAGTCTCACCGAGTGCACACCCGTAAGGAAGTTTTTTTCAGTTGAAAATTATCAGCGGAAAGCGCGAGAGCGTGAGTTACCAACATTCGATGAAAATCGATGAACAGGGGGGATGCTGAACCCTATGCGCGATAATCATTAAGGCACGTACCAGGGGGGAGAATCGACGACACCTGTGATCAGGGCTTGTCCAGAAGATTGCCGAGGGTAAAACCTCCTCAGGTTAAGCTGGAAGGTAGAAGTAAAGAATAAATCACACCAAGTCGCTGACTCTTAACCCCACTAAAACCGACGACGTCAAGGTCTGGCCCCCGCACAGACTGCCGAACGATGTGCTGTATAGGTATGACGTGAAAGAAGCGACCAGAGTTATATCGAACCGCACGGTGGACGGGCCTGGTGGCCTCCCTGCTGAGCTCCTCGAGGTCCTGGCCGACGAAGGAGCCTCGAACTAACTGGGAACCTTCTGGGTCGTAATCGTGGCCCGGTGGAGGGGAAGGTGCGTGCCTCAACTAGAAGAAAGAAAAAAACGGAGTGTGGCAACCATCGTGGCATCTCCCTTGTAGTGCACACCGGGAAAGTGCTCCTCGACGTCTTCGCGGGCCGCCTCGGTGACTACTCACTCCGAACGTTAACGCATCCGATCGTGGAGGACTGGCATGGATGAAGACCCCAGCCCCTAACGGTCGATGTGATGTTCATTGTACGACACCTGTAGGAACTAACCAGGAAGGAAGGCACTTCACTTCTTCGTGTGATCTATCGACCTTACCAAAACCTACGACCCCGTCGATCGCACTCTGTTGTGGACTGCGGACTCTCTTGGCTCGCTTCGGCGTCCGACCGGCATTACTCGCAGTCATACTCCAGTTCGACGACGCCATGCGAGCATCCGTTGTATGGGATGATGACTAGTGTTTGGATATGTCTTCTAAGAGCAGATCGTATGGTTAAGTGTGTGCTCGCACCATTGCTGTTTAACATTTTGTTCACGGCATTGACGCGCGTGGCAGGAAAAAGCCCCACCCTCGATGCCGTTAGCATGGACAGCATTCTTCCACCACAGCCAAAGGAGTAGGGGCAGGACAAATGAGAAATGCGCGGGCTATCAAAGCCGACGGGGAAGGGGGGTGAGGGGCGAGGCCTTTAAACGGTGGGGAATGCTGTACGCTAACGATGCGTGCATTGTATCGCGATCGCCAAGAGGGTTAGATAGGAGGCTAATGGTGGTCGTGACTGCGTGTGAGGCAGTTTGGGCCTGGTGACACAGTTTCGGACGCTAAGACGGAGATCGTATGCCTGAAAACGAAAGCGGGGGGGAGCATGTCATTCACCGCCAAAGCAGATGGTGAGGTGTACAAACACACGGTCGGGATTTTCATCACCGGATGCTATACGATGCCTCAGTCGGCGGAAACGAAAGCGCCAACACCACATATGTTCCCATGACAACGCATCTCTCGGCACAGACCCCGAGAGCATCGAGACAACAGTACGCCAACAAAGGACAGAGTTCGCCAGTTTCGTGGCACACGTGGGAGAAGAGCTCACGCCGTCACATTTGTCCGCAAACGTTGTGAGTGCCAGCACTGGAGTTGTCGCCTCCACGAACACCATCGTCTGTTCAACCTTGATGAATGCGTTGGAGTATGTCCGTCAGGATAAGCCACCTGTTTTCCTCTGTGTTGCACCCGGGAACTTAACGCTACCTGCTCCGCCCCCCCATCGTGCTCCGACTGATGATGACGAGGAAGTCACAGACACGTACACGTCAGTTTCGTTTTCGGGTTCGGGTGAGGACCGTAGATCTCGAGTCGCCTGTACTACTACCGTGGGTTCTATCTCAGTGGTTGTTACCGCACAGTATGGGTTCGACCATCTTATTTACGTCTGTCCGTTGAATCATCGTATTTGTAAAATTTCACGGAATGCCTGACGATAGGATGTGAGAGCTTCCTTACACGTTCCAGACGGGGTCAGCTCAATATCTTAGATATGTCGCATTGTAGTGTTTGGCTCTCCCGGGTGAGTTGATTTATCTTTCTCGGCACACAACAGATTTCCCGGCCGTTCGGTGTATATGCTAACTTCCTTTCAAAATACCTTCACCCTATCGTTAGGTATGTATCCTGTAGTAGTTATTGCACAAACGTTTTCTTGCGGGTAAGGTATTTTCACCGTGGCGCTTCTACACACGTTTCCCGGATGATATCAATATGCAACATGGCTCTTGCCCGCACATTTTCTAGGGTCGGATCCAGACGCGTTCTACCACATAGGTGGCACATTTCCGCCAAAACGTTTTATTAATTTAACGGGGTTCCTTAACCCAAAATCGTCGGAGTGCCAATTTTGGTTCGAAAAAAGACGTTCTGGTGTATTTGGGTCATGGGATTGTTCATCGGGCTGCAATTCGATTTTTGTTGAAGTCAGTTTTCGCTTGAGGTATGGAGTTCCTTGAGTGGGGACCCTCAGACAATATAGGGTGAAATTCCGTCACCGTAGAACGCCTCTCAACGCAAGACAGATCTTCGCACACACTTGTCTTGGTCGGGTAGATGCATTCCTTCTGCCTCTGACGCGTTCTACGATAGAGGTATTACGGGGGTCCATAGTTAATAGGACCTATGGTATACATAAAAACCTATATATTTACCTATTTTTACTAACAAAATTTGGTCCTGTTAACTATGGACCCCCGTAGTAGCACATTTCCGTAACACTGTTTTTAAAAGGACCGGATTCCTTCACCTAAAATCGTCGGAATGCCAAGTTTGATTCGAAAGATGAGAGTTTTGTATAGTTGGGCCATAGGGTTATTCATCGGGATGCAATTTGATTTTTTTTTAAGTCAGGTAATCGGGTAATGTATGGAGCTCCTTAAGGTCAAGTGAGGAGCCTCAGAAAATGTAGGGTGAACCTCTACAGTGCAACGTCTCATCTGATATAAAACGCCACATTGGAGGTGGTGCCGTACTTGCCAAGCTTCTCATCTGAAGAGCTCAGCATCTCACCCGAAGCTTGACTACATACAAGATAGCTCGTACAACACCGACCATTGCTTTTTATGCGCTAGTGTGGTGCTAAAGCGCATACGATAGGCACTAGTATGATACTAGCCAGTAGATGCTCGCTTGAGGGCACAAATTTTGCTAAGGGTGGGATACATCTACGAGTTACATAGATATTGCACTCGCTTTTGCCGAGTGAAATGCGTACAATAGACGGGTATTTCACGCGGATTGCTCGTGGGGGAGTTACGTGATCGGCATGATCGAAGTCATTTCGCCGGGAGGGGTCCTCAGGATCTGTACGATGTGTCGTGCGTTTGTCCTCGTGAGATATTTATCATCGAAACATTGCACACAAGTTTGATGGGTGGTATAAGCATGTTTTTTAGTCAGATCGTGTGCACGATATCTGATAGCGACGTCTATATGAGTAACTCGTTCTGTTACAATTTGTGAATTTTTATCTTTCCTTCACACCGGGAAGTACGTCGGAACTTTCACGTCTCACCGATGTTTTTTCCTTCAGGTACGCAACCATGTTGAGCACGACAACTTGGTGCCTTCGGTGGTCAAACTGCTTTTGCACCTGCTCACCTCGCAGTTCGACACAGGTGACCAAAGCCTCGGTTTCACCCAGCTGCACTCCGACGGCATGCCTACTAAGACATCTCTCGCCACCTACGTTCGGCAAAGGATGTAGGCTACGTAATACAAGGTACGGAAAAGGTGTCCACGTCATCCGACGCCATGGTCGTGGAGCACTTCCGGTTGAGGGTCAGCCAACAATTCCCGGCACTGATGCGGACGCTTCTCCCAAGCTCTCTAATGATCGCAACGGAGTCCTATGCCACCGTTTCAGAACATGTGGACTGCCCTCAAAGTTCTCACTACAACCCTAACGCCGACTATCAGCGGCGATAGCCCCACGCCCGGATCAACAGTGTACGCACTGCCTACTCTCGACACGTCCGGCCCGGGCCCAGCAATAGCGGTCACGTAGTTTGTACCACCACACGCCAGGACCCTCTCTCAGCCCCTACGCCATGAACGCCGACGGAAGAGGCCATGATCTATTCCTCGACGTCGCTGTTGACTGGACGCCCAGGTGCTTCCCGGAGGTCCTCCCCGTCTCCAAGCGTTTTCGCACCGACGATCCCCCGTTCTTTTCTACGTTGCTCAACAAAACCTTTCGTGATCAAACTCCCCCTTCAGCAACACGGTGGGCTCTGCCTTAACTGTGGAGGGCGCGATCATAGGTTAACATCGTACGAGCTGATTCTCACCAACACTTTTGGCATCCTCAGGAAGCATGCTCACTGACGATGGTTATACCTTCCGTCAATGTCAACAACGCATGCGATTCTTCCCCTGGGAGTACAGCGAGCGTAACCGCAACCGGCGCAACAGCAACAGCAGCAGACAACAACTGAGATAACAACCGCGGCAACGATCGTTATTACCATAGGCAATCGCGCCGTCACCATGGACACAGCGATGTCTACCAACAGTCTCGCGGGCATCAAATTCAACAACGACGCCTCGAGGCTTCAGCGGCAGTCGCGATACCACCAACAACCCTGACAGTGCAAGCCCCTACGGCATGTACCCCCCGCAGCCACTTCTGCGACAAGCATGCGCTTTGGCAACAACAACACGCTGACCAACAACCAGCAGTAGCCGGGTACCTTCCGGACGAACACACAAGTGGGTGTTGGAGTGTCGCTCGCACCTCCACCAACAGCACCTTCTGTAAGCACACATGCATCACAAGACGCAAGCATCCATCGCGTCTACTCCAAAGCTACCTCTCCCCCACAACGCCTCTCAACTCACCCGACATGGACAACAACCGCTCGCTCAAGCACTGATCAATCTGCTCAAGCGATTTCCTTGACATGTGGGACAAAGAAGGCCGGGAAGTCGATCCTCACGAGAACGCTCGCCACGACGTCTCTTCTGGAAGCGCAACGGTTGGGGCATGCCAGCCATTGCCCAGTGTCCCGTATGAGTAAATACACTGCCCGACACCCTGACGACCACGGCTACTAGCGGTTCCGGTACCGTACACGATCTAGCTGCCTCCTCAAACCAGGCCATCAAACGAGCTGGCTTTCAACCATTTAGGACACTTCGTTCGCGCTTTAGCGAGCCCCGCGACAGCTTCTGCTCGATCTCCGCATTCAGTTGACACCGGGACCTGCTGACCGGCAGGTGCTGACAACACAACTATTTTTGGGCGTAGGGGGCGACCCCGCCTAAACAGTGCAAGATTCGTGACCGCCGTTGACCAGGTGATCCGTTGAGCCACCCGCCTCGCCCTCCTACCCAGTACCGAGCAATATGATACGACACCGGAAGACCAGGACACCTTAAATCACTTCTCCTGGCGAGTTGGCCCCAGCTTCTCAGTCGAAGACCAACCCAAGCAGTGACCCGTGGGGTATCTACCGCTATGCCCGAGATCCTCCGGGACACTCGACGATGCCGACTTTTTCCCACGCGGACACCGAAAGGGCAGCCGGGCCTCTTGACCCATTTCTCTCACGAGGGCACCATTAAACGGTGGCTCCCGTAGTGTTCCGGCTTCGCTCGAGACCCTCGTGAAAACTAGGCGATGCCGACCGTTTCCCCCGCGGACACTGGAAGTGTAGCTGGACGTTTCGATATAACCCCTGCCCATACGACACCATGCAACAGCTACACGGCAGGTGCCCATTATCACTACTATACCAGCAGCTCGCACACACTCAGAGCCGAACACTAAACCAACTTTATCTGTTCTGGCAACGTGACCCCGTTCTTTGACAGTAGTCTATGTCGTACTTCGTACACGAAGGCATCGACTACAATTGCGCAGAGCAGTTCGTCATGGCATAAAAGGCCGCACGTTTGGGCTACAATGCCCTACCATCAAACCGTGGCCTGGTCTGACCCGGCTGAGCGGAAGGTCCTCAGACGCGCCGTGCTTGGTTTCGACGACACCGTATGGGTCCGGCACCGCCTCTCCATCGTTCATCAAACGAACGTGAGAAAATTCGGTCAAGACCCATGAATGTCTCAGATCTCTCTTGGGACGGCGAACAGAATTCTGGCTGAAGCCAGCCATTGTGATGTCCTCCGGTGCATAGATTCATCGGCCGAATACCCACGGGGCTGCTAATCTTTGCTGTGGTAGGGCTCTAACCTACTTGCGCGAGTGCTGGTGACCGTCTACAGGGATCTTCCACTCCCATCTCCCCCCTCTATGTTTCCTTCCAGGCCCACGAGCCGACAAGGTACCGCTTCACTCTCTACCCGAGCAACCCTTACCGACAGCAGTATCTACGGGACAGTTCATACCCCCCCTGTAGCACCCACTGAGTTGTCTGGTGACCCGTCTTCTGCGTTCGTTTACCCAGGACGCATTGTCACAGAGCCACTTCACCCGGCTATCTTCCACTTCAGACAAACCGTACTCCATAGCTGCCGCGTCCACGATACCAGAACTTGAGCCTTGCCCTTTGAGCGGCACCCTATGAGTTAACGATTCGTCGTCTACAACCGGGGTGCCAGTTGACAATGGTCCTAACGCCCGTTCAGGACATGTGGACTGCCTTCAAAGTTCTAACTACAACCAAGACGCCGACTATCAGCGGCAATAGCCCCACGCCCGGATCGATAGTGGACACGATACCTACTCTCGACACGTCCGGCCCGGGCCCAGCAATAGCTGTCAAGTAGATTGCACAACCACGCGCCAGGACCCTCTCTCAGCCCCTACGTCATGAACGTCGACGGAGGAAGCCACGATCTATTCCTCGACGTCGCTGTTGACTGGACGCTTAGGTGCTTCCCGGAAGTGGTACGGAAACGATGTCCACGCCAACCGACGCCATGGGCGTGGAGTACGTCCGGTCGAGGGGCAGCCAGCAATTTCCGGCACTGATGCGGACGCTTCTCCCGAGCTCTCTCATGACCACACCGGAGTCCTATGCCACACATCTCCCACATGCGCCGTAGCCGTTTGGGCATGTATTATCCATGAAGCACTCTGCAGTCCACTATATGTCTTGTGTGTGACAGTTAGATGCGCTTCGAGCGACGCTCGAATACTACGTCTCCCCACTCGCCACCCGGACCATTCCTCGACGAGTTTTCTTTATTAATCACGACCCTGACCGAGCCTCCGCGTTCATCACTGACGGCTGTTCCACCGACGAACCACCTTTAATACACGGGCAACCGACCTATTTTTCTTTCAATAACTCCAACCCTCGTCGACGTCAACCTGGTATGCCAGACCGGCGCTCCAGCTTTCATCAGGAATCACATGGTCTAAATTATTCTCTGCGATGATCCCCTTTTGGACACGGCGAATTTGGACACTGTTGGGCACCAGACCGTACCAATTTCCATCTGCACCGAGGTCGAATCGGGGGGCCTCCTTGAGATATCTTCGTCTCCACTGTTACAGTGCCAAGTTCCATCCTCTCCTACTGTATAGAGCTCATTCTCCCCTTTCGACGTCAATAGACCCCCTCCACCGCCGAGTACGCCGTGCCCTGACCTCCTTCGATGGAGTTAGCTCCAACAACGACAAGGTCGCTTTTATAACCAAGGTGCCGATGACGTCAAACGTGGAGCAAATCCGCGTGCACTATGTTGGAGATTGCCACTACAGTGAATTCCTCGGAAACCTCTACACCACCAGAGGGCCCTGCTTAACCCATACATATAGAACCCGCTAAGTAATCACTAAAAAAATATCGAACTAAAAAATAAAAAAGATAATGAACAAACCTCATTGGGTAATATTCAGGCCGCGTGCAACCAATGGATCGTGGAGGGCCACACGCGATTAAACCAAAACAGTGGGCCAAAGCCTGGCATCAAGTAAGTTTGTCCCATATTATTGAATGCAGAATGTAGAGGCTGTAACAGGGAGGAGGAGGTTGGGTGCCAAGCAGGGGTCCAAAACCTCCAAACCTCGGTTTTAGTCACACGAGCAAACGACAGCAGTACGTCTTGAGCCTGTGGCACCACGTACTAGACACCATGGCGCAGCCGGCATACCCCGACGTCGTTGCCGTCGAAGCGTTCAAGAACGGCGAGGAACTTGCCATTTACCACCAGCTGGAGGTGGTTGCCGAGCACTATGCTCCCAGGACGCCGGAGTTTGCTTTTGATGCAGCTACAGCAGCAGTCACCCAGACTTTTAGTGAGCATCAGGGCCACCCTGTTGCATTGCCCGGTGGGTTGTCTTCCAAGGAGCGGAAGGCGGCTGCCAGAGCGCATCCTCGTCTGTGCGGGGTTAGCCTGGCGGCGGTGATCGCGGGCGTCTCCTTTGGCGACGTATCAGCGACCGCCGAACGCAAGGGGGTTCCACCTGCCGCGTCTTTTGCGATCAGGTGTGTGTTTGTTCTCTTGGCCTAAATTTTGTACCCTGCGTTGCTTCCACGTGCTTGCTAGGAGACTTCAATGCACCATGTTAGAACCGTGTTGCGGGAAACGAGCGCTGCCGGCGGAGGTAGCGGCCGTGCAATATGTTCTTATCCTGCTCCTGGCGGTGGTAGGGTGTGGTACAACGGCCCGGTGAAGGCTCTGCTCGTACGAGTATCACAGCTTCAATCTACTACCGAACCATCACTAAATATGGCTGGTACTTATATTTCGATATGTATCTACACTATAATATAATTCCAAGTAGTTTTGTGTTGATATACGAGCGTGCAGTTCACCACCTATCATAGGATACCTGTACGAGTTCGTACCATTTTGAGTATAGGTGCTCGAGAAAGGGGACATTTTTTTGAACGGAGACCTTGTTGCGGGTTGGGTTGGTTGCTCGTATGTACTAACTGTTCTACACAGCAGCAGTGCAGCAACAGCAGCAGTACCAGTACCTATGCTTGCATACGTACAGATGCGAAGGATTACTCGTACGTATAGTGGACTCCAGTAGACTCACATCGTAGTACTCACAACATGATTTTTTACCTGGTATGATCAACTGCTGTCGTCCCTGCGTGACCCGAGAAGCCACACACTTTTTAGAGATGACGAAAATCGATAATCCGTCCGAGTTTTAAAAACGATGGAAGCTGCATTCCACGCGGCGTGGCCGTTTTAGGGGTTGTAGCCTGTTTCAGATTAGCGATCGGAGCAAAACTAATCGCGCACGGGCGTTTTCAATAAAATCCACAGTGGTCTAAGTGACTACTAATATCATTGTTTTCCATCTCTTGCTGGACTGTCAATTCGAGGTTGATATGTAACATCGAAAATCCCACGATGGATTAATTATCCCCGCCCCCGGATTAGTATACTCTGAAAATTCAATGCCACCGAGTATTTTTCAAACCCGTAGGTGTTTCACCCGCATGCCCGTTTTCATGCTCTTTCGCCGGGGTGTTACTCAAGGTTGATGGCTAGTATCGAAAATCCGTCGATGAATTATTGATGCCCGCCCCTGAAATACAGTAGTATGCCCTGAAACCTTCAGCGCCATTGAGACATTTTTCAAACCCAGCGATTTGTCATCCGCATCGCCGCTTCTGGGCGTTATATTATTTTTTCCTTTCCAGTCGGCAAGAACTCGTTGAAACCTTACAAGATACCATGGTACTTATTTTGTTTTGTTTTGTTTTGTTGTGTCTTACTACGAGTATCACGAGTAAATCTACGGGCGATTGTTTGTTTGGGGGGTAGTAGGGGATTTTTCATCAACACCCCCCCCCCAAAACAAACCAGGGTATCTCCATCTCGGATGTCGCTCTAGGCCTTCGGTTGTACACTAGAAACGAAACGTTTTTGTCACGCGGGCGTATACCTAACACCTTGAAAAAAAAAAAGCACTGATATTGTGGGTGCTGGTATCATGCACGCAATGCCATAAAATAAAGCGGACATGGTGCTCGTTAGAAATAAAGTTGATACCGCCGTCCTAAAGCCCTCACACGCAAAAACTCATCTCGTGTGATCGTTCAACCGCTTCACATATTTGGCGTTGTTGGACATTTTTAGATAAAAGACTGCCAGCCTCCCCAGAAACGAAACGGCCGATACGCGAGGGACAAAAAAAAAGGTGACGCTCCCTGTGTACTGATCCCGTGACTAAAAGGGAGCCGACATCCAGCCCCCTCCCACCACCCCTTCTCGTCTCCTTTAGTGTCCCCGCCCTCGCCCCCTTTCTCGTCGCCCATATTGTCGCCCCCCTTGTCCCCCTTCTCGTTTCCCATTTCGTTTCTTCCCCTGTCCGCCCCCTCCGCGTTCTCCGCAACCGCCTGGTCAGCCTCTTCCCCTGCCTCGGGTTTAGTCTGTTTCAAATCGCAACGCGGTGAGGGACGGGAGATGAATTTGTTAACATATTCTTGAGGTCTGTGTAGCGCAAAACTTCTGCATAGCGACTACAGGCCAACTACTGATCAACGCGACTGAAGGACTGGTCTGCGCTTCGTGAACGAGCCATCCCACAGTAGGGGTGTTCCCGGCGTTCCTGAGCCCCTCACATTAGAAACTCAATATCTCACTCGATACAATACTCGGAAGAAATTCGTTCGGGCCATCCGACCGGCACTTGTATGCGCTAGTCCCAAAACGAACATACGAGTAAATTTTTCATCCTGACTGGTATTTCCTCACTTAAGGAACTCAATTGGCCAGAAACCTTTCGCCCAAAAAATGCAACCTCTACCGTGGGGTGACTCGAACGTCTAAACTACGTTCCTCTTTCTACGCAATAAATGAACTTCCTGTGAGGGGGTGTGACGAGGCAGGCGAATACTCATGATTGCTGCGGTATGTTCTCGCGTCGAAGCCTCTCCATTGCTTTTTTCGACCCAGTGCTGCATATAGTGACGTAGTTTCAGCCCATTCGGTTGATGAGGTGCCGCTTACCCGTACTAAAACAACAGGAGTGTATACACCATCTCGCATCACATAACACATTTCTTCGGCAACAACAGCCTTTACAGCAGCACGCGTACGTGGCACTTGACAGCACCGTCATCAAATCTACGCGTACAACCACATCAGTAGTAGACACAAACTCCAAACAAGCTTTTGCTTTTCAAACACACACAGTACTGGACGGAAATATAATGATCATTCAAATATACCGACGTTCCTTATATTTCCGTCCCCAGCAGTACCGCACTACGGAGGTATCACTCTGAAAGATCTGTACCAGGTATCATGTAAACGTTTCTATATCAACATAACTCGCACAACAGCAAGATTACGTGCCGCGGACAGCGGCGTTATCGCATGTACGCGTACAGCCATACAGCAGCACGCACCACACCAGTATGCTTACAAACGCAGCTTCAAGACGTACATAACTAGACGGAAATATAAGGGGTGTTGAGTATTCATACAAATGTACAAGCGATCCTTATATTTCCGTCCTCAGCAGTGCCGCACCACGAGGGTGTCCGTCCGAAAGGCCTTTACACATTTGTACAACACAACTCGCACAACAGCTAAGGTATGTGCCGCTGACAGCAGCGTTATCGCTTGTACGCACACAACCCCACTCGTAGTACATACAGCACTACGCTTGTACGCATACAACCACATACAGCAGTAGCAGTACATACAGCAGTACGCACCACACAGGTATAAACACAGAGGTAGCTGTGAGACGTACAGAACTGAACGAAAATACAAGGAGCATTTAGTAGTCATCGAAATATCCCCGCGCCCCTTATATTTCGGTCGCAGCATTACCGCACTACTAGGATTCCGTCTGGAAGACCTATACACGTTTCTATAACATAATCACGCAACAGCAGTAGTAGAAGAACGTGCCGCTGACAGCAGCGTCATCGCATGTATGAGTGCAACTACACCAGTAGTACGTACAGCAGCACGAACCACCGAATGAATGGAGAGCGCAGTACTCGTCGGGGGGGCATGTCTGATGTCAAAACCACCTTGCAATAACGCGGCCTCACCAATCGCAGCCAGGCTCCATAGCTTGTCAAGCAGCAACCTCCTGCCCCGTACCACAGCTTGGTGTTCCCACAGGCAGGAGTTTGCGGTGACAGTCCCTAGGTCCTTCACGCCGTCCATCGTGTCTCCCGGGCGCCTCCTTGGCGCCTTGTGCTTGCGGACGCAGTCGGTGCTCGGTGTGCCATGGCAAGGAGGTGGATCGAGCCGCACTCCATCAAGGCCACACACCACGCGCCGTGGCTCATCGTCATTGGTCAACGCACTGCGAGACTGTCAGAGTATGTTGAGGATAGCTAATCTCCGAGCTATTTCTGTATCCAAATCGCATTCGAATCGCACTCGAATTGGATACATTTTATCTTCCCTCACAAACTCCAAGTGTTTTGAAAAAATATGGGGACAAAAAATGTCCCCAAATGGTCGCCTAGTTCTGTAAGCAAGTGGCCGAATTTGATTTCACCCCGTCCATCGAATCCACCGTCGGTGATATTCTCTGCGAGCTCGTCGTCCCCCTCATCACGATTTTCTGCGACTACAGCGAGGTCGCCGACAACTCCAACCACTTCCGCTTGTACTGTGACGCCAGCCGCAACGGATCCGGCGCCATCCTCGAGCAGAACAACTGGAGGCGTCCGTCTAACCCATCTTGTATATAAGCCGCACCACCTTGAACTCAGATCTTTCTTGGATCCCCCTCGACCTTGACGCCGGTAGCATCGTTTAGATCATCAAGGGGTTATTCGGTCACCTTTGGTCCACCAAGTTCGTCATATACTCAAACCGCAAGGCGCTCCAGAATATCGCCATAGTAGGCGAGCACAACGCCAGTGCCCCGCGTTGGATACAAATCCTTTCCGCCTACACCTATCAGGAGTATCGGAAAGGTGTTGGCAACGGCGACGCCGACTTTGTTTCCCTCCTTCTCCAGCCAGCTATCGACGCCAATCACACTGGACCAAACGGCGTGACCAGCCTAGAAACCATGGGCATCTACCCCATCCGTCCCTGCGGCTTCACGACCTGCGAACCCTGCTTCCCGGCATCGGCTTGGTTGGGCTCGTGCCAACTCCCTCCCTTCCCATCTCGGTCATCCGACCACTCCCCTTCTCCAACGACGACTACGGCGACTTTCACCGCCCTGGACCATCCATGCATTTCTCCTGACCTTTCGTGGCCCTCAACACCTTCGTCAACCCTATTTCGACCCACGACAATACCGCCGGGTCGCTCGGCAAATTCGCAAAATGCGCCGAGGACGCTCCTCCTGGCTTGGATTTCAGGGCGCACGTCGCCTCCCCACCGCCCACTATTGCCGCCACAACTTCAGCTCCTACGCAACTAATATCTTTGCGGGCTCACCATCCCGCCGACGTCGCTGCTGGCATCCCCCAACCCACTACCGGCTATATTTTCCACCGCCGAGAAACCGTGGCGTGCCCCCAAGACCAGCGCCAACCCTCTTCTACGCACCAGCGCACGCAGACAATGGCCCACCGAGTGCGTCCGAACCAACGACTTCCCAGGCCGTGCCGCTCGTGTAACCAGCGCACACCGCGCTGTGACCATCCACGGGGTCAAATTCGCCTTCGGCACCGTCTTCGTTCCCGCTTAGGCCCCAGACCCCCGAGCCTGCCGTCGCGCCCAACGACGGTCTTCCAAAACGGGCTTCAGCATGGCCTCTTCCATGACCTCCGGTGTTGCGCTTGCTTCTCCTTCCATAGCTCGCCGACGATAAACCGCGCCTCATCTCCTGTGTTGAGAGCTTCACGCACACGGACTGGGCGCGCGAAGGAGGCGCCGAGCCCCTCTTCTCTGCTACTACACACTTCTTTTCCTTGAACTCTCCTGCTCGCCCTCCGCCCAACCTCCTGGAATCGTTCCAGCCGGTCTGGCGCCCGCAGCTTCTAGACTTGCTTGCCCTTGCGATATTACCCTACCTCCACCGCGCCGACGACGACACCTCCGGGTTCGACAACTACTCAAGCCCCACCACACCGGGACGAGCTGCACGTCTTCCATTGTACCACCTACGCGCAACTGCCTTCGGATGTGGATGCGCCCTTGGCTGCTGCACACCACGTCCTATCACTTGGGATTTTCCCTTGCAGTCAGAATGCTCGCGCGCTTCAACCGGTGGTTGATATGGGCATGTCCACCCGCTGGTGGATACGCCGCTGTTTTAAGTGCCAAGCGCGTAAGAACTCGCTCGAAACCATCCGCGGGCCCACCCGTTCCCTGCCCTTACCCAACGGCCTCTGAATCACCGATATCGTGGACTACTTCGGCACGCTGCTCCTAAACCCAAGTGAAACCTCCTACATCCTCCTTTTCATCGATCACGTCAGCTGCCACGCCGATATGTACGCAGAAGCAGCAGCAGCCTAGTTTACCACCGACGGCACCTCTGACATCTTAATCGACCAGCACATACCTCTGTGGCGATCCGCCGTCACCCTCAGTTGCAAAAACGGGCCGCAGTGTATCTTGAAGCTCTGCAACGTCTCCTGCGAAAGTCTTGGAGTACACAAGATCAACACCAAGTCGTACGACCCCTGCACTAATGACGGCGTCGAGCGTGTCAACCACACCATGCCTCACATTCTCTCCATGGAATGCAACGAATCACAAAGTAATTGGGAAGAGCTGCTTCCGCACGTCGAATCAGCCTACAACAACTCTGTCAACGCCTCCACCGGGCTTGGTCTTATACAAATCCACACAGACCGCCCTCGGCGTCTACCCTCTTTGGACTTGGACTCTCCCAATATTAGCGGACACCAGAGCCTGGACCGCGACCATGTGGCTTACTGCAAGCTTTCCATCAAGCGCCAACAACACACCTACCGCCTCGTCCGCGAACGCCACGCCGTCAACGCTTCACGTTTGGCCCGCCGCACACCCGCATCATGCACGCTTTTCTCCTTTACCCCCCGTACACCGTGGTCGTTTGGGAATGGATCTACAACTCCGCGGCAACTATCTGCCATAGGGCCACCAAAGACACCGACACCATCGTGTCAAGAAGACCCTTGACATGGGTCCGGCGCCGGCGTACAACCTCGTCGACAACCGACCCCCCTACGATAAACTCCTCTTCCTCGACATACCATGCGACCTACCGGGACAGGACTCCAACTCGTCGCGTCTTCGTCGAGTGCTGCAAACCCTGCCGGAGCCCCGACGTCACCATCGACATGCTCAACAACCTACGATGAGACGTCACAAAGTACGTTTTCAACTCCTTCACCATGAAATCTCCTTTTTCCACGTTACCTTCGACGCCTCGATGTCGAACCGATCACCGGACACCAACTCGGTCGCGGCCGTGGAGGGGTTTTCGCGGTCCTATATACACATTGGATCGGACTGCGTAGCCCCTCCTTGGCGCAGGAACTTGACCTACAAACTCCAGACTCACATATTTCTCCACTGGTTTTGCACCCCAACACATCACGGACAGGAAAACCGCCTCTACGGACAGACATTGATGCCGCGCAGCTCGAGCTATCGTGCTCTAAGGGTCAAGTCTTCCTCGCCCTCGGCTATATCCTCGATCCTGGTGGCCTATATTTACTTTTCGTACAAGGCTCGAGATAGCCTATGGCGGCGGAGCATGGTTGCAAATCGCCTCAGACAACACCTACATCATCCTGTTCCACGACGACGCTGGACCGGTTAAGATCACCCTCTGGCAGGCGAAGTGCAAAACCTCTAGCGTCGCCACCTACGGATCGTTGTGTTTACAACGCCATAAGACTGTGAGCCTACAGCAGTAGCTCGCGAGGTACTACGCTGTTCCGACGGGCCCGGCACGTCTCTGACTGCTCCTCTTGCCTCCCTCGCGCAGCCTCGTCTAGCATTGAGTATTTCTTCCGGTCGTTTGTGTGCGTTTACCTTCATTTTGATATCCTGGTATACAGCTCCATATTGTGCTGAGTTGTCGGCTTATCCAGGCTTAGCACAACGTGTGCGTTTTTGTGGGTTCTTTCTACTTCAGTGTGTATTGCTTTGCAACTTCCATCATACCAGTCGTTCCACTCGCCTCTCATGAAATGCTGCCAAACTCGCGTGGTGTTGCACGTTCGGCAAATGATTTTTTTCTTCGGTCTTTTTAGGGGGAATGGGTTGTTCGTTCATAAAGTTATATGTTCCTTTTGGATATGTTGGTCTGCTGTTTTTAACCTGCCGCTGCCAGTTTCGTTTACTTTATTTGGCGAAGACTGACGAAATGCCGTGGTATTATGTTTTCGGGCGTGATAAGGGCTTCTTTCCCAATCTACCAAAGTCACGTCCGCCTGCCTCCTTAGCGAAGGCCGCCGATTTATCGTGGTGTTGTACCTTCGGGAATATGGCTACCGTGATTTGCTCTACCACTGGCGGTTCCACTTGCCTCTTCAAGTGAAGATCGCCGAACGGTCGTGGTATAGTATCGTCGGGATTGTTTGCGATTCTAGCTTCAACTTGAACCTACCACCGTAAAATAATGGTAACATTGGCGATTCTACGTTCGACTTTCTGCTACACCTACAAACACAGAATCGTGCTATTGTACTTTCGGAAGCGTTTGGGTTGTTTCGTCTACGTTTCCACCGTTTCCACCGGCCTTCTATACTTTAAGGCCGCCGAACCGTGGCGGTACAGTATTTCTACCATAGCTATTGCCAGCATTTTTCTGTTTTTTCAACTTTTCTTATCTTACTTTTCTTATCTTGCGTATGTGCTGGACATGTACTTTCTACTTCGTCTTCAGCGGATGAGACATGCTTGAGATTCCCTGCTTCTGTTGCAGTTATCCAGGCGTTTCTTTCGGCACCTTGACATACCTGGTTTTGCCGCTGCATGCCTTGCCACGACCTACCTTTAGTTGCTTGCTTTGAAGCATATGTGTTACAGCGAGTGGCGCCAGGGTAGGAGGTTCATAGCGCTGCGACTGTCGTTACCAGCGATATGAGGGGGATAATACGGCGCGAGACAACCGTTCTGATGAGGGTCACGCGTCGGGTCTATTTGATAGACAGGGGTCAGGCTTTGGTTAGCATCCGCTTGGCGGATCTTGTAGGAGCAGGGAGGATCCCCGATGTGGGAACACCTTCAGTCTCGTGTACGGAGCCAGGAACGAGGTTCCGGGACCACCCGGTGTTTACTAAACACCATCAAGTGAAGCAATGAAAGTCAAAGCCAAATGATCTGCGCTATCTGTCCTATCGATCCCTAGCCCCTTGTGCCCTGGCTTGCTGGTCGTGCCCACCATCGTGTCTGTGTGGTGCTTCGTCGATTGCTCACTCTGGCTTCTTGCAACCACCGCATCGCATCGATTCACTTTCTGCGGGACCCGATCACTGCTGCTTGAAGGCATTTCTCGAACTCTCAAACTACAGGTGGGCCGGTCTCAGCTATCTAAGGAGCGCGGGTTCATTTTAGGGTCTGAGAGCTTACCCTGCTGTATCATGGCGAACCCAGGGAGATCGAAGTGCATTGCAGGAGATCGGAGTGTTCGCAAGACGTGTGCAAAACTGGGAAATAATATCATCGTCTTCTTTGTATATTCCCACGTTTGATCTTGCAGAATACCTTATTGCATACTTGATATATGCATGCATCCAGCTTCGTTGCCTGTCGCTCTTGCTCGTCTGTTCGCTCGTTGTTCATGATCGCGCGCACATGCCTGTTCGTTCATAAATAACTGCATTCTATTGACCAATTGTTTCCTTCGAAACCGGATGCAACCGACAGGTATCGATACAAACCAAAGGTGCCGTACGTTCTAATACACGCATGCTCTCGTGTACCGTTTGCCTGGTTAGGTGATACCAGAAACCAACAATGTTGAACCTTGCGCCGTTTGGGCTTACGCAAGCCTATAGAACAATGAACCCCTCGACAACACTGGTGCATTTTCAGCTCGGAAACATACAGAACTTTCAGGAAAACCACGTATATTTTGGTTACTAGTGTTCCTGCTGCGATACTTAGACTACATCAGTACGTCGTAATATGCTCACCACATGAAAAGTCCGATGCACGTTTGACCCTCACCGATGAGTCCGGTCATTGTCTGTGGTGCATACCAACCGAGAATTGTGCTGGAGTATCAGGTACAACACTTGAAAGACTGAAGGCCAAGCATGAGAGGAAAAGAGAAGGCAAACCGGAGCAGATGGAAATCGGCTACGCAAGCCCTTGTGGGCCACGGGTCACACGGGCTGAGATAGTTTCAGCTGGACGATGATGAGGTTGCATACAAGAGAGGGAGGTGTGTCTTGCTGTGTCCGGAGGGTTCAGGGTGATGACAGATACACTATGCAGCCCAACCTGATTAGTACCAGTCCAAAAAGGTACGGAGAAGGTGAAACACAACCGTGCGATTAATTTCTTCTCGTTTTTCTGAGGTCGTGTTCATATTTAAGAGGGAGATGTGTCTTGCTGTGTGCGGAGGGTTCGGGGTGATGACAGATACACTAAAGTAGTAAAAATGCTGATATTTTTCTTGCTGTACGGTATTCCTCGAGCGCAAAAAATAGTGGTGGGGGGGCAGGCTGTTTGTTTCCCAGTGGTTGACTTAAAAGTCAAGTCACACACCAAAGCTAAAAAACTCGCGCAGCGCATGCAGTAATATGCTGAACCACCGATATAGGACAAAGGACACGGGCCTAACAGGATAGCATGCATGGCACACTAGCCTACTACCGCAGTAAGACGAGCTGTCCGGGGGGGTGTTCGCAAATGCATGATATCTGATTCTTAACTACAGCAGATGTGTCTGCTGTATACCTCTCCGACAAGAGTATAGGCCTCAGTTAGACTAGCAATGATGACAGGGCTGCGGTGGTCTGTTTTCGGCCCAACCTGATCAACAGTCAGTATTTTCGTATTTACATATCATGTGTACCTCTGTTGTTGAGGAATATATGGCTGCTGGTATCGGGTACAGTAAGGATTATTGGTGAATTTCCTTACGGGGTGGTTTTAGTTTTTTTTCTCTTTGTTTCGTTTAGTTTCTCCAGGTCATGGAATGTGTATGTCGTGCCTGTCGTACGCAGTATGATGACATGACATTGCATTGCATACGTAGCAACGTAGTATCTCTGTGGCGTAGCTTTATGACCACAGAACTTGTATGATGTCTCTCTAGGATTGAAGAATCGGCACGGACACTGATTGTGCTGGATGTCGACGGGTAGAAAGAACGGTATAATGTGAAGAAAACAACAACACAACAACAACATATAAAACACATGATCATACAGGGGGGGGTAGCTCGCAGTATGTATGCTTTGTAAAAAAGATATAAATGATGAAACTTCAAAGTACTAAAACTGACTATATTAATAGGCCGTATGGCAAGATCCCTAGCGACCCTTGGGCCTATCTCTCTTCCCATCCTGCATCTTAACGAGTCATACTAACTCGTTGAAAAACACCGTAATAATATCAGGATGTGCTATTAATGCAACACACTGGCATGTATACATGTTAGCCATGCCTTAGTAGGACTGATGTTCCTGGTACTACTGCCGTAGGTCGTACGGCAAGATCTCTCTAGATCCCTCGGCCTACCATTCCTCCTGCTTTTACGAGAGTGGAGAACTTAACCTTCATCCTTACACAATGTGGATCACTGTCCCTTATTACCGCAGCAAGGTATCACACCGCTGCCTCTCGGCGTGAAGTACTGCTGTCAAGTTTTTCAGCCATGCAATACAGCAAGCAGGCAAGCAGGTTGTTATTTGGGTGACAGCACCCCACGAAGGCTACGTTGAAACTGAGTTTACACTACGACAGCGAATAATACGCCATCACACAACTCTTGTACCCGGTACGTGGGCATTTCACCTTCTTTTTTTTTATCCTCCGGCGGATTGGTAAAAATAGAGCTTAAGCTCACCACACTTCCACGTCCACCTGCTTTCCCCGGTATTGTCGTCTATCCCGGTATGTTGGCATTTCGTTGTATTGCTTTACTCATTAGTTAGGTTGTCTCCACATAATTGGCGTCTGTCAATAACAAGAAATCAGAACGGACACTGGGTTGTACTGATGTAGTTGGGCAAATAAATAACGGTATGTGACGCACATTCATGTAAGAGTCACGCTTGTCATATTCGTGGGGTCTCCGTACAATAGTAATACCAAATGGGTTGTACGTACGATCGCACGTTATTCATGCTGACTGCAAAGTATGTTTTCTCTTTATTCATATAATATATTATCTTCAGCATACCGAGCTGTATCGCACAGACTCAGTTCACTCGTGGCAGATACCCCTTATATTTCTGTTCACCACGGCGCGGAAGTATTAGCAGTGAGATAATTACTGCTGTGCATGAGCTCCGATACTCCTGTACTTCTCAGTCTATGGCCGAAGGTTCAATTAAAGCATTTTGCAAAATACATGAAATAATGGCTACAGCACAGAAACAAAGATCTATATTCATTCGACCTTCAATGTACCTTCTGCTCATTCTTATCGGAGAGCTATTTTTCCAGAATTTACAAAGTTTGGAAAAAAACTGTAATACGTATCAAGATACGGAGGCGTTCTGTCACTGTTCGTGAAATTCTCCAGAATTAATACCTGATTTGGATCGTGCCCTGAAAGGGTTTCGTTGGTCTTGATCATGGTTGGCATATTCCTTTCATCTGAAGGCCCGCATTGTCTGTTATTGCGGGGGTCTATAGTTATTAATAACAGGACCTATGGAATACATAAAAAAAACTATATATTTAGGTATTTTTACTAACAACATTTGATCCTGTTTACTATGGTCCCCCGTGATAATAGTGTATCGCTTCTGTTGTTGGCGTTGACCGGGCACTCGAATCTGAAGACGGGCGAGACGTTGATTTCCGCAATATGTGCAATAAAAAAAGTAAGGAATCAACTGCGTAGATCGCCTAGCTAGGGTAGTAGGTGAATCGAAGGACTGAAGTCTTCTCGCAATAAAAATCCAAGGCACAGTCCGCAGCTGGGAGGGGAATAAAGAGCTTCCTCTGTGACCCCGGATGTTTACAGGTAGGAGGTGGTGAAGAAAGGGCGAAGATAACAAATGGGATGGAAATCAACGACATATATTGTATCGTACATAAATAATATACGAAGTAATAGGATATTATAAGGTATGAACTCAGCAAACGCGTACGAAGAAACAACTGCATCGATGGTGGACGTCGACGGGTTTCATGATCAGTTTGGTTTGAAGAATACGCGCAATGCTGTGTTAGGCGCCATACCTTATGTAAGTATCATCTGAAGATTGGGTTGTCCCTGAACGAATCTGGCCAGCAGCCAACGCTGCAACTCTGAGAGTGTGGAGTGTTCAAACACATACTACTGTAGTACGTATTTCCTATGATGTTCTCACACCATAATATTAGCTCAAACTCCTGAAATCCTGCCTGTGGTCACAAAACAGGCTGTAACTAGAGTGCATCTCGATTGAAGAAAACTAGCAAGCACGAAATAGTGCTCTACCAGTAGGTGAGGGAAACGCTATCCGATATGACATACACCATCCCGTATCAATTGCAAATGAACGACACCATAAACGTATCCATGCTATACATTCACACCCCAGAGCTACGAAAATAAAAAGGCAAATAAAGAGAAACTAAATACCTGGTACGTATTTGCGGTGTGTGTGAACATAAGACTGCTGAAATGTCGAATCAGACACTACCTATTCAGTGCAGCGCCTACGATGGCTCACTAACAAGGACCGCAGGCTGCGTGGTACAATGGTCAGTCTGTGCATGAACTAGGGCAGAGTGTGAGCGTGGCATGTAAACCAAGCATAGAGCACAGAGCGGGCAAGAACTTTGGAAACGAATATCAACCTGGATGTGAAAACAGGCGCTTATTACATCGTGCCGAAAGGACCCCGGAGCGTTGGCTCCTTTACTGGGTGCTTTGCCCGCAGGAATTGAGACTGCTCTCCCAGAACTTACACATGCATCTTAAGCGGTGGATTCGAGATACACTGTGACAACCGAACTGAGCAGAGAAAACCAGGCCTTTCCGATAGGAAAAGCCCTCCCCAGGAAGCATACTCGTGCGCCGCCTTACTCACTAAAGCGGTGAACGGAAGGTAAACCGACTTTGACGCTGCTTCAAGTATCCGGAACGGTTTCCAATGTCGACAGGGCATCTTAGCCCTTTGAGTACTGCACTGCTACTGTACATGTACCTAAGGTTGACCCTAATTCCAGGTGTTCCGTCCCCGCAATGGGAGGGCAGTTTTGAAGGCCACATGTGCCCAATGCCCAACCTAGAGGTTCCCTGAATGTAAAAAACAAACCGCCAACAGCGCGTGAGGTTCCGAACGCGAGCGTGTAGGTGTTGAGCGTACATCGCATCTCTTCTTCTTGTCCATGTCCGAGTAGCGGGTGATCCGCCTGATCAGAGAAGAATGCCTGAAGAGACGCTAAATTGCGTGTCACCGAATGCCGAAAAACATATTGTGATCATACTGCTGCAATCCAGGTGACTATCTCTTATCGCAACGGTGGCAAAATAACAGTGACAGTCGAATAAGAAGCAAGTCGACACAGAACCCCTGCTACGAGAGGGGTATAGCTAGATACGGTCAATCATCTCCTACGACCGACCAGGCTCCTTAACACAATATCAGTGGGATATATATCATTAGTGTTTTGCTATACGTTTTCGTAATAAATCCATAGGCTTTGTGATTATTCACACAGAGTCAAATTATATACAGATGCTCGACGTCAGGCTCACAGGAAGTACGTGAGAAAACGTACACCAGGTATCGTAACGTTTGAATACCCACACGTATGAAAGAACACGTGCATGTGCAAATCGCCCCACGACGCACAGGTAAACATTTGTGAGATCCTTGACCAAGATGGAGCGAGACGAGCTTTGGTATTATCTGCGCAAGGATACCTTGCTATTTGACGCTCCAAGTATAGCGGCCGGGTGTTGAAGGAACGGATCGAGAGCTATCGTTGGGTCACCAGTAGGCGATAGGCAGTTTCCGTTTTGGGGGTGTATATGTCGCCACCTTTCTGCTACTATTTCCACGAGAGCCGTTATACGAGGTGTACGATTCGGAAGTGGTTGTTGTTGAATGACGTTTTTGGACTCATGATTATTTTTAGCACGTAAAAGTCACACCAGTGGATAGTGTTCGTGCTGGGTGGGTGACGTAAACGTCAGTACCTTTCAAGTGACTTACTCAGATCAGTAATAACTTCTTGCGAAGCACGCGGAGTATAATAATTAGAGCTCTACACGATAGGAGGAGGCCGGAGGAGAAACAGGACTCATGATGACTTTCCTTCAGCTCGTGATGAACCCATACATGTAACAACCTCCATATTCGAAGGAGTGCCTACTCTCAATACAGAGACGTTTGAGATCACCGTCAAAAGGAAGGAATATATACCATAGAAACTAAAAGTACGCGCGGTCGAAGTATCACACACAGCCTGCAAAGTGCTAGCGTAGAAGCTGCCAAAGATGAGTTTCGACGAAATTCGTCGATCTCGCACAGCTGTTGTGTTTAATTTTATCAACATATCAAAACGTGATATCCGTACCAAGAGACTAGAGACATCTGGACAAAGTTCAGCGTGGCAGATGGATTCTAACTTACGCAAAAACGTTCGTTCAAGGAAGGTACAGTGATAAATGTATGTTACGTCAATGGTGGCAGCATCGACACAGTCCACTGCGCACGTTGAAACGCCTGGCAAAGGGACGTGAAGTTTGCCATATCGACACAGTACGTGAGTATACTTGAATACCAATCGGTGAACCGTTAAAACAGGTTAGAAAGTCTAGCGCGGAGATATATTGAGAGGGTCTAGCGCGGGCAGTCACCGCATTGTCTGAGTAGTGTGGCTACGTATCGCCATACGACGAAGGACTGGCAGAACTATTAGGCGTCTCAGTTAAAGGTGAGGGGTGTGGTAGACCCGATGGTAGCTTACAGTGGAATACATGTCTGGCCAAAAGAATAAACGTGTAGGCTATTGTCGAAATGCAGGCTGAAGCCTTCGAGAGGGACACCCAGGTAAGGCAGGAATAAAAACATGTTTCCACAGGTCAGTACATGCTCCGAGCGTGTTATACAGATGCGGCGCTGGCAGTTGCAAGTCGTGAACAATGTACGAGTGTCAGAACCACCGCTCTTCTCAACAAGGTCAGCACCGCCGGAAGAACAGGCGCTGCAACATCGGGCCGACAGCGATGAACGCAGGAGAAATGCTGAAGAACGTCTGGACGAAGGTCAGGATCGCCGTTCTTCTTACCACCGTCCAAGCCAACACCACGGCACGGAGGGGCGCTTCAACATCGGGCCAACTGCGATGGATGGAGGAGGAATGCTGAAGAACGTCTGGGCGAAGGTCAGGACAGCCGCTCTTCTCATCACCGTCTGGGGGCAACACTGAGAAAACGAGAGGAGCTGCAACATCGAGCCGACGGCGAGGTGCGGAGATGGAAGGCCCACGCACTGCGGCAGTCCATGATCGTGATGCCCGCTGAGCCCCGTCGCTCATATGCGCCAGGCTTGGGAGGGTATTATAAACGCCGGGCCGACCACGGAGGACCGAGGAGGAAAACGCACGCGCTGTCGCCGGGCTAGTACCGTGGTGCTCGCTTGGTACCGGCGATGGTTATGCGTCGAGCAGGGGTGGTGGTACAGAGAGTGGCACCAGGAGAAGAGGTACATAGCGTTGCGACTGTCGTGATCAGAGCTATGAGGAGGAAGTTACGGGGCGATACAACTGTTCTGATCAGCATCACGTGTCGGGTCTATTCGATAGGCAGAGGGCAAGCTTTGGTTAGCATCTTCAGGGCGGATCTTATACGGGCAGCGGGGATGCCCGTTGTTTGAAGGCCTTCGGTGTCGGATATGGAGCTCGTAACGAGGTCCCGGGATCCCCCGGTATTTACTGAACACGACCAAATGAAGCAAAGGAAGTCATAGCCAAGTGATCTGTGATATCTGTCCTATAGATTTCCAGCCCCTTGGGCCCTGCCTTGCCCGTCGTGCCCGTTGTTGTTACTGTCATGCTTCCTTGATTTTCCCACCATGGCTGTATGCAACTACCTCATCGCATCGATTCACGTTTTGCGTGACCCAATCACTACTGCACGATGGCAATTCTCTAACTCTCAAACGACAGGAGAGTCGGCCTCAGAGATCTAACGAGCGTGGGTCCTTTAGGGTCTGAGAGCTATACACTGTTGTATCATCTACCGCCCCGTTCAGTGTCGGGGCTAGCCTCGGTAATCGGGCAACTCATTTGTGGCACACGACACGTTTCCAGAGTCGTGGGTTGAGTTAGGGTGATTCTTGGTGATTGTTCTTCTCGTGTTCGTTATTCATGTTTCGATTTTCCATTAAACTTCCTCGCTCCCCCGCGTTGCGGGTGGCATAGCGATTGCTGTCGTTGACGATGCTTTCCTGCCCCTTAGGGCTAGACCTTCCTTGCTTTCTTTTTTTTGTCTCTTACGTACCTTCTCAGCTTCGTTGCCTCGCCGTTCAGAGGTGTGGGAGTGAGTTTAGAGAAGCCGCATCTTCGACTCATGTTCTAGTTCGAGGGATCGGGGTTTCCACAACTTTCCCATCATTCTGCAAACACGGCTCATCAGAATGGACTACTGTTGTGATACTGCCTTGAGTTGAGGCTACAACCGGGTAAGTACCTGGGTTCAATTATTGGGATCGTATTGTAGTGCTTGGGAGGCGTTTCGTTGATGGACAACCAGGGGTTTTACGAGCTCGGCTCGCAGTCGACGCGTGCAGTAGATGAAAACAATTGCTCTTCTTCAATCTCTAAGCAAATAACACACGTGAGTAGCAACGAGTACCGACTTAATAGGCAAACCTGTCCAGGGAAACAAAGTCTCCCGACCCTGATCTTAACAATAAGTCTCGTTTTTGTGGAAATGTGTGTCAATTATTAAGTGGTGTTTAAGCGTTGTGAGCTGTGGCGTGGGGGCAATGTTCCTAACCGCGACATCAAAATTGGGATCTAGAATATAGTATTTGCAGTCGATTTCTGCTGAAACATCATGGTGGTCAAGTCGCTGGTCGTGCTTAGCCTACCTTTGATGGTTAATCGCCATCGGTAACGTGTTCGACTTGTATTGAGTAGGATAGTGCTGCTTCGGCTTGAGCACACACAGTCGTTCGGGGTTGCAAGAAATCAGGCAGTTGCGTCGGCAGTTTCGTCGCGGTACACATCGGAATATCAGCATTCAGCTGTTTGGGCGAAGGCACAATTAGAAGTTGCTCGGAACCCGAGTGCTGGTGTAAGTATCCATCAGTGCAAGACGCCTTAAAGTACCTTGTCGCAACGGCCATAACTTCGATAATCAAGCTGTCCTTGTACAGCCATACAGTGCTGGTGAGATATTGCACTTGATATCGTTCATCGTGCTCCCTTTGCAACAGTTTGGCCCGAACCTGCAGCTCGTACTCTACTGCGTTCGGAGGGCTCTGGCCTGTGGTCGATGTTAGTGCTGGTTCAACGCTGGGTCGTAGACTGTTGTTTCGAATGGCCAAGCATTCATGCTAATGACAAGACAAGTGGGAGCAAATCAAACTCCCGTTTACCAGCCACGTCAAAAGCGTATTCCACATAATAGAAACGAACCGGGACTTTCTAAAGAGAGAACTGTGTATGATGCGTCTTCCGGTTGGGTTACGTCAGACAGTCAGCCTACCACAACGGAGAATATTGCTCCAGTCAGTGTTGCCCGACCTGGAGTAGCATGACGAGCTGCGCTCCGCAAAGTTGATGAAAGAAGAACCCTCCATGGCAAAGTGCGTGGGGCTTCACCATGGACCTGAAGACGAGACGAAGATAGGGGGGGGGGTGTGTACTCGATAGGAGAGATGTACTCGGTATCATGCATGACCGTAGTCGTATGACCATAGACCCTCGTATCCCTACATTGCCGGGACAGACCATGTCTGGTTTTCATCGACCAGGATACACTGCTTGCACCAAGCGCGAAGCGCCGTGAGGTGTGCGGCGAGTCGCATGATGGGTGAGCTGCATCCTACTAAGAATCGCTTGTGAGGCAGACTTGCATATGGATGAAAGCTTCAATGAGTTAGTTTAATTTCCGGTGTAGCCACTTCCAGAGATTGCAATGGGAGTGCTATGTAACTCCCTCTTGGGTTCCTTACCTTGAATACTACCAGGTACGTGATACGATTAATTCCCTTGTGCAGAGTAAAGGTGGGGCGTACTTACTTGTTGCTTGCGTCAGTCATTTGACCATTGACCACGCATCCCTTTCGAGACGGAGCACCGTTCCTACTCCAAATAGAAACACCTCCAACAATTGGGTGCTCATTACGTTGTTTCCATATATTACATAGAAACCTTTTGCTAAGAGAGGGGGGGAATGTTGGACCGCGACTTGGTGGGGGAAGCACGAATTTCGCATCTCGTGGCTTCCTTACCCTATCCTACAAGTACGACAACAACAATGCGAACAAAAAATCCCGAACCGGCGACTCTTCATCAGTCGGTGCTCGGTTGGATTACTACAAAGGAAACAAAGACAACGACATCGGATCTACTTGAGCAGAGCGGTACAATGCTGGTACGACGTATGTGTGACACGTACGGGCATATGATACCGATACCCTTGCCCTGGCATTGGCTGAGCGCATATTTCTGGTCTGCACCAAAGTAGTACCGATCCACGATCTCTAAGTGCTCGGACACTACCGTCTACAGTACGTACTCTCAAAATACCACACAACAAGGAAGAGCCATGCTGCTGTGCCCTTCGAGCTACTCGTCTGTGAGCACCGTCGCGGGCAGCATCCACGTAGTAGGTTCACCCATGCAATCAACAGACTATTGGAAACCGCGAGGAACGTTTTGAGCATCAATATTACCAGGAGTCAAGCGCCTAGTTCACTCCACATCAAGATTATTACTAAACGGTTCCTGATGTTTAGTTACTAACTCCGTTTGAGCACTTCGCGATTAGAAACTCGTGCAAAATAGAACACAAGATTTGAGCATATCTGCCGAGACCAGAAGAAAGCTACACAAACGAAGCGAAGCAGAGATGTGCTTTTGCGTGTGCCGCGTGTTGTATGGCTCCAGCTGAGAGTTCCGGCTAGTGGATACTACCGTAGTTTGTCACTTTGTGTTCGTTGATAGGAAGCAGACGCATCAAACAGAATGCAAACAGACCGTAGTCACACAACAATCGGTCGTTTTTGTTAAACTATCGACGCACGCCGAAAACAGTCAAGAATATCCCTCGATACCGAACGCAACGTCCACCGCTGTTGTTGCATTTATTCCGTCAATGTCCTGAGTCTAACCTCTAAAACGGCTTGCCAAGAGGTCGGCGATAGTCGCACAGTCTACCTTTCATTTCGAAGGCAAAGGCGCAATAATGATATTGATGACGCGTTTCACTCGACTGAGTCAGATCGATGCGAGGTCACCGTATGCCTCTTTGCCAGAATATATAAATGCATGACGCCTGCTCCTCCTGCGATTAGTCCATCGTCACGTATTTTGTCTCGTGTGGCCGATTCTGCAATGGTGTCCTAAAATTTCGACGTTTATTTCTTCTAAAATTCTTAATCGGTTTTACGCGACGCCATCATCTTTAATGGGAAGGGACGTTTCGTCAGTTACCACACAAAGTTAGGTTTCAACATAGTCAGCCTTGCCCCCAGACCATGAGGTAGGGCTTGAGGATCCTACTGCCCTCTGCGCGTTGGCACGACCGCAATTGACCGCTCAGCACCACCATCCCGGTTTTCTAGGGACATGTTCTCATCGGTGACTGTCTTCCACGCCACAAACGTGACAAAAATCATGATAATGGCGGCCGTGAAAAAGACGAACCGATAGTCGACCCAATCCGGTGATGAAGTCGAAATGGACCACGCGAACGTGTTTGCGAAGCCGGCGGGACCAATAACGCGCCCGAGGCTTTCTGACATGGTAAACAGGCCGCTGAGTTTTCCACGCATTTCGGCAGGGGCTAACGTGGTCGACGCAATCGCCAGTGCGAGGTTAACCTGTTGAGACAAACGAACGAGCATACATAGATTCAACAACGTGAGCGATAGGCGGTCAGGATTTTGACAACTACAACTGCAGAAGGTCGTGATATATATGCCGCTGATTCTCCGACACAAAAGAGAGGGGAGTGTTGTGGTCGGCGGGATAGTGTTTGCAAAGTTGACTCGTTGAAACGGCCCGATAAGAGATAATGGGAACAACAGCGCGACCGCATAATGTTTCGAATGGTGTAAACTACGGCGTCGACTCAACTCGCAACACGATTTCCACCATACATCACCGCAGGTCGCGCTTATCATACGTCGGCGTACGTCCTGCTGCCACACGAAGACGTTTCTTCTCTAATCTCTAATGTAATATCAACAGGAGCACAAACAGCAACACGAGCGAAAGCATTGGGACGTTCCGTGACCATCGAGTAGATTATCGACATGATCTTCAGAACTGTAATATCAACACCAACATATCATCGTCACCATCCTCGAGAACAACAGCAACAACTGCAACCATGACAATATAACAACCCTTATCCCCTTTGTGCCACCAACTATCTCACCGCGGCTATGCTGCAATAGACGAAGAAGGTACTTGTCACCGACATGAGGAAAAAGCTAATGTCGTTCCAGCTATAGACCGTCGAAAACGGCACCGAGGCGAATGCCAGTACGCTCGCCATCCCGCCGATCCGCTGTAAATAGGTGATTCCGAGCACTTTCATTAGTCCAGGAAGTATGCCGAGCTGAACCAATGCCACCATTGCGCCCGTGGCAAAAAACACCTGGCAATGCGATCGGATAATGGTCGCGTCGATATTTTTCCGGGAGAGTACGTGCAACATGCAAGACAACACAACTCGTTGGACGAATTAACCAAGTTGAGTTTCTCCAACGCAAGGAAAGGCACCCATAGCCAAAAAGCCGGGCTGTGGAAATGTGTACACCCATCGCTCGGTGTTTGTGCTTTCCCTATTGCCGATGGGGTCACGTAGAGATCGGTCGAAGGGGATGTCTTGTGCGGCATCGTTCCGACGAGTACGTGACGATTTCGATGCATATTGTGGAAAAAACACTACATTTGTCGGCAACCGACCGGCGAGAGCCGAAAGACTGCGATTCCGCGGACTTTGATCGGCTTGGGCAGCACGGAAGTCTGAACATAGAGGGCAGACGTAGAGTGCAGAGGTGCACCATTTTCTTCCTGGGTCTCCTCGCATGAGAAACTCTACATCTGACCCAAATTCTGATTTTGGAGGAAACTGCGAGTGCTACTCGATAAACGATTCAATAGCCCATTGACAGCGAAACAACAAGAACATATTGCAGCACAAGAATGAAGTTCCGACGATTTGGGGTTAATAAGCCCCGTCGATCATCTTGTTTTCAGTCAAGAAGGGTCACCTCTATCGTAGCACGCGTTACTAGCACTGTTATACCATGACTGCGCCGTCAGCAAGGAACACGCGGAATACCGACGGAAATGGCGACCGGGGACACCGCGAGGCTTGCGTCTGCATCGTTTACACCGGCACTCCAAGCGCGTCGACATGCACGTAAAAGTCAAAATATATACGCAGTCGATAACCCTTCACTGGCACTCTATGCTTCGCAATACAGTCGTACATACACTTTTTGGCGCTTTTGTCCTAGTTCAAGCGCAAGTTGCATGCAAGACGTTCGTACGCCCATACCTGCGATAGCACCCCTGTTACACGAAGGGTGATTCTTTTTGCCTAACGTAGATACCGAATTTGCGACGTCTCCCCTCATACGCGTACGGGCCGGATGGACACTGGAATTTCACACTGAACACTCCCCGTGGGGAAGGCACGAATATCGGTGGCACGGGACGAACTCGACATCGAACGGCAAAGACAAATTACGTCTGAGCCACGGCTGCGTTAAACACGACGCAGGTTAGTGAAGGGGTGTGATAGAGCCTTGCTGTCGAAATTGGTCTGGCTGACAAGGTCCTCGGCTGAGAAACTTCATGGAGTTGCATTTACGTTGCACGATTTGTTCTGTATTTACCTTCGGTCATTGGATTATTCCGCCGGTCAAGCCCACGTACGTTGTCAGAGTCGTTTTTTGTGAGGTCCGGAACACCTTGAGTGAGAAAACTCGGCGAAACATCGAGTGCTACTCTTACGACACCGACGTTTGCTACGACAGAGGTAGCAATTGGTTTTGAACACATTCCTGACTGCCGGGGCTAATTAGCTCAATCTTGTCCAAACTTCTTTGGTTGTGCCAAATGCCCTACCTATGTTACGCGATAGTTCATCGGGTTAAGCGTACGCAAATTCTCGACATCCTTTTTTGGAGATATCGTGGAGCTCCCGAAGTGAGGAGCTTTTCAGAAAAAGGATTCAGGTTCATCGCTACCAGCGCATGCGTCCGCCGCCGTTTCAGGCAATGGCGTCATATATGAGCCACCAGTGTTTCTTCATCACAGAGGTGGGGGGAGCACTCTCAAGCCGCTGCTGGAGTAGTATACCTTGTCAAAGACGTGTTCCACACGACAACCGAGTAGCGAGTCGTAGGCAATAGCCAAAGAAGTACGATACTGCGACAGGCAATAGAGTATCTGCTTCCGCTGAAGCGTGCCGTGTGCTGTAGGTGTTCGCGGCACGCCGTGACAGCAATGGCGTCAGACAAATTACAAAATATCTCCCATTCGTACACAGGCAATATCCCATATCATCTGTGACTTCAAGGACTTCTCGAAACTCATCTTCGCAAGCTGTGTGTGATACCTATTGATGGTCGTATTATAGCAACACCGATTGTACGATGATGTTGGTTTGTAGAGTGTAGTGACAGTTTCAATCTTAAGAAGTCGCGCTTTCGTCTTCTCGCTGGAGTCTCATTCACGACACTCGTGGTCCCATGACATTACGGGCACCGCGTCGTACCAGGTCGTAGATAAGCTTCGTTCGACTTGTTTCTTGGGGTGTTGCTCTGCACCTCAACGAGATGCACCCATCGGGCACTACGTCCCGTCGATCGATATTTTCAACTGAACGTCCCCGTTTACGACAAATGAAAGCGATGAACAACACCCCCGGGCTAATATTTCCCGCGAAAATATGTGCTTCAAGAGCGGAGGTCACACCGTATCACAGAACCTGCCCAACAGGGTCTCAGGCGCTTGACATATCTGATATCATGCACCAGCCCCTAGCGAATAAACGTCAACAAAGTGCCTTTCTTATGCTGACTTTGTACTTGGAGGCAAGTGCGGGCCGGATCTTGTTGTACGCAAAGCCGTCCATGTCATCAGAACACCGCTGCCATTTCCTGCGGTCGAATGCGCTGTTTTCATGACAGTCATGCCGGAAATCAAAAGCTGCTGCACAAGTGCAGGCGGTACTTCTATATACGCACTGATCCATGCATTTTCGCAAGGCGTACCCACCCCCTACTCGTTGATTGCTTGCGTGGTTCCCATGTCAATCGATAGTACCCTTGAACGGGTAATTTTGCGCAACAAGTAAGGCGCCATGTCCGGGAACAATACTCGGTGATCAATACTGGTCAAGGGCCATTGGAGATTGTATATCTGACTGGGTAAGGTTTCTGGGTCATGTGTCCCTGGATGCAGCGTCAGCCCGGTGGCTTGTCCACCGGGCGGGTTAGTGATGCATTGGTAGTTTTGCTTTGTGTGTGCGGCCCATGACACAAGGATACTGTTCGCGCCTCTCTACGCAATTATAAAGGACAAATCACCACATCTATCGATAACTCTTGAACACAACGCGTGCTACGGCTGGGGTATAGCGGGTGGTTTTTATGAGGTCCCTTGCACAGAGAGCTTTCTGCCTCACTTAAAGAAGTGCCTACCTCACACGAGGAGCTCGTTACCTCGCCCACAGTCATTATTTATTCGAGGAATATATAAAGCCAACTCGACAGCCAACCCCATGACGTACCGTACGTACACGGAGCCCGTTGTATGTCATCAATGGGGTTTGCAATCAGATTGAGTCCAACAGTAGGTATTCAAATGAGACGTCTGGTCAGCCAGATATGTTTCGGCAGAACCATGCTACCCCTGTCCTACCATGTCTCACATGTTTACGGACCCCCTGTGATACGGCACGAGGCCATCTATTGTAATAGCACAAACAAATACCATCCCTTGCCCGGGTATCGATTGTACGTGCCTTTCCAATGTCGATGATGTTCCAGCCTAATCCTCCGCGGTCAGGAGTACTGAGCGCCCACAGAGGGTATGCCTCCTCGAAACCAATCAGAGCTACCTGGTTTCACACAATGTAACCAAGGGCGGCGGAGACAGAATCTCTCGGCTTAGATAAATACGTTTTGGGCCACTGCACCCGCAGTCACGGGGTAAATCTGCTTGGGATTGGTACAGAGCAGGTCTGGCAGTTGCGTTCTAGTGATTGCGGTCAAATGTGAAAAGCGGAAGTTTGCGATAGAGTTGTATGCTTGGGTACATGCCCGGTCGTCACTTGACACGGTGCATAAAGGCAATGCCCCCTCAGACCTAAACAGGAGCTAGAATGGTTCTCGTCCGACAAACAGGTTTTCTTCCGAACAGGCAAACTCCCTATATCGTATCACACGTATCACATCCGTTTCCCGAAACCAGTTCTCCGACGGGGCTATGGAGCTGATGCGTGCTGCGGTCAGAGAAGCCCCTTTTAGGGAACTCTCGGCCTGACCCAAAGTGTGACTCCGAGGAAACAATAAGGCCTTCACGATGGGCAGCCTCGTCGTTTAGGTACACAGGTAAGCATTTTGACAAGGGTATGACGCGATTTCAACGGCCTGCGTAGCCCCTAATCCAACGTGGAAACACTTCCGGGGGATGGTGAACCGAATGCCGAAACTCGACGTTCCCGGTCGTTGTTTGGTTCGGTTTTCCAGACCGAAACCCGAAATACTGGCGTTGGGTTTGCTTGCTAAACAACGACCGACATCAACCGACATTTCTTTTCTCTTTTCGTTCGTTTCGGTTTCAGTTTGCGTACAACCAACCGACTGAAACCGACTGACGTTTGGATGCAAACCTCAAAACCAACAGAACAACTTTTGGTTTTCGGTTCACAACCCTGCTTGTCCGTCGGAAAATATTTCGTCCAGAATGTACTACTACCCCTACAACGTAGTATGCCCTAGCCCCCCCCCGTTTACAGCCCGAGAAGCAATATCGACCCACTCTTCCGTCAGACGGCCCTCCACCTCACATGGATGACGCACACCAGAAAAATGATCAGCGTCACGTATGGCAGAGCGAGCAGTCCATCCGGACCCCACAAACCGGGAGGCTCCTTCTCCTCGTCGACCGGCATCACACAGCTATCATCATCACCGTCTCCGTGTTTTGAAGTGGTTATACCATTGCCTGTGTTCCTCCCTTGCAGTTCGAGGTCAGGTGCACCTACCGCGGTTGGCATCGGGCGAGCGCAAACGTTCCCGGGTTACGACGGCCAGCCAGAAAAAATCGACACCCCTCTTAGAGTTTCCTGCAGAGTTCGATGTCTGCCGTTCACCAACGCACTCACGTTGACGACAGTTCAATGTACCTCGCTGCACGAACTGCTGCGAACTCCTAGCGACAGCTATACCAACACAACAATGTAAGATACCCCGACTGCCACACTAATGATTCCGTAGAAACTGAGATGTGAAAGGTGCGTGCGATACTTCGATCGCCCTCGTTACAGCGATTTTGTATGACCTCATGGAGGAATCCAGCCCGGATGACGGCAGTAAGGCCATCAGAGTGAGTGTACAACGACGAGCAGCCGACCGCAGTCCTATGCACGGAAGACTTTTCAGCCCCGCTACGAGGGACAAAATGCTACCGTACAGATATGGAGCTCAGGAGGATCCAGGTAGCCTTACATAGGTACCGCACCGTGCTGCAGCAAGCGGTTGCGCGCTTGAGCCAAGAAGTGTGTTATTGACAGGACCCCCCGATTAATATCCATGGCTGCGGTAGGGAGGTCAACTGCTAGGCCTTGTATTTCCAGCCGCCCCCAGGCACTCGGCCCGACTCACCGGCCTATTTACTCGCAGTCTCAAGCTGTTAAGCTTTTGTTTCGACGATATGCCCGCGCCATGGAATTATATACCCTACACTGTGCCAACTACAACCGACGGAGTCCTAACATGACACCGTATTCTGAGCCACTGGCCCGAGTGGCGTCGAAAATGTGTGCAGTCCCCGTGTCGTAGCTCGAGTCTCAAAAGCTTCCCGATCTACCTGGACCCGGCTGCTAGTTTACTGCACTCTTCTTTGCGAACATGGCCCCATCGATGTTGTGTATTGGGCTAATCTTACACATTTTCGTGCCAGTTGGTAGGTGGTGTATAGGGATACTCGAGTCAGCAACTTCAATGAATATTTTACTGTAGGCGCAACCATTGCCGTAGGACGGCTCCGTTCATAGGAGTGCACCCTGCAATACGACACGCAGCAATACTATCGAACGTGGTTTGATCTCTCGCACTGTTTATGTCTCGAGGTAGCTCCTCTGTCTCCTCGTCTCGATCGGTCATTTCTTCGTAGGCCAGGCTTCCCCTTGCGTTGATGTGCGAGAGCCCAGTCGCTTTTCCGCTGCCTGTCGCTTCACGGGGAGGTTGTTTGTCAGCTGCACGCCTGCTGCCATCGGTCGAGAAACAATACATGGCAAACAGCATTGACCTCGGGCTCGTTATATACGGGAAGCGCCAGGTTTGTCCGAGGGTCTTCACTTGATTTTAGTATTTGAGCTCTGCACCTCACCCAGTACCTGATTGAAAAAGCAATTTAAAGTGCAACCGAACGACTACTACCAAAGCCCACGCCCACAAGCTGGCTCGAAGTGAAGACACGGAACGTCTTTTCTCACACGATTGTCGTCGGCAGCATCCACTCTAACAGCCATAAACGCCGCTGCCCTACGTTTTCGTCGAACCAGGAAATTGCTCGATTGCGGACGACGATCCCGAAGTGGAGACCTCGCTACCCAATGTTCAAGCCGGAAACACTCCTAAAGATCCGACCTCACGGAGTGTAAAACCTACTCATATACGTGTCGTTACGAATTCCTGTTGATTGGCGGAGCTCGCGTGTCGGATGCTAGACGCCTCAGGAAACTCGAAAGAAGTGCCTGTTATTTCTGCAACGTTGAAGTAAATGATTTGTAATGCTCCATGTTGGGTATGTCAATCATTAAATTGCTCGAGGTGAATCGGGGGCCTAACAGTAAAAGGGGTGTCGAGCGATACACAATACGCTTTTTAATGACGGAGTAGATCGGTTCGCATTGAAAGAGAGCAGAACAACGAGACACGCACAAGCAAATGTTCGTAATACACATACGCGGTACGCAACGGTTATACTGAACTCAAACTTCTGACGTTACAACCTATATATGCCACGGTTCCTAGCAGACAACAAGTCAGAATTTATTTACCACGGCAGGGGTCTAAGTTTGACCCCGAATGTATATCACTGATAGGGCCCCTCATACTTGGTGACTCCCCTAAAAGTCAATTGGCCTAATGTGGACTCCACAGTGTGCCTGGTGAGGTAGTTGGATGCCCTCCGCATCTGATCGTGCTGTAGCTTTAGCTTCCCACTTTATTAGTAAGAGCCTCGGTTGTCGCGTGGAACATTGAGCTCTTCGAGAGAAGAACCAAACAGCATACAGCGGTGGTGTCTCTACCTGCAGCACGCATGTGAGCGAAAGGTTTCCCAAACCCCCCAAAAAAGATCCCCATTGGCTACGAGTACGGCCTCGGCGAGAATCGATGTGGTTTCCCCCCACCTGCTTTCGCCCGCTTGAGCGCGCGGTTGTTTAGCTGGTTTCGTCTCGGGAATGAAGAATATTACCACGGGCAGTAGCAGAAGAGCAGCACCCGACCCAATCAAGTTAGGGAGCAGGTACGGGTACCTGAATGGACGTCCAAGAAAGAGAGGAGCACAGCGCACGACACGAGTTCCACCAGCACTCGGGATGACAATCACACTCCGCTGACGTAGCGGTCCTCTTGCGACAAGCTATCCGGGAAGCGTGTAACGATACGCGTACCATTCGATTAATACTTTGACCGAACTAGTTGTGGCTGACCGGGCCTTTGACCCCGGTTTGATTTTCGGAGGGGGGGAAATAGACGTCACAAGGTGATGGTTGTGGCAATGGCTACGGCTTGAGAGCCCCGGCTCGGTAAATTAGTGCGCTGACGAGAATCGGTGCATCCGAGTTGGGACCATGGTTGAAAGCAAGGAGTCGTACGATCCGGGCGCAAGATGGTCATCCTACCAGTACTTCTGCTGTTCGTGCATTGGCTTCACTTGGGGACCCCGAAGGGGTTCATCCAAACATCGTTCTAGTCGTGTTATAGGTAGTGTTTCACGACATACAGTAGTTCGTGACATAACTTACATTTTGATTTTTTCTCACCCGGTTTCGTGCTCAGTCATTCTCTAAACCAGGTGCTTTCAGATCAGGTGCGCAGACTTCTTTTTGAGGCCAGAAACATACAATGTGCTTGCTCGCAATCCCTGCGATAGTGGGAGGCGTCCCGGTTTCTCTAGTTACCGTGTACGTGCAGTATAACGCACAATTCGTTTTCTTGCTCGGTTTGGAAACAAGATTTTGAACCCCGTGCAATACGTTCGATCCTTAGTCTCGACATAGAGTCCTTGACCGAGTTCAGGCTTCCTGTTTTTATTGAACGTCACCAGCCGGTCGGCCCAGAAAAGTTGCCCCGTTTAATTAGGTACTGAAGTCCCCTTACGGTGACAAACTACGTTGAGTTTGAGTGGTTTGTCCCCAAAAACAAGGCTACACTCCTATACTCCCTCGTACTGCTGTATCACGCGTCACGAGCGCTAGATTTTGAGACAATCCTATACGATACGGGCTGTCAGGGCCGAGGTGACAGCATACAGAGTGGGGCGAGAAGAAAGACAGTTCCGTGTGTGTGACTTCGCCCCTCTTACCCCATTGCTGCCTCGAAGGGCCAATCCAACGAGGGCGCGCGCGAAGCTTTGTTGAAGAAGAAATTGGTGCGAGAGCATCATGGTACAACAATACTGCTGTTGTAGGTGGAGGTGTGGTGAGGTACAGTCGCGTGCTATCGTAGGGGAATCACAGTTCGGCCTAAACACTCACTAATACGTATGGTGCTCCTGATCTCAGTCAAACTGGTTGATGTCTTATGCCAAAACAAATATTGGCGCGCTACGGAATATTTGCGTATCATTTGAAGGTGTGTGGTTTCTCTTTGACGGACCTTTATAGATGTCTGTGCGCTCGTGCGGTTCCGGGTGCCCCTGACCAGGTCTGAGTTGTTTTTTAAATCAGGTTGGTGTAGTTCAAGACGACACTCTTAACATAATAAATTCCAAATAGTTCCACCTATGACGAGAGGCACGCGATATACTTGGATCAAACGGATGTTCAGGTATAATAATCGTTACCTATGACCATGTGGGCATGGGTATTGGGGTTGGCGTTTACGTTTCTAGTCGGTTGGCGGTTGGGTGGTGTGCAGAGCTTCTAGAGTAAGGCAACAAATGATAACTTATCCCTACGTCAGGCAATCGTCGACGATTTCTGCGTTGGTTTTTCTCCAAAGGTATGCGAGTATGTAGCCCCCCTTTAAATGACACGCACAAAAGCAGTGGCATGCCGCCGTTTGTTTTGCGGGAATTGCTGACATGGGAGTTAAAAACGTTACATACACCAATTGCAGGCTATTATTGGCAACGAGCAGAGCAGCACGCCGCAAAGACGATGTTGAGCAGCAACGGCGTGAGTGCGCACCCATGCCGAAGGAGACCCTCCTTCGCGTCCAACATATACGAGCACACGAGCTAGCGGAGATATGGTTCGCGTAAAACTGGTACGCCAGTGGTACACGTTCCGCACGCTATGGTAAAATTAGCACCCATCAGGTATTTTCTCCGAAGCACCTAGCTCGAGGAGCTCTGCAACCTAGCCCAAAAACGGAAATTTCGTGAGCCTATGGACGCTAATCTTCCTCGTCATGCCGTAGGCACTGTTGTAGTGGCGTTGTCAAACTGGTTCTCCGTCTGATGTGTTTGGCCGCTCGGTGTCATTTCGGCGAGTGACTGCGCTGTATACTTGCAGTGTTGATTTGTTCGTTTCTGTAGTTTTCCCGATATGTCCAGTAGGGGCATTAGTTAGCCTCGCTGCGCCAACTAACAATTATTAAGTCCAACTTTCGGTAAGGCACAGAACCCCTCGAGCAAGTGGTGTTCCCTTTGTATTGAAGTACGGTTTGAAAAGAAAAGGGACGACAAGATAAGACATGTCATTATCGGGTAGTTCTTTAGATGAGGGAAGACCCCGCCAGTTAGAATTGTGTCTGGCGAAAACATCTGCTCTACCCCAGTTACCGCATCATAGCACGCGCCACGTACCTGCCAAAAAGGCCGCTCTCAGAAAATACACTGGGATAGTTGACGGCCGGTTGGGCTAGGAGTCCTCCGATCCCTGTACCCACCACAAGGCTGACTGATTTACCACCTGTCGGCGGTATTATCGAAGGTGAGAAGAGCACGCAGCAAGCAAATCAGGTTACCAAACAAAAAACAAAAGTGGCAGCAAGACAGCCAGCCAGACGGACAGCTAGACAGACACACAGCCAGCCACACAGCCAGCAAGACAGACAAACAAACAGGCAGACACAGGGACAAACAGGCAGACAGGCGAACAAACAGGCAGAGAGACATCTCAGCTGTAAAAAAGTGGATTCAGTCGAAACTTGGAAATTGTTAGAAGCTGCCCGGGGTGTGACAGGTATTTTAGGTTAACTTGATTGCGCGCGCGACAGGTGCATATAGGCTCATGCGAGGATGCAAGGTCGGTAGCATCTCGTAGATGCTTGTGTGATTGTATACGCCTGTTTGTAAGAGAGTGGGCGGGGCGTCATATGCGCATAATGAAGATACGCAGAGGACGTCATATACCCGTACACCAGTTAAATATGTCCGACGACCAAGGCTAAGCAGGGCGCTCACTTTGAGCTTCTCGTAAATCGGCGGCTCAGAGTAAACCAACGCATGGTAGTGACCACTTTATTATTCTGTCGTTTGTACGCTAAACGGACTTTATTGTCGCGATATGTTCCGCCATGGAAATTAACGTAAACACCGTTCGTATTGTTCACGTCTTTTTTTGAACGACGTACATCCCCGCTCGCGCGAGCGGCCTCAACTCGTCAGTGACTACGGGGTACCGGATCACAGACACTATCACCGTTAATGCTATGCCTGCGACGAATACGACCCCAGTGCCATTACTTGTCCCCGAAATACGGCCTCTGTCGGCCTTGGCAGTGCAAGACCTACAGCAGGCCGGAAGCAGCGGGGTCGGGAACGCGAACTACACCTCCGCCGGAAACAAAGATGGTCGCATGGATGGAAGGGGCGTCGCGCACGATACGCGCTGCGTTGCCAGCAAAGAGCGTCTGTAGGCGATACCTATCTCACTGGCAACATCCGTACCACGTCTGGTCACATGCCTGGACCCCAGACTGGCCTGATTGGGTGTTGTCCTTAAACGGTAGATGCGCGCGTGGGCACGAAAATCGGACGATGGAGCATTTCTAGGGATATAGAACCTGTCCACACATGTTTCCTTCTTTTACAAATTCTCCTGTTTTCCTGATGTGTAGGGGTTGTTTCACTCATGTGTCTTCTCTTCTCTTCTGACATGTACTATTAATACTTGCTTGAGGTGTAGTTTGTGCATCGGTAGCACTGCTGCTTTATGTTCTATTCGGTACGTATTTGTTGTTCGTTCTCTTTCCTCCAGTGTTATTTCAATTCCTGAGTTTATTTGGAGCCTGTCCTGTGACCATGGATTAGATTGTTGGCGATGAGATAATGTGAGAACAACAACAATGTGTTGGATGCCTTCTACCATTGAGGGAAGGGGGGGGGGGCGTACTCATTTGTTGCTTGCCTTGGTCATATGACCATTGACCACGCATCCGTTTTTAGAGAAGAATCACAATTGTCTCTCTTGATGGAGATATCTTCAACAGTTTGGCGCTCGTCATGTAGTCCCATGCAGTAAAAAAAGTAAACTTTTTTTTCTGATCTAACCCCCTTTCTTGTGTCTCCGTCTGTGGCCATCATCTATCTCCCAGGATAGCGATCGTCGCAAGGTGTGGGATGGGGGTAGCACTTTTGGAGGGAATGTGTTCTGTCTCACGTGGATCCTCAATCGATGAAGTGCTTCGTCTCGTGACAATTATACACGAACCCACACCCTACCTTGGCATGCGCAGTTGGACCTGGCAGTGCAGCTGTTCGATACGCTCAGAGGGGGAGCCAACAATATTTCGTTGTGCGTCTACAGTAGTCATGTATGATTTCTGGCATGTACGGGTGCATGAAGTAAAGTGCAACATATGTCAGCGCCTGGAATCTCTGAACAATGTACCAGGCTTTGAGAAACGCGCGGGAGAACCGCTTTTCTGCTGCTGCCGCCGCTGATGCTGCTGATGCCACTTTTCTGCTATTGTAAAAGATGCGTGCTGAGGTCAAAGAGGTTTGTATTTCACCCGAATATTCTCCTCGAGCAAAGCTTGAGGGAGGTGCACCCCGATGACCAATCCAATCATGCATACAACCGGTGTGTCACGAGTAGTTCGAGTAATGTAAAGCACTCGTGGTATTACAACGATGTTGGGTTCAGCCGCCCGGTCCCGGTAAGTCAGAAATAGTTCGCCTTCGACAGTGCCACTCCTCTGGTAGCAAGGCTCATGCAAGGGTCCCACTCAAATTACTTAAAAGTCCGTGCATGTGTTTTTCCAAATCGTGTGCGCAACTTTTTTGTAAGTGTTGTGTTGGCGTGCATAAATCCATGAAAATCATCGAAAATCAACGATGGCTACGAGCATTGCCGGCGAGCGGCATTTGCAGTTAAGGTCGTGTAGGCGTTGGACTATATTTGGTGTATGTGCCTCAAACATTAGACACGTCTGCTGTAACTATAAACACTACTTCAAACCGTATCCCCCGATCGCCTGTGGAAATGTCTCGGAATAAAAATGTACATGCTGAGAACGTCTGGGAAATCATCCGTTTCGTTGAAGCTTGGCCAGGTCGTTAAAACTTCTGCTGTATGCTTTGTCACCTTCGTCGACAAGTGCTGGCACCCACCACCGAGGGATAGGTCGTCCCTTTGCAATAGCGTGCGCCTGTCCCTTTTCTCTCACTCCAATATCTTCCACGGGAATACCCACCATGGTACGCGCGTGTGATAGGAGCTGCAACCACGTGTGCGCCTAGGACATGAAGTGTTTCTTACATCAAGTGGGTTCGCCGGTTGCCTGAACATTATTATCGGTGGGGTATCACCTTCGAGGTAGGCCATTCCTCGCATAACGTACTCGTCGCCGCACACTTCGCGCAATGTCGTTCTCAGGGCGGGCGCTAGGCCATTCGTAATCCCTAGAACGAGCCTGCGAGACAAGGAAAAAAACAGAATAACGACAACAAGCTTCGGGTACGTTAGACACGTGTTACGGCAATGGTAGCAGCTTGAACTTCCGAGAATTTTCGTTTGTGGAGCTGGGTAGCGACCCAAACCCTCCTGATCCCGTAAGCGAGTTGGGGGCAATAATTTAATCATAAACCGATGAGAAATCCCATGGCCTAGCTAGATCTGACGCATGCTGCGATGGAGGTGCCCCCCTTTTTTTTATTCTCTTCTCAGATGGAGAGCTTTATACCTATCCCGAAAATCTGATTTTGGAGGGAGGGTAAGTGTCCTCTTCCATGAACAAGCACATGGCCTTTCAATACGCATACCAACGAAAAAAGCCGCAACTAAAAATGCAATCAGACGAGTTTGGGTGAGGAAGCCCCGTAATTCAAAAACGTCGTCGGCTTTGGTATACAGCGGATACTCAAGGTGGGTAGATCCGCAGCCCGACGAAAATCTGCTACCCCTGTATCCCAGCACGCGTCAGCAACGCATTGTTTGGGTATTTTGCCCATCCTATGCACTATTTTTTCGTCGGGTCCGTCCTTCCCTCAAGTTTGTCAGACCCAGGCTCACATAGCAAGGGCACTCGTTCCCCCTTCCCCGCTACGGTCGGGATCCAAAGGAACAGAATGCTTTACCTTACAACACGCGTACTCGATACTGTAACACACCTGCACTGATAAGTTCGGGCTCGTACCTTATGTACTGTTCACATGAAGAATTTCGGCGCCAATAATTCTGAATATTGTGTACAACGCGAGCTCTCCCGACGTACAATAATTCATCCTGACTGGGCTAACGGGCGATTCGTTGTGCTTCGTGTCGTATAGTGTTCTTGTCCTATTCTTCATGCGCAAGTTTACATCGGACACCAGGTATACACGTAAAGACAACGCGCTACAAACCAAGGTGACCACTTTCCTTTGGCAGTATTTGAGCAGCGGTCTAAGGTCGTGTACGCCCTGCCATGCCTATTGTTTGGGACCCATACAGTACAGATAGTTCACGCGCGGTTGCCTGCGTAAAACCTGTACAGTATGAGTGACTGGACATCGAAAAAAATAAGAGGTGATATGTCCCCGTAGATGTTCTCCCCGCATAGGTTCCTGGGTTGGGTCTAAATATCACCAGGCATGTTGGTATGGGCCATCATTTTGCGCCAGGAAAGGGTTGCATGGGTATCAGACACATTGGTTACAGACGCGTGATACTGCGGTAGAGAGGGCGTAACTCACAATTTTTCGGTAAGGATTCTCACTTGAGGGGCTCTCTATTTCACCAAAACGCTGGCACCAATAGCAAACAAAATGCGACGAATACCAAATCTATGTCCTAGATATGCCAACAAACAACAGTGTAAGACATGAATGGCGTTCCAACGACTTTGGGCAGCAAGCTTATTGCTCGAGAAGCGCCCGAAGTCTGTATATGCTACCTCTTCATAGCGCGGGGCTTGGAAGGGCGTTGAAATCTGTCAGGTCGCCTCCGTTCATCCTCCGAGTGAGCCGTGCCCCGGTAGACGGGCTACGTGTGGGCCGGAAATGACCTCGAGGGCGGAGGTCGTCGAGACCCAACATGTCTGCGTTCCCAGTCGTTATGCCACATCGATACAGAGTATGCGACATGTCTTCATAATTCTTGAGTTGAGAACGTCAGGCTGCTTTTTCTTCGTACAGTAAGAGAAGCCACCGCTAAGCTTTTGCGCTGAGCGAGAAACGCCTATCTATATCCTACACAATAGCCTTCAAGAGCCTATCATCGACCCCGACATAGGATTAAATCGGGAGCCATAGTTGCCCAAAACGGCGGACTACTATTACGGGTGACCATAGTAAATAGGACCTACGGTACACACAAAACTTATATATTCACCTACTCTAACCAACAATATTTGCTCCTATTTACTTTGGCCCCCCCGAGTACTATTTATGACTGCTGCCATGCACGTGTGCGTTCGCTACATGTATTGATATATGTTTGTAACGGGGTAGACCGAGCTGCGCGTACATTATGCTATCCTATTATCAACACTCATTTTGGGGGGGGGGGGGGGGAGGGTGTACTCGATAGGAAGTATGTGCTCGAGCTCATGCATGGCCGTAGTCGTATGACCATAGACCCTCGCATCCCTACAATGCCGGGACGGAGCATGTCGGGCTTCCACCGACCAGGCAGACATTGCTTGCAACAAGCGCGAAGCGCCGTGAGGTGTCCGGCGAGTCGCATGAAGGGTGGGCTGCATCCTACTAAGAACCGCTTGTGAGGCGGACTTGCATATGGATGACAGCTTCAATGAGTTAGTTTAATTTCCGGTGTAGCCACTTCCGGAGACAGCAATGGGAGTACTATGTAACTACCTCTTGGGTGCCGTACCTTGAACACTACGTGATACGATCAATTCCCTTGTGCAGAATAGAGGTTCTTTACCTCGCACAAATTATCTAACTCGACGACCAGCTGTGGGCGACCGCCAAAAAAAAAACAAAACAAAAACGGTACCCTGGATGTCTAGCTCACGTAGTGAGCGGCATGTTTTACAGTGTCGTTGCCAACCGACGCCAACCCAACCCATATATACCTTATATATGGGGGAGGGGGGAGGGGGGGGGTTAGAGCTCGTTGTAGAGAACCCGGGTAAAGCATTTGTAGGCACTGCGGTATGACACTCTTTACAGCGATAGCATACCCCCTGGGACAAAGGTTGCCGCCAACTTTATCTAAATTGATGGGAGGCACACAATATAGGGGTGGCGTTGGAAATCTTTTGTCCAGATCTTTCCATAGGCGCAACGAACGTCACTTGGGCCTTGCCGATTCTTGAGAAGCTCAGTCCAAATCCGCCAGAGGGGTTGTTTTACCCCGAGTGTAACACGATACCCCTTCTACCAGTAGCAGGACTCTAGACGGGCACAATTCGCGTTACGCACAGTCGAACGGTACGTGTGGGTAATATTCGTGCTATTGAATTCAAAATAATTTTACACCCAAAACAAGCGAAGAACTTTGTACAAAACTTGCACTAATAAACGCGGCCGCAAAACTCGAGTACGGATCAAAGCGCCCCCAAGGCCTGTCACGCTGTCCCCGTTCCAGAGCAAGAACGAGAAAAGATTTTAAAAAAAAAACTACAACTGGAACATGGAAAACACGAGCAACAACAACATGGACGTCAAAGAGCGCCCCTTGGTTGCCTACGTTCGGGGAAGGTTAACGGTTTTTTAACTGTAGTCTTGATTTCGGGCCAAACCATTAAAGTTCAAAGTGGTTTGTCCCCTAGACGGGACTGCTTCGCTAAACGGATTAGGAGCCAGGCAACGTTGAATCGAATGCCACACGTCGACGGATGCCACACAGAATAACAGTACGACAACCCAAACACATCAAGAACTCGAACAATTACAACGCAACAAGCCAAGATAAACACCAGAACAGACTCCAGAAACTCGATGAAGCCCTCCACGCACCTCGATCCGACGGCAAAACCGAAGGTGGGGGAGAGCGCGAAGGCCACGGAGAGCACCATGATTGAAAATAGCCCCGAAACTATAATCGGTTTTCTCCCGATGGCGTCGGACACGTACCCCAAAGCATACCCGCTGATAAAGCGTCCGAAGGTGAAAGAACTTGCGACGTACCCAGCATAGTATCCTGTTGGCGCCGGAGGCAAAGGCACGAGAGAGGGAAGGAGGTGGTCGTCGTCAGACTCGGGTCCACATGAGCGGATTTCACTCACATGGAAATTCGATTTTGGCTCGGCACATGTGAAGCTTCATACCTCACCCAAATCGAAGTTTCGCCGTGTTTGGGGAATCGTGCTACGAGTAGACGGCGCAAGTTTGAGGCAAACGAGCAGACCCAAACGACAAACCCTCGATGACCCACTAACATGCGTAGGCAGTATGGGGTATGCTGCACGCGAATTTAGCCGGCATTGTGTTCACGTCGGCGGAGGGCGTTGCAAAGATGATGACCGTCCTTGTGATCGTTTTCAGAGCTGCAGGTCTCATCGTTTCCTAAACGGAAACGGAGGCCATGCTGCTGAAGACACAGAACCAGACACCCCAGATCTCATTGCACGTCATCAAAGCAGCGAGACAGAGTTGTAGACAGACGGTGCATTTTTTGTACCTGGGTGGTCGTGTCGCGAGCGCTGGCATTAAGCCAGAGATCACACGACGGATCCCACTCGCATGGGCATGCAACAATCGGTTCGAACGGGAGCTTTCCGATATGAAAGATGCGCCTTTCACTCTCAAAGTGCGCAGGTCAAAGGCCGGGGTGACGGCGACCCTACCGCATGGGTGTGTGACGTGGACGCTTGGACTGGAGCTCATCGCTGAGCTCTGAACGGCACACCACAAACTACTCCTACGAACCATTGGTGTCCAGCACCGACAACGCACCGACCACCTCATGTCGTATGTCAAGGCCCCCAAAGGGCACAGTGCGAGAGCGTTGAGATGATCATCTGGGAAGGAGCCTCCTCTTTGTGGGGGCGTACAGCGGACGACCAATCAGCGACTGACCCGTCGGGTGATAATTTCGACAATGGCTAGCGGGGAGAACCCGGCGGCAGGCTCATCAGGTAATATCTGGGCCCAGTGTCTAGCGAACTACCTCAGGGTTCCTCAAGCCACCGAGGGATCCACGGAAAGCTCGTTTTGCTGTCTGGAATGGAGACGTTGTTATTCATATTGCCTTTTTGTCTTGTGTCTTCCGTTGTTTTCTTTGTACTCCCCTTTGTGTTGCTTCGTCCGGGTAGCAATCTGCCCCTCTTGAGAAAGTATGTATTCCTTTCATTTATAGCAGCCTTTCAGACCTCCTTGCATCATTTGCATTACATTTCAATATGTATATCAGAGTACGATATTGTTGGCCCTGTGCTCTCGGCGCTCCTAAGCATTCCTGAGACGTATTGTTGTAAGTTGTTCGTGCTAGCGCGAGATGAGATTCACATCACGGCCCGAAACTGCCCCATCGTGATCCCTAACCCAGACCGTGTCGAGGGTGGCCTCACCACGCTCGCGCAGTGCCCAAACGGTGCGCGAGAAAATGTAAAAAATACGTCAACTGTGAGCGGGACCACTTGAGAGGTCGATACCGAGTTCCAGGAGTTGAGTGATTGACACATAGCTTTGAAAAGCTATAGGTACATAATATATCACAGCCTCGTGGCCCAAGAGTTTGGAAGAAGGCCTACAGTTGCCCTGATAGACCTACCTTTGGCCCGTCAAATCATCTTCTAAAAAAAAGAGTTTTTTAGAACTGGAACATTTGACAGATGTCCGTCAAGGGGCAAATTTGCCTTCAACCGCTCGCTCGTGACAGTTAAAATATATTTTGTTTTCGATGCCAGCACCCAGATGAAATAAAAACTATACAAGCGCGTCCGCTGTGAGTTCAACCGATTGATCGATGCTCAACTTTCGAAGCTGCGTGAACCTTTCGCGCGTTTTCCATTATTTCCCCCGCGACTGTCTACTAGGCGGTGTCTCCCCTTTATGCTACCAGGGTCGACGAGACGATACTACTACAACAGGCTCGATTTCCAATTGATTTCGGCCAGTACCATTTCGTGCACTGAAATAGCAGATCGACACGTGAGGGCCGGAGTACACTACACAACCGAAAACATGTTTATAGCACCCAGATTGGACCTCTTCTCCTTTGGCCGAAGCGGGAGAGGCCGCAGCCTCCGCGGCTTTTGACAGTTCATGGCGACAAGAGTGTGAGAATACAGGCTGAAGTGACGGGTCTCGTGTCCCACTGGTGCGCGTGCGTTGAGGATTGGGCTTCACAGAAACTGGGGTCGAATTTGACGATTCGGGCTATTTTGCGTGTGAAAACACACGACTTTCCCCAGAAATGTTGAGATTCGTAAGGGTATCAATAACATATGGACGCGAAACAAGAGTCGCGAGCCGCTTCGGCTGCTGTGCACGCTAGGCGGCCAGGCTTTGTTAAGCCGAGTAGACAGGGTCTTTGGTTTGAACCAGATCAAACCAGTCTACGCCGTGGGAGGAGTGGTGCAGTGGTGGAGGTGGAAACGGTGTTGACGATTTATTTGTTGTCGCGGGTAGGTCGCTTTCCTCCACATGCGTCACCGGGCTCTCCTGCCTGTTGTGCGTCGGGCAGCCTGGGGCGTGCATGGTGTGCTACTGCTGCTGTTGTTGCTACTGTTCTGCTGCTCCTCTGGTGCTGTTGCTATGTCCGTGCGATACGTTTTTGTTGCTGACCCCCGTGAGCATGGCTAATATGCAGGTCAACCCCGTTCGGTGATGTGTGTCAGCATTTTGAAACTGAAAGACAGACTCATCTGCTTCGGGAGCTGTACGAGTACGAGTCTCGCGATTGACAGTTATTTGTTGTCTCGGCGGAAGTCTCGTGCCAGCGTAGTTTTCGTATAATACGTACAGTACGCTATGTTGCTACTACTGCATGCTGCTGCTGAAAGCTTGCTGCACCCACGTAGTCGCCGGGGCTTAAACTTAATCGACTACTACCCAACTAATTGTTCGGTGTCTATCTGCATACCTGGTACATACGGAATACAAGGTTCCCCTCCGGAGGTGCCTAGAGGGGTGGTGCAAGAACGAATGATACTCGTATGACATACCTGCACACGTATTGAGAGCAAACGGCATCCACCCATCATCAATATGAAGAACACACACATATTTTTGAAAACAGCCAATATACTGCTGTTTGCGGAAATAGTGGAGAATTAGTACTACAATAATACAAGGGTACCTACCGGTAAGTGGATATTGATCCTGAACAGATGACTTCCGGCGAATAATTCAATGCTCGGGGCCTAAACGTACATACAAAGAGGTGCGTGAGGCCGTTGCGACATAATACTTTTGTGACCGGCCGAATAAAATCCAGGACAAACAAGATATATTGCCCAAAAAATAAATGTTTCTTGGCATTCAGGGTAAAACAAAGGTTTCACAAATACAGAGCAGATGCTCGAAAACAATTTGTAATCCGAGTACTGAGAGTATTGGAGTACTGGCAGCCAAACATTGCGAGAACTGAGAAGGCCCAACTCAGAGTATGAGCAGTACGGAAACCCGAAAGCACAGGCAAATATGTATCTGCAGTATCGAAACACGAAATTCTTGGAGGACAGACAATATCCGCAGTACTGAACCTCGAAATACTGAGAGTGCTCGCAGTACATACTCCTCGAAGTACAATGTATGCCCGAAATACTGCCAGTGCTCTACGTACTCGAGTTGTCCCCAGCGAACGTCTTTTGCTCCGGCTCCCACTCGTGAGACCATCTGTGAGTGTTTGAGGCCGACCAATGGGCCTGAGAACTGTCGACACGGTGCACAGACGGTCGAAGTAGACGTCATACCCCAAGTATAGCGCGCATTTTAAGAGTATTTCGGTGCTGCAAGTACTCGCAGTACGACACTACCAACGGTCGAAAGACTGATAGTACTTGCAGTACCCACAGTACAGAACCCCAAGATACTTGAAGCACAACAGGGAGTATCCACAGCAGCAGCAGTAGCGAATCCCATATTAGTGCGAGTCCGAAACTATCCGAAGAGTAGTGTTCGCAGTAGCACAGAACCTCGAAAAACTGCGAGTACTCGCGGTATCTGCTGCAATACAAACCGAAATAGTCCGAGTGCATGAAGTACCTACAACAATTTATTGAAAATACTTTGCTCTATTCTCATGTAATGGGATCAACTGTCAAAGGTTGAGGTATGAACACAAGCCACACGTGAGCGCGCCCAAACTCCGTGGCCTTGTGTGAAGCGGTGACCGAGGTAGAGTAAGGGTAAGGGACTCAGTCAGGTGTTTCTGGCAGCTGGCAAGCAGTGCTTCGCTTCTTCGGATTTAGACGTTCTTATTGATGGCGAGAGCTTAGGAGGTGCTCTGGTAGAGAAGTGAGAGGCAGGGGGGAGGAACTCGACGCCCAGATATACTCGTCCCACCTCACGCCACAAGCTCTCCTAAATTCCTCTTATCTGATGTACTCCTACACAACTTTCCTATGGCTACCGATCGTTCTTCTGCTAATATAAGAACTTCTCACTTCGTGATCCTATCTGCATTAAGGAAAATTACTCTCGTTTAAAACGGGGTATCCGCCATAGGGAACATTCCAAAAAGAGCGTTACTCTCGACTAACGGAATATCCGCCGGGTTCATCCATTCTTTGGATTATTCGCGTGTTCGTGAGACTACAAGAATGGAGCATTATCTATAAATATATAGCCCATGAGTACCCCACTCTTATCACATTAGCCCACCCTGAAAATTCGTATATGCAGACCACAAGATGGTCGGAGGGTGATGACAAAGTTCATCCTTGACGGCCAGGAAAAGGGGATGGAATATTCGGCTATTCGAAAGTGTAAAAATGAGGCTATAGATCCCCCCACACCTCGTAATAAGACCCAAACACTACGAAGAGGGGGTGTTCAAAACAACCACTGAAATGGAGACTAAAGGAGAGAGAGACAGAACTGAAAGCGGAGGCGACAGGGGAAATCAGCCAAACTGAAAACCAAGAAAAACAATGCACTTGTTTAAAAACACAACATCTTGATTTGTATCATACGTATAAACAGGAGTAGATCAGAAGAGCAAGCAAGCTGGATGTACTGGTGCAGAATAAGTCCAAAGTTGAAAAAAAACGAGCATCGTGCCGGTCGAACCTCGGTATCGAAAATATTATCAAGCGCAGATAGTCATCTACGCTACAGTAGGACCCACACAACTGCCACGTTGTGTCTTTAACGCAATCTAAAACACCTTGCAAGATCTCTCAAGAGTAGCTTGTACAGGTGCAACTGCAGGTACAGCGGTACCGCTGTAAAGTGCCATGTGATTTGACACGAAAGCAGAAGATACGCGTACTGTGTACTGGCTGTAGGATTTATCGGTGAGCAGTGTAGTACACACAGCAGTCAGATACTGCAACTACTTATTGTACGAATACTGGTGTACACGAGACCTACACGAACAATTTCTTGTACTGGACTCGGTGAGCGTTCAAGATCCGGGGACGATCGGTACGGAGAAAATAATGCCGGTCAAACACTGCGGCAGGTGCGTGCAGGCCAATGCCGATGGCGACAACAAACACTACTGCTGTAGAACTGAGAGTACAGCGTGGATCTGCCACATGCACATAGTTCGCTACCCGCTGCTGTTGGCGCACTGTGCTGAGCACAGCTGGAGCATTGGCAATGTTGGATCACATACAGCAATACGCACAAGAAACAATAGGGAGGGGGGTGATGATGATGCAGGTACTTCAACCTGGGTATGCACGAATGTAAAAATATGGTGCTTGGTAAGGTAAACAGGAAATACGGACGGCAGGCTCCGATAAACACTAACAGCCACAGTAATACTGCCCATAAGGGTGTGTCGCACACGGACGGGGTATGGGCGGCAGCGATGGGATCTGTGCACATGTTGCTTGTTGTGTACCCGGTATATGGTCGAACTCTGTGCTCACAGCTCATGAGAGCCGAGGGAAGAATACACGCACACCTATATCGGTACGTACGTACAAAATAGGGTATCTCGTACCGAAGCCAGGGAAACCGTCCAATCCTTTTCCGCCGAAAAAAAAAAAACTTTGAGCGCCTGTCATGCGCTCAAGACCTCGACAATCGTGTGCGGCCGGGCTTCTCGTGTCCGAGCACCTAGCGGTTTGCTGAAAAGTTCTCGTACAAGGAGAAAAGTTGGCAAAAGTACGAAAAGTTGACAAACATACGTATGGATACAAGGCTCCCCTTGGGTGTTATCCGAGTACCTAGCGGTTTGCCGTCAAGTGCTCGTACTAAGAGAAAAGTAGGCAAAAATACAAAAACTTGACAAACATACGTATATTTACAAGGCTCCCCTTCGGGGAGTCGGAGTTTATCCTCGTGATGACACAAGTTGGCATGCCGCAGATAATATTGAAGTTACCAGGCAATAGGCGGTTCTAACTTGGAACGCCTCAAAATATTTAGATGCCTTTCGAAATTCGTGTGTAACCTGTATCCGTGCCCGACCGCGGTGATCTCCGAAAACGTGGCTGCGCAAGGGCATCACCATCGCACATCGGAACCACCTAGAGAGCTTCATTTCTCTGCCAGCAGCAATCAGTTGATTGTTAGTCGTATCAACACAGAGAAATCACAGATCACAGCTAACAGAAAGACCCATCCAAGCAGCGCCAAGGAGCAGGGGGGTGTGCAACCCCATATCTTTCCCGCTCGTGGTCGGAGGTGACTAGAATACAGCAAACTATAAAAAATATTCCATGAAGCGGAGACAAAAGTGTACGGTATATAATCTGCGTGATCTAGCTCATGTTTTCTGGGTTGGACCTGTACTACGTCTGCAGATCCTTCACAACCTCTCACAACGGCAAGTGAGGAACTAATATATCTGTAGACAGATCAGATAGATTGATCATGATCTGGTCGACGTGTGCAACCTTCCAGGCATCAGGCCGCAGAGGAAGAACGCGGCGGTGGGCAAAAAACAAACTTTTATTCTTGGGGAGGGGGGGGGGTACTCAATCTTGCATGGCCATGGGCGTATGACCGTAGCAGTGCTACTCTGCAAAGCACTTCTGCAAAGCACTGCTACTCGTGGGTAGGTGGGACTCCGCGGCCCAGCGTGCTGCATCTAGAGTCCGTGTGTATGCGCGTTGTAGTCATGTGTGTAGTCCTCTCTTTTTTGGCTGCTGTATTTGGTTCAAGCAAAATGATCTCCGTGAAAAAGAAAAATTACCTTCTATAAATGAGCACGCCACTGGTCACAGCCGATAATCCAGATCCTAAAGTGAATGGGGCACCCAACTGTAGTACACGAACGTGTTCATTTGGATCGTTCCAGCAGTGACGGTTACAAGTTGTAGAGGGCTGCGTATGTCTTCGCAGGCGTTATTATGAGTTATGCCGTGAGTTTATGACGAGAGTTTGAGCACTCCGTTCTCTGCTCCGAGCTACGAGCTAGGCTCCGCTCTCTTCCCCCCCTCCTCTGTCCTCTAATACAACGACTATAAAGAATCTCATCAGACCATGTGGTGGTCACGGCATCCAGGCTTGGACTCTACAAACACACTAGTGCTTGAACGTTTGAGGTCTGGTACCAGAAGCCCGCCTTCCCGTCGAAGGGATCGGCTCAAGAAGAGCACGATTCTCCGAGTGAAGTTGAAACGCTGCGACGCGAGATCAAGCTGGCGTTGGAGCAGAGGCAGGCATCGAAAATGTATACCATGAGGAACATGATGGCCGAGTTCATGACGAACAACGGTCGATCGGAGCCAGGCAGCGCTGAAGGCAGCGTTGCTGTAGGAGAAAGTCAAGCAGAGGTAGGAACCACTGCTGTAGGGGAAAGCCCAAGAGGGGCAGTACCTACTCCTGAAGTACGAGAGACTACTGCTGCTGTTGAAGCAGGCATTGGTCGATAGGAGTCCGGCAGCGCTGAGGGTAGCGCTGCTGTAGGGGAGAGCCCACAAGGGGCAGCACCCAATGCTGAGAGAGAGATCCCTGCTGCTATAGGCATGGCAAGGGATATTGCAGCAGCACAAGAGATAAATTTGCGTGAGGGCGCCTTGCCAGCCTTGAGAACAACTGGACCCGGAGGAACTGCGTTGCCTGTCGAGGTTGGCCCACCGAGGGGTCAGGCAGACCTGTATGGGAGGACAGGCGGATGGCATGCATACCCTGGTGCTGAATACGAGATGGAGGCCCGGGACCTGGCATCACGTGACAGCATCGGGTGAGATGACATCAAGCCCGTTCGAGAACGGCATCACCGACTTTCTGGAAACAGGAAGAAGGAGTCCAACGCTGGCCACGTAGGCCATGCTATGTACGCCGCCGCCGGCGGCTGTGGCGTTGGTCACGGGAAAGGTGGAGGGAATGGCAAAAGGTGGACGACGGGGTCACGGACGAGGCGGTAGAGTCACCAAAGAGGACGGTGGTGGCTCGGCCGCGTCTGCTGGTGGCAATGGCAACAGCGCCAAAGCCGCCAGCGGAAGTACTCCAGGGGCAAACTGTCATAGGTGTGGCAAGAAAGGCCATTGGAAGAGCGAGTGCACGGCGAAGCTATGCAGCCCATGATAGGGACGCGGACACTCTGCCGATGCCTGTCCCACGTCCACGGATCGATGCAGTCGATGCAAGGGGCGGGGGCACGCTGCTGATGTCTGCCCCTCATCGAAAGAAGAAGCTGTCATGGCGGTGACGAGCAAGGATGGGGCAAGGGACGACGACCAAGAAAACGGTACGGTCCAGGCCTCAGCTTTCAAGGCCGAAGAGACAAGCAAGTGCAGCGATGGTCCCGGGGAAGGGGAGTCTGCTTGGCAGGTAGGAGACGAGGCCTGGATATGCGATAGTGGCGCGTCTACTCACATGATGCCCTCCGCAGACTGCATGATCAACTATAGAAAATGCAACTTGACTCTCCGAATCGCTGACGGATCCACTCGAGCGATCGAAGGTTACGGTGACGTGAGCGTTGTGTTTCGGTCTGGAAACGGTCCCGTGCAAGTGCTGCTTACGAACGTTGCGCACGTGCCGGATCTCCGCTACCACTTATTTTCCCTGCTCACTCTCGTCAAAATCGGCCGTACTTTCGAAGGGCGCCCCACGGGGGTTGTAGTCAGGCTCAAGCCAGAGTGTTCGATCGTGTTTCTGTCGAGTGGGACCCTATACAGCCTGTACGGCTACCGGGTCGACCGCAGTTGTTGGGATAATGCCTGTGCTGTACTCGCCCCGGGGCAACTGCCCAACAAGTCTGAGATAAACATCAACCATTTCCACTGCGCTGCTGGACACTTCCACGAGGTACTACTTCGCAAGACCGCGGGAGCAAGGGATTGTCCTCGAGGGAGAGCTGCTGGAGTACAAAGGGTGCTCCATGGCAAAACAACGGTATCAAGCAGTCCACACACACACGAACAGATAAGAAGCTCGGGAGGGTTTTTGTGGATTTGAGTGGACCAAAGGTGGTAGAGTCTCTCGGGCGGAAGCGGTATACTCTCATCGTGCGCGACGATTTTTCACGGTATACGTGGGTGTACGTTATGCGCCATAAGTCAGACGCCGCGGAATGTTCGAGCAGTTCCTTGCGGATCCTCGTGCAGACGTTGTCCCTTCTACGGTGGTAATCGTCCGATCTGATGGGGGTGGTGAATTCCGCGGGGGAACGTTAGGCGACCTGTGTAGATCACGAGGGATCAAGCAGGAATTCACGACGGCCGACAGTCCCCAATTCAATGGAGCAGCAGAGCGCGCGCTAGGTTTGATTGAGACGGCCGCAATGGCGGGCCGAATCCAGGCTCAAGAGCTTTTTCCGGGTGCGAAACTCCCGGCCACTACGTCGTTATGGGTGAAAGCCTCCCACTGGGCGTGTGACGTCTTGAACCGCACAGCAACAACAGCTAACCCACAGAGCAAGTAGCTGCATGAGATGTGGCATAGTAACCCCCCCCCGGTAGTACTACTTCCCTTCCTCAAGCCTGGCTACTGCACGGTGAAGAGGGAAAGCAATTCACAGGCGAAAGCACAAGAGTGCTATTACCTTGGCCCTGCACCAAACTACCCCCGAGACTCAGTACGAGTACTGACAAAGCAACGTAGTGTGCTAATCACGCGCAATGTCACCTGGCAACGCGTGTCGCCTGCAACACCTGTACCTGTCGAGGGGAACGACTCCCTGTCTACGGAAAAGGAGGGGTCAGAGGCAGACGACGTGAGCACGTCGGATCGAGGTGGTAGGGGGGTGGTGGATAGGCTGGACGACGGTCTGGCTCACTTGAACGACCTCGACGTGACGTGGGGTTTCGACCTGGACGCGTTTATGCAGGAGCGCGCACAGCAGGCACCTGCCGCCGGCGAAGCCGCCGGCGAAACACCCGAGACGATGGGTTCGTCTCAAGGGGACGCCGTGAACGCCTCCTCGGTCCCGGCGAGGAGGGCCGGAACAGCCAAGACGATGGATTCGTCACAAGGGGGCGCCGTGGACGCCTCCTCGGTCCCGGAAGGAACGGCCAAAACAGCCGAGACGATTGATTCGTCTCAAGGGGGCGCCGTGGACGCCTCCTCGGTCCCGGAAGAGAGGGCCGGAAGCGACCCGGGCGCAGCATCAGCCTCCGACACCGTCCAAGGGAACGGTGAGGATCCCCCCACGGTCTTGTCGGGGAGGACAGCACACGAGCTCAGCAGCTGGGGCCGACTCCCCCCGACAGTACGGGGCCGGACGCGGGGTCAGAGTCAACCCCCGGGGGGTAAACCTGCCGTGCACCTGGTAAGGATGGATGAAGGAGACGCAGACGCGCTGCTTGCGGCAGCGTACGAGCCGTGGACGAAGCCTGGGAGTATGCTGAATCGTACGTCCTGGACGATGGAGGACACATGGTTTTGATGGCCGGAGGACCTGCTGTGGAGAACAAAGGGGAGTTGAGCGTGTGCATGCCGAGTGGTTTCCCGGAAGACGTAGAACCGCCTCCAGTCCGTAGCAGTGTAGGTCTGACCCGTGTGTGTTTCGCATGGTTGTGGACGGCAAGGTAGAACTGATCATGGCCGTTCATGTAGATGACATCGTGATCGCAGGATCGGATGAGATATGCAGAGATTTCCATGCCGCGCTAGCTATGAAATTTCTACGAATAACCTCGGCGAACTGACTTGTTACACCGGTTGTGCTTTCAAACGCGACTGGGAACTGGGGACATTGGAGATTACGCAGAAGGCGTTCATTGAGAGCATGCTGAATCGTTTTGGTGTTAACGCATCCTCTGATATCCCGGCGACCCCCGGTGTGGAACTAGGTCCAAGAGAGGAGGCCGAACTTGGAGGAGACTGGCCGTACAGGGAGGCTGTGGTCAGCTTGACGTGGCTGTCGACCATGACGAGGCCGGACATCTCGAACGCTGTGCGTACTGTGGCGCGCCCCTCCCACAACCCTACGGAGAGGCACTGGAAGGCGGTTTCGAATATTATGGCTTACCTTCACGGGACCAGGTTTATGGGATAGACTTTTGTGCGGGGCTCGGTATTCGATTTGACTGCGTATAGTGATGCTGATTATGCGGATAAGCTGAACGATAGGCGCTCGGTATTGGGGACGGAAATTACCCTAGGGGGTGCGGCCGTCAGTTGGGCAAGTAGCACGCAGAGGTGTTACGTTGTCGACAGCAGAAGCTGAGTATCTCGCCGTGGGTGAAGGGGTGAAGGAAGCTTTGTTTACGGGCGCGGTGTTGTCGTTTATCTGTCCAGAGCTAAGCAGATCATGTGTCCGGGTTTTCGAGGATAACCAGGGGGCCATAGCGTTGGCTGAAAACCCTCTTAGTTCTGCTCGGTGTAAGTATATCGACGTGCGTTTTCATTTTATCAGAGAGCTACTGCGTGCTTAGAAGATCGACATTCAGTTCGTAGCTTCGGAAAAGCAACACGCGGATATTTTGGTGAAACCCCTTGCTGCGACCCCTTTTAAGTCTCTCCGTAGGTTCTTGTTGAATCTGCCTTTGGAGGGTGATTACGGGGGTATGAGCATTATGCGATGAGTACCATGTTTGAGTGATGCGAGGAATAATTTGTCAGGTCGCCAACCCTGCGCTACGTTGAGGGGCATGGGGGAGTAGGGCACCGCTTGGCATATTGTTTTCTAGCCATGGTCATCGTTTGGAATGCGGCCGTTCTTTCAATTGCAATGGTTTTGGAGTATATGTGCTATACAGAAGGTTTTGACCCGGTGGCCGGGTTTCTTCCTGCGGGACTGTCGTTGGCTGTTCTTAGGTCCTAGCAAGTCTTCAATTTCGTTGCGGTCTCGTCACTGCTGTGAAGAGCAAGGGAGGAGGGTGTTCGTTTGGATCGTTCCAGCAGCGACCGATACAAGTTGTAGAGGGTTGCGTATATCTTCGCAGGCGTTATTATGAATTATGCCGTGTGTTCATGAGGAGAGTTTGAGCACTCCGTTCTCTACTCCGAGCTACGAGCTATGCTCCGCTCTCTCTCCCCTCTTCTGTCCTCTAATACAATGACTATAAAGAATCTCATCAGACCACGTGGTGGTCAGGGCACCCAGGCTTAGACTCTACGAACAGAACGGGTTATTGTTACAGCAGTACGCACTGAAAAGGGTGTTGCGGGGAGGTAAGCGACGATTACTGAGCTTATTTCCTTCCATTCAGATATGGTGGCCTGGCGGTGCAGCAGTATGTCTCGATACACCAATGAGACCACCCTGCTGCACGACGACAGACATGTCCCGATGCTGTCACGCTGCTGCTGTATAAGCGATTTTTAAAGGTATGCACGATTTGTCGTCTGATGCTCCCCCTTTGTGTAGTGCGCGTGTTCGTGTTCTTCACGCTCACACAATTGGCGGACCGGGTTCGACGTTGCCCTGCTTGGCTCGGCTTAAGGGGACAGAGTACCTCGTGAAACTGACTATTTCCTCGACTTCGCGAGCACGCTGCACCGGCCGCGGGCCTCAGGCGAGGGCGAGACTCGGAGAGCGCCCTTTCAGGCCGTTTCGCTGCCGGCCGAGCCCGACGGCGACGGGAACGGCAAGGAGGCTGCGGACCAAAAACGCGGCGCCCGCCGGGTGAAGAAAAAACAACTACACCTTGCAATGCAAGGCTCTTCTTCAGGGAGTGGGGTGTTCCCCTCTTGGTGACGCAAGCTGGCATGCCGCAGGTAAATGGCTATGTTGAAAGCGAATGCGAGTATTTGCCTTCGACCATGATGAAATATATAGACCCCTTTCGAAATCGATGTGGAACGTGTATCTTTTCGCCCGACCGCTGGAATCTCCGAAAACATCGCAGTGAAAGAACTTCACACATCAGATCCATCTACAGTAGAGACCCTTATCTTTCATCGCAAACAGCAGCTTGTTACCGCTAATCTCATCAGCACATATATCACGAATCACAGGTCAAGGCGGGACTGATCCAAACCGCGCCAGGCAGCAGGCGAGTGTAGCCTGGGAATCAAGCAAACCCCTCGCTTTAGGCGTAGATATTTGTTCCACGGGGCGCAATTTGCGGAGGTTAGGGGCATGCGCAACCTCATCGTTTCCCGCTGCAGGTCGGAGGTGACATTGATACTAAAAAAATCGTGAAGCGGGGGACAAAAGTGTTGTGCTGTTTCACCATCCGGTGTTTTGACATGGCGAGGAAAATATAAAGCAGGCCATTGTCGCGGATGGAAACGGATGGCTGGGTTTTCCTGTCGTGGTATGCCGATTGCTCGTGTGCTCCAGCTGTGCAAATATTACCCACGGTTAAAGCGGGACCGGTTCCACCTGATGGTGGCAGCCGCTCCCGCACCACACTCATTCCACTTGAGTGCGGCAGCCGCTTGGATGAATTTGTACTATTAATATAATATTAATATAAAAAGTTTTTGGTAGTATTTTCACCGCACTCATTACGTGGGGGCCCGCACTCAAAGAAACCGCACTTTTAGGATTGCAGCCCCATTTTGGGGACAAACCAATCAAACTCCAAGTACTTTGCCTCAAAACGGGACTGCAGTTCTACGAGACAGTACTGAAAAATATTCAGAATACGTAAAGACTGAAAGGGTTTACGAAATTTCGAAATGGCTTTACGTTACGTATCATGAATGATTCATGAAGCTTTACACATGACGGCATAAGAAGACAAATGAAGACAGGCGCGTTGCGATCCGAACACACTTAATTTATACAGAAGTATAATCTCGGCGAGTAAAACGTTATTGACGCTCGTGACACAGCAGTTCCGCTTGTGGACAAACAGGTTAAATTTCGAGTAGTTTGTCCCCAAAACGGGACTACGGCTCTAAAGGGGTGACACGTACTATGAAGTAAAAACTCGGCGAGCAGAGTACTTACCAGGTACTAGCTACCAGGGAGGGCGAGACAGCAAGGAAGGTGGAGGGAGGAGGGCAGCGAGGAGGGGAGGAAGGAAGCGAGCAAGGGAGGAATGGAGAGAGCGAGGGAGGGAGAGAGGGCGGGAGGGTGGAAGGGGACGGAAGGAAGCAGCAGGAAGGAGGGAAGAACGAAGGAAAGCCTTCGCCACGGCTGTGCCGCTGATTGCTCGCAGCACAGCAGTTCCAGAATTTCATACTATTCAACCTGAAAATAGAGTCGACGAACATTTTTTCTGCTTGCCATTGGCGAGCTCATGTCTCGTCATCCCGTTTGGGATGCTGGAAGTCAACGCTGATAACTCCACACACAGGGCACGCGAAGAGGTGTGCTTTGGAGCACCACGATCGCCTTCGCGAGGGCTTCGACCCGATGTGTGCGGCATGGGCGTCGACGTTTGGCAAGAGATTTGTCCGTACGTGACCATTGCGTGACCCTGATCAGACAGACAGGCAGAAAGACAATTTTTGTGCTGACAGGCTTTCTGACTCCGTTCCAGCGACCACAAGTAAGTGTTCCAAGTGGGGAATTTCCCGCAATACTGCTGTAGATGATCTACACATAACTCGGTAAAAATAGTAAATCATCTGCAGCCTGTAGCTGGAAAAGACGAACGGTACGACCTTACCCCACACAGGTTGTCACTTCGGTGTACTCTGGTTGACCCGGAAAAAAACAAGCCTTAACCCACAAACTTCAAGGTCGGTCATTGGCCAATCTAAGCGTTTGCAGCGTCTGGGGATTGTCCAATATATGTACGCGGCACAATATACTCAAAATTGTAAGGTTGGGGAACGTACCAGCCCAAAGTCCAGTACTAGTCGTGAGGGTTGTTGTAGCATAGTATTGACAGCATTACTGGAGAAAAATCGAAAACGAATCAATCAGTGGAACAAACGTTAAAATTAAGGACAAGTTTTGCAACGTCGGGACGTGTCGCTTTCGGGAAAGACGCACGTATCGTACTACTTTCATCGCTCACCTTGTACCATTTTGAAACGGTTTTCATACTCTAATAAGGAACCAAAAACTAAAAAGATTGAAACATAAATGCAAATGTTTTGGTCGAAACCTGCGATCGACATAAATTCATTATTTTTCTACATTACTTCATCTCGCCGACCTCCCACACAACAGTAGTAAATAGTGCCAGACCCCTGTTCGTCCATGCCCACGAGTTGAGTATATGTCCGTACGATATACTGTAGTATTTTTCCTTTCTGTTTGACATCTTTTCTGTCTCTATCTTCCCAGTTCAACCAACTCAGGTCGACGACAACCACTCTATTGCCCTACTGCCCATCCATCCTTTTCAACGAATCAACCAAGCCCCAAATTTCCTCCGTTCACATGGAGACACTGCAGATGGATGATGCAAGTTCCTCATCGTTGATTTTTCTAAAATGATATGCCGTATGTCACGCACGTGTTGGGAGCAAGAACACTGCAAGCATGGAACCGGTTCTAAAAGGACCGCGGTTCGGGTTTGGGGATAACCGACTTCGAATCTGAGTGGTTTGTCCCCTGAACGGGACTGCAGTTCTAAAACGGTTGACCCAAAACACCTGACGCTACGTCACACGTTCATTACGAAATGTTCGAAATAGGGACGCCTCACTATCGAGGTGCATTTGAGCAAGCGTTGCGATATACCTGTGGTACTTTTTCCCCGTTGCCGCAACGTGCTACGCCAGGTTGGGATTTCGTTATAACGTCTCGCAACGTGAACAAATGAACACCTGTGATACCCCTAAGCGTAGACCCAAATCATACCTCTAGACCCAGTAGTGGGCCCAGCTGAGGTTGTTGGTACATTAACTCTTCAATCAAGGAGTCTGTGGTCACACAATGAATGGTACTTGAGACCTGCCGAGACCTGAAAAACCAGTTAAAAATCAAGAAACGTCGGCTGGGACGCAGGACGCTCCAGAGCTAAAAATACGCGATACGAAGGGGCACACATGAAATGGAACCAGTGTGCAAACTGGGCTAAAGATGGCCGCGGGTATCGACTTAGCTACATCATCTCATAGGGTTCTCCCGGATCCTACAAGTAACCGACTCCTGGGTACTGACTGCACCAACGGCTCTCTGGAGTGCTGCCGTCATCATAAAAAGTACACAGTAGTCGTGAACACAGAGCGAAACACGCATGCATGCTGACTGGGGTGCTGTCAGAGTGACGACTCGCGGACATGCCGTGAAAAAAAAGCCATCAAACGAAAAACCACCACACGAATATAAGCGGTCGATACGTATGTCTTCCCGGACTCTCTCTGGTAAATGTACGTCATGTTTATGGTACCACCACGTCACTGATAAGATGCGGGGGTCCTTCCCCAAGAAGGGTATACAACTAGCCAACGAAAACACTGCAAAATACCAGTGATGTAAATATCTGGTACTAACGTACTACCAGGTATGATATTGATGTCAATACTTCCTCGTGAAACGAAAAAAACAAATGAGATGCTTCCGGCGCTCTTCCATTAGATTCGTCTGTCAAACTCGACGTCCACACATAGGAAACAAAAACATGTGTGTGTGGTCTTCACGTTACCCGTCGACACCCAACACAACCCGTGTCCGTGCCTATTTTTTACACCTAGTAGTAGTGAGATGCAAGAGAGGAAAAAAACTCCTTCAAGCAAAAAAGCAAGAAAGCAGGGAAGAAAGGACACGCACACGAGAATGCGCAGATTTTCGCAGATTGTAAGCCCGCAAGCGGCGCGAAGGGTGTAGAACACAGATAAAAACCAAAAACAAACATACTTACGCCGCTACCAAGAACACCAGGGAAGCAAAAATGAAGCCCGGACGTAGAAAAACGTATACTGCTGTACTTGTAGCAGAGGAGACAACGTAATACCGTTCATAAAACATTCTATGAACGAGGGGGGAAGAAAACAAACACAAAACAAAATCGAAGAAGAACAACGGAAGAAGATAACAAAAAACTGCCGTGACCCCGTGACACCCGCAGGTGAAGTGGAAGACACTTGAAAAGAACAGGGTAAAGAACGAACACCACTGCGGGACATACACCTCCGTTCCCCTCGCTCCCTCGGCGAGGCATGCTGAGAGGCATACCCTATGAGGTATATTGCGAGCGCGGTAGGTCTTTCCAGCGGGTGTAACGCCGGACTCACCCTCAAGGAGTGATACCGTTTTGCTGCTGCACGTGCCCGCGGGATTGAGGTGAAGGGGAACCGACTGGAAACGAGTGGAAACGAAAACCCGTGCGGAAGAGCGGACCGCTTGGGCTAAGGCGATGAGGCGGCCATGGAAAACGGCAGCAGGGCGTTCCGCGGGGATCCCGACCGGCGGGCACACCATCACGAGAGCAGCAGTCACCGTTTCTTTCTGATTTCGTTTTTTACAAGGCCGTAGTATCTACCTGTGATACATGCCACTGGTCTTTGTAGTGTTGGCGACCCGCATTAATCTGTGAAGACGTAGTATCATTGCAGTGCACCCAGATTTCTACACTATTTTACTTGTTTCATCGCATGCCCCATGGTACGACCCATGGCATCCCCACGGCGTCCCATCGCGTGGCATAGGATTTCATGGCTCACCGTGGGGGGTGCCCGGCATTTTATTGGTGGTACCATGGCATCCCCCGCGGCAACCGCCACGGCGCTCCATGGCAACCACACGGAATGCCATGGCAACCCCAACGGCATCCCAATATCCACGGCACCTTGGTTGTTAAGGTTAGTGATAGGGTTGGGGTGCCAGGGTACGCCGTGGAGGTCCGTGGAAGGTTCTGCGGTATGCGCGGTAGATGCCGTGGAAGGTTTTGCGCAGGTGGTGCCACCTAATGCCACGACATGTCGCGAAAAAGGACAGATCCCACCCCGTCGTTGTGGTGGGCCGAGGTAGTCTTCCAGGACCTGCAACGGTCTAGCGACAATCACACGAGCATCGAGCTGGATAAAGGGGAAACCTTGCGCGGTCTGGTTGGTTGCCTGCTCGACCGGTGGGGTGATGGTGATGTTTGTTCTTCTTTTTAACCCCGACGAGATGAAGTTTATTCCTGGGGCGGGGAGGGTACATCACCACACAGTGGAGAGCGCTACATGGGCAGCCGGGAGAGAGAGTGGACAGGCTGGCCACAGCGTGAGCACGCATGCACGACAGAAAGGACGGGCGTGTCGGCATTGGCCGGGATGGCTGCACTCAGCCAACGAAAACCAAGGCGCGTACCGAGCTGCGAAACGGGGAGCCACACGGTAGACAGGGCACCAAGGTACCAGACTGCGTCTCGTACCACAAACTGCTGCGACTTCGTAGCTGGAGGATGTGCTCTTTGGCTTTCTTCTCATTTCCCTTGGTTCTTAGTCCCACTCTGTATTATGTAGTGGAGCTGTTTCTTCGGCTCGTTTTTTTCAAGTGTCTGCCACACGACATACAGTTTCGATCGCCTTTCCTTTTCTTTTTCCATTTCTCTTGGGTGTATCATTTTTGCTTCCTGTTTTGTTGTTTTTTTCTTTCCTTTGTTATGTCAATTAATAGAGTGTGTATGTCGTGCCGGCCGTATACAAATTCAGTACGATAAGGAATTTCGTCATATATTCTGCTTACTGCATTACATTATATGAACAGTATCTCTATCTGTGGCGTAGATTTGTGACCACAGACCTTGTAACTCTCCAGGAGTAGGATTAAAGAATCGGCACGGACACTGGTTGTGCTGGGTGTCGACGGGTAGAAAGAACGGCGGTTTATTGCGAAGAACGCACACCTTCTGTTAGACAGCTGTACGGTTAGACATGGCGACCGTTGATACTTGTATGGTGATTTTACAGTAGGTTCGAATATCCTTTTTTGACCACAGAATTTGTATCTCTTCTAGCATTGAAGAATTGGCACGGACACTGGTTGTGTTGGATGTTGACGGGTAAAAAGGACGTTTTAATGTGAAGAACACACAACATGTCCCCGCGTCGGCACTCTAGCAGCACCTCGGACAGCAGGCGTGTTTCTCCCAGTGTCCACGACTACTACCGTGAGTTTCGGGCGGTTCAGGCAGCACTCCTGACAGCAGCTGCTGTAGTCGGTAGCCACGAGTTGGTAAGTTGTGGGAACGGGGGAAACTCTACGATTAAGTTGAGTCGAAACTCGCGGAACTCTACGATTAAGTTGAGTCGAAACTCGCGGCCATGTTGTCAATAGTTCAGTTTGCACATTGATATCATTTCCGTAATGTGCGCCTTTTTCGTCTCCTGTTTTTTCATGCCGGAAGCGCCGTGCTTCCCAGCCGGGTGTTTGATTTTTAATGGTTTTCGGATCTTTCTGTGGCTCCCGCACCTTTGCCTGACCACCGGCTCCTTGATTTGAGACTTGGTGTGAGAATAACAACAACGACAAAAAAGATGTCAACAGGAGCCAAGGAGTACGGCAGAAGAATCGAAGGACAACAACGAAGAAATCAAGCACCCTCTAGGTAACCGAAGGAGTGTACGATGGTGTGCGAGTCGATTGCTCTTTTGCGCCGCATGTCCGCAAGTGGTCACACTGTGACACAGCACCCCATACAGTATGAGTGTTCCTCACGACAACCGCGCGTTTCGTACGGTGCAGGCAGCACTTTAGACAGCAACCGATGATGTCAGTAGACACGAGTTGGTTAGTTGTGGGAACCTATTACTGGGGGGGCATGGTATATAGGACCTACCGTATGAACAAAAACCGATATATTTACTTATTTTTACTAACAATATTTGGTCCTATTTACTATGGTCCCCCGTAATAATAAACTGTACTGCTGTTGTTGTCGGTCGACATACAGCACAACCAGTGTCCGTGCCGATTCTTCAATCCTAGAGAGATAGAAGTTCTGTTGTCACAAAACTACTCCACAGAGATACTACATTTTTACGTACGGAATAGGACAATGAAAATGTGCCATGTCATCATACCTTTTTTTTTTCTCTTTGTTTCGTTTTTGTTTCATAAGGTCATGGAATGTGTATGTCGTGCCTGTCGTACGCAGTATGATGACATGGCATTGCATTACATACGTGGCAACGTAGTATCTCTGTGGCGTAGCTTTGTGACCACAGAACTTGTATCTCTCTAGGTTTGAAGAATCGGCACGGACACTGGTTGTGCTGGATGTCGACGCGTAGAAAGAACGGTTTAATGTGAAGAAAACAACAACAACAACAACAACAACAACAACAACTGGAAATGACAGGCACGGCGTACATGGGTTCTATCAAGGAGAAAATAAACGAACAACAAGGCCCCCAAAAAAAAACGGAAGGAGAGAGAAAAAAAGATGGAGGAAAGAAGGAGAGAGAAGAAGAAGTGTCGTGCCTCCCCGCAGGGGGTGTGGCAGACACTTGGGAAAAATTGTGTCATGTCATTATACGGAGGACCATAGTAAATAGGACCCAATATCGTTAGTAAAAATACGTACATATATAGGTTTTTATGTATACCAAAGGTCCTATTAACTATGGAACCCCGTAATATTAATATTAACAGCCCCTCAGTTTGCACGTTGATTTCATCTTGTGTGCGCCTTCTTCGTCTCGCTGCTCGTGTTTTTTTTTAGTTCAGGAGCGTCGAGGCTCCCAGCCTGATTTTTTTCTATTTGCGGTGTTTCGGACTGTTTAAGTTTTTGTTCTTTACATTCACTCTTGAATCAAGGACGCCCGGAAAAAAAAAAATGTGAAGCGTCACAGAAATAGATTTCGCGAGACAGGAGGGGGGGGTTCCAGAACCAAGTCAAAGTATAAAATAATGAAAAAATATATACCTCCTTCTTGTGGTCATAACGGTTTCACCGGTTTTCTTTTCCGACCTCTGGAGGTGTGGTGTGTTGTGTGTGGTGTGTCGTTTTCTTTTTTTCACGGACGCTCCTCCTCAAATCGAGGAGTCTGAGGCCCTAGGAAGGAAAAAACACAATTTGGCTGGGACGCATGACGCTTCCCCCCCTGAAAACACAAGAGACGAAGAAGGCGCACCGATGAAATCCCACCCCTAACCATTAAATGTATACAATTAATACAGTTGTTCTTGCTCTCACATTAACTCATCGCCACAATACAATGCAGTAGGCCCTATAGCCTGTGCTTTCGAGGATGAACACGCCGCAGGCGAAAAAAATTGAGATATGCAGAAAGATAGGTACATGCCTGACGAGCCTTAATTTATTTGCCTTAAACGTGCCTTTCTATGTTGCCTTGAAAAATGCCTGAAACGTGCCTGAAACCTTGTCGGCGCCCCAAGACAAACCTTATGTTAATTTCAAGAAGTTTTGTATGAATAAAAAAGAGATAGAGGCAAAACGATAGGCATATGTGACGTGCCTTAAATTGCCTTTAACTAACGTGGCTATCTATTTGAGGCATATTTGCCTTAAAGAATGCCTAAGACGTGCCTGAAAACGTTTCGGTACCTCAAGACAAACTATATACAACTTTCAAGCAGTTTTTTATAAATGGGCAATATGCCTAAAAAAATGACTGAAAGTTGTTCAGCGCCCCAATGTTTTAACATCAGCAGGCGGGACACTTTGTATCCTTGGACAGGTTGGCCTATTAAGTCAGTACTCGTTGGTACTCACGTGTCTTGGTTGCTAGTTCGAAAAAGCGCAGCTTCATTCCTTTCGTGCACGCCGGGACAGAGACCAAGCGTGTGCCCCTCTGAGAAACTTCTGGTTTCCCACCTAGGATCCGCCTTCCAGGTACTACAAATACGATTCCAGTGCCTAAAGTCAGGTAATTACCAGGCTCTCAAACTCATTCAAGCCAGTATCGTAACACTAGCTCACTTTGATGAGCCGTATATGTATGCAGAATTAAGGGAAATTAACAGAAACTACGACACCACGAACTAGAGTATGAATCGATGATGCGGCTCCTCAAAACCAACTCCCACACCTCTGAACGGCAAGGCAACGAGGCCGGCAAAGTACGTAAAAAAAATGAAAGGAACACCTAGGCTTGAGGGGCAGGAAGAAATCGACAATGAAAGTCACCGCAATGCCATCCGCACGCGGGGGGAAGGCGAGCAAGATGGTATGGAAAAGCGAAAATCGAATACCGAAAATAAAAACAAAAAAAATACGGAAGACGGCAAAAACCACCTAAGCCCATCCCACAACCAACTCTGGAAATGTGTCCAGGGCCACAAATCAGTGGCCCGATTACATAGACCAGCCCCGACACCGACCGGGGGAGTAGGCAGGACAAAATACGCAAACCCATCCCCAACCTAGCCCAAAAACACACGTAGCATAAAAACCACCCCCTAAAGTTCAGGTAAACGACAGAACCAAATCGAGTGCAGTCAAGAAGCGAAACTCAGCAATCCACGGCGGCGCTTCTAGATTCATCTACGTTACGCTGGACCCCCCGTGCAAACACGCTTGCCAAGCGAATTTGCGGGCACCAAGAACCTCGTACATATCTCGTCGAAGTCGTGTAGCGCGCCGGAGAAAGAAGAAGCTTGATCGGTCCCCGGTCGTCAAAAAATCGTACCAAATATACTCCATCCGTTGGCGTAGTCGCGCTGATTTTCCCGAGCCACCACAGACCGTCGTCGCCCTTGTACTAAAATTGGGGCCCGTTGGGAAGCACAGCGTTGCAGTATCGGCAAAGGTAGTCGGCGTGCGATACGCAGCCATAGCCGGGTTCCAGAAACCGCTCGCCGTTACTCCGAGACAGCTCCCGTTGTGCCGCGCCGATTCTCATTCGGCGGTGCAGGCGGTTGGTTTGGCGGTGCTGGATCGGGGTGCTGGCCCAGTAGGGCAGAATTGCGTGGCTACTCCTGCCTAGACTCATGATCCGCTTGTTGGTCTGTTGTACACGGTGCACGATTCCCATCGACGAGCCTTGGGTGGTGGGGCACTGAGGGGCCATGGGCCTTAGTGGCGTGGCCACCACAAGGGGAAGCAGACCCCCCCTACCTCTTGTGTCTCCATCGTGCAGCGTGCGGAGAAGACTTGTTCTAGGAGAGCAAAGCGAAACGAATCAGTGCCAAAACTACCGTAAAAAAGGCGAAAAGTCCTGAGCCGACGACGCCACTGGCCAAGATCAGCAGGCGGGACACTTTGAATCCCTGGACAAGTTTGCCTATTTAATCGGTGCTCGTTGGTACTCACTTGTCTTGGTTGCTCAGAGATAGGAGAAAAGCAGCTTTATTCCGTTCGTGCACGCGGAGGCTTGGACCATGCTCGTGCCCTTCTGGAAAACCCCTGGTTTTCTGCCTTTCCACCTAAGATACGCCTTCCAAATTTTACAAGTACGATTGCAGTGCCTGAACCTAGGTTATTACCAGGCTTTCGAACTCATTCAAGGAAGTATCACACCACCAACGGAACTCCTAGACAAATTTCAACTAGGGTTTCAAGTGGTAAAATGCCAAAAAAATGACTGAAACCTGTGCACCGCCGTAACGAAAAATACCATACTGAACTCAAGTAGTTTGTTACAAGAGGTAAAATGCCCGAAATAATGAAATAATTAATGTAAACGTACGTACGAGGGTACTTGGCTGGGTTGTCATAACGTAGATGACAATATGCGTCGTTATTATTAGTAGTTACACCATGTATTTTATGAAGACACAACTGGCAGCATGCAGCTAACGCCATGCAAAAATCTACGTTGCTCATGGGGGGGCTGTGAGCACGAACAAGCGAAGATGTCGGGAGGCAGCATTTTTACCCCTTGACAGACAGCTACGTTTGCCTTGACAAGCCTTATCTGACACCCAACTACTAGGTTTTAGTGTGGAACACTCGGCCCTACACTCTTGACAGCGCAAGTTTTGCCTAGCTTGATGTGTCGCCTGGCATCTTTGCGAACAAACGCTGTGTGGTGGCCAGGGGCTGCGAGTACCCTTCAAGCAATGTATCCCATTCCCCTTGATTTTGGGAGTTCCAGACTAACGGAGTTATTTTTCATGCCTTAGATGCCTGAAAGCGTGCCTGACGCGTGCCTGGCGAAATATAGGCAAGATGGACATGAAAATAGTAGTTTAGGCACGCCTATTTCGGAAACAGTATTTCAGGCACGCGTGTTTCAGAAACAGTAGTTCAGGCATTTTGTCAGGCATGCCTCAAAGGCTAGGGCCTGCAATGCAGTCCGTGGCCGAGGCTCCAATAACTCTGGAGTGGAAGAATATCTCGCTAGCGAAAAAAAAAAAAACAAGCAAAGAATGATACACATGATAACTGAAACATCTTTACACCTCAGACAAACATAAAAGTGAGGTCCGCGCACGTACGTAACAGGTACATGCGCTACGCTGTACCAGTCGCCACATAAACCGAGAAGACCGCATACTCCCCAGGGAGAATTAGACGGGATGACTTATAATCAACTCGTTAGTACAGCAGCTGTCAGAGGGCGTCTATGGGGGTGTGGCATACAGGTGAATATGTCGATTAACCTACACAAACCTAGCGTTCGTAGTGTGTCTGGGCATCTTCCGTGCCTCTCTGTAGATTTAAGCTGAAAGTTATATAGCTGTTGCTACGATGCATCTCGCAACCAGCGGTTTTCGGTCCTAGTGGTGCGGAACACAGCTGCTCCGCTCATTGCCTAACTATTTATGCGCTGAAGAAGCAACTCACCCAGTTCATTCGTTGTTTCAGCTTCAACAGGTCCTTGATCATGATGCCGACGTAGGGGAAAAGGTTGACTAGAGTGTACATGTTGAGAGTCATACACAGGGATAAGATCATCACGATCCCCGCGGGGAACTTGCGGGCCAGATCGGTTTCTTGAGCGGCAAACATTTTCAGATGCCGGGCGTAGCAGCACCTTGTGCGGCTGGGTTCGTGCTGGCGCAAACTCTCTGAATGATGGGATTTGTTGGCTGCCGAAAAATATGTGGGCTGGATGTCGTACGATATACGCGTATTAGGCGTATTGAAGGGGTGCACGGGAATCCCTCACTACGTCGTATGTTGGACGGAGAAAAGGAAAAAAAAAAAAAAACAAAATTAAAGGTCAACTACTGTCATCCGTTGTCGGAGCATAACCCGGTACAGGTATCCATGGTGTGTTGTTCTCAAATTCGAATTAACTCTCACATAAAGAAGTAGGCCATGGTCCCGAAACGTGCTGAACCCCTAGGAAGATCCGAAAATAAAGAGGAGGCTGGGAAGGTTGACGCTCACCATCGACACCTATACTGTAGTTACAGGTGACGAAGAAGGCGCACATATGAAATGAAATCAACAAGTTACTACACTGTGGCCCATAATAAATAACCCCGTGCGGAATCACTTTTTATTCGTATCTTCCAAGATAATTGTTAGGTTGGCTGTCGTTGTCCCTTTTTCATCGAAATAAAACACCAGAAAATACGTGCATCTGGACGAAAAAACTCGAGTACAGACACACATAATGACCTTAAAAATCTTGGCTTAGGTTACACGGAAAGCCGAGGACTCCAGCTTTCCAACGGTACTACTTGTGACCGAAAGCCCGGGGCTGCAGATGAGGCAGAGGTCATCGAAGGGGGTTGAGGTTCCTACTTAAACGCTTATATCTCAGGAACGACCGCGATTCTCGCAAAACTATTATATAATTAATTGCGGTTGTACTGCCCAAATAGTGAGCTTTCCGGTGATGCCAAATACGTATTTTTACTATTACGGGGGTCCATAGTTAATAGGATCTATGGTACACATAAAAACCTATATATATTCGTTTTTTTGCTGACAAAAATTTAGTCCCGTTAACTATGGACCCCCGTAACATCAATATAGCACAATTTGGGTTGGGGGCTGGTCCCCCCTTGAAAAATATAATATTTTTGAGGACCCATTTTTACCCATCGTCCTCGCCTAAAACCGTATAATTTCGACTACACGTAAGATCGTTGGAAAGCAGCTTACCATCGAACCTGCCTACATGGATTGTAGATGTCCCTCTGCTGTCTGTGTGCCGGTGTGGTAAAAAAATGTTTCAGATTCTAATACGTTCCGTCATGAAAAGAGGGATTATTTTGGTCCGAAAAAAAAAAATCCTAGATGGACAAAAAGCTGTGAGCCCGGATCTTAAGTGGTGCTCTTGACTCAACAATTGACTGGTGCGGTCTGCACTTCGAGATCGCCGACTATTTGCGGTTCGATGCATAACGCGGCGGATCCAGGTTTGGCCCGTTTTGTCTGCGGTTTGGGGTCAGGGCTAGGGTCGGGGCTAGGGTTAGGGTTAAGGGTAGGGCTCAGATGTCAATAGGACCTCGAAATCAATGTACAAACTGAACTACTGCTGTCGAGTTACACCTCGGCCTCCAACATTTAGAACCGGGTACATGACATGGTGGGGGTCGAGTTGAATCGGAACCACAATCTGGTACGTACCCGGTACCCGGGTTACCATACACTGTTTTCTCCCGTTCTAGCGTTTGAGCATAGGCGACAACTCGAGTATGATATTCAAGTTCTCAGTTTGTAAAACTGAGTCCCAGCTGCGGTAATTGCAAACTTGTATGTATGTCTGGCTGTCTGTCTGTCTGTCCGCATGGCTTATTTTTCGAACACGCTCCAAAGTCGATATATAAGGTCGTTGCAGATGATATTTGTACGACGTATTCGACCCTTACGGACCTTATATATTGAAACAGAGCATACCACCAGGCAAATTTAGCCATACTGTACCCACGACACCGTACCATCGTACCATAACGCCAAAGTACCTACCACATACTGTGTATTTCCCGTCCCACACCACCAACATATAACATATCCCATACCGGGTTTTTCTCATACAGCACGTCAAACCGTAGCGCCATCATACCAGGTACCATATACCATCATACGATATCACGTCATATACACAAGAAGCGCATACGTTGAAGGTGCAATGTGACGGGTTGATAAGTGACGTGAAGGTGCAAGGTGATGAGGTGATATATGAGGAGGTGAAGGTGCAAAGGGAGAGCGATGGCACCACCGGGGAGCAGAAGCAGCCGCAACGGCAACAGCGTGCCGCAGGACCACAAGAAGAGCATACGTATATATATATGTTGAAGGTGCAAGGTGATAAGTGAGGTGAAGATGCAAGGTGATAAGGTGATATATGAGGAGGTGAAGTGCAAAGGGAACGTGATTGTACCAGGGAGCAGCAGCTGCCGCAAAGGCAGCAACAGCCAGCAGTCGCATCTACAACAGCAACAGCAAGACCAAGTGGGTCCGTTAAGCTCTTGCGACGATCACTCCAGAGAACAATAGCAGCAACAACTAGTTAACAAGAGCATCATATTGCTCGGTAGATATCATACTGGTCCAGTACCAAAACGCTTGTTGGGGATCTCTTATAATATTATGACGAGCGATGGCAGATCGTCAAGTTCACAAGAAGGGCATATGCCTTCAGGGCGACAGAGCAGGAACGAGAATAGATACTGCTGTACCAACGCTAATGATGAGGGGCGCGAAGCGCGCACCCTGAGCCTTTTTTTTCGTGGTTTTCAAGGCAAAAAAGGCCTTTTCATAACGGCTCGAATGCGAGGGTGGGGTGCCTTGCTTCGAGTTTTTCTGCATGTGTGTATGTGGGTGTGTGTGATTCAACATTTTTTTTCGGCCACGTTTGACCACCGCGCTCAGCGCACACAGCACCAATTCCAGTCCCGGCTAGCTCTGTCCACGCACACACACAATCGAAACCTTCTCGTGCTGGTGCCGTGATAAGTCATTCACAGGTGGTCGATCTAGGTGCAGCGACGTGTGTAGGCATATGTTTGTGCTGGGCCATGTTGAAAAAACACAGAACCAACAACCTTAAAATATTAAAAATAACGGTTTTCGTTTTTTGTGTTCTACCTAACGAAACCCAGCTCTACGAATACTCGTAGGCAGACTGTGCCTGTCCACAGCAATGAGCGTTCGGGCCATGTCCCCGACACATGCTACAGGTGGTATTGTCAAGCCCATCCTCCTACTGATGAGGGAACAGAGAAGCAGGAGAAGATCTGCTGTAATTGTTGTACGGCAATAGCAGTGGCACTGCTAGAAGCTCTGTTGGACACACGTCATGTTGTAGATTTTACGTCTTCAAACTATGAGTGCGGAACCAGGAAACACATGTACGAAGGGTTCACACACAAGCCGAGCGTACAGCGACGCAGGCCCTGGCCTCGTGTGTCCTACTGCCACTGCTGCTGCTGCTGTTTCGCTGCTGCTGGAGAAGCTCTGGTGCAGATGTTCTACATCAGTAGTAGCGGTGGCACCTGCTATCTGCTACGACAATTTCTGTCTCTTGGACAGAGCATGTCGGGTGCAGATTTTTCGTCTTCAAATTACGCCGAATTTCGAGTTGGCCCCAACACAGGACAAAATCGAGTACGCGTACAAAGGGTTCAAGGATTAGATTGACAAGCCGGGCGTACAGCGACGCTGACCCTGGCCCCGTGCGTCCTACTGCTACTGCTGCTGCTGTTTTGGGGCTGGCGAAACACTGCTGCTGTAGATGTCGTACGTCAGTACACTGTTGTTGAGTAAGTAGTGGTGGCACCTGCTACGAGAAAGAAGCTCTTTTTCTGTTGGACGAAACATTTCAGATGCAGATTTTTCGTCTTCAAATTATTATGCCGGATGTGGGGTGGAAACCAGGATATGTATACACACGAGAACATCCAATATTTATTACAGGTGTGTGCGTACTGCTGTGTTTTTCATATACAAGAGCAGAAAAGGCCAAGAGCATTCAACGACGGCGTAGTAGGTGGATGTTCGCTCATGTTGGTTCAGCACAAAACAGAATAATCCGTATTCGCCCAGCATGATGCATCGCAGATATGACTACTGCAGGTATACTGAGGTCGCGCCTCACTACCACCAAATACTAGTAACCCCGCTGTTGAAAATACAGCAAGTGCACAAGAGCATTTATATCCCTTTAGGGCGCCAGAGCAGGAACGGGTATAGATAGAGCGTCAAGTGCACAAAGAGCATATGCCTTCATGGCGACAGAGCAGGAACGAGTATATTACTTTGTACCAAAACAACTTTCTTCCGGAATAGTTCACTTTTCTCGTTTGGCCGCGGGTCTTTTCCAGTGCTTCCCGCTGCGGGGCCCGCAGGGGGGTGGCGTGGACAGTACGGTGCAAGCATTGGCCCCGGCTGGGCTCCGTGCTGAGTTCTCTAGAACTTCAAAGTGGCGAAATATGGCAAACAACTACCGGAAGCTGTTCCGACCTGCTAGAACCAAGCAGGCCCATGCCAAACCCCGAGCTGTTGATATTTGAGCTCCTTTCTTTGTGTTTTGTTACACATGATTCTACAGAACTACAGCACTATTTTACTGCTGCTGTATCTGTCTCTTTTTCTGTTGTGTACCTGTCTGTGCAGGCCACACGCTGCCGCTGCAAGCTTTATAGCGTTCGACGTTGTGGTATCCATGGCGCAGTCAGCATTAGGCGTGCCAATTGTATTTCACAACAATCCTATTTTTGTGTCGCGGCGACGAACGGTGCTTCTGTGTGTGCGCGTGGGCGTGGTTCTGTGGGTGTGTCATCCTCAACATAACGAGCTGGGCAATTCCAGCCCGCACTTCCTCTGAATTTCGAAAGCATCCGCGCAGTACAGCAGTGGTGCAACATCGTCAGCAGCAGCGCAGCAGCACGGACCGGCACGACACCAGCTGTCGTGTTATCATGTTTTCACCCATAATCCCAGAATAGAAAAAGGTGTTGTTCTGCTGCTTCTGAATTTCTGTTTATTAGTAGAACACACATCCCACAACAGCCCTCAAACGCAAGGCAGCCATCTTACACGGCTTAGCACATTACGCGTAAACCAAACACGAACGGCCGTTAACTGTATTTTGGCGTCCGTACATGTGCCCTTGTACTCCGTACGTGTAGAAAACAGACAGCGAAGAAGGGCACGCAATCCACAGATGGACAGGGCCCACTAAACACAATGCCTACATGGCGAACGGCTGCTTCGGTGCACCGCCCTGCACATGCACTGGCGGCAGTAAAATTATCATTAGATAGAGGTACAACATTACGCAGGCAAATCCCGGGCTACTAGACATTCTCAGGGGGAAAATGACGGATATCCCCTTATAATGGACGAAATTACGCGCAACGTTTTCCACAATGCTGCTGTGCCGTGCGCATTCGTGGACGTCGACTCAACGACCCCCTGCTTGCTGCTGTGTATCATTATCACACCGTAAGCTTTGGACGTTGCAACCTGGACGATTCCAACGAACAATCCCCCTGAAATTCAACTCAACAGCACCTACGCACTACAGCAGTCATACAGCTGCCCCCGCAGCTGCAGAGGCACTATACCAGTAAATTTTGCACAGTCTGCTCTTGTACACAGAAACATCTGTGTTCTGTGTTCCCTCTTTTCGCCTTGCGACGCCCCCGGGATTTCACGTTACCCACATCCCGAAGGGGAACCTTGTAATAGATACCATACGGCTGTTCCAACACGAGAAGAGCATTCCTAGAGGGATCTCTATTATTTCGCGGTACTGCGATCGATTATCGATATGTCGTTTAATATCTTTTAGTAAACAACCGACGAGATAATTTATACAGGCCAACAGCTTGTTAGGGATCTGTTATCCCCGTCCATGTTTGTGTGCCTCCTTCTAGTGTAATGATATCTTCATTTTGGGATCCTCATCGCATATTTCGGTACTAAAAAAATAACTCCGCTGTTGAAAAAAGATCGGATTGTCGTTGCGGTACTAACTGCTCGTTGGGGATCTCTACTATTTCGCGGTACTGAGATCTCTTGTTAATTTCAACCGACATGTTTTTCATTGACCAACATAGAGCTCTCTGACCCCTTGTAGGGGACCTCTTATACCATAGTGTTTGTGTGGCACCGAGAGGCGTGTTGTACTGTGACGGTGGTAATCCAAGGATCCGAGGGGTTTCCAGAAGGGGACACGGCATGTAGGCAAGATTCCAGGAGTGGACACGGCATATAGGCAAAAGGGGATAATGCCAATTGAACCCGGAAACTGCAGGGATGTGAGCAGACGGTCACGACCCTTTTCTACCTTTTAGCTTCTTACAGCTCGTGCTGTTGCCAGCAGTGTTCTACACCAGAAGAGTACCGACTGAGACAACTAGGAGATGGCTCAGGCATATGTTCGGCAGGCTGGGTGGAACAGCGAGAATGCAGGTGGCAGTCTTTGCAACGAACTGAAAGAGCTTGGGCGCGTGAATGTGTGCCAGACGGCGTATGGCTCTGCTTGTTCTGAGAACGAATTAAAAGCTGAGTTTTAGAGTGTGGGTGTATCTGAGCGGCTTTTCGAGGAACATGTGCTTTATCCGCCGGAGAGCCCGAGGAGACTAAGCCATCATGCATGACACGCGCACCGCTTGACTCCGTAACATGGTCTTCAATCCGGCAGCATAGTTTGTGCCTGCAAACGCCCGTGAGCGCCTAAAGAAGAACCTTCTTTGCAGGCTTTCTAATATATGTTGCTTCCCCTGGTTGATGTTGCTCCTGCTGGTCGAGGTTTCTCCTGACGTGTGAAAGGGTTCTTGGAGTCTTTCCTTTTCACCTTGATCACCATGGTTTCTTGGTGGGTAGACTCGTACCCGGTATCTCTCAATATACTACAGCTGTTAAGCAGCGACGCCACTAGTCAAATACTACACTCACGAGCCGGACATGGTAGACCGGGCAATTGGCCACGGCGGCCTCGGGAATTCCGCGGGTTTGCTCCCCGCTCGCGTGTCGCTCGGCGCCGTGGCTCCCGAGTTTTCACAGAAGATATGCAAGCACAGTACCCACGGAGGGTAGCCACCGAAGAGGCGATGACTAGCCCCGAATCCGTAGGCTGTGCTGTGAGAGGCGTAGCACGAGTGAACGAGGGCTGAGTCCACCCCTCTCGAGAGAAGGCTGCGTGATGGGAGTCGTTCAGCAGAGTCCGTCCTCTGCTGAGCTTCGGTATGCACGAGTGTAGTTGTCTCACGCACACCTCACACGCGTCCGACGGGATTCTGTTCGATGGATTTATCCTGCATCCCGTGTATCGCATCATATTTCTGCGCCGTGTTTCGGCACCAAGCCCTCTCTGATTGATTGAGACGGAGGCGAGGTTGCTCTTCGTTCTCTATCCCGAATTGTAGACTTATTCGCCTACAGACGCGAAGAGTAACCACATCGTAAACAGCAGTAGTGAACCCTAGCCTTGAGCAAAGATTTCGACGGTACGTGCAGCGGAAAGGTCGTGCAGCGGAGAGGTCGTGACTGATTCCGTCGTTCAGAGGAACCTTCGGTAGGTCACGCTCGGTTCGGACCACGGTCCCCAAGCGGAATTGCGGGCAGATACCGTGTGGGTCTTGCGGCTGCACACTGTGGGAGGTTTAGTATGGGTGAATGAGAGCTGCCTCCGTCCTCTGCTGAGCTTCGATATGCGTGTTGGTAGTAGCCCCAACCACCCCTTTCACATGTTCAACGCAGGTCTGTTTAGTGTATTGAGGTATCGGGCAGTCCGCCGCGGCGCATAGTCTCTTTTTAGTGCGAAGCGCCCACCCCTCGTCACTTTTGACCTCTGCAAACTCAGGCGAGGGAGGGGGGGGCTAGTCTCGACGCCCCTCTAGTTGAATTCATGTCCCCCATGAGGTTCACGCTAAATCATATATACTGGGGATAAAACATAGCGCAAAGACAGCACCCGAGGAGTGAACCACACGCTCATGAATAATGCAAGAAATACTAAATATACCGGCAATTTATGCAACGAAATACCAATTGTGCTAGCCAACAACAACGCGAGGCAATCCTCGCGCACGAGACATCGTACGGCAGCAGGGGCGAGAAGGGGAAGGGCAGAGACGTCAGAGGAACAGGTGGAAGACCGTACCACCGGTTTGCTCGCCAGAAGATCCGCGCAGGAAAGCACGGGGACGAGAAGAAACTATTAAGAGGCGCTGCTGACGGCACCTTCAAACGCACGACGTCGCTAGACCCGTCCACAACCTGAATATTTTGTATCCATGATTGATGCTCGCTCTTATACTAAATGGCTTGCAATCGTACAGGAACCCGCAGCATGCGATATACTTTATTTCAGTAAGTAGGTGTCATACTGCTGCAACTACGGGCCGCTGTCGATTGCTTGTTTTCGGGAGACGAATAAGATGTGCCGCTGACGGCGTTGTTGGTTTATATAGGATTGACCACTGCTGAGTAAGTAGCTCAGTGGTCTATCCTAGTAGCTCAATGGTCAATCCTCTATAAACGAACAAAGAAGTCGGGGGTTCGAGTCTCGCCAGACGTCGTATTTCCGCTTTTTCTGCCGTGGGTAGAAAAAGGGAAATCAAATGGAGAGTACCACGATAAAAGAACACTCGACCAGAGAGTCGAAACTGGAGTGAACCACTTGAGTAAAAGAATGCACGCCTAGGGAGGGCGACAATATGAAGGAAAAACCAGGCGCTGATTACGGGCTTGATCAACCTCGGAGGATGTTATCGGCGGGAGGCCGTATCGAGCCCAAAGGTATTTCTTTTGTTCGTGTGTAAAGGATAGACCACTGAGCTACTCCGTTAGCGCTGATTGAGTAGCTCAGTGGTCTATCCTTTATAAACGAACAGGCGTCACTACCGCAAGAACGTCGCTAGACTCGTGCATAGGCTGCATATTTCGTATACGTGCTTGATGCCCACTCGTATACTGAATAGCTTGCAGTCGTACAGGAAGCCGCAGCATGCGAGATACCTCATCTCAGTAAGTATCATAGTGCCGCAAATACGGGTCGGTGTCGTTTGCTCGTTTTCGTGATTTGATAAGGACTGTAATGTAGACAGGCAGGTAGTCATGCTCGGGGTTCGTCCGTGTATGGATCTCGACCTTGCAGCAGCAGCATTAATAGGGCTCCACGTGTTTTATCAACTTTCGTTGTCAGAACTCGTTAGCCCCGTGTGCCGTCTAGTTAGAAATTTGCCGGAATGCTTCGCAATTTTTACAACAACGTCTAGTGTTGCACTTTTCTCTAACATACGCCGGCATGCTGCACGCAATTTCAACAACTGGCTACGTAGTACTGCATTGGTAGTAATGTACCGGCAGGCTAACGAACATTCAACGATGTACTCACGCATGGACAACTTGTTAGCCGTGTGTTCGATCTAGTTGTTCACTTTTCTTTACAAGGTACCGGCATCCTGCGGAATTGTTCAGCAACGTCCAGTGTTATATCGGTCTACTGCACGAAATTGCGACTACGTAGGGCGGCACTGCTTCATTGTACGGGCATGCTGTACGAACATTCAACTACGCACCGGCGTTCTGCACCATGTTTTAACAGTGTCCAGTATTGCCCGTACCCAGTGTAACGGAACCATTGCCACAACGTGCGGATAGTCTCATCCCTAAATCAGCAATGTATCCACACGCTGCATACATATCCACCAATACCCAGCACTGCCCGTTCGCAGTTATCGTGTCCGCTGTACCTCCCTGGTTGGGGCCACGGCTTGGAACACTGGCAGCCACGTTTTGAAATGCAGTGTTGCCTCACCGCCGGGGGAACTGTCCAATGCGTGATAATCATATTGTTCTCCTGTAGCGCGTGATACTGTTCTTAATACTTTCAACACAGTACCTGCATGATGTGCAAATCCTTCATGATGTACCGACCCGTATTTTTGTTTTTGGTATTGTTACATCTTTCTCGTAGTGCTGATAACTCCGGTGTAGGGATAGGCTTACAGGGTCGAGAAATTAGTAGTTGGTGGGGACATCATCATGGTCGGTATCCAGACCATATATGTAGGTATTTTACGATAGATACAGTGTATTCGTGCTCTCCCTTGCGTAGGTAGCGCACAAAGGGGTTGGTGAGTATGGCTAGATTAGTCAGTTCAAGAACATGTAGCCGGGACAGCCGACCGTCGGTTATACTCTGATTTTATCAACGACAACAAGACTATTGATGACATGAATCCCCTAACTCTTAGTCGACTCGACCGCCCAGCAACTGATCGTGAGAGTCATGATCACGCCGCACGCCACCGAACCATGCTCGCAGAAACCATGCATGCCGAGAGCACGCCCGCTTCCTGCGCCCTCGCTGCTTAGAGCCATTGTTGACAGTATCCCTCAAACTCACCGCGGCGTCTCCCTTCATACATCTGGAGAAGGGGGCTTGACTGACAGACAGCTGGGCACCCTAGCGGTTCACGACACGCCGTCTCCTTTTAGACATCTGGTGAAGGGGGTTTGACTGACAGGCAGTTGGCCCCGACCACGTGACTCGAGCGGTGCGGGCACCACGGGCGTCGGAGTCGGTCCCTCCTTTTCGCATAGCGTTGGCGCGTTCGCCGTCGACGGGGGTAGACGGGCAGCGTCCGAGAGGAGTCGGCGGTACATAGAAGCAGGCGTCGTCAGCGGTGTCGCCAACGGGTCGTGGGATGACCACGGCAGTACGCTGGGGTAGCTCGGGTGGACTCCCCACGAGGGGAGAAGGGTTGCCGCATAACAAGCAGCCGCCGGAACGAGAGGTGGTGAAGGTGGTGATTGAGGACCTGAGCGTCGTCATCCAGATGAAGGGCGGAGCGACGCCCTCCAGGACTGCCTCCACCGTATCGCTGAAGCCATTCTACACGAGGGCATCCGATCTTCGGCACCCCATGGAGGATGAGATCGCGCTGATGGCGTGAGGAAAAACCTGGTGCTCGGAGGGCACTCAGCTACAGCAGCACCAAAACGCTACTGGACACAAGGAGGGTGGTTATCGCTACCCGGGTCGTGAGATGAGGGTATCGCGGCGGGCAGCTCGACGAGGAGGCGTCAGACTGGGTCTCGGAAGCGGAGTCACTGGACAAGCTTCACTCCGCTGCAGTTGGACACGTTTTTCTCGCGTTGGTGAACTTGTACGATCCGAGCAGCGAGCGAAGTCGTCCCGCAGCCCGAGACGAGGGGGCGAGAAGACGCCCCGCTCTGAGTAGAAAGGAGGCACTGATAAAGTTCGCGATCGGCACGAAAGTCATCAAGTCGGTCCAGGGTGGCAATGGGCGCGCGGGGTGGCCCGGGCAGGTCTACCACGTTACTTGCCGTATTGGTGCGTCCGCTTCGCCGATAACGCTTGGGAAGAGCTGACGGTATCATAAATGAGGGAATTCGGAGTGGGAAGGCGAGGGTGGGGCCGCGGGGGCGCCCGTTTCGTGCATGATCTCTCCTTCTATCCCTCCCTCGTTCTCCCTCGTCCTCTCTCTCTCTCTCTCTCTCTCTCTCTCTCTCTCTCCTCTCTCCCTCTCCCTAACCGTCCCTCGAGCATGGTTCTGGGTGTATGGGCGCACGTTTTTGTACCTGCGCCCGCGACTGATGTTTTCACGCCCTCTCTCCGTCTTTCGCGCCACCGCTCGAACAGCCGACCGAAACTCGAGCAGCTCGTCCGGTGTCCGTCTCCGAGTACAGCCGCGCGCAAACCGGCTCACCTGTCTTGGTGGTGTCGTCTTCGTGGCTTCGTGGGTATTGATGGACGAGGAGCGTCTTACACTATTACTCCGGGGTGGTGTTTCTGTAAGCACTTGTTCTTAGTGGGGAAGGATGAGCGGGCTACCACTCGGGGGCGTTGTTTAAGGCCAGCCACACTTTGGAAAACCTAACCCACTTAGCTCGGCAACAGCACTACGAATTTTCAAGAGTTCATTGTTTTGGTAGGCTCCAGGTGATTGCTATGTTGAAGTCGTGCTGAAAAGACCCTGTCCTATCGCATTTCTGTCGCGATTTGTGTATCTATGCCGGGAGTAGGGGGCAAGAGGAGTCTATTGTCCGAAGAAACGGAGTTCTTTGCGATCTCTGACATTCTGTTTTTGCCTAGTTTTCACCTTGGAGGCGCCACGATTGTGATCTATCGATTGGCACAATATTGTTAGGTGGTACAGGTACTGTACGTCGGGGGAACTGTAGTGAGTTTCGGAGTCAAGCCAGCAGTCAGGAACATTGGTGGAGGGGGCGTAACAATGTACGCCGTGTTAAGAGAGCAAGGCTACGCATGGAGTATGCGTATTGGGGGGAGGCCTTTCCTATCGGAAAAACAATAAGCCGGTGTTTTTTTTCCCTCAGTTTGGCAGGCATAGAATACCTCGGGTCCACCGTCTAGGATATCGCTTGGCTTGCATTAGCTGGTTAAACCAGCTGGGGAGGATGTAACGTGCTAATCCAAGGATCCGAGGGGCTTCCAGGAGTGGACGGAATGTAGGCAAAACGAGATAATGCGAGTTGAACCCGAAGACTGTGGGGATGTGCGCAGGCGATCATAACCCTTTTCCACCCCTTCAGCTTCTTATAGCTCATCCTGTTGCCGCCAGTGTTCCCCTACACCAGAAGAGTACCGACGGAGTCAACTAGGAGATGGCTCAGGCGTATGTTGCGCAGGCTGCATGGAACAACGGGATTGCAGGTGGCAGTCTTTGCAACGAACTGAAAGAGCTTGAGCATGTGAACGTGTGCCAGACGGCTTAAGGCCCTGTTTGTTCTGAGAACGAAGTAATTTATGATGTTTTGGAGTGTGGGTATATCTGAGCAGCCTTTCGAGGAGCAGAAGCTATCTCGGCCGGAGATCCCGACGAGATTGCGCCATCATGCATGACACGCGCACCGCTCGACTCTGTGACAGTCGTGGCTTACAGAAAAGTAGCGCTGTTGAGGGGGGAAGGGATCGAGGAGGAGGTAAGGCTACAGAGAGAGCGAAACGGCAGCGACTCTCTCCTAAGCATGACGGATAGCAGTGTTCACCAGCAACACCGCACGCCCTTGTGCGAGTTGAAACATGTTGGAAGCGCCTCCCGCTCTGACGGACATCAGGCGAGGACGATCGAGAAGAGCTCGCGTAGCTCACAGAATAACACACTCTTGTATATTATTGAGTACAAAGATAGATGCTTCCACGACATCGTACCAGCACACAAAGCGGAAAACATATTTCCCACCAATCATCCCGACGGACCCTCTTCGCCACATCATAAAAGCCATGATCCATATATTACTCCTCAGTAGTCTACGATAGATCTGTGTCGATCTCCGATCGTAACCAATAGTCCTCCTGATCGCAATCGTCAAGGCACAGCGTCACATCTCTCAACGGAGTAACTCCGAAAAAAATCCGAATTTCAACGGAGTCCCTCCGTTGTTGAGAACATGTCAAATCATCCGCCCAGAATTCATAAAAAAAATTCCACAGAAACGTAAATAATAGATCCACAAAAATCCAGTCTTCCTTCAGGAAACTACATCACACCATTCATCAGAAAAATATCACACATTCACAAGAAAAATCCAGTCCTTCGGAAACACTATATCCAAAAACACACCAGAATAATGCAGTCCTCTGGAAACACTAAGTCTAAAAAAATCACCTGAAACAGTCAGTCTTCCGGAAACTCTAGATCACAAAAAATCACCAGAAAGAATCCAGTCCTCCGGAAACTCTATATCACAAATTCATTAGAAAATTTCGGTGGTAACGGAAATCCGATGAGCAGAGTTGCTTTGTGAGGAATTCTGCACGTTGTTGCCTGGACTCGATGTGGACAGTATCAAACTCTCCCCGTAGTACAAGCTCCCTCAGAAAATGGTGTCGTACATCAATGTGTTTCGAGTTTGAGGTGCACACTGGATTCTTCGCCAACTGAATCGCCCCCTTGTTATCCTCGAAAACCCTGATAGACGGTGAACCAAAGCCCGGAAAAATAAAAAACACCTCACATACCGCATGAAAATCACCTCCTTGATTGCGTCTTTCATGGCTACTTATTCTGCCTCGGTAGTCGAAAGCGTGACACATTTCTGCGTCCTCGAGAACCAGCGCACGCAGTCATCTGCGCATGTGATGACTCCACCTGAGACGGACTTCCTGTCCGTGGCTTTGCTGGCATAGTTCGCGTCAGCAAACGCTACCAGCTCAAGATCACTGCCTCTCTGAAAAAAAACCCCCGAAATCACTAGTACAAGACACGTACTCCAAAATACCGATCGCTGCTCTCCAGTACTTTTCTTTCGGCGAACATGTATACCTAGCTACCGCTCGGACAGCGTTCGAGACATCCGGCCGTGTCTGGTTTGCAAGTCACATCAAGCACCCCACTAACTCACGAAATGGTCAGTCGCCCTCAGGTTCAGTCACGTCAAACTCTTCGAGTTCTAGGCTTGCTGCGAGCGGAGTCATCCTACTCGAGTTGACATTGATTCTTGCAGCCGTGTTTTCAGCGAAAGATTGCTGCGAAATCGTCAACCTACCAACCTCCCAGTCCCTAGAAAATCGACATCCAGCATACCACCTCAACTCGCCGAGATTATTGATCGGGACAAGTCGATTCAAGTCATGGCAGAACTGGTCACACCTGTCCTTCCGCTCCACCGCAAATATGTCATCCACATGCACTACGGTTGCTATAGAAACAGACCCCGACTCGATCAAACGCACAACACAAGCATCGGCGGGGTACTGGTCAAATCCAAGACTCTTCATGTGCATCATCAAGTGGTTGTGCCACGATCTTGACGCTTGCTTCACGCCGTAGAGACTGCGATTGAACCATACTATCTTACCGGACATTTCACCGCAACCCTGAAGTAGACGCAGAAAAACATCATCATCCAGATTCGACTGAAGAAGGCCTGCTCGGCATCAGAGTGGCACAAATCCAAATCCAACTCGCACGCAATACCAGCCAATTAATGAAAACAAGACGCCGCTGGCGTCGGAGCAAAAGCCTCAAAGAAATCAATACCCTCACGCTGTTTGAAACCCCTTGCTACCAGCCTCGCCTTCGCCCTAACCACCTCGCCGTGCTCGTTGGTCTTCCACGTGTACACCCATTTCGCCGATATTACATTCAAGCCAATTTCTTGCTACGAATCTCCAAAGATCCCCGCCTCAGCCAGGCCTTGAAATTCCTTCCCCATCACCTGTAGCCATAGATGGGAGTACTTGTCCGCGCAGGCCTCGGCGTATGAATTCGGCGTCGAGAGCTCACTTGCCGGGCGAGTGGGCATGGGAGGGTTCTGGTGTGGTGCGTTTCGTTGAAAAAGCATGTGACCTATTCCCTCCCGAGCCGCGATCAACGACAACAGTCCAAGCTCCTGGCCTCTGTGGCTACCGGTGGTCTCCCCCCTCGCACAGCCCCTTTGCACATCACCATGATCCGGGCCAAGGTTGTATGATCCCAGTTCCCGCGCAGCACGCGCCGACATCGGCCACTGTTCCGGCGGCTGTGGCTGCGGCCGAGGTTCCAACGGCGACGACGGTGGTGGCGGAGACAACGGCAGCGGCGGCGAAGGCAACAGCGATGACGACGACAGCGGTGGCGATGGCAGCGGCAGCGATATGGAAGAAGACAGGGTGGTGATGGCAGCGGCAGCGATGGCGACGACAGCGGTGGCGGCGACGACAGCCGCGGCTGCGGGGATGTCGTAGACCCCAAGCTCAGGTCGTCCGGAAGATCCTGCATCTCCGGGGCCGGCGGCAGCGGTGGTGGCGTCGGGGAGACTCCCTTCGCCACCGTCGGCTGCAATCCAACAAAGGGCTTCCTCGCGTGTTTCCAAGTATCGTCGAAAGTGCAGGACTTGAAGCCAGACTGTAGCAGGATCTTGCAGCAGTCCTGGGGGTGGTTGCTGCCGCTGCTCAGGTAAAAACACAGCTCCGCCTTCGGCTACCGATTTCAGGGCCCGCCTTGCACGTGGTGGAACCCCGGCTGCAGGAATGGGAGCAGCCGCGCAAACGCCGCTCTGCCGTAGAATTTCTGAAACGGGGAGAACATGTCCGGCTTATCCTTCACCTTCGCCGTCATGTTGACGACGTCGCTGGCGTGGTGGCGCGCTCCGCCCATAGAGGCCCCGTTGGCGGCAATTTTTCGCCAACGATCATAGAGGTGCTTGGCTTCTAGGCAGGACGTCATCGCAAGCTCCAGCGTGCATGCAATGCGTCGCTCAAACACGCTATCGTGCTTCGAAGACGCAACGGGCGTGTTCTCACGTCGGATGCCGTGGCTGTTGAGTAAGGCCATGAACTCCGCGTTTGTAAAACCGGTACCGTTGTCCGAACGGACGCACTCCACGACGGACGGGCAGCCATCAGCACGGATGTCGGCCAGGAAATTAGCGAACACCGATGCCGCATCAGACTTATTCTTCGGGACGTACGGCCAGCCTAATCGCGAGAAGTCGTCCACGATCATCATCAAGTACATCGCCCCGCCAGCAGCCGGAGGCCATTTCCCCGAGAGGTCCACGAACACGCGCTGCAGGGGCTTTGTTGAGCAGCACTCGGTCGACCACGGCACAGCCATCCTCCTCCCCTTAGCCTCTGAACAACAAGCGCACGGTACCAATTCTCCAGATACTTCCACGCCCAACTGGCGTGCAGTCTCTCGCAAAGTCACCTCATGGGAGTGGGCAAGAGCAACGTGGAGATCGTTAATATCGATCTTCTGCATCTTACCCGGGGGGAAAACACCGGCAGCGATAAACGTGTCGGGCTTCATTCTGGTGGCTTTCACATACGACCCCGAGGCCCCACGATCAAAAGTCGAACAAACACCCACAAGATGCACCCCAGCAGAATCCATCGTTGCGCTACACTTGGGTGTAACCTTGTGCAGCGAAAACAAGTGAAACTTTAAACCAGGGACATACGCAACGTTCATCGAGACCACGTCTAATCTCCCCCGGCACTGTGCATCACCATGCTCAACTTGTCAAAACAGTCCACCGCCATCGACCTCATGTCGCGTACCAACAGGGAACCCTTCCCTACGGGGGGGGGCTTGCACTCAGACATAAACGTAGGATTGCCGGTCACATGGTAAGATGCACCGGAATCCGCAGCCCACACTTGAACACCACCAAAACAAAAAACATCAGACTTGAAACTAGACTCGTAATCGTTCTTGCCTGGGTGCGCAAAATGAGGTGGGCGTCGAACATAGAAGCACTGCTGTAGCCACTACCTTCAGGCTCGGGGGGAGAACTGGTCGGGAGAACAGCAGGCGGGACAGCAACGGAGGCACCCCCCGGGGTATAGCCACCACGGCCGTCACAGATCGAGGTGTTCTCCCCGCAATATACTGACGGAGAGGGAAGAGGGCGGGCGATGTTCGCGTGTGCTTGCGCTTGATGCTCGTGCGGGCACTGCGCAATGAAGTGGCCCGGCTGGTTGCAACGAGAACACAGCCGAGCGCCCGTTGGTACACCACCCTGTCGTGGAACCCAGCTGGCCATCACCGGTGGCGGTGGGGCTCGCGGCAACTACCCTGGCGGCGGCTGAGCAACGGGCAAGCCCATCGGAGGTACCTGCCCCCCCGTGCCGAAAGGGTTGAGACCCGTATCGTCCCAAACATAACGATTGGACGCGACATCCCAACGCCATTGAGGTCCTTTGATGGCCCCCGGCGCCGGCTCGCCCCCCCCCCCCGCCGCTTTGCTTCTGCTGCTGCGGCTGCTGCTGCCGTTGCCGCTGGTGTTGCTGCTGCTGCTGCTGGTGTTGCTGCTGCATCCAGGGCGGCGCTTGCTGCTGCTGTTGCTGCGGCTGCTGCTGCTGCCGCTGTTGCTGCTGATGTTGCTGCTGCTGCTGTTGCTGCTGCTGCATCCAAGGCGGCGCTGGCTGCTGCTGTTGCTGCTGTTGCGAGCCCTTGGACATTCTGCTCCCCTTCCGCACTTTCCCCATTCCCCCCACCTGCCACTCCACTCCTCCCACCCCTTTCACCTCCTCCACCTCCTCCACCTCCTCCCTCTCTTCAACCGCCACCACCTGCGGCCGCCTGGACACCGCCGACATACAGAGCGAGCGGGTCCGCCGACCCCTGTGCTACCATGGCCCTCTGTATCAGGTCTTTTTCCACACTGTCATCAGTGTAGGCAGGCACCTCGAATGATCTCATTAATCTCGGAACGAGGGATATCGAGGCGGGAAATAATGGACTCTATTTGAATAGCAAATATCGAAGAGAGATTTTGCACAATATGGTGGTTCACCTCTCCCCTAGATCTTGCCATCACCAAACATGGCCAGTTTGTCAGCTGCCTTGTGAACCCTACTCAGGAAATCAAGGGGGTCTCCCCTTCCACCATGCGGACCGTATTAATCTCTAGCTTCAACCTGCGTTTTGCTTCACGAGATTTCGGCATATAGAAATCCTCCAACGCTTGTCACGCGCCGCTGGGGCATTTTGCTTTCTGCATGTCACACTCTACCGCGGAGTATCCGACCATCGATTCATCAACAAGCCGTAAACCAATCTAGCATCCTTGATCTCCTGGGTGGAGTGCCTAACCTTCAGCTTTTCCTCGGACACGCCAATGTCCCCAACCATCACAGGAAAATCAATGGGCTGGAGAACATAAAGGCAATCAAACTCCTGGATGTAGGCTATGATCTTACTCCTCCACATCAAGAAAACCAAATTTAGGCTTGTGATACTGAGACAAAATAGGGCGGGACGAGGGAATTTCGTGGGACGTGCCTGTTGGGTAATGTCATAGTTGCTGACTCGTTCGACGCTGTTCCCGTTCCCCTCGCGGATCGAAGAGGTGAAGAAACCAGTCGCGCGTTCCTCTCGTCGCTGATCTCTCGCTCCCTCGCGGCCTTCTTGAGTAGGTGGATTTCTTGAATCATGGCGAAATGTTCGTCACTCACTTGCATATCTTCACCAATACCATCACCGCCACCACCATCACCACCAATCATTTATCTTGAGAACGTCTAACCTCTCACTGGCCTGACCGGTAACTGCCCAAGCCAGAGGCTTCCACTGCTCTAGCGTGTTGGAAGGGCCTCAAGCTCTGACGGATATCAGGCGAGGACGATCGAGAAGAGCTCACATAGCTCACAGCAAACACGCTGATTTATATAATTTAGTACAAAGATAGATGCTTCCACGACATCGTACCAGCACACAAAGCGGGAAAACATTCTTCCCACCAATCATCCCGACGGACCCTCTTCGCCACATAATAAAAACCATCATCTTGATACAACTCCTCAGTAGTCTACCATAGATCCGTGTCGGTCTCCGATCACAACGAAAAAACGTGCACGCAGCAGTTATATCCAGCATGTTTTAGTAGATGCTTCTTCGGGAGTGCTTGGGAAGAAGACTGGGTCCTTGCGGTTAGAGGTGGCAGGTTTCGGGGTACGGGAAGTAAAGGCAGTGGTAGTACGTGGCGGGAGGAGTTGAAGAATAAGGTGTAACAGCTGCAGAGAGAACTAGGCCGCAGGGACTCTCTCCTAGGTACCACCGATAGCAGGGTAGACCAGCAACACCGCACGGCCTTCTGCGCGGTGAAACATGTGCCTAGCAGTTATAAACCTGCCATTATGATGGAGAGCGGGTTTTGGTAGATGCTTCTTCGGGAGTGCTAGAGAAGAGGGGCTGGGACCTTGCGGTCGGAGGTGACAGGGTCAGGGGTACGAGAAGTAGTGGCAATGGTAGTACGTGGGGAGGGGGGGCTGAGACGAAGGCAGAAGAGCTACAGCGAGAGCGAGGCGGCAGCGACTCTCTCCTAGGCACCGCCAAACGCAGTGCAGACTAACAACACCGCACTATACACTCTGCTCGTTGAAACATGTGCGTAGCAGTTATAAACCAGCCTTGTTTATGGATAGTAGTTTTTAGGTAGGTGCTTCTTCGGGAGTGCTTGGGAAGTAGGACTGGGTCCTTGCGGTTGGAGGCGGCAGGGTCAGGGGAATGGGAAGTATAGGCGGTGGTAGTACGTGGGGAGGGGGGGCTGATACGAAGGTAGAAGAACTACAGCGAAAGCGAGGTGGCAGCGACTCTCTCTTAGGCACCATCGATAGCAGTGCAGACTAACAACACCGCACTATACCTTCTGCGCGTTGAAATATGTGCGTAGCAATTATAAACCAACCTATTTTATGGACATTGTTTTTTTAGTAGATTCTTCGGGAGTGCTTGGGAAGGAGGACTGGGTCCGTGCGGTTGGGGGTGGCAGGGTCAGGGGCATAGGAAGTAAAGGCGGTCGTAGTACGTGGGGAGGGGGGGGTGAGACAAAGTTAGAAGAGCTACAGCGAGAGCGAGGCGGCCGCGACTCTCTCTTAGGTACCACCGATAGCAGTGCAGACTAACAACACCGCACTATACCTTCTGCGCGTTGAAACATGTGCGTAAACCGGCCTTGTTTGTGGACAGTGGTTTTTTGGTAGATGGGAGTGCTTGGCAAAGAGGACTGGGTCCTTGCGGTTGGAGGTGGCAGAGTCAGGGGTATGGGAAGTATAAGCAGTGGTAGCACGTGGCGGAAGGGGTTGGAGAATAAGGTGGAAGAGCTGCAGGAAGAGCGAGACGGCAAGGACTCCTTCCTAGCCACTACCGAGAGCAGTGTACACCAACAACACCGCGTTACCTTCTGCGCGGTGAAACATGTGCGTAGCAGTTATAAACCAGCCATTTTGATGGACAGTGGCTTTTTGTAGATGCTTCTTCGGGGGTGGTTGGGATGGAGGACTGGGCTTTTGCGGTTAGAGGTGGCAGGGTCAGGGGTACGGGAAGTAGCACTAGTATGTCGGGGGAAGGGTTGGAAGAGGTAGAAGAGCTACAGAGAGAGCGAGACGGCAGCGACTCTCTCCTATTAATAGGTACTACCGATAGCAGTGTACACCAGCAACACCGCACGACCTTCTGCGCATTGAAACTTAAGCGTAGCAGTTTATAAACCGTCCATTTTTTCGGACAGCGGGTTTTTGGTAAATGCTTCTTCTGGAGTGATTGGGAAGGAGGACAGGTCCCTTGCGGTCAGAGGTGGCAGGGTCGGGGGTACGGGAAGTGACAGTATAGTAGTAGTAGTAGTAGCAGTAGTAGTAGTAGTAGTAGTAGTAGTAGTAGTAGTAGTAGTAGTAGTAGTAGTAGTAGTAGTAGTAGTAGTAGTAGTAGTAGTAGTAGTAGTAGTAGTAGTAGTAGTAATAATAGTAGTATGTGGGGGGGGGGAGGGATTGGAAAATGTAGAAGAGCTACAGAGAGAACAAGAAAGCAGCGACGCTTTCCTAGGTACTGCCGATAGCAGTGTAGACCAACAACACCGCACGACCTTCTGCGCGTTGAACATGCGCGCGCAGCAGTTATAAACCAGCCATTTCGATTGACAGCGGGTTTTTGGTACATGCTCTTTGGGAGTGCTTCGTGGGGAGGACTGGGCTCTTGCGGTTGGAGGTGGCAGGGTCAGGGGTACGTGAAGTAGCAGTAGTAGTATGTGGGGAGAAGGGTTGGAGGAGGTAGAAGAGCTACAGAGAGAGCGAGACGACAGCGACTCTCTTCTAGGTACTACCGATGATGGCCAGCATCACCGCACGCACTATCTATCCTTTTAGCGTCGAAACATGGGCGTAGCAGTTATAAATCAACCATATTGATTGATGGACAGCGGGTTTTTGGTCGATGGTTCTTAGGGGGTGCTTGAGAGAGAAAAGCGATCGTTTTTTGGTGCATGTGAAATAGATGGGGGGATCTTGCAGTAGTTTCATGAGCGTCAAATCTGTTTTGATGTGTCGCATGATACTGCCGCGCTTTTGTTCTGGAGAGTTCTTCACTTTCTGTTAGTGCTTTTTAGAACACTACACATTTTGTCGGATGGCAAGCATAATAAAATAATACTCGTACGTAGCGTTTACAAGATACAACAGCTGCAGTCCCGTTTTGGGGGCAAACCTGTCAAATTACAAATACGAATCGTTTGTCCCCAAAGAACCTAAGATGGAACTAACTGCGGTCGTGAAAGGTCACGGGTTGGAAAACAATCAGTTGAGTGCCGAAATGTCGACACTTTTACTATATAATCGATTTATGTTTTACCTGGTACGAGTATTAAAGTATGAATAGTCCTCGACCTCGACACAACACGCCGACCCGACCTGCGAAGAACGTGCAGAGAACATACCAGGTATATGCGACGAGTACTATTATATGTATTTAGCACTGCTAAGCAACTGCTGCAGCAGCGGTAGAAAACTGCTGTATGTATGTACAGAATAACAATATGTGGTACGAGCACGAAAGAAACCGGTTTGAATTGTTTGGTTTGGTTTTTACTCGTGGGAGGTTTTACCCTCTCGGCGATCTTCTGTGGTCACAGGTTTGTTCCTTGCCCCCCCCCCCGGTACGTGCCTTTTATTTTTGTCACGCATTGATAGGGTTCAGCATTTTCCCACTCAGGCTGTTTCCTATGCGGTTCGACAGATTGTATTTTTCGATCTCAAAAACGAATGACCCCGCATGTGCAGTTCATTTTTTTTTTTTTATCAATTTTGAAATACGTCAGCTGTGAGTTCGACTGATTAAATAGTTGATACTCAACTTTGCAAGCTGCGTAATACGCCTCGTCTATATTCCATTTTTACCGAACTATACAATTATTGTGATAAACCGAGCGCGCGTATTCTATATGTGATTCCTTGTCAAAGATATAGGCCAGCGGCTCCCCAGGATGCTAAAAAATAAAAAAAATGCAAAATCCGACCGGAACCTTTTAGATTTGAGAATCCGATGACTCAAGTCGTCGGATTTTGCCAAAATCCGACGACCTGGGTTATCAGATTTTCAAATAAAAAAATGGCAAGCTCTCTAAATTCAAGATGTTATCCACGACAGCAAACAGCAGCAGAACGATCGATGAGTTGGATGGTGACACAGCTGTACAGCGACGTTGCTTCGCGCCCGACGCGCGGACGGCGCGTCCCTCCGTGGCCAGACTAGAGTCGACTGGCGCGGGATCGGGCCTAGAGACCAAGAGAAGAGCACTCGGCACGCGCCTCTCCGTGGATACGTACTTCTAGACTACACTTCAGCTGAACAGCAGCAGCAGCAGCAGCAGCAGCAGCAGCAGCCAAGTCACAAAATGAAACACAAAATACCAAGACAGGTTGACTCTGGCGCACTCGCCACGCCTCTTCGCCACCAGACTAGAGGCAGTCAGCGTGGGCTCGGAGCGTGGGCTCGGATGCTTGGGTCTTACGCGCAGGGCAGCGCACCCGCGCGTCTCTTCGCGGCGCCAAATCACCAAAACAGCAGTTGGTCTCGGCGTTTGCTCGAATCTCTACATGCACAATAAGTGAGGAAGGTTGTCGTAGGGGCAACCTGGTGTTTGGGGGTAACGGGTAGAAATGATAAACCAGACAAGGAATGAGACGGTTTCGGAGGGTTTCCCATATAACAACAAGGGATGTTTAGTACAAGGGTAAGGATGAAAAATAATAGAAGTTCCGGATGATTGAGGAAGAAAGACCAAAGCAGTTCAGATACGAGCAAGCAGCAGTAGAGCGGCGTGAAGCGGGGTCGTCGGTGCAGCGAGTATCCACAATAGATAGCGGACGGGCAAGGCCCTGCACGAGCTGAATAGAATCGGGCAAGTTCCTGCACGAGCTGAATAGAACCGGGCAGGGGACGTCAGGGACTCATGTAGTTGTTTTGTTCACAGGGAAAGGGACGTCAAGGGGTCGTCAAGTGGTCAGCAGTCGTTGAGCCTGTGCGTTGGGAGGGTCGATGGGCAGGATGGGGGAACCTCTTACCGCGATACAGCAGCAGGACGAGGAGCACGACAATCTTGTGGGAGGCCCAGGGTCAAGTCTTCAGCAGGAGGGTCGGGCAACAACGACGACGGTAGAGTGCGAGCGAATACCCTGAGTGGCCTGGGTACGAGTAGGAACGTGCACTTTGAGGGTAGCCAGACAGTACACCAAGGAGCTCACATGCGGTCGGGTAGGGGGGGGGGGGAGGTTACACGTCGCAGGGTAGGGGGCGTGGGAACGGCTCGTATGGGAACCGCGAGCAGTCCAACGCCATGCAACGTGCCCCATCGCAGCACAACGACCAAATTTCCCCGGAAACGAGTTTCAGGGCCCCCCATGGTCGGGTGGAGGGAGTTCGTATCGGCAGGAGGCGGGGGGGAGGCGGGCTAGCCATCAGCTCACGATCTTTAACGGGCCCTCACAGGCACCCTGGGGCCCGGGAGGTCCGCAGCAGCAGCAGCAGCAGCAGGGGTGGGCCCTGCAGCAGCCGCATAGCCGGGGCACACCACAGCAGCTACAGCAAGAGTGGGCACCACAGCAAGACGGGTGGGCATACAGGGGGGGGGGGGGGGGGGGGGGGGGGACCACAGCAGCAGCAGCAGCAAGGGTGGGCATCAGAGCAATGCGGCAGGGAAAACGCGGGGAGGGAGGGGGGGGGGGGGGGATAGGTTGGGGCGGGGGAGTACCGAACCCGCGACAACAGCAACAGCCGCCAAGCATGCAGCTACAGCAGCAGCAGCAGTCAGACCTGGGGGGGTTCGGGGATGTAAGCGAGTGGGAGATAGACGTGTCGGGGTCGAGACAGCAGCAGATGGGGGCACCCGAAGGACAGTGGGGGTGGGCGGGGGAGGAGACAAGTCCGTGGGAGAGGGGAGCACGAAGGTTGCACCGGCAGTCACAGCACGAAGCAGCTCCCGCGTGGGGGCACGGTATCAGTTCATTACTCAGCACCATGCCGCAGTGGGGGGAGGGGGGAGCATCGAATTTCTCGTCCGGGTTGCAAGGTTGGGAGGGGAGGGGAGGGATGGGGGTGGGGAGGCGGGGAGCGGGGAAGCAAGCCATCAGTAGCGGAGACGATGTGGCGCAAGAGCAACCGCTCAGCAGTGGTCTGGTCATCGCTGCGCGGGGATGGGAAACCCCCACCCTTTGATTCGGCGGATGCTTTGGGCACGATTATAGGTACTTTCATCGTCAAGGGGGAAGGGGCACAGCAGGTAGCAGCGCTGAGCAACATTGATGTGCGGAATTTCGCGCAGAGGGACCACTTTGGCTTCGGGGGAGGGAGCGCGCAGGTGTCGCTGGACCACAGGGTGGAGGCAGTGTTCTTTTGTTGATGCACCTCATGCAGTACGTGGTGGACGGAAACGAAGCCTTTGGCAAGCGTCGCTGCGTATGACGAATAAGCTGGTGGAGCGTTTCCGGGTGGTCGCGCAAGGGGTGAGGACGTTCCACGCGCAGAACACGCAGGTGGCCCTGTCGGAGCAGTTTAAAGCAAAATTCGTGCAATGTTTTAGCAAAGACCTCCAGGAGTGGTCGGAGGAGGTGGCCCGGCAAGCACATATGTTGAAACAGGAAATCAGCACGTTTCCAGGGCCGAGCGACGTGTACCCGTTGCCCCTACCGCCGTTCTCGCGGACACATACGTGGGTCACGGCAGCGCCCATCCACCTGGGGGATGAAGGACACGCCGAGGAGTACACCGCGGGGGGCTACAAGAGAGGACGGGGAGGGGGGGGGGGGGGGGGGGGGGGGGGGGGGGGGGGGGGGGGGGGGGGGGGGGGGGGGGGGGGGGGGGGGGGGGGGGGGGGGGGGGGGGGGGGGGGGGGGGGGGAGGGGGGTGCAGGCGGAGGGACAAGCGGAAGCGGGGCCGCGGGGGGGGGGGTGGGGTGGGGTGGAGGGGGGGGGGGGACGAGCAAGGAGGGGGACGGGGAGCAGTGGGGGTGGGGCGGGGAGGGGGGTCGGAGGGGACGGGGCGGGGGTGGCAGGCGGAGGAGCGGGGGGGGAGGGGGGGAAGGAGCGTACGACCGACCCTGCCGGGATTATGAGGAACTCGGTGCGTGCCTCCACGAGCCTAAGAAGGGGCTGCCGTGCAGGTACAGGCACGAAGGCAGCTACAAAACCCCGAAGGGTGCGTATCTGCCGAGGGACGGAGGCGGTTTGGGGAAGCGTAAGAGGGAGGGGGACGGGGGGGGAGGGTGGGGGAAGACGACGGGGGACGGAGAAGGAAGGGAAGGGAAAGACGGGCCGGCGAAGAAAGGAGGACACGGGCTCCGCGGCACAGCGGAGCCAACCAAGCGAGCAATCGTCACGAGCTCTGGGGCGACGGCGACGAGGGCGACGGCGGGGGGTTCGGGTTGGGCGCTTGGCCAAAAGGGGGGTCCGACTCCGGGGTCGGGGGTTTTGTCAGAAACAGGTGCGATATCTGGCCGGCGCGTTGAAGATCAGAAGCGTTGGGAGGTTGCACAGAGGTTGTTGGGGAAGGTGTCGGGGAAATCGGTGAAGGCGGCAAGCTTAGTGCGAGTTTTAGCTACGACGGCTGGGGCAGTTTTGAGGCGAGTAACCGAGGCGGGGGAAGGGGGGTAGGGAGGGTTGTGCAATGGTTGGGGGGTTCGTTGACAGCACCCCACATGGATCCAGAGCCCGTACAAGCGTTCATCGGGGACAAGCACCAATTCCCGGAAATCGACAAGTTGAGGCGCATAGCGCGCGTGGGGGTACCAGTAGACGTTGGGCCAGGGGGGGACCTCACACAGGGACTGGCATATGTAAACCATTCAAGCGCGCAGAAATTTAGCGACGCAGTGTGGGAAAAAGCGGTTGCGAATGTGGCGGGGGACAGGGCGATTGTTTTCCCAAAGAAGCAAGCAGAGAAGGTCCCGGGACTGCGGGTATCTCCAGTTGGGGTAGTAGAAGAGATAATCCACGACATGACATTTGAGCACGAAAATGGGCGCGGGTCGGTGAAGTCGACGATGGATTGGGATGAGATTCCGGCATGTGCGCTGGCGGGGGTGATGCATGAGGTTTTACTAAGGGTACTGGGGTTGAGGGTTAAGTTCGGGGATCGAGCGCGAATTCTTATTAAAAAAATGGACGTCAAAAATGCTTTCAGACAGATCCCAGTAGACCCTGACGGTGCAGCGACTTTCGGGTACGTACTGGGGGAGTACTTTTTCGTCGATTTGCGCTTGCAGTTTGGGTGGAGGGGTAGTCCGGGGTAGTGGGGCGTGATATCAGCCGCGATGCAGCATGTGCAACGCAACACCACGAGAGCATCCGCGTCGTACTCGAGGGTGGGAGACCGCGCGGTAGAGCACGTGACGGTTGCGCAGGCAACGGGGCGTCCGATAGCACAGTGGCCGGCAGAGTGCGTAGTGCGGCCAGCGAACGGGGGAGGGCCGGACGACCCAGCCTTTGTGGTTTTTTTTTTATGGATGATGTCATCTCAGTAGAGGTTCAGTGGGATCAAGAAGGGGCGCGGTGTTTGGACTTGTCTCTATCGCTAGCGGGAATCCACGAGCAGGCTATGGGCGAGAGGTCAGAAGGGGAGGAGCCGTTACTTTCGGGAAAGAAGGTGACAGGCTGGGCAACGAAACAAGAGGTGTTGGCGTACGATGTTGACACAGAGAGCATGACTATTGCCCTATTGCCCTTTCGAAACGAAAGGTGGACGAATTACGCGCGCGATTGGCACAGTGGCCAGCAGGGCGGCAGACGGCAACGGCGAGGCAGGTGCTAGTGTTAGCAGGGAAGGTGCACCACGCATCCTTTGAAATCCGGCCCAGACGGTACTTCGTCCGTCGTCTTCTGCAGATATCTAATCTGCATCGTGATGGGGTGGAGCGGGCCGGGGGGGGGGGGGTGCGTGGGGTAGGTTCAGAATGCAGAAGGAAGCGAGACGAGTTTTACGGTTGTCGCGGGAGTTCATGGAAGACGTGGGATAGTGGAGATGGTTTTTGGAGACGGGGGGAGGGTACGGGGGAGAAAGCATAACATCACCGTATTTCAGCTTCTTGAAGCAACGGCCGAGTAGAACCTAGTTTTCGGACGCTTCATTGACAGCGATAGGGGGGTTGTGCATGGAAACGGGGGTGTACTGGAGATTCGCCCTGCCAGAAGAGGTGCAGAAACGTACGATAAGGGGGGGGCAGGCGGTAGCTGATTTAATTAACCTGTTGGAGGTCATGGCCATGGTGGTGACCGCGTTCGTAGACATGAGGGGGGAGAGACCGGGTAGGAAGGGGGAGGCAGTTTTGATGAGGGCAGATATCTAAGCAGCCGAAACCTGGGTAAAGAGGTGTCGTGGGGGGGGTAAGAAACAAGCGAGAGTAGGGGCTTTGATGAGAATGATGGGGGCGTTGGAAGCAAGGGGAAGGTGGTGTTTTCAGGCAAGGCACGTACGGGGGGTCGATAGCAGGTTGGCAGATGGTCCGACTAGGTGGCGAGAGGAACAGATTCCCGAGAAACTGAACGCAGAATGTCTCGAAATCGCTTGGCAGGTGCAGGAACTGGGATCGGGGGAGCAGCTAATGTGTTCGGAGATAATGCGAAAGAGTACGCATTTGGGAGAGTTGCAGCTTCGTCTCGAAAAACTTACGAGGCGAAATAGAGGATGTGGGTGAGCTGGAGATCGTTCGTCGGGAAGGGGTGTTGGCTGCAGAAAGACATGGGGGAGATGGAGTTAGTGGGGGAGTTGGTCGAATTCATGGGGTACTGCTGCGCAGAAAAAAGGAACAAGGAGTCGACGGCAAGTTGGTGGCGATTAACTTCTACCATGAGCAGTTCGTGGGGCTTTCGGTGCCCATGAGTAACCCATTGATCAGATCGGTGAGGCAAGGTATCAAGAGGGCACACGTAGAGACGGGCAGTCAGCAGAGGGTAAGAAGACCATTGACTTGGGGGATGCTGAGTGGGATGCAAGGAAGCACTGCATCATGGGGGGAAGGGGGGAGGGTGTTATGGATAGGTCTGGCATTGTCCTATTTTTTATGTTACGAGCGTCAGAATTGTTTGCCAAGGAGAGAGGGGTGTATCATAAGGTATACTGCTTAAGGAGGGGGGATGTTGCGTTTTTCAGAGATAACGATCAACTGGCGGAGGGTAGCATTCGGGAAGCAAATAAGGTAGAGGTGAGGTTCAGGGCATCGAAGGGAGATCAAGGAAGAAAAGGAGAGGTACTACTCAGGATAAGATCAGGCCGGGGTGGAGGAGAGGAAGGGGGGGCAGTGGGGCTATTGGTGGAGCTTTTCGAAATGTACAATGACAGGGAGTTGACAGGGGAAGCCCCTTTGATGTCATATCGAGGAACGGACGGTTGGATGGTCTAGTCCAGGGGGAAGCCAACCCAGTGCTTGAGGAAAGGTCTCGCCAGTGTAGGGAGGAGGTTTAAGGAAGAGGGGAGAGGAGCGGGGGCAAGTCTGATTCCGGACGAATTCGCGTTGCATTTGGGGAGAATAGGGTGGGCAACCAGACTGGCCGCGAGAAGAGCGCCAGAGGCAGTGATTAAGAAAGAAGGGAGGTGGTCGTCGGACTCGTTTATGGTGTACGTTAGGGCTAACATGGAAGACCCGGTATGGGTATCAGAGGTGTTGGAGCATGGGGGGGGGAGTTTGAGAGACAGCCAGGACAACGGACGAGATGGGGTTGAATACTATGGGTGCTACTCCGCCCGGTATAGTAAGGACCGCTTGGGAGGCTGCAAAGTACCTAAACAGTCCTTACACATATCCGGACGAAGGGGGGAAAGATCCGCGGTCTCGTGAGGGGAGGCGTTCCACGAGCGGAGCTCGACCGGTAAGGAGGTCGACCGCGATTCGTTTGTGTGGAAGGGGGTGGGAGGCGTAAGGAAGCGAAAGGGACGAGGCAACCGCCCTTTCTCTCTTCCCTCCGGCTATTTTATATAGGGGTAAGGAAGGCGTACGCACGCAGGGGGGGGACGGGCCAGGGCACCCCCCCCCCCACCATTTCGGCTTCTTCAATTAATATCAAGCATTTTTTCGTGGAAGTGGACGACCAAAGAGGAAGGTTGTCGTAGGGGCAACCTGGTGTTTGGGAGTAACGGGTAGAAAAGATAAACCAGTGAAGGAATGAGACGGTTTCGGCGGGTTTCCCATATAATAACAAGGGATGTTTAGTACGGGGGTAAGAATGACAAATAATATAAGTTCCGGATGATTGAGGAAGAAAGGCCAAAGCAGTTCAGATACGAGCAAGCAGCGGTAGAGCGGTGTGAAGCGGGGTCGTCGGTGCAGCGAGTATCCAGAATAGATAGCGGACGGGCAAGGCCCTGCACGAGCTGAATAGAACCGGGCAGGGGACGTCAGGGAGTCATCTAGTTGTTTTTTTCCCACCCACCCTCCCGCAACAAATTTCCACGGCGGATGGGCAAACGGAGGGGAAGGAGACACAGTGGTCGATTAGTAATGGCTTAATCCCGATCGCGCGGGCCGTTTGAAACGGAAGCATTACATAATAATCGTTTGGTTTTCGTGGTGGGTCCCGATCGCACGGGCCGTTAGAAACGGAACCACTAGAAAGCACGCGTAAGTGGTGGTCGATTAAGTGATGGCATAATCCCGATCGCACGGGCCGTTAGAAACGGAATCATCACATTCAATAATCGTTGAGCAATCGTGGTGGGTTCTCGGTACGAAACGGGCCGCTAGAAACGGAACCACCCGAAAGCACAAGCACATATTGGTCGATTAGTAGTGGTTTAATCCCGATCACACGGGCCGTTTGAAACGGAATCATTACATATTAATCGTTTGGTTTTCGTGGTGGGCTCCCGATCGCACGGGCCGTTAGAAACGGAATCATCACATAATCGTTTAGCAGTCGTGGTGGGTTCCCGGTACGGGTCGTTAGAAACGGAACCACCCGAAAGCACGAGCACATAGTTGTCGATTAGTAGTGGGTTAATCCCGATCGCACGGGCCGTTTGAAACGGAATCATTACATATTAATCGTTTAATTTTCGTGGTGGGTTCCCGATCACGGGCCGTTAGAAACGGAACCACTATTAATAGAAAGCACGCGTAAGGGGTGATCGATTAAGTGATGGCATAATCCCGATCGCACGGGCCGATAGAAAAAGGAATAATCACATAATCGTTTAGCAATCGTGGTGGGTTCCCGGTACGAACGGGCCGTTAGAAACGGAACCACCCGAAAGCACAAGCACATAGTAGTCGATTAGTAGTGGCTTAATCCCGATCGCACGGGCCGTTTGAAACGGAATCACTACACTCATATTCGTTTGGCAGTCGAGGTGGGTCCCCGGCGGGGAGGCGTCTGGGGGAGGCATTCCACTAGCGGAGCGCGACCGGTAAGGAGGTCGACCGCATTTCGTTTGTGTGGAAGGGGGTATAGGAGGCGTAAGCAAGCGAAAGGGACGAGGCAACCCCCCTTTCTCTCTTCCTTCCGGCTATTTTATATAGGGGTAAGGAAGGCGTACGCATGCAGGGGGGGGACGGGCCAGGGCAGCCCCCCCCCCCACCATTTCGGCTTCTTCAATTTATATCAAGCATTTTTTCGTGGAAGTGGACAACCAAACTGATTTTTCCGCATAGATAGGAAGACCGTTTGTCAAGCTCACAAAGTGCGCAGAATGATTATTTAAAATTGTCCTGTTGACCCGGGCAGCATCCAGGGGAGCCGCTGATATTTCACAAAAGGAATCACATATAGAATACGCGCGTTCGGTCTATCACAATACTTGTAAAATTCGGTGAAAATGGAATATAGACGAGGCGTATTATTTACGCAGCTTGCAAAGTCGAGTATCAACTATTTAATCAGTCGAACTCACAGCTAACTTTTTTTTTTTTTTAAACTAGGAAAGCACGTCAGCTGTGAGTTCAACCGATCGGCAGATCGATCGATACTCAACTTTGCGAGCTGCGTGAACCGCGCGCGTTTTCCATTATTTCCCTCGCGATTGATTACTGGCCAGAGACTCCCCTGGATGCCACCAGGGTCGACGAGACGATAATACTTACAGCTGGTTCGATTTCCACTTGATTTCGGCCAGTACCATTTCGCGCACTCAAACAGCAGATCGACAGGTGAGGGCCGGGGTACACAAGACAGTAGTCGAAAGTTGGTTTACAGCAGTTCACACGTGACATACACACCACGACACTGGAAATTTTGAATAATTGTAAAATTAGGTAAAAATGGAATATTGACGAGGCGTATTACGCAGCTTGCAAAGTTGAGTATCAACTATTTAATCAGTCGAACTCACAGCTGACGTATTTCAAAATTTATAAAAAAAAAATACTCCCTGTAAATGTTGCAGCAGGTCTTGACGTACAAGTACGTACGTGTTTTTGGTGAATCTCACTATCGTACATGTTCTTGGTCTCTTCTGCTCTTGATATATGAAAAACACAGCAAGCACACACCTACCTGTAGAATAGCATAAGTATTTCAAAATTTATAAAAATATATATACCAGATATTGCCCACTGCTGCTGCTGGGCAGCAGGGTTGGTTGTGGTGCTGTAGGAAGCTGGAGGTAAGCACGCTCTGTGCACTGCTGTGGGTATTGTTCTCCAGGCGGTGGTCTGTGCTCCGTGCAACAACCCAAAAAAAAAGTACGGGGATATTGTACGTCATCCTGGGTACATTAGGATAAAAAAACAGACCGTGGAATGCGGACGGCAGGCTCCAACAAACTCAACCAACCACAGCAACACTGCGCATATGGGCGTGCCGAACACGCACGGCGTGTGGGCGGCAGCGTTGGAACGATGGGATCTGTGGATGTTGTCTGTTGTGTACCTGGTATATGCCTGAGCTGTGTGCTCACAGCTCATGAGAGCCGGGGGGAGAAAACAGAGAGCATGACAATGTACCGATACGTACGTACAAAATAAGGCCTCTTTACTGAAACCAGGGAAATCGTCTTATCCACTCCCGCCGGAAAAAAAAAAAAAAATTAAGCGCCTGCCACGCCTGCCACGCGCTTCAGAGTGCACGGATCGCGCCGAGACCTAGACCAATGTGTCCGGCAGGGCTTCCCGTGTCCGTGTACTTACTGTTTTGCCTAAAAGTGCTCGTGCGAAGAAAAAAGTTGGCAAAAATACGAAAATTTGACAAATATACGTCTACATATATATCTGAAAATGCCATCGGGGCAAAATCTGGAGCTCAAAAATCGAACCGCATAGGAAACGGCCTCATTTGCCCGTCAATTTTCATGGAATGACTCTGCCTCTGTAGGTACCTCACGATCTCGCGCTTTCCGCTAATTAAATTCTTATGTAAAAATAAAAAGTTCCTATGATTAATAATATAGGGGTGTATAGCACTCATTTTTGACAATGTGATCCTCTAAACCAGGGGACGCACTACAGGGGTATACCTACACGGCCATACACTCGGTGAGACTCGAACCCACGAAATAAATTGATATTGATAGGCTCGCGGACCTACCAAGCCACCGGGGATGCCGTTTGAATGAAAAACAAACAAAAAACAAAATTCGAAATCTGACCAGACCCGCCCGACCCCGTGAGATTTTGATATCCTACCTGCCGACCGCATTCAAAAACATCTCTGTGCCCGACACGACACAACACAGGTAATTAGTTGAATACTTCGGACACGACCCGACCGGACCCGACTTGAGAAACGTCAGCTTCTGAACGGGCTTCGCAAGCATGCCAGATACACGGGTTTTCCGATGTTTCGGGTCGAATGCAACCCGTCCGGGCGGGTCGATCATCAAAGCTTCAAATTCACGGGCCCACAAACTAAAACTCACGGGTCATCAATTATATATTTCGGACGTCGTCCGTATGTTTTTTACATACTTTTTCCGGCACGAATTATTTCGATACGGTTCCTAAACTTTCTAATTGTGTACCATATATTGTACTGGTATTGTGTTTTTAAGTGTCGTATTTTTTTTTTGTGTTTTATGGCGAAGAGGGAGACACGCACCACACACCACATCCCCACGACTCCGGGCCAACCCGGTAGAAGTCTGATCGTATAATATGGCTTCCGCTCGAGCCCGGGCGAGCGGGATGGCTGTTCCGCCACATGATCCGAGCACACCTGAGGCCTTGGATCCATTAGCAGAGGCCGCGGGCCTTAAGAACCCCGTGCCCGCTACTGCTGCTTCTGCTGTGGCTGTTCCTGCTGCTGCTGCTTCTGCTGCTGCTGCTGCTCCTGCTCCTTCTGCTGCTTCTGCTGATCCTGCTTCTGCTGCTGCTGCTGCTGCTACTGCTGCTGCTCCGGCTGCTGCTGCTGCTGCCCCAGCAGCTGGTGGTGATAGTGGTCCTAGTGATGCTGCTGCTGCTGTTACGACGACGGGCTGGCTCCTTCCAGGTTTTAACGAGCGCACGAAGGTGAATGTGGCTGAACAACATGGTACGAGGACGTCTGTCGTCTGGAGGTTCTTCGCAAAATTCTCCCCGGCGCTCGACGATGGAAAAAACGCGAAGTGCATGCTGATGAAGGACGATGGCACCGAGTGCAAAGCGGTTTACAAACACGACAACGAGGCAAACACAGGGACAGGTTCCATGGTTAGGCATCTGCGGAGAACCAAGGATGCATCCCACAAGCAGGCGATAAAGGAGTTTGATGCGGAGAGCAAGCTCTCAGGCGCAGCCAAGGGTGCTCGCGGCGCGGCACTTGGCAGTGCAAGGAAAGGTGAGGGGTTGCGGCGTGCTCGCAAGGATTCTTATTTGGGCCTATTATTTTAGCTCGGCTCGTATGTACTGCTGCACACTCTCCCCACTCCGTGTTCTAGCTGGAGCCTCCTGGACTTCATGCCATATCGGCAAAGCATTCGTATCAATACCCTTTTGACACCGCTGTGCTGGTGCTGGTGATAATGCAGACTGCTGTGAACCGATGATGATGCAGCCCAAAAATAGTCCTGTAGATCGAAGGTTTGTTTCGTCTCTATGTAGGTAGCCGGGACTATTAGGATCTATTAATATGTCCTATGACATACAAACGCGCCTTATTCGACCGGACAGATACGTGGGATACCCAGGTTGCTGCTGCTCTATACCGGCTGGACGAGGGAAGAACACAGGAGCACTATCATTTGCAGGGTGTGGTACAAGCCTGGCAGAAGCACCTCCTTATTTATGCCCCACCTTTACCAACTATTTTGCTATTTTGGGATAAGTCTTAACCTGGTACCTCGTATGTGTAATTCTGCTCCAGCTCGGGCTGTTTTGTACGTACTGCTGTACGCACTCGTACTGCTGCAGTTCTGATTCATGTGGTTCGGGGCGATTGGATTTGCTGTTTGTCGTTGTGCTGTACCAGCTGCGGGTCACAGCCTGTAGTGGTATACCGGTATCCAGTACAGCAGTATCTGGTACTATTAATATTATAGTACGTACTCGTGTACGGTTCCAGCTACTGCTCTAGGAACTCGCGCGGCAGGGTAAAAATATATTCTTGACTTGCATCATTTAGCTTGAGTGCGTTGGTAGATTGTAGACGGCTGTTGCTGTTGTTTTTGTCTTGTCTCTTGATATCTATTGCGTGTGCGGTACGACAGGCTTAGTAGTAGTCCAGCTGGCTCGTACCGGAACCCCCCCGCTGTACACCTTGAGAAACCCCCCCCCCCGCTACATCAGTACATTGGGCGCCCGCAGTTACAGCAGTAGGAAGCATTAGGTTGGAAAAAATCGGCTCAGACTGGCACGAATAATATGAAAATTGGGTTAAGAAACACCTCTCAACAGTGAGATCCACTCTACATCCTATGAATACCAGGTTTTTACAACGGATTAAGATAAACGTCGGAAACAAAACAAGACGTTGAGCCTGGCCATTAAATTGTCCTTTCTCGAAACAGGCGCACACTGGTGCTGGAAGCATTAGGTCAAGAAAAATAGGCTCTGATTGGCACGAGTGATACGAAAGTTGGGTTGAGAAACACAACATCTCACAAGTGGGATCCACTCTTCATTCTATGCAATAGAGTTAGATAGACCTCGGAAACGACTGTAATTAAAGAAGACACTGAGCCTGGCCATTCAAATTGGCCTTTCTAAACGCCGGGGGCCCAGTGCTGCGGCACTTGCGTTTGCTTTGAGCACTGTTGGCGTCTGGCCCGCGGAAGCCTCTTTTTCTCTCGTGGTATGTTGGCGCCTGCATTGCCGACATGGCTTCGTTCGACTACTGCTTTGTAATGCGGGTGTGCTGTACTGCTGCTTGCCATCTTTAGTTTTGACTGTCAGTTGTGTTCACAACCTGCTTTCTGTGATCCGCAGTCCCCAGGATGTTTTTTTTTTCTGAGGTTTTTAGAAACCTTTCTTAGTTTTTTATTAACCAATTGTTTAATCAAGTAGAAGAACGCTTCGGCCATGGCAGGCTTCTTTAAAGTTTCTACACCCAGTAAAAAAGCAACTGCTGTTGGATGCTGCTGTGAATAATAATATAGCTTCGGCAATTCCGAAAGGGGTCCTCGTTGCGTGGTTTGACGCCTGCAAAATCGAATGTCACACTCGATCGTACAGCAGTAATAATGCGCTCTGTGATCCGCCGTCCTGAGCATGTGTGTGTGTGTGTGTGTTTTTTTTTTCTGAGGTTAGAAAAGCAATTGTTGAATCAAGTAAAAGAACGCTTCGGCGATTGCACGCTTCTTTAACCCCTTTAGTACCGCAGTCCCGATTTGGGGACTAACCAGTCTAATTCCAAGTGAATTGTCCCCAAAACAGGACTGCGGTACTAAAAGGGTTAACGCTTCTACGCCCAGTAAAAAAGCAACTGCTGTTGGATACTGCTTTGAATAATAGTATAGCTTCGGCAATTCCGAAAGGGGTCCTCGTTGTTTGACGCCTTCAAAATCGAAAGTCACATTCGATCGTACAGCAGTAGTAATGCGCACTACTGCCTTACTCGTCGAAGAAGGAGCAGTACGAGCACTCGCAACAGCAGTATGTACAGTTACCAATACTACCACTCGTAGAACAGCAGCAGTAAGAGCTACCTGGTGCATTTTACAGCACCTTCAGAACTGGACACACCGTTTATGTTGGACACTACGAGTTGTTCTATTCTTCCAAGTAGTTGGTGTTGTTTTTGTTCTCACATTAACTCGTCGCCGCCGCAATACAACGAGTATCGACCGATCTGCCGATCTGTTGAACTCACAGCTGACGTGCTTTCTTAGTTTCTTATAAAATGCAATCGGTGGTCGAAGGACACGCTCCAACAGACGCTGGAGTGGAAGAATACCTCGGGGAAAAATACAAAACAAGCACAGACTAATACACATGATAACAGGAGCACATCTACGCCTCAGACAAAACTGTAAAGTGAGGTCCGCCCACATCAGGTATACGTGGTACGCTATTCAAGTCGCCACAGAAACCGAAAAGACCGCATAATAATACCTAGAAGAAATACACAGGATGGTAAAAAACAACTCAACGTCGGAAAATCGCAATCGAAAAATCAAAAATCAAAAAGGGAAGAGAGAGAATAATTACAATTCAAGCAAACGGAAACACACACGAGAATTCGCAGGTTTTCGTAGACTTCAGGCTCGCAAGCTACGCGAGAGGTGTAGAACAGAGATAAGAACCAAATACGAACATACCTACTCCGCTACCAAAAACACCAGGGAAGCAAAAAGAGAAACTATTAATAGTAGACAAAAAACTGCTGTTGTACTGCTGTACCAGGTATGAGTTCCTGGTAGACTCAACCGGTAGGTTTAGGTCCGTCGGAACTATGCACGCCATTTCGATTGAACACTGTTATACGTATTTATAATTGGAGTTGATTTATCCTTCTAGTAGTGATACTACTACTGATGTATGAGATAGGTGGTAGACGTTTGGACCGCACGCACGCATTGGGAGATAAACCACACGCAAGATTTGAAGGTGAACTACCGTTTTCCTTTCACCATGGCAGAAACGTATCCCACGTTATTTCCGTGTGGTTTGTCCCCGAAGTCGCGGGTGCGGTTGTTGAGCGACTGGAAAAGGTTTGGCACATCTGACTGTACGAAATTTTCAATCGTTTTGCACCCACGTCTTGGTTTCGGGGACAAGACTGCTATTACGATAGTGAATAGGACCCACGGTAAGCACTAAAACCTACATATTCATATATTCCTACTAACAATATGTGGTCCTATTAACTATGGTCCCCTGTAATAATCAGGGCTTTTCGCAGGTCAGGTCAAATCTCACGGGTCGGGTCGGGGCAGCTGACCAAACCCAACCCGCGAGATTTTTTAAGCCTCTTGACCCGACCCGACCCGACCCGCGAGATTAAAAAAGTTGTTGACCCGACCCGACCCGACCCATGAGGTCGTTTCGTATGCGGTTCGATTTTTGAGATTCAGATTTTGACCCGATGGCATTTTCAGATATGAACTTGGCAAATCGAAAGAGTCTACCTATGCGGAAAAATCAGATTTATTGTGCGTGTAGAGATTCCAGCAAACGCCGAGACCAACTACTGTTGTTGTGGTTCGGCGTCGCGAAGAGACGCGCTGGGTGCGCTGCCCTGCGCGTAGGACCCAAGCGTCCGAGCCCACGCTGACTGCCTCTGGTCTGGCAGCGAAGAGACGTGGCGAGTGCACAAGAGTCAGCCTGTCTTGGTATTTTGTGTTTCATTTTGTGACCGACTGCTGCTGCTGCTGCTGCTGTACAGCAGTATAGTCTACGAGTACATATCCACGGAGAGGCGCATGCCGAGTGCGCTTCTCTATGCCTCTAGGCCCGAGCCCGCGCCAGCCTACTCTAGTCTGGCCACGGAGGGACGCCCCGTCCGCGCGTCGGGCGCGAAGCAACGCCGCTATACAGCAGCTGTATCACCATCCAACTCATCGATCGTTCTGCTACTGTTTGCTGGGATAACATCTTGAATTTCAAGAGCATGCCATTGTTCGATTTGAAAATCTGATGACCCAGGTCGTCGGATTTCGGCGACGACTTGGGTCATCGGATTCTCAAATCGAAAAAATTTCGGTCGGATTTTGCATGTTTAGACTGCATTAGCAGGGTCATTAATTTTTGAGATCGAAAAAAATACAAATCTGAAGCTGGAAATCGAACCGCATAGGAAACGGCCTTAGATTTGAAAATATCCGGACCCGACCCGACCCGACCTGCGAGATATCAAAACCGCCTGACCCGACCCGACCCGACCCGCCACCTTCGGATTGCCCCGTGAGACACGGGATTCATGCGGGTCGGGTTACCTTGACCCGCGAGACTATTTATCTTGACCCGCAGGTCCGACCTGCGGATCCGACCCGTTGGTCGACACTTCGAAAACAATTTAATATTCATTTTTGTGCCCACAAGCGATATGTGGCCTGGCTGTAGTGGGCATAAATGGATGCGGGCGTGCGTATATGGATTTGACAGTGTTTGAATGTTTGAATAAGATATGAAAGGAGTATTGTTGAGTATTTGTACGAGAAAAGCCTTTGGGTAAGAGAGCGGGAAGTGTTTTGAGTGTCGAATCCGCGGGCCAGATGGGCGGGTTCGACCCGCGAGTCAGCAGATAATAACTCGCGGGTCACGCTGGCCCGACCCTCGAGTGATCCGTTTCTCGCGGGTCATGACCTGACCCGACCCGTGAGCTTTTCATCACCTTTTGACCCGACAAGACCCGACCCATGAGATTTAGAAACTCTTGACCCGACCCGTGAGACTTGAAAACCTCTTGACCTGACACGATCCGACCCGTGTGATTTTGAGCACTTCCTGACCCGACCCGACCCGACCCGAACACCCTGTGACCCGCGAAAAGCCCTGGTAATCGTAGGTGAACTTATACTGCGCTCATTTTTCCAGCGAGAAAGCTGCAGCGAGAGCGTTGAACGAGAAGCCAAGTAGCAGCGCGTGGAAGAGTTAACTTCGGCACCGATGGCATTGTGATATAATGTCCTGGGTGTACTTTCCTGCGTATGGTCAAGCTGCTCCTACCTTGCATGAGCAATATCGAGTGTAGCAAGACGAAGCAAATTACGTACGAAGCATGGAAAAATCGATTGAATTTGCAGGGAGCGTACTTTAAGGCTGTTTCCTATGCGGATCGATTTCGAGAATCAGATTTATATTTTTCGATCTCAAGAATGAACGACCCTGCTTATGCAGTCCTACTATGCAAAATCCGACCGAATTTTTTTCGATTTGAGGGTAATCGGATTCTCATACCGAAAAAATGGCATGCTCTCTAAATTCAGGATGCTATCCACGACAGCAAACAGCAGCAGAACGATCGACGAGTTGAGTGGTGACACAGCTGTATAACGACTTTGCTTCGCGCCCGACGCTCGGTCGGCGGGCGGCGCGTCCCTCCGCGGCCAGACTACAGTCGGTTGGCGCCAGCTCGGGCCTAAATACCAAGACAAGCGCCCTCGGCGCGCACTTCTCCGTGGGTACGTACTCGTAGACTACACTGCTGTACAGCAGCAGCCGCAGTCAGACACACTATGAAATACAAAATGCCAAGACAGCTTGACTCTAGCGCACGCGACTCGTCTCTTCGCCGCCAGACCAGAGTCGCTTGGGTCCTTCGCGCAGGGCAGCGCACCCAGCGCGTCTCTTCGCGGCGCCAGACCACAACGAAAGCAGTTTGTCTTGGCGTTTGCTCGAATCTCAGCACGCGTTTTTAATATGCTTTTTCCGCATAGGACGACTGTTTCGATTTGCCAACTTCACATCTGAAAATGCGATCGGGTCAAAATCTGAACCTCAAAGATCGAACCGCATAGGAAACGGCCTGACCATCATCGACGCACCTCTCCTCCTGCTTTAAATTTGTTCCGAAAATCTGATAGGTCGTCCAGGTACTATTAATACTTCAGTACGTACGATATGATGATGTGCTCACATAGCCACGGGTGTCCCTGACATCTTTCTTGCCCGTGGTCACAAAATAGGCTGAATCAAAAATGCATCTCGATGGGTGGAAACAATCAAGTACGAATAGTGCGCACGGCCGTACCAGTATGTAAGGGAAACGGTACTAATAAGCTGGGGTATACCATCCAGTTCCACTTGCAACCAATTATTACCAGGAACATATCAATGGTACTGTATTTACACACAAAAAAAAAAAAAAAAAAAAAATGACTGAAAAAATGAAGCAGCGAGAAAGAAAGGAAATACGAGTGCCTGGTATTACTGCTGTGTATACGGATTATGGACGCGGTATTTATTTTGTCATCGGTTGTTCTGGGCTCAGCAGACTGAGTTGCAGCATGTAAACTTGATTAGCAATCGGACACATCCCAAGCATCAGGCATGTAGCACTGCTGCAGTGCTGTGACGGGTGAACAGGGCACGGCAACGACGACGTACAACGTATTTTCCATCATGAATCTATAGCCAGAAACTGTTTGCAACGCGCCCACGTCAAAATACTCATTCTCCTGACATCTTCAAGACAGTCCCAGGCTCTAGTAACTGTGTTTTGAGAGTTTGACAGTAGTGACACCTTTCTTAGATAAAAGTACCGGTACAAACTTATAAGTAACAATAGAAATCGTACATACGAGGGGTCTACCTCTCCTGGCACACACTCCTGGCGCGAACCATACGCAGCCCCTCTGTTGTACTCGTGTACTCACATTGGTGTTCCTGACAAACCATAATTTATACCCGTGGTAGAGTTTATTTCCAGTTACTTGTGCGCCTACTGCTTCTCGAAGAATGAAAGACACACACTAGCACACATGGCTCTTAGCTCTGCGGCACCAGCGTAGGACTACTCCGTTGGTCCATGTATAAGCCCATTGAAGGAATCCGGATCTATTTTGTATTTTTTTTGTTCGAGAGCGACGTGGTCGTTGCATGTTGCTTGATGTGGCTTCAAAATGGTTTCGACCGGACCTGCTTACCTGCTTCCAGCTGGCCTGTGCATAACTTCGGGTAAGTCAAGTGCCTGTGTATGTATGTAGGCTATACACTGCCGGCAGTGCTACTATATGTAACAGTATTCTCGTGCCCCGATGCCTCATTCGTTTTCCTCAAAGCAGGACCCGACCACCTCTTCGGTCGAGCGACGCGGAAGCCCATGGCAGAAGACCAGACGGAACGCCTCCACCGCAAGTACGTCACCTGGTGCATTGCCAACGGAATGCCGTGGGAAGCTCTCGACAACATCGGCTTCAAGCTCATCGTCGCAGAGTGCGACCCAGCGCTAGCTGCTGCCACCCCCTCGTGTGAGACTCTCGACAGGGTTCTCCGCGAGATGCACGGCGCCGCGAAAGCAAAGTTGGTTGAGATCCTCGAGGGTGCGCGCATTGACAACAAGAACAAAGGGTACGACGGCCCGTTCTGCAGTCTGCAGTTAGATCTTACCTCGAGGGCGGACGTGGAGTACGTTGCATTGTCGGCTCGCCTCATCAGGTTCGATTTTGTTCGCTTCCATGTTTGTTTCTAGTTTTCGGGCAATGTTTTTGTTTCTTCAGTTGTTGTGTCGAGATTTATGATATGATAAAAAAAATGAATTGACTTCAGCCGCCGACGAGAGGTAGAATACGGGGATGGTTTTGCAGGAGATCCCCCGCATTAAAATCACAGCCAGATTCGAACATAAAAAACTCGTGTTTCGGGTACTTTTTCGATGGCAGCAGGAAGTGTCCCAACAACATACCTTATGTGCTGAGACAGCAGCCTATAGCAGTACTACAGCATTGTGTGATATCCTGTCCTCAGGCGCCGGATGAGGTACCTTCGGCGCATAGAAAATGGAACACACGATGGGCTCAACGATGGTTGGCTATGGTCTGGCCCGTGGTACGCCCCTTTGGGAGTTTGTGACCGATGGTAACTGCCATAGTATTCAATCATCCAATGGAAAAATAAACAGCCTTGGGTCCTTGTAACTTACCAAGTCTCAGTCGGGATGATTGTCTCACGGTAGACCTGTTCCCGGTTGTGCCCCACAATGTCAGGGAGGACATTTTCTTCATGGGTCAACCCGTTATTTTTTTGCCTCCTCGGTTTAACGTGTTTTACGGTCGTGGGAGCACCTATTCTTCCTGAAGCTTCTGACTTGTGAGGAGCTCTATATCTCTCCCCAAAATCTTTTTTTGTTTTGAAACACGGACGCTTGAGCTTGGCCTGTCGTTGGCATTGTTCGAAAAATATTGTGAACAAGAACGAGATTAACGACACAATGGTTGGGTAGTTTTCAGTTGAGATACCCCGTCAGTCACGGTGATTAACGAAAATGACCAAGAATCGCCGCGAGTACCTCTATCGTAAGCCCGCGTCGTATATGACGTAGCTTGACCCGTGGCATGTGTAGCGCCATTTCCATGACGAATTCGTTGAAAATCGTTAGTTCATTGCATACAACATGGCACGTCCCGCTAAACAAGTAATCCCGTGGTGCATGCCGTGGTGGCCCGTGGTCAACTCCTTGCAGTATGGCATGGGATAGCTCATGTTGTGTTCCGTGGTGGATCCCATGTGTTGCCCATCAACAGTTTACGGTATGGCAAAGACATGGCTATTCCATGGTGTATATCATGGCATTTTGCGTCCCATAGTACAACACGCTCCGTGCTTTAGTTCGTGACGCTCAATAGGTGCTCCCTGTAGAATACCGCAAGGGTTAGTATAATCCATCGCATGTCTCATGCTGTATTCCATCAGTAGTGGTGTAGTGTACCTTGTATACTAAATCACGTCCCAGGGTACAGCTAGACCCGTGATATTTGGCAAGCGCTGGATTGTTGCACCCATTGGACCGCCCATGGGGTAAGAATAACGTATGGCAATTTCCATGGAGCGTTATTGGGGTTTCCCAATGTGTTTTAGCGAGGTTTTCATACGTATCCCAATGCCTCAATGCACCCTTGATTCCGATTCCGGGGGTCCACTGGAAAATGTAAAAACTGTTTGACTCGTTTACCGTGTTGCTTCTGACAAGCACCCCAACAATGTCAACATTAATGAAACATTTTGTCAGGTCGGGCAACAAGACGCCGACCCGCCTGAGCCTGGGGATCAGATCCTGTCCTGGTCGGCACACAAAAGTTGAACTCATTCCCTGGATCGAAAAGGTGCGTTCTAATAATATATATATTTTTTTAGAAGGGGTATAAACACTGTTATTTCATACGATGTACTTGGGAAAACCGAAAAGCAATACCGAAAATTGAGTATGAAAAAACGATTTTTGACTGATTGAATAGCCACACCAAAGCCCCAGGAGGCCAGCTGGGCTCTTCTTTCTTTTATCGATATTTTTTTGGGCTGAGATTGTGACAATAGCGTCGAAAATCCACCTCCGTAGTCACGAACCTGTTCACCTCTTTTTTTTTTGTTCAGATGACGATACACGGTTCTTTGGCTAATCAGTGCTGTCGGTATAAGGTGGTTTGTGTGGTGAACTTTCACCCATACCGCCAAGTGGGGCCTTCCACCCCCTATACGTGCCATGTTCTTGCTTTATCTCTTTTGGTAATCCCCTACAAGTACGCATTCTCAACTATTGCAATAATTTGGGAGTTCAATTTTTGCCATCGACCCTAATACCGCCGTATACGACGGTGTATACCACACCCCCGGTGATATTATTTTGGGGCCCTAAAGACCTTATCACCCGGTGTGTTATACCCCGGGGGGGGTGATACATAGCGTACCCCGGTGATAAAGTGGGAGATTAGATTGGGACTTGGTAATATTTATCTCCTGGATGGAATACTCTAGGGGGTGTGATATTAAGATGTGATTACAGTGCTCCCAGGGGACTTTAGCTCCCACATTCTAAGCAGGTAGGGATGTGATGGAGGGGGTGTGATAGCATTTAGTGTTCGAATATTTTGTAGTGATTTTGTTGCCACCCTCCAAGAGCGCGGCAACGGGTGGGATAACAAGGGGGGTGGTGGCGGTGGTTTTGCTCTTGGCTTGCACATGTTTTGTGGGGGCCTTAGCAGCAGATGCCGTGCCTGGTTTGTCGAGGGCCTCTGTTGTGGACGCCTTGGTGGCAGACGCTTCCCTTGGCTTATCAGTGATATTTGGAGTAAGTGTCCTTGCGGCAACCGGAGGCACAGGTTTGGGTTTTCGCAAGAAACAGGTGATCAAGCCTTGATTCCTGCTGGCAGCAGTCGAAGTTTTTTTTCCCACGACGATTGGCAACCCGTTCGCAAGGCCTTTGCGCCTTTCCACCTCGATGATGGTGATCTCCATAATTTTGCTGTGGTACACTCGCACACCTGAGGGTACTACGTCCTTACTCATGTTTTTTTCCCACGACGATTGGCAACCCGTTCGCAAGGCCTTTGCGCCTTTCCACCTCGATGATGGTGATCTCCATAATTTTGCTGTGGTACACTCGCACACCTGAGGGTACTACGTCCTTACTCATGTCACGGTATCACCCAGTGGGTAACATGTTGAGGGCCCCACACTGAATATGAGGCATGACACCGCAGGGGGTGTGGTATCCCAGATGTAGTATGCTTATACGCCGTCGTATACGGTAACTGCGAGGTGGAACCACTAGACCACCTAGGCCACCGAGTGCCAATGGGGGTGATGATTATGCGAATGTGATTAACCACAAGCATACCTAAACTGGCAAATTTGGTAAAATAAGCCATGTGCTCTACCTTGATGTGACACCTCGTTGCTGTATGTGATGTCTCCACTAAAAGGGGTCTTTGTCACAAATCGTTGCTACATTTGTTTTTCCTCTAAAACGTTTCTGAAAGAGTCGCAACTCGTTGCTTCAATCTAAGCTGCTGTAAAAATACGTCAACAAGTGTCACAAAGCATTGCTGCGTTATGTTGGTGCCGCTCAGTGCCGACACATGCCACAAAATTGTGGCTGCATTCTATAGTATTTTTGCACTTGACAGTTGTCTACAAACATCACTGAATCGTGTTTACATACACAACTGGTTTGGCGTGTTTGTTCGCTTCATTGTGTGTCATGACTGATTTCCGCATTTTGTTTCGTTATTGAAAACGGGCCTAGGAACGACGCAACTTCCTGCTGCATTGTACTTGTATGGTGCTACTGAGCTCGGTCTACTCTTAGGTCTCGTACCTCGTTGCTGCATTTGTTGTTGCCACTCCTAGAGTGTCCACAAGTCTCGTAAGTCGTTGCCTTCTTTTGTGGTGCAACGGCGCGCACCTCCAACATGTCATCGATTCCCTTTTGAATATCTAGATATTTCTAAGCAGACACACCCCTGATACGCATGGTCCAAGTCATGTTTCGTGCGTTGGATCTGTACAATACAGGTCCTCACAGCACCTTGGAGCGGCAGGTAAGGATCGAGTAAATCTAAATAGTGGCCTGTCCGACTTGTCCAACTATTGTAAATGTGTCTATTTGCAATTTGCAAATAGTATATCTAGGGCATCCTCCCACGACACCCGCAACGTCCAAACCGCTGCAGGTGACGGTGGACTACTTTGGCGAGGGTGTCCGGCCGGATCAAGTGTTCGTCAGTGCTACAGTGGACCCAGCATCTGCCTTCGCCGACGCCTGCATCCACCTCGGCATCAGCACCATACCGTGTCGTGTCCACCGACTCAAATCTGCCGTCATGCGGGCGTTGGGCCTCGAAGGTGACGACAGAAAACCCAAAAATGCCGCAATGAAGGGCTCGTGGGGAAGTGCTCGACCCTGTTAGGGATTTTCAGCAATTCTGCTGTCGACAACGATGCGCTGCGAGATCAGACGACTGACAAGCATAAGCCGGTGGGGCGCCTTCACCACTCCGGAAGTGTGGGTGTGGGGAGCGCGCAGCATTCCGATCCAGAGAAGCCCTTCGAAACGAGGTGCGCTCTGATCAAAGTTGCTGTAGATAGTTTCTTGCCTCTGTTGAGAGTTGAATGCGCTAAAATATTCGCGCGACTGCCTTCGCCAAGGTTTCGTCGCACCTGCGGCTGTAGTCCTGTTCTAGTTATGGGGTACCACACCACAAACCAGGTACACAATTTGCATCGCACCTGAAACGACGTATCGCAATACAATGCAAAACGTTAAAAAAAAAAGACTTGGGTCGAAAGCATAGTTGATGTCCTTCATGTTTTTTATTCCACCAACACAAATAATGCACAAGCACTTTCGTGGTAGTGAAGTACGGGTAATGCTACTGCTATTGTCCTGACGCGGACTTCGTTGTGCTCTGCTGATATCCCTCTGAACCTTTTTGAAAGGTACTCCTCCAACAAGCGTCATTAACCAGTTCTTTGCGTTGTTGTCGTACCTACCTTGCGCTGTATTTGGCCCTGACGGTGCCGCTGACTGTCACCATCTTTATAAACCTCATCAATCGTGACCTGGCTACCAGCGTAGCATCGTGTTGTGCATAACTATCGACCAATGTATTAAAAACTATAGTCTGCGGGTTGTGTACCTTGTGCAAACTTTATGCGAGTGTTTTTGTTTCCCCCCCCCCCCCAAGCCAAAAGTGAAATTATTCGAAGCAGTCATCCATTGCAAGTTCGCCTCACAGGTTGGTTTCGCTAGGAAGCAGCCCACCCTTCATGCGTTTCGTCCGGCACCTCACGACATGTCGCGCTTGGTGCAAGGAGCGTCGGCTTGGTTCGTGAAAACCGACCTGCTCCGTCCCGGCGGTATAGAGATGCCAGGGTCTATCGTCAAACCTCTCCGCCGTGTATGGCGTTGAGTGCACCTCGTCCCCCCCTTTCCCCACTCCCTGTGTACCGTTGTCTTTTACCAACCTCAGCTGGGCTTCGCCTCTGGCGATGTTGCAGAAGGTCATCACCTTGATGGACCCCATCGCCGAGTACCTTCTCCTCCACCCTCACTTGGCCCACCTGGGACTCACGCCGGAGGAGTGGCTCATAATTTCAGAGATGTGCGGTGTCCTCGAGCTATTCAAGTACGTCGGCACGGCCATCGAAGGCGGCGATGATAGCTTTCTGGGTCGCTCCATATTTCTGTGCAACACCCTCCTTGCCCTGCTTGGCGACAAAACCACCATGATAATTGATCGCGGCGTGGCGGGCGCCTCCCCTGGGCACAAGTCTATCGGAGACCTCCATGCGACCACGGCCAAGTTCATCGCAGTTGCCATGAACGAGTTAACACTAAGCAAACCGCACGTACCTGAGCTAGAGGTAGAGATGGTAGGCATGTTCCTCGACCCCCGCTACAAAGCTCTGGACGGGGATGATTCCGGGGGGGGGGACCACGCGGAGAGAATATCTGTGGCACTGGCGAAGCTGAGGGACAGCATGACCGACCACAAAACCACCAGCTCTCCCTCCCAGACCCCAGCTGACACACCGCCTGCCACTGCCGGCTCCACTGCCGGCAAGAGAGAACCGAACGAAGACCCTTTCGCTGAGTATTCTCGGAAGCGACAGAAGCGGGCGGCGGCAGCGGCGGCGGTGGCGGCGGCAGCCTGTACTGTCGCGAACCGATTCGACAAGGAAGTGATGGAATATAAGTTTTTGCCGGAGATTAGCGGCGGCAACTTGGACCTACTCTCTTTCTGGGATGACGCGGGAAAGCCGAGCTTGGACGAGCATGGGAACATCCGTGCTTTGGCGAAGTTCCCGACCCTCGCCATGCTTGCGAGGGTGTATCACGTTGCCGAGGCGACGACTTCTTGCCAACCCGCGGGGGGGCTTGTCGTCATTGGCGTTTTGCATGAGCAATCTTCTGCGAAGTATGGGACGGGACCTCGTTGATATTATGGCGTTTTTGAAGCTCAACAAGGGAATGATCCCAGAGGTTCAGTCTTACACTCAAAAGCTAAACGAGAAAGTGCAGTCGGACGGGTACGACAAGGCTGTTATTGCACAGGCTGATGGCGCTGGAGAGAAGGTTGTGGTGATGCAGTAGCAGTAGACCGGGCGTATACCGTGACGTTGTGTTTTGCGTTCGCTTAGTCAAAGCTGTAGTGCTGTCATAGCTCCTCTAGGCAGGGTAGTTTCGTTGTTTTTGCGGCTTTCGAGAGACTGTTGTAGGTGTGTTGCTTTAAATTTAGAGTCTGAAGGAATTACCTGGTATGCTGTATTCACTGTGCGTGTTATCACACAGGGACTGGAGCTATAATTTTCTCCAAACTGGGCAGGTTTCATGTACAGCACTTTGTACTTCCAACGAGTTTGTACGATATGTTCGAAAAGCGGTTAGGGTTATAGGTTAGCTCCTGCTGTGGCCGCGGGGTTTCCCAATCGTGTCTGTGGGGGGTTCAAGGTGGTGCCTTTTCTCCATACGGGTGTTTTTCTCTGCGTTGTGTTTTTTTTTTCATTTGTTGGCCTTACGAACTCGTGTGGGTGTGACGTTGTTTTACGTGTATTTTTTCTATCCTGCGGAACTGCTGTGTCTGTAATTAATGGGCTGGGTGGGTTTTGAACATGACATGACTATATAAATGTGGCGGCTCTTTGCTGATTTAGATATATATACACATGTTTGTCAAATTTTCGTACATTTGTCAACTTTTCTCCTCGTACGAGCTTTTTTTCGGCAAAACACGAAGTACTCGGACACGGGAAGCCCGGCCGGACACATTGATCGAGGTCCGGGGCCGATCCGTGAACCCTAGAGCGCGTGGCGAGCGCTCAGACTTTTTTTCCGGCGGGAGTGGATAAGATCATTTGCCTAGCATCATTGCGAGATGCCTTACTTTGTACGTGCGTATCGGTAAAATTCGCCTGTTTTTTCCCCCTAAGCTCTCATGGACTGGGAGCACACAGCTCAGACATATATCAAGTACACAACAGACACTATGCACAGATCCCATCGTTCCAACGCTGCCGCCCCCACGCGGTGCGCGACACACCCATATGCGCAGTAGTGCTGTGGCAGGTTGTGTCTGTCGGAGCCTGCCGTCCGTATTCCACCGTCTGCCAGGTTTTTCTTCATACGTATGTACCCAGGCTGATGTATACCAGATATCCCTGTACATTTTTTCGTGTTGCACGCGGCGCGGAGCACAAACCATCACGTCGCAGACAACAATAACAACAGTTCACAGAGCGTGCTTACATCTAGCTTCCTACAGCATCACAACTTTGCTGCCCGGCAGCAGCAGTAGGCACACTTTGCGCGTATCCCCTAGGTTTACCTAGGGTATCTAGAAGCAAAGTGTAAAACTCGTCCCATCGGACAAAATGACCAAAAACGGTACGTGCGTGTTTTTTTTGCCAGTTTATGGTACAAAACATAACCAGCAAATCAAAGTACAACAAACCCAAGTTAGATAGAAGACGTTTTTTGTCGAGATATACCGTTTTCTGGCGAAAATTCCATGTCCGTTCAATTCACAAAAATAACAAAAAACGGCACATCAGTGTCATTTTGCCAATTTACGGTACGAAAAAATAAAACGAGGTGATCAGGGCACACCAAACCCAAGTGCGATGACGTTTTCTGTCAAGGTATACCGTTTTCGGGTAAAAAAATTGTCTGGCGGAGATTTTAATTAGGAACAAAAACCGCGACCAAGCGCCTTCTTGTACTCGTGTTCACACGAACATGACCAGGTACGAGCCAAGCGCAGATTATATTTCTGAAGAAATTTATTTCGTTTCGTGCGCCTGCGTGTACTCAAAGCACGGTACCGCCGGCGAGCCCAGCGCCGTCGCGGATGTCAGCGGGGGCTCGCGGGTAGAGGGGGGGTTGCAGGGAGCGCGGTCGCCATTTTTGTGGCCAAGCGTCGCGGGTGCCTGGAGACACGACGGAAGCACGAATGGACTCTGTCTGGCCTGCTTGTGAGGTTCCGCTCGTACCATGTACGAGTTTATTAGGGTCGTTTTGATACGCCAAAAAATATCAAACGATGCTTATTTTTGCGACCAAACTAAAGCACAAAGAGAGCGACGCCGTCTGAGCACCAACTTTGTCGAGCCGGCGAACGAGGGCCACGGTGAGCACGGGGCTTCACGAGGCGGGCGACGGGGATCACTGTGGCAGAGAGAGAGGAAACCGTGGCGAATCGGTGGTGACATGGTCGCGAGGCGGGCGGGCGGCGTACGCGGCTGAAAGAGAAGCTCTGCTTTCAGATTTTTTAATTTTTGACGGGTGCAAGGTGAGGGGACGGGGATTTTTTTTGGTTCTTTTGGCCAAGAGGCCAAACAAAATCACCCCGAAATCGCCCCGAAATTCGAATCACGCTCACTGGAATGTCAAGTTGCGTGAACGAGCGGCACGTTCAGCGCGCAGCGCCAACACACCATCAGCAGCAGAGCAGTAACGGCACAGCAGCAGCAGACCAGGCAGTCAGACCTCTCCGTGTCAGGCTCCAGACGCCGAAGAGGAGGAGCAGTGCCAGGAGAAGTACCAACAGGCTCCAGCAGCAGCACCCGCAAAGCAGCCGATTCAAGGGGAAGGCCGTACTACTGTTAATACTGTAGACAGAAGCACCCGTGCCAGCACCATCAACAGCAAGCAGCAAGCAGCAGCGACAACAACTACCACCATATCAGTAGCAGCAACAACAGCAGAGGCAATAGCAGCAGACCAGGCAGCAGCAGCAGCACCAGCAGCAGCAGCAGAAGGAAGCAGCCGACCAGGCAGCTCGAGCTCTCCCACGATGCCAGGCTCAGGATTTACGGGGGGGGGCGGCTTGAAGCCGCCGTTCTGTTGCGCTCACAGGTGAACTGCGGGTTGTATTACTCTGTTTTTATGATACGCGCTTGATCCAGAGCACAGCGCAACTATTACGGGGGTCCATAGTTAATAGGATCTATCGTATACATAAATACCTATATATTTATCTATTTTTACTAACGAAATTTGGCCCCATTAACTATGGACCCCCCGTAATACCAACTTAGCGATGTTATCACGGTGGTCAAGAGCAGAATTGCCTGTTTCGTCAAAACGCGTGACGCAGTTTGTTTGTTCTTTCTTCGAGACTCGACATCGCCTCGACCGGGCGTCCGTGTTGCGATTTAGGGGATCTCCCTAGTTAGGGGATCCCTTTTCCCCTCTTATCTTTTGGGATCCCCCCTGCCTTAGGGGATCGCCACTTACCTTCGGGGATCCCTACTCATCTTAGGAGATCCCCACTCACCTTAGAACATCTCCACTCACCTGAGGGGATTCAATCTCGCCTTAGGGGATCCCCAACGGCCTTGGGACATCCCCAACGGCCTTAGGGGACCCCAACCATGTGTGTATTGTATGTGCGTTCACCCAACATGTACGTATCGTATGTGATATGGCGTATCTACCCCCATAACTAGGGGGGTCCTCTAACTCGCATCAGTCCGTCGTCCGTCTCGCTTGTTGAACCCATTCCCAGGTGTCTCCTGTGCTGACCGCCCAATCCTTCAGGAGGCTTCTTGTTGCGTCCCTCATATTCAGGGCTACCACCGGTAACTTTGCACCCTCTTCGTCTTTTCCATCAACAGGAAGATTATCAGCCAACTGCAAAGCTATGCTCCGGTGTTTGCGAAACGCGCATGGCTTCCGATCACGAAAGTCCCCGCGGGGTCGTCAGGAGGGCAATGCAGCAAACACCGCCCAAGAGTTCAAGTACCGCCGTGGCTACGCCTCGAGTGTTTCCTCCTAACCCCTCACTGCGGGATTCGTTGGCGTCATCCGTGGTCGCGGCCGGGACGGTGGAGGCAGGGGTAGATATACGAGTCCGCGCATTGCGGGTGGATATCGCCAGGGGGGGGGGTGGGCGGAGGCATGGCGGTCGTACACCGGTGGGGGTCGTCAGGAGTGTGCACACCGCAAGGGTAGATGGTCTCAGATCGACCTTGGATCAATGTTCGGAGGAGCAACGACGTATCGTGCTTGTTATCCCTGGCCCAGGGACAGAAAGCATATTCGTCGAAACGCAGAGGAACATCGAATTTCCTCCTTGCAAGTTCCCTTTGGTCCGTGGGTCGTAGAAGGTCCCTTTGGTCCGTGGGTCGTAGGAGGACTCTAAAAATCGCTGGGTTGGTCGCAGAGGTATTTGTCTTCAGTCGCCACTGACGTTGAATATGGGCTAATGTACAGGATTTGGTGTAGCACTGGCTGCTGGTCGAGATACATTTTGCGATTGAAACCTTCTCCTTAGCACACGTCGTGGCGTTTTCCGTGTAATGCAATATGTTTCTTGGAGAAGGCCGAGGGCGATGTAGACTCTGCGTTGGGTGCGTAGTTTAAAATGCAGTGAACTTCGTCATTACACCACTGGACAACTCTCATGCATCGAAGTTCGACATGATAGTATATTATACGAAATATCACTTGCATCGATCACGTGGCGGTGAGTATCTCATGTGTGATCGTTCTGTGTCGTCAGAGATATAATTCTAGAGCAGCAACTAGCTGCAACAGTAATACGGAATATCTTTCTAGTTTTTTTGTAGACTATCTTTGTGACGACACCCCTACAACCATTCACAAATATACCGGCGCTGCCAAACTACCCGGAAAGTACCAGGTAATCCAATGTGAAAACACTATTACTTGGAGTCGACGTTTAACGTTGAAAACAGAATCTTGCCCTCTACCAGGACACAAGTAAAGGAGCTCACTGCAAGAGTAAATGACAGGAAAATAGGAAATTTGATAGCGGTTATACTGAAGTCAGTATAAAACGTACCATTAACGAAAAAGAAATTCGGACTGGACCAGCATTCCTGTTTCTTATTTTTACCCACTTTTATGAGGTGTTTTGAATTGTAGCTCGCCCGAGAATAACGCGTTTAGGTTTCTTTTCTTTATATATTTTTTGACCCCAACCAATGGTCCCTGAGCCTTTTCGTACGTGTTCATACGAATAGCAAAGCGTAGATTATAATGCTGAACAGCTACCTCAGGAATTAGAAAAATAAACAAAAAAGGACTAAGCCGCGAGGAAAAACGTTCAGAATTGGCCCCAAAAACGAAAACGAAAAAAATGCAGTATCTTCAAACAAGTAAAATTCTATTAATACCTATGATAGCCAATATCTATGTCACGAGTCGCGAGAGAATTTCGATACCCCCGTCCAACCTTTTACAAAATGGTAACACCTAGGGAACAGCAGAGCAACCCTTGACCTGCTCTACAATGGATGATCGTACTTCGGCTATCAAAGTTGATTTATCGGAGATTTCGATTGATCACTTGACCACGCCACCACCACACCATTATCCCCTCTGTCCCTGCTGCTTCTTCTTCGTATTGCTGTGTGCGATTCAACATTGCCACTGCTCCAGCGGTACTCAGCACAGTGCGCCAACAGCAGCAACGGGCAAGGTACTATGCGTATGGGGAGGATCTCCTCTGCACGCTCAGTACAATTGTTCGTTGTTGTTATCATCGGCGTTGGCCTATGCACGTACTTTCCGCAATGTGTGACCGGCACGTTTTGCTCGGTACCGATCATCCCCGGATCGATGTGTGCGTCGAGTCGAGTACAGCAAATCGATCGTACAAGCATCGTTTACAGCAGCATTCGTACAAAACATACTTACTGTTACTGGCTGCTGTATGTCCTACACTGCTGACCGATTGACCTTAGAGCCAGCTGAAAGGGCACCAGCACACGTTCCTTTGTCGCAGAACGCGTATCACCTGGCATTTTACAGCAGTACTGCCGAATAGGCAGTCGAACCTGCGCAAGCTACTCTACTGTAGGAAATCCTGCAATGTGGTTTAAATTGCGTAACCACCACACCGTGCCAGTTGTATGAGCACTGTTGCTCAAGCGTAAATGTCATGCTGCGCTTGATAGGATGTTCGTTTCAGAGGTTCAACTCGCACTATCCACGCTATATATAAATACAACTATAATTACGATTTTTGAAGTTGTTGTCTCTTGCTAGCTCTTGGCAGACAGACCGACTGATAGACAGCTCTTCGCAAACAACCCTTCTTCTTTGAAACAGCCGAACAGCCAAACAACCTTTCTTCTTTCTTCTTCTGCAAACTGCCAACCAATAGACAGCTCTTCGCACGGCGCCTAACCGAGGCGTCTCGCCTTCGACGAATGGCGTAGATAGGTGCAGCTGTCGGCGGCCATGCTGCTGCTGTCGGTGGCGAACCTGCTGGTGCTGCAACCCCCGTCTCTCCCTTCTCCACGCCCCCTAAGCTCACCTCCCCCTCGTCGAGAGGCGCGTGGTCCTCGCCCTCTGGCAATAGAGCGGCAACGACAAAGACCGACCTGGTGCCGGCTGTTGTTTGCGACCAGTGCACGGACTAGCACTTGGTCAAGAACTCCGCGCGTGGTGGCAAAAACGTGGCCTTCGCCACCTGCAAGGATCTCACGTGCGTGGTGGCGGGATCATCCTGACAGGGCAACCGACTGCGAGTTCTGTGCTCGCCCGATCAAGGAAGGGACTGTCTCGTACTCCCTCGAGACTGCTGACAGTGGTGAGTGTCTTATGTCTACTGTGCATGCTGTACGTTGCCAGTACGTTTTTTGGGGGTTTTCAATTGCCTTTTTGCATACAAACTTACGTCAAAGCGTTTATTTTATTTTTTACTCATCCATGCTCGTTGTTTCCCTTCGTGCGTTGCGTCGGCTCCTCTTACACACAGTGCACGCGAACGCGCACATGCACAACTGTTTGCGGGACGTGAACGAAGGAACGGAGGATTCAGCTGTCGCCGTCACCGCTGCACCGAACGACGTGAGTGCTGCTGCTACCGTGGGTCATTTTCGGTGCATGCACACGATTTCTGTGTGTACATGTTTGGGTGACCCCACATGCTCATTTTGCTCGTTTTCGGCTGCCGCTGCTGCTGCTGCTGCTGTCAGCGCCACGCCATGAGTGCTGCTGCTGCTGTGCACCTGCTGCTCCTGTGCACTCGCTGCTGTTGTAGTGCTGCTGCGTTGTTGCCGTGCTGTGCACCTGCTGCTCCTGTGCACTTGCTGCTGCTGTATGTAGTGCTGCTGCGTTGTTGCCGTGCATCATGCTGGAAGCGTACATATTTTCGGATCGTCAATTCCGTAGGTTTGCGATGGCGGCATACCAGGGTACATGCTGTTTTTCTTCCTTATTTTCATATCGTTGCTATGCTGCTGCTGCTGCTGCTGCTGCTGCCAAACGCTGCCAACGCTGCGGCGATTCGTTGCAGCTTCTGCTGCTGCTAATGCTGTAGCTGCTTCTGCTGCTGCTGCTGCTGCTAATGTGCTGCCGCAATATCCACTGAATGTTCGTCTGTACTCGGATTACTGTTTTTCTTGGTCGTTTTTGTACCCAAATGGTTCCTTTTGATAAGTCAAAAAATATTTTTGTCGTTTTGCTCCTGCATTTTACGTACGTACTGCAATTTCTCGTTTTTGGCTTGGTTATTTTCATATATATCGTTGCTACGTATGCTGCTGCTGTGGTGCTGCTGCGTTGTTGCCGTACATCATGCTGCACTTGTGTGTGTACGTATTTCGGTATCGTCAATGAAATTCCGTAGGTTTTGCGATTGCGGCATGCCAGGGTACATACCTTTTTTCTTCCATATTTTCATACCGTTGCTATGCTGTTGCTGCCAACGCGGATTGTTTTTATTGGCCATTTTTGTACGCAAATAAATGTTTTTTTTTATACGTAAAAAAAATATTTTGGTCGTTTTGCTCCTGCATTTTGCGTACGTACTACTTTTCTCGTATTTCGTATTGTTGCTATGCTGCTGCTGCGTTGCCGTACAGCATGCGGAGGTGGGTCTATAGTGAGGTACCAAAAATACTTTTCGGACGGCCTCGGGGTACATACTTTTTTTCTCCCTTCTTTTCATATCGATGCTATGCTGCTGCTGCCGACGCTGTGGCGATCCGTTGCTGCTTCTGCTGCTGCTGCGCTGCTTTTAGTGCTGCCGCAATATTCACTGAATGTTTGTATGTACTCGGATGATTGTGTTTCCTGGTCGTTTCTGTGGCGCTGCTGCGTTGTTGCCGTACATCATGCTGGACATGTGATTTGTGTGTCTATTATTACACTTAAACTTGTGCGTGTGTACATATTTCTGTATCGTCAATGATTTTTTTGTGGTGCTGCTCCGTTGTTGCCGTACATGCTGGACGTGATTTGTGTGTGTACTGTACTACACTTGTGTGTGTACATATTTCTGTATCGTCAATGAAATTACGTACTTGCTGCTTCTGCTGCTGCTGCTGCCGTCGTATAGCAAGCGATTACGTACTGCTGTTGTGCCGCTGTAGAGTAGTACAAATAATGAACCCTGCCGCCCCCCCCCTTCCCCCTCCCCCGCCATTCCCTGCACGCCACTCCCGCCCCGCGCACCCTATATGTTAACTTCGACCAGGTCCGTGGCAAGTGCTACAACTGCCGCCTGACGGACTCCACCATCAAAGACGGAGGCATCATCATCAAGCGCAAAAAGACTCCCTTCCATTTCGCCTGCTCCAGGGCTTCGCGGAATTCCGAAGCAGTACGCCAAGCAGATTGTCGCCATCCAGGACGAACGAAAGGAAACAAATTGTTTCCCACATTTCCCAGCAATATTTAGGCCGCCAGTACCCCAATACTCTCACTGCTCAGACTACGATATGTTCTCGAGCATTTATCTGTGAAACCTCTATGTTACCCTGAACACCAAGAAACATTTATGTTGGGGGAATGCATATTATATGTGCTGTATTTTACTCAGCCGGTCACAAAGTGCTTTGGCGCAACCTCGACCCCACGCAACATTTCTTGTACGTCCGTTACGTTGAAAAGATCTCCGCGAGTCATCTATGTCCACATACCGATATCCCATTATCCGCCTGTAAAATTGAGTCTCAGCTGTGGTAGTTGCAAACTTGTCTGTCTGTCTGTCTGTCTGCCTGTCTGTCTGTCCGCATGGCTTATGTTTCCAAACACTTTTCCTACGTTTTTTTTATGAGGTCGTTACAGATGATATTCGTACGGCGTATTCGACCCTAACGACCTGATATACTTAACATACCATACCACCAGGCAAATTTAGCCATATAATATATCTACCACACCGTACCATCGTACCATACCTCCAATGTATCATACCACATGCTATGTTTTCCCCGTACCATGCCGCCAACACATACCATACCACATACGGTGTTTTTCCTACACCATACCCATATATACCATACCACCAACATATCCCATACCCCATACCGCATATTTTCCATAGAGTGTATCATGCCGTATTACCATCATACCAGGTACCATAGACCACCATAGGAAATCACATCATGCAAGTAAACAAGAAGATCATACAGTGAAGGTGCAATGTGACGAGGTGGTAAGTGAGATGAAGGTGCAAGGAAATGAAGTGATCTGTGAGGAGGTGAAGGTGCTAACAGAGAGCGATAGCACCAGCAGGGAGCAGCAGCAGCCGCACCAAATAGCAGAAGCAGGACCCTAAGAAGAAAATATGTTCAAGGTGCAATTTGATGTATGAGGTGAAGGTTCAAGGTCACGAGGTGATATATAAGGAGGTGAAGTGCAAAGGGTGAGCGATGGCACCAGGGAGTAGCAGCAGCCGCAACGGCAACCGCAGCCGTGACTGCAACAACAGCCGCAGCAGGACCAAGTGGGTCCGCTAAGCGCTTGCGAAGATCGCCCCGAAGAACAACAGCAGCAACAACAAGTCCAGAACAAGAGTATGCTATAGCGCATCAGATATCGTACTGCTGTACAGCACCAAAACACTTCTTGGTGATCTTTTATATGACGAGCGATGGCAGAGCATCAAGTGCTCAAAAAGAGCATATACCTTCAGGGCGACAGAGCAGGAATGAGTGTACATAGAGCGTCAAGTGCACAAGAGCATACGCCTTCAGGGCGACAGAGCAGGAAGGAGTATAGATTCCATACGGCTATTCCAATACGACAAGAAGAGCATTCCTTGAGGGATCTCTAACATTTCGCGGTACGGCGACCCTTTGTCCATCTGTCGTTTAATACCTTGTGGTAAACAACCGACGACATGTTTTTCATTGGCCAACAGAGCTTTGTCAGCTCTTCGACCGCTTGTTGGAGATCTCTTATCCCCGTTCATGTGTGTGTGCTTCTTCATTATGTAATGTGTTCTTCATTTTGCGATCCTCATCGCATACTTCGGTACTATAATAATTACCCCTCTGTTTAAAATACATTCTGTCGTTGCGGAAATGCTTGTTGGGGATCTCTAATATTTCGCGGAACAGAGATCTCTTCTCAGCCTGTCGTTGACCTCAACCGACATGTTTTTCAGTGAACAACATAGATTCATCAGCTCTATGATCGCTTGTTGGGGATCTCTTGTCCTCGTTCATGTTTGTGTGACACGAAGAGGCGGGTTGTACTTGGGTTGAAGGTTCGGACTGTATGGCGGTGCTATATATGCGCCGTTGCTGCGGAGCTGTGTGGCTCCTGCTGCATGGTGCTGCAGAGCTGCGCGGTGTGATGTTCTGTGCGTTTTTGCGGGGCCAGGATGTGCAACAATAAAAAACAATACAAACCGAACAACCCAGAACCCCGAAAGATGCTCATTAGCTCGTCATGATCAGCAGTATCGCAGACATTTGCTACCGCCGTACACTGCTGTGCTGCTTAAGATTAGAAACATGAGACTGAAGATCGCAGAAACCGGCATATTGTTGGCGTCTTTGGACTGTGTGTTCTTCACATTCAACCATGCTTTCCACCCGTCGACATCCAATACAACCAGTGTCCGATTATTCAATCCAAGATAGGTACAGTTCCTGCTGTCACACAACTACGGCCTAGAGAAGCTACTCCTGTACATTGTTATGCAGTAAGCTATGTACTACAGCTGTACTCGTGTCAACAATCCAGCTTTACACGCAGCAGTAATTCAAAGTTCGATTCTCGATAGGCAGTCCCCAGGCGTACGATATTGATGTGAATACTATGCACTACAGCATGTTTCACGCTTACTACTTCCGATATCGGTCATGGGTATTGTACATGACGTGTGAGCGAATGACCTCTCCCCCCTTCCCCCTTCATTTCCGCAGCCCTTTTCAATCGAAAATATATACTCTCGTACTTCTTACGTACGTGTAATGAATGCCTGGCACCTTGATACATATACGTACACGCTGGGACGATGGGACTTTGGTGGGACCCGTAGTGGGACGCATAAATAAAAAATCGTACAGAAAATAGAGGTAGTTATTTATTTTCCGAATTCGGGGAGACGAAATGCACGACAACAAAATGCCAAGCAGCTTGCTACCGAACAACATTACAATGAGGCGCGCGACCGCGAAGCGCGAGTCGGTCGACCTACAACAACAAGCAGTAGATACGGCAACGTGTGTTGGCACACATGGCCGTGGGCTAAACAGAACCGAAAATCATCAAACGGGTTGGCTGTTTGAGTTCTACCTATTAACGAGTACTCGTAGGCAGATTGTGCCTGTCAACAGCAGCAACGTGCGGGCCGTGCCTTACGTCATGCTGAAAGTGTCGTGGTCAGGCCCCTCTTCCTACTACGGATGAGGGGACGGAGAAGCAGGTAGGTGAAGATCTCCTGTTGTAGATATCGGTACACCAGTATGTAGTATTACAGTAGTAGTATACTATGGTTGTAATGGAAGCACCTGTCATAACCGTTTGGTTTTTGGGGTCTACCTGACGAAACCCATCTCTATGAGTACTTGTAGGCAGAATGCGCCTGTCCACAAAATACGTCGGGCAAATCCCCGTTGGTGCGGAAATGCTTGTTGTTATCACGGTGCCGACTGGTCTCTCTCGTCACTCTCACGAACTCCAACTGCGACTTCACAAACAAAATAGACAAGCAAACTGAGAACAGCGCTCGAATGCATTTCTTCTAGGGCAATAACAATTTTATATTAGTGTCGTAATGATCCCACTCTATTTCCACAGTATAGTCTGTCCACAGAAACATATGTGTAGATTCTTGACATCAATGATGGGGTGATGCTACTACTTCTAAATAGGTGTGCAGGATTTCATACAAGTATTATTTCACTCCTGCGCTACTCCCCTAGGCACCTCCCGGAGGGGAGTCTTGTATTATGTAAGGCTGTGTCTTACTCGGCTCAAATTCGATATTCACATTGGTATTTTTCGAACCCAAGAATGAACGCATTTGCTTATGCGGTCCCAATGTTATAGACAAGGACCGTTGCTTTTTTGTATAAATAATCCGATGGCCCAAGCCGACAGATGTTGGCCCAAGAGTCGACGACGTAAGCCATCGGAACAATCGAAAATGGCATGTCTCTGAATCCGATATGTGTTCCACACAAGCAAGAAACATATAGCAGAACGATTGATGAGTTGAATGGCGACCCAGCGACGTTGCTTCACCCCCGATGCGCTGTCGGCGAGGCGCTCGTCTGTCCTATAGCGGACCACAGTTGCCTGGCCCAGGCTCGATCCAGAGACCAGGAGTAGCGCACGTGGTGCTCTTCGAAATACCGTCCCAAATCGCCCCCGACGTTGGCGTATATGCCGCGCGTAGTGATATAGCCGACACACACAAGCAGTCTGGGCCAAGTCTCGGACTCAATGGAGCCCTTCGGCTTGAGCTACGCGCCCCGGCCCCACCCCCACGGCAATCTCTGTTCGTTTGGATTGCTGATTAATCTCTAAAGTGGTTATTGATCCTTAATAGGGTAAACGCAGCTGGCACGGGCAGGCGGGGCTGACTCCAGACAATGACACGGAACTCCTCTTATATTGTATCCGATCTGTCGAGTGACAGCACATGGCAACGCATGCAGGTTACTATCCAGCAAGTTGCCAGCAACAAAATACTCCCGTTTGTCCCGCAGAATACCCGCCTAAATATCCCTCTCCTATAATCTCACATCAATATATGGAACCCCCTCATGTTAGATGGTCATCGCCGTCGTGTTCCTGAGCACAATCAATATCCCCCCAGCTCTGTAAATAACAATGTACGACTCCGCCGGGTTGAAATATCTCAGCAATATGACCAACTCATATAAAACGAAGAAACACAATTTTTCAAAACCCAAAAATCAAACTCTCAATTTCCAAAGTACTACCCAAACCTTCCAAGTCAGAAAACAACTTAAATGGACCGCACACGGCCCCAGGCGCTTCATAGTCTCTCTTCAGCCTTGTCAAAACCTTTCCCTCTATTCTACAGGAAATTAGTGCAAATCATGGAAAATATAATAGCAGTAGTCATGCTCACCAAAATAAAAAATACGTCAAGAAATTTAGTGCTAGAGATCGCAAGGACCCCCCGTTCCTGGGGGCAAGAGTCTTCCCTTGTCCCCTACTTCCGCGATAGATACACAGATCGCGACGGCAATGCGGGATATCACGCATTCCTTCACTTAAATTCTATTTGACGTTGAAGCTACTCGAAAACATCAACACCTCTCGAACTCCATCACCAGGAACAAAATGGTATCATCCTCGGAATTTGCCAGGGAAAAACAGCAGCATCTTCGGATTTATACGTACAAATCCTTCACTCTAAAATCTTATAATAAAACCTTCTATCTCGGAAACAACGCGTCAACGATTTATCAGAAAACCCCGGTGGTAACGAAAAACCGTGGTGTTGAGCGGCTTTGTCAAGAACTCTGCATGCTGCTCCTCCGACTCTACATGGGTAATAATAAACTACCTCTTAAAAATAAGCTCCGGCAGAATGTGGTGTCGTACGTCGAGATGTGCTTTGAAGTCGACGTGCACACTGGATTATGAACCAGGTGCCTTGTCCCCTCGTTATCCTCGAAAACCGTAATGCATCTCTCCTCAAACCCCGGAAAAATAAAACTCCATACATAGCGCATGAACATTGCCTCCTTGATAGTGTCTACCAGTGCTATATGCTCGGCCATAGTGGCTGAGAACATTTCTGCGTTCTGGAAAACCAGCACACACTCGCCCCAGCACACATGGTAGCCCAACCGGAAACTAAGCTCCTGCCAGTGGCTTTGTTCCAATAGTCTGCATCTGCAAACGCTACAGGCTCAAGCCCGCTGCCCTTCTAGAACATGATGCCGAAATAACTCGTTGAAATAACATACTCTACAACACCGACTGCTGTCCTCCAGTGTACTTCCGTTGGCTTATTCGTGTACCTCGCTACCGCCCTCACCGCGTTCGCATTATCCGGTCGTGTTTCGTTCGCAAGCCACATCAAACAACCCACCAACTCGCGGAAGCGCCAATCACGCACAAATTCATTCTCGTCGAACTCATCGAGCTTCACACCAGTCGAAAGCGGGTTATTGCTACACGAACTAACACAAAGCCTCGCCGCAGTCTTTCTAGCGAACGCCTGCTGTGAAATCATGTAAGTACCAGCATCCCAATCCCTCGAAAACCAACAACCAGCATACCACCGCAACTCACCGAGATTGTTGATCGGAAACAAGGTTATTCAGGTCTTCACAGAAATGATCGCATTAAGCCAAGTCCTACACCAAATATATCATCCACATGAATTACCGTTACAGACAGAGCCCGACTCGGCCAACCTTATGACACACGCATCAGCGGGGCTCTGCTCAAATCCTAGACCCTTCACGTGAGAGAGGAGGTGATTGTGCCCCGACCCCGACGCTTGCTTCAAGCCGTAGAGAGTGCGATTCAACCTGGATACCTTGCCAGACACTTCGCCACAGCCAGGGGGTAGTCGCATGAAACCATCCTCATCCAAACTCGACTACACGAACGCTTGCTCAGCATGAAAAAGATACAAATCAAAACCCAACTCGCACGCAATAGCACCGACCAAACGGAACCAAGACGCTGCAGGCGTCGGAGCAAAAGCCGCAAAGAAATCAACGCCCTCACGCTGCTTGAAGCCTCGTGCCACCAGCCTTGCTTTCGCCCGCACCACATCACCATGCTCGTTGAACTTCCTGGCGAACACCCACTTCGCCGAGATGACGTTGAGCCACTCTAGTTGCTACGTTAAACGTCCCTGCGTTCGCCAGTCTATGATGTTCATTGTCCTTTGGCTGCCTCCGGATGGCCCAATACTCGTCCGCACACGCTTCAGTATACGAGATCGGCGTCGAAAGCTCGCTCGCCGGGCGTGTGGGAAGGGGAGGGTTCTCGCGCGGTGGAGCTTGGTGGAAACGTACATGGCCGGTACCTTCTTGCGCGGCCATCAACCACAGCAGCCCATGCCCCGTAGCCTCGCGGTTCAGTGCAGTTTCCCCTCTTGTCGGCCCCCTCAGCACATCTCCATCTTCCGGGTGCCGCCCAGCTTCCCCCTGGCCCGACCACCCTGTACATCGCCACCACCCTCCTGTTGTCGCGCAGTTTTCCCTTTTGTCTGCCCCCTCTGCACACCGCCACCATCGTCTTGGTGTCGTGCAGTCTCCCCCCATGTCTGCCCTTTCTGCACACCACCACCATCCGGGTCCGGGATATACGAACCCAGTTCCCGGGCAGCACGCTGCGAAAGCTGTGGCTGCAGTAGCTGCGGTGACTACTGCGGCAGCGACGTTGATGATAACGGCGCCGCCGGCGACAGTGGCGGCGGTGACGATGACGGTGGAAACGACGGCGACGGCGACGAAGGCAGCGGCGGCGGTAGCGGCGGTGATGACGGCGGTTGCGGCGGCATCAGTGGGGATGGGGACGGTGGCTCGAGCCATACGTCGGGGCCCCTCAGAGACTCCAGTGCACCGGAGGGTGGTGGCGACGGCCATTGTGGCGGCGGGTAGATCTCCTCCTCTGAAGGCAGCAACCCCATAAACGGTTTCCTCGGTTGTCCCCAAGTGACGTCGCGGAAATACAACCTCCGGCCAGACACTAGCAAGTCTTGCTGCAGTCAGCTGCGTGGTGGTTGCCGCCGTTGAGATAGAAGCAACCCTCCGCCTTCGGCTCGTTCTTCAGGGTTCTCCTGGCGTAGTAGAAGCCCGATTTCAGAAACGGCAGCAATCGCGCAATGGGCGGTCTCCCGTCGAATTTGCGGTACGGCGAGTGGAAGTTCGGCTTGTCCCTTACCCTCGACGTCATGTTGATCACATACCTCGCGTACACGCATGACTCAGCCCACACGGGCTACGTCGCCGGCATCCTTGCATCGCGCAACAGGCGAGGAATCTCCAGGCGGGACGCCATGCCAAGCTCCAGCGTCATGGCGATCCGTCGCTCGACCACGCCGTCATGCTTGGGAGAATCGACGGGCGTGTGTTCGCGGCGGATGCCATGATGGTTGAGCAACTCGATGAACTCCGCCTTGATGAATTTGGTTCCGTTGTCCGAGCGAAGGCATTCCACGATGGACGGCACACTCTTTGCGTTGATGTCGGCAAGAAAACCAGGGAAGACCTTTCGGACGTCGGAATTCGGATAGAAGAAATACGACCATCCCAGTCGCGAGTAGTCGTTGACGATCATCATCAAGTACTGCGCACCGCCAGCGGACGTAGACTGGTGTCGCGACAGATCCACGAACAGATGTTCCAGAGGCCTGGTGGAAAGACACTCGTTGTCCACGGCACCGCCACCCTCCTTCCGTTCGCCTCAAGAGAATCCCAGCGCACGAAACCAATTCCCCGAAATCCCTATTGCCCATCTGGCGTGCGGTCTCATGGACGGTGTCAGCATGGGCGTGGGCAAAGGAAACGTGAAGGTCGTCAATATCAATTCTTTCCATTTTTCCAGGGGCAAGAACAGCGGCAGCAATCGGGGTCTCTACAATCCGCGCGGCGTCTACGTATGAGCCCGCGTCCTTACATATGAAGGACAATTGCCCATTCAACATGTGAACTCCCTGAGCATCAGGTGTCACCGGTCATTTCGACTTTACCGGATGAAGAAAAAACAGATTGAAGCGAACACCGGGTACGTTTGCTACGCCCAACAGCCTAACTTCAACGCCACACTGGGAGCTGTGCATCACCATTGGAATCTGGACGAAGTACTCTATTTCCGTTTACATGGCTGACTGAGTTGTCTAGCAGGTATTGCTGTATAATTCCCAAGGGTTGGTCGGGGGCTCAAATCTCGACGAATTCGTAATTTGTTTTTAAAGAGCGTGCGTGCTGGAGACAAACCGAATGATTATGATAGTGTGCCTCTAGACAACAGTAGCGATTGGAGAGGAGAGGGCCCCGGAGATCGCTGTTACCAAGTCGACGAGATTCAACGCACTCTAAAACATTTGTTTTCAAATTTTATCGCATTACCTGCTAGATCCGTTTGTCAGCGCTGACTGAGTGGTCTAGCAAATAATGCTGCATAATCAACATGGATCGTTCCAGCAGCGACAGTTACAAGTTGTGGAGGGTTTCGTATATTTGCGCAGGTACTATTGTGAATTTTGCCGTGTGTTCATAAGGAGGGTTCGAGCACTCGTGTTTTCTGTTCTCCGTTCTCCGCTCTGAGCTAAGAGAAACGCTCCGCTCTCTCTCTTCCTCTGTGCACGAATACAACGACTACAAAGAATCTCATCAGACCACGTGTGGTCAGGGCATCCAGGCGTGGACTCTACGAACACACTAGAGACTTGAACGTTTGAGGTCTGGTACCAGAAGCTAATGATGCCTTCGAAGGGGTCGGTTCAAGTGGAGCACAATTCGTCGAGTGAAGTGCTACCGCTGCCACGCGAGTTCAAGCTAGCTTCGGAGCAGAGGCAGGCGTCGATACTGTATGCCTTGAAGAGCATAATGGCGGAGGTCATGAGGAACAATGGTCGATCGGAACCACGCAGCGCTGGAGGCAGCGTTGCTGAGGAGAGAGTCCGGCAGAGGTAGGACCCACAGCTGTAGGACAAATCCCAAGAGGGGCAGTACCCACTGCTGATGTACGAGGGACTACTGCTACTGTTGAAGCAAGCATCGGTTGAGCGGAGTCCAGCAGCGCTGAGTGTAGGGCTGCTGTAAAGAAGAGTCCACAAGGGAAGTACCCACTGCTGTGAGATATACCTCTGCTGTTGCTGTAGGCATGGCACGGGATAGTGCAGCAGAGCAACAGACTAACATGCGTGAGTGCGCCTCGCCAGATTTTGGAGCAACTGGACGCAGAGGTGCGTTGCCTGTTGAGGTTGGCCCATCGAGGCGTCGGCCAGACCAGCCTGAGAGGACTGGAGAATGGGGTGCATACCCTGGCGGTGAGTTGGGTGGTGAATTTCACCCGCCTCTAATACGACATTTAGCATTTAAACACACTCCTGTGGCATCGTTTAGTGGGCTGAAACCTGAGTTCAACCCCTGGATAAGCAATGCTCGGTACGACGCCAAAGGAGTTGGTTTCTTGTCTGTGATTGTGCCGGATCCACCACAGTACATTCCCGTACGGGAATTCTGCACGGAAAACGTGATGCTGGTCGCTATGGGGTTTAGCCGCGAAAGTATGCACATGCATACACTGGCGTGGAATTTCCTGTCGACGGCCCTCTAAAGCAAGAGCGACAAGGGTATTTTGGACAGGTGTACCTCGTCGAAGTATCCATGGGACGCTCTCCTTGCGTGGTACTGCTCTAAAACGACGGAGACAAAACCGGACCTCTCTATACGCCTGAAAAGTATAGGATAGCGCCGGGGAGCAACGCGCTCGTTGAGATAGGCAGCACCCAGGATCTGGCCGCGCAAGTGCGCACAGCTAGAATGTTAGTAGACGGCGACATGCTGTACATCCTCTTTATTGACGCTCTGCCCGCCATATACGAGGTGGAGGCTCGGAACCTCGCATCACGTGACAGCATCGGCCGTGATGACATCCTCAAGACTATTCGACAACGGCATCACCGATTTTCTGAAAGCAGGGAGAAGGGGTCGAACGCTGGCCTCGCGGGCCATGTTATGTACGCCGGCGGAGGCGGCGGTGGCGGACACGGTGGAGGCCACGGCAGAGAAAAACGTGGACGACCGGGACACGGACGAGGCGGTAGAGGCACCAGCAAGGACGTTGGTGGCTCGGCCGCGGCTGCTGGTGGCGATAACAGAAGCGCCAAAACCGCCAGCGGAAGCACTCCAGTGGGTAAGGGTCATAGGTGTGCCATTGGAAGAGCGACTGCACGGCGAAGCTATGCAGCCGATGCCAAGGACGGGGGCATACTGCCGATGCCTGTCTCACATCCAAGGATCGATGCAGTAGATGCAACAGGCGGGGGCACGCTGCTGATGTCTGCGCCTCATCGAAAGAAGCAGCTGTCATGGCGGTGGCGAGCGTTGGTGGGGCAAGGGACGTTGACCGAACAAAAGGTGTGGGTCTCGGCCTTAGCTTTCAAGCCCGAAGAGGCAGACAAGTGCAGTGATGGTTCCGGGGAAGGAAAGCCGGATTGGCAAGTATTGGATGAGGCCTGGATATGTGATAGTGGTGCGTCTACTTGCATGTCGCTCTCAGCAGAATGCATGATCAATTATCGAGAATGCAACCTGACACTCCGAAACGCTGATGGATCCGTTCGATCGATCGAACGTAACGGTGATCTCTGCGTTGTCTTTCGGTCTGAAAACGGTCCCATGCAAAAGTGTTACTAGCGAACGTTGCGCACATGCCAGAACTCCGGTACCACACATTTTCCCTGCCGACTCTCGTTAAAAGCGGCTGCACTTTCGAAGGGCGCCCCAGGGGGGTTGTGGTCAGGCTCACATCAGAGCGTACGATCGTGTTTCTGTTGAGTGCGACCCTTTACTGCCTGTACAACTATCGGGTCGACCGCAGTAGTAGGCAAAGGGCTTGTGCTGTACTCGCCCCGGGCCAACTTCCCAACAAGTCCGCGATGAACGCCAACGACGTCCACTGCGCCGTTGGACACACCCACGAGGTACTACTCCGCAAGACCGCGGAGCAGCAAGGGATGTTCCCGAGGGAGAGCTGCTGGATGGCAGAGCGTGCTGCTTGGCGAAAGTTCTCAGAACAATATTAAAGCAGTCCACACACACATGAGCAGAGAACATGGTCGGGAGGGTTTTCGTGGATTTGAGTGGACTTAAGGTGGTAGGTCTCTCGGAAGGAAGCGGTATACTCTCATCGTGCACGACGATGTTTCACGGTATACATGGGTGTACGTTATGCGCCACAAGTCTGACGCCGCGGAATTGTTCGAGCATGTCCTCGCGGATTATCGTGCAGACGGTGTTCCTTCTACGGTGGTCATCGTCCGATCTGATGGGGTTAGTGAATTTCGCGGGGACAAGTTTGGCGAACTGTGTAGATCACGAGGGATCAAAAAGGAATTCAAGATGGCCGAGAGTCCCCAATTCAATAGAGGAGGAGAGCGCCCGCTGGGTTTGATCGAGGCGGCCGCAATAGCGGGCCGAATCCAGACTCAATCACGTTTTCCCAGCGCGCAACTCCCGGCCACTGTGTCGTTGTGGGCGGAAGCAACCCACTGCGTGTGTGACGCCTCGAACCGCACAGCAACGATAGCTAACTCAGAGAGAAAATCGCCGCATGAGCTTACGCATGGTAGCTTCCCCCCGATAGTGCTACTACCTTTAGTCATGTCTGGTTACTGGAAGGTGGAGAAGACAAGTGACAGGCGAACGCACAACAGTGTTTTTACCTTGGCTCTACACCCAACCACCCTCGAGATTGAGTACGAGTTCTGACGAGGAAGCGCACTGTGCAAATTACACGCGATGTCACCTGGCGACGCGTGTGGCCTGGACCACCCGTACCTGCTTAGGCAAATGACTCCTTGCCTACGGAAAGAGGGGGGTCAGAGGGAGACGACGTAAGCACGCCGGATCGAGGTGGTGTGGGGGGGGTAGTGGATGAGATGAACGACGGTCTGGCTCGCTTGAACGACCTCGATGTGACGTGGGGCTCTGACCTGAACTCGTTTATACAGGAGCGCACAGCAAACACCTGCCGCAGCGAGGTTGGCTACGAGACAGCCGAGACGATTGGTTCGTCTGAAGGAGGCGCCGTGGAGGCGTCCTCGGCCTCGAGGGAGAGGGCTGAAACAGCCGAGACGATGGGGTTCGTCTCAAGGGGGCGGCGTGGACGCCTCCTCGGTCCCCGCCGGGAGGGCCGAAAGCGACCCGGACGTAGCATCAGCCCGACTGGCCAAGCGAACGGTGAGGATCCTCCCGAGGTCCTGTCGGGGAAGCCAGCACACGAGTTCAGCAGCTGGGGACGCCCCCCCCCGACAGTACAGGGCCGGACCCTGGGTCTGAGCCACCTCCCGGAGGCTGAACAAGCTGTGCACCAGGTAAAGATGGGTGAAGGAGCCACAGACGCGATGCTTGCGGCAGCGTACGAGTGGTGCACGGTGCTTGGGAGTATCCTGAATCGTACGTCCTGCACGACGGAGGACGCAGTGGCTTTCACGGCCGGAAGACCTGCTGTAGAGAATGAAAGGGAGTTCAATGTGTGCACCGAGTGGTTCCCACCGTCAGACGTAGAACTGCCCCCACAATCCGCAGCAGATGAAGTGCGTTCTCGGTATAAAGCAGCGTGGTACGAGGCCATGAGAATTGAGTTGAACGGTCACGAAACGACCAGTACGTACGAAACCGCGCCACCGCCACAAGGGCGGAAACCTGTAGGTGGGAAGTGGGTGTTTACCTATAAGACGAATAAGGATGGCCTATTAGTAAAGACAAAAGACGGACTTGTAGCTAAGAGGTTTAGCCAAGTTGAGGATGTAGATCATTTTCAAACGTTTGCCCCAACTCCCTCGTCAGCGTCAGCTAGAATTCTCAGGGTTGTTGCGTATAAACATGGTTTGAAGATATTTCATCTAGACGTCGCACAAGTTTTCATTCCCGCGAAACTCGACGCCGATGTATATATAAAACCCCCCGGTGGGTGTGACGACATGTCAGGAAAGATCGTCCGCCTAAGCAGATCACCGTATAGTCTGAAGAAGAGCGAACGGCAATGGGCCGGTATATTTGGTAAGACTGTCGTTAAGTACGGTGTGGACCAGTGTATGTTTGACCCGTGTGTGGGTCGCATGGTTGTGGACCGCGTAGAGCTTATCATCGCCGTTCAGGTATATGACATCGTGATCGCAGGATCGGACGATACATACAGATATTTCCATGCCGCGCTAGCTACGTAATTCCCCAAGGATAACCTCGGCGAACTGACTTGGTACACGGGTTGTGCTTTCAAATGCGACTGGGAATTGGGGGCATTGGAGATTATGCAGAAGCCGTCTATTGAACGCATGCTGAATCCTTTGGTGTTAGCTCATCCTCTGACATCCCCGCGACCCCCGGTGTGGAACTAGGTCCAAGGAGAAGACTGGCTATACAGGGATTCTGTGGGCGGCTCGATGTGTAGACCGCAGGGAGGTGGTGGTAAATCAGGGACAACATGTTGGGAATATCCGGGAAGATACGAAGATTCCTAGACAGGGTCTCCTCGGACTGGGTCACGGAGACAGAATCCCCAGACAGTTGTACCCCTTGGCAGCTAGATACCTTCCACGCCCTGTGGAACTTGAATCCCCCCGACGCGGAGAAACCTCAGACGACCGCTCGCCCGACGAAGCATACGCTCCTGTGAAAAAGCGAAGCGCTAACCCTATATCCGATAGGAACGACAGTGACCAGGTTCCACGCGGTAGGTGATAAGCAGATGGATCGGATAGGACAGGTTTATGACTTTTGCTCGCCCTACTGGCGCGTTACGTTTCCGGACAACGACTGGGAAGAACTCACGGTCTCGGAAATGAGGAAGGGGGTAAAACAAAGGGTTGAGGCAGTCAAGTTGAGCAAGTTCAACGAGTAATGCCCCGTTGCCGTGGCAATAGCCGTTTTACAAACTATACAGCAGGAACAGATAGTCCGTTTCGGTTAGAAAGTGGATTAAATAAAGCCCTGGTCGGCATCTTAAATCAGTATTTACGGACCAACGTTTTCCCTGCACGAAGCTCTGGCGTACGCACCGCCCGTCTTGCCACTTTGTTGGCTTGCGCCACGAAGCTGGGGGGGATGTCGCACCGGTTCGGTGCAACAGGGCATTGCTAAGGTAGCCGTCGAGAGGCCCGATAGACAATGGGTTGATGCCGAACGAGGAGGGTTGCCTTGAAAAGGACCGCCAGGGAGGCTGACATGCGGAGCAAAGACAGGATCCATGCAGAGCTGTCGGTCGACCTACAAATAGGGGACGATGATGCGAAATGCTCAGGGAAGCACGCCTCCAGAAAGTCAAACCCCAGAGGGAAGGAGTGCGGATGTACACCCAAGTTTTTACCTGGCCAAGAGCAGTCCAAATACTCTGAGACCCACCATACGTCCTCAACACCTGGCCCGTCAAGCAACGAAAGCGAGCGAAGGAGCCAGCATGGACCAGCAATACTACAACCAGCACGTGGGAGCCAACAACCAGCTCAGGTCAGACTAGTTCCATAGAGGTACGATTTGTGATGAACGCAAGCGAAGCATGGGCCCATGGAGGTCACTAGTGGCTATGAGGTAGGTTACCACCACAAGGGGTACAGAGCTGCCTCCTAGCCGGCAAGGCAGAACCCCTGCGCAGAGAACACATTTGAAACAGTGTCACCTCTGTCACCACTACCACTAATAAAGCTGCACAACATTTGCAGCAGAGCTTCTCCTGCTTCTCCGTCCCCTCGTCAGTAGGAGGGTGGGCCTGACAATACCACACGTGTAGCATATCTTACGGACACGGTCCAAACGTTGCTATGGGCAGGCACAGTCTGCCTGCGAGTACTTGTAGAGTTGAGTTTCGTGAGGTAGAACTGAAAAAACAAAAACCGTTAGGACAGATGCAACCACTTTAAATACTACTGCTGTACAACATCTACTGCAGATGTTTTCCTGCTTCTCCGTCACCTGACTAGTAAGAGGGTGGGCCTGCCAACATCACTTGCAGCATGTCTTAGGGACACGGCCCGACGGTTCTGTGGACAGGCGCAGTCTGCTTACGAGTACTCGTAAAGTTGTGTTTCGTTAGGTAGAACGTGAAAACCCAAAAACACTTTGATACCTTACGACTTACAACCGCACCAGCACGAGAAGGTACCGATTGTGTGTGCGTGCACAGAGCCGGCATTTGTGCCGTGTGCGTTGAGCGCTGCTGATGCGAGAAGGTGTGATACACGCCCCGTATAACCGTCACCCGTATTTCGGGTTGTGTTTGCTGACCGCCCGCTCATTCTGCAACGCTATGTGGCGAGCATCCAACCTACTTCTCCACCCAAACCACCCATTTGAAAAACAGACGAGGGTGCAATAGCCTTGTTCGTTTGAACAAATCCGCCCACTAACCCACCGACGTTCACATGCTTGCTGCTGTAGTGGCTGTACAACAGCCGACAGGTGCCTCGCCGGCGGAGCCGGTATACCTATATACCGACACCACCGACGTTCGGATGCTTACTCATGCTTTCGGTTTTGTTTGTTGACCCCGGCCCTTGATACAACGCTATGTAGCGAAAAACCAACTCACCTATCCACTCAAACCACTCGTACCCCCAGTACAGTTTATCTCCAACTAATCCGACCGCCCTTCGAAACCGATTTTCCGAAGATTACTGCTGTAGTAGTGGCACGAGAGCTGCCACGCCAACAGGGCCGGCATAAGTTTCTACCCACACCACCGACTATCCGATGCTTACTCATGCTTTGGGCTGTGTTTGCTGATCACAAGCCCATGCTGCAACGCTATGTAGCGAACATCCAACTCACGTATCCACCCAAATCACCCACACCACCTTCCACCCACTAATCCACCGATGTTTCGATGGTTCTTGCTGTACGAGCGGTACGACCGCGGTTACGACACGTTCCGATGCTTCCCGCTGTACTAGTGGTATTCGTATGAAGTTCTAGTTGTAAGTCCCCGAACGATTCTGATGTTTTTCGCTCCACTGCCCGTCTCCTGGCTTCTTATCGTTGCAAATGCGGCTCTTGCAGGAGTCGTCGCAAATGTGTACCCTGTTGTCCCAACGTCGCGGGATATCCTGTCTTGGCGTGTGACCATCTTCTGGGCGTTGTTGACGGGAGCACTCTCACTGTCATGGAGTGGCTTGCCGGCGTCTTATCATCACGGACACCACCCCTTTCAAGCAATTTCGACCGCTCAGCTGTCCTTAACCCGTCAGGGCGAGACAGAGCTCTGCTTCTTCGAATATAGCCTCTATGAGCAGAGGGCGGACGTCGTCCGCTCCGCTGTTCTGTTCTTACGACAGAACAGACTACGCGTGCGCACGCCATCCACGTATCGGAGCACGAGTGCGAGCGCTGGTTGGCTAAACATCTAAAACACCACGGCGGGAGGTTCATCCTCGAGAGCGGTTTCGGCCGTAGGCGCGGTTTCGGGCGCGAGCGCCATTGCAGTTTCAGGCGCGAGCGCGAAGCCGACGACTTCACAGGCTGGCGTGAAAGACGGTGGTTCAATCTAGGGCGCACTAACCCTGTGCAAATATATACGGACGCATTCTGTGACAAGTTGTGAAAATATTACACGTCTCACATACGACATCAGGAAAGTATGGAAGATAAAAAATATCTGCTCGACAAAAATATTGAAACCATCGTAAAAATGCTCTCCGATACGAAATACACTTCAGTAGGTTTCGTGTTTTTCGACTCCTACGTGAGATGCGAAGCAAGATATCACCCCCCGCTGTTGCCGCAGATCTACGACCGAGTCGAACACAACGCGTTTACTGCGCCGTGGTGTGGCTGCGGGAGCGACTCCTAAACAACCTTCTTATTGACGTCAATTTATTTTGAACCGCACCCGTAGAATTTGGGGAAAACTCCTTGGAATTATTTGTGCGGGTTCATTTTTACAGTTGTGAAAACTGGCCTCGAAACGGCAAGAATTGCTCGTTTGCGAAACCGCGGGCATATCGGTGATCTTGGTGTTGTGTGAGTTCTTCTTGTCAAAGCAACACACTGGGAACCGCAAGTGGCTGCCAGCGGGTGGGTTAGGGGATGCACTCGTCCATCGCGGATAACGATCCGTTTACTCCCATTTCGTCGATTCACCCCTGGCCCACAGCCTTAAAACAGACGAAATCCTTCACCGGTTCTCCTGCCTTTGGCCCTGCCTGGAGGCGCTGTACTAAGTTACATAGTAAACGAACGATTTAGTTAATTCCGGACATATTGACCAGCGCCTCAGTCACTCATCACGCCACGGGAAAGAGGGAGGGTGCCCGGCCTTCGTCGGGTTCCCAACACGAGGAGTTAGCCAGAAGACGATAGTGGTGTCACTTGTAGGCCCTTCTGTAGCCCATCAAGAGGTACACGGCCGAGTGACTTCCCCGTGTTTTTTTTTGTATAAAGCGTTTCCGCCGCCGTGAAGTTTATTTCCAATGCTCTTCTCGTGGAAACCAGAGCGTCGCGGTCGAGAGGCCCAGACGCGGGGATGGTGTAAATAGGGTTACTCTCACCTCTACCGCAGCAGCGCGAGTCACGTTTTTGGATGGGCAAACGTGACATTGAAAATGTGTGTTCATGCTATTACAGGGGACCATAGTAAATGGGACCAAATATTGTTAGTATTAATAGTGAAATATATAGGTTTAAGTGTGTATCGTAGGTCCTAGTTAATATAGTCCCATGTAATACGTAACAAGGGTTATCGTACAGCCCCCCTACGTAATGACAACGCAAGGGCCGTGCGTTGGCTGAAGATAAGTCGCCGGATACCTTGAGTTACTGTTGGCAATACGTAGGTGTTAATGAAAATAGTTTGGAGCGTAATCTCGCGGATTTTTTCGTATCTCTGACTGGCGTGCACATTTGTCACAGGAGTTATGTGCTCGATGCTGTTATTAGTGAACACTGAATGCAATCAGATCGTTGGAGCACTTGGTCACAGTCAACTACTGTAACAATTAGCAAGGAACGGCGGCAATGTCACAGGTTTGCAAACTTATCATTTCTGAGAAAGCAGGAGGCATTTATGTACAGCATTTCAGACGAGGTGTCAGCTTCACCAGGTATATCGCATCCTAAGAAAAAACAGTTGTTTTCTGCTGTTCGCCCAAGACCAAAAGGCCACAAACACGTGTGGTTTCGCCGGCCCACTTGAGCGTCACATAGCATGGAAACAGGTAATTCCGGAGGGCATGCGGTAGTGGGAAAACTTCCGGCATTAGGTATGCTCGTAGACGCTGAATAGGTGCAAGTTCCGTTACTGTTGACAAAACTGGTATGATCAAGAAGTGAAAGCGAACTTCATACTTCAAACAATATATTTTGTAGCTTACCTCTACAACGTGAATATATTATCTTCCAGTAAAAAATATGGCATGGACTCTCGAAGATTGTTGATATCGCCGTGTATCACGCGGTATCACTGGCGAGATGTACATATCGGAGTAATGTTGGGCACCACAGGTAGTACACACTCTTGCACAGAAGAGCACACACCAATAACATTGCTGTTAGCAATTTTGCAGCAGACAAGATTCTCTCCAACATACGGCGACCAACTATACTTCGTGCGAACGAATACGCATAATCTACAACCTACATCTGTCCACCAGCAGTGGTTAGTGAAATACTCGGTCAATCGACGAGACTCGTTGTTCATGTGCTCATGCTTGGGATCTGCAATATGTAACCCTCCTGAACAGATACTTTAATGCAAGGTAGGCGTTAACACAGTAGCTGCTGTAGTTTCGAGCGGAAATTCGCGTTCCGCGTCCTCACGTCTGTCGTGCGTGTTGGTGTCTGGCCTTGTGTATTTGTTGTTGCAAGTGAACACTATAGATATAAGTAGTTGTCGCACTTTGTCGCATTCATCTGTGGTAGCAACTAGCCGTGAAAGACGGCAATCTCACATGTTCACACAATAAGCAATTCTGGGAAGTTAGGAGGCCACATGTTGCAGCATTTCAGGCAGGGTATCAGTTTCACCAGGTACATCGTATCCTAAACAAAAACAAAATTTAGTTCATCCCACCTCGAGGCATTCTCATTAATGTTCACCCCTTATACATCTACGAGAAACATACACACCCGGCACAGTTACTTAATTCCAACCACGTACAGACCCTCAAATCATTGTTTGCATATATTCACCGACCCATGCCCCCTACCCAAAACTCGAATCTCCATAGACGTGTATAGGATCCGGCGCGGAATGTTTACCTCCTCGTGTATTCGCGTGTAGGGTACACCACGACATTCACACACAATAATATAGGCCGCTGCCGCGAAGCCGACGCAGCCATGCGGCAAGGAAACCAATATAGATTTACAAGCATAAACCCTTCTTGAAACAGAGGCGTGAATACCAACTCCCTTGCTGGGCACAAACGCGTTGCGGCAGGTGAACATACTCGACGCCGCAATGACCATAATCCTGATATGAAGTCAAGGGTTTGAAATTTAAGGTACAAGGTGAACGACATTCGAACAAATTTTGGGCGGAAACCTGTAATATCTATGGATTCATCGTGGTATATTTTGATTTTTTTATACGTGCATAAGTGGAGGCATTCACTAAACTTCGGTATCATGCCACGGCGTTCACATGGTACACCCCGGTACGTTATACCTCGAGGGGTAGGGTAGCCGTAGGTACCCGGTGTCAGACGCCTAACACCCAACACGCCGTTGACGTATACTGTTTCACGGACTACTCGGGACCCGTCCGCCGACACAACACACGAAAATAAAAAATCGGAGGACACGATGTGGGAGTGCGCTGGAAACCAGAGACCTGTGCCACCCAGCCACCTTAGACGTTTGGGCAGACTGTTCCTGAACGTTTCTGGGACTTGACGTGCAATGGTTCAATGCTGCAATGTGGAAGGCTTTTCAGCTTTCATATGTAGGAACGTCATTTCAACGAGCACGGAGGAGAAATAATGGTGTACGGGATATTTCAAACAATACTGCCAGACCACCAGATATTTCCTCTTTTGTGCGCTGTGTTTCTGACGTGACGTTCCTCTTGAAAGTTTTTGCAGCATGTCCTGTGACCACTGGCTGCATTGTGGCCATGAATTTATTGTAATCAAAACAACAGCAACATCAAAAACGGAAACAACAGCAACAGAAACATCAACATCAACATCAACAACAACTCCAACAACGACTACAGCAGCAGCAACAACAGCAACAACAACAACCCAATAGCAAATTGTTTGGACCACCTGACGACCCATGGAAGAATGACGCCCTGCACGGAATCAATCGTTACATGGGTGCGCCACCACCCCCCCTCCCACCCTCACACACTAGCACACCCCTACACCACCCCAACAACAACGTCTACCTGGAGAAAACCAGCTCGTCTCCAGCCGAAACCGAAAAAAGCTGATCACCACAACGGCGCGAAAGAGAGGTGAGAGCATCACATGGTATAACTTAATACACGCGAGATAGCACACACTCTGGGAGTTTTTTCATAATTGATTCCCTTCAGGACACGGGAAGCACACACAACAAATATAATGGCTCTGGGAAGATCTCGTCGAAATTTCTGGGTACAAGACGCATCGATGGTTGGCATCGATGATTGAGATACGCTCTCCTAACCGTTGCCGAGAAACCAGCTTTGAGAAATCATCCGGAGGCGGGGGGGGGGGGGGGGGGGGGGTACCTCGCGTGTTATCTCAAAGAGCGCTGAGTTCGCCAATGGTTGCTATCGCTTTTCAGCGTTCGCTTTCTTGGTGACGGGAAGGAAAGGTGCCTAAGCCGAACATTGCAGTTTCGGTAGACTCTTGATAAGTTATTCAGGAGAAAATAAAATGGTAATGGCATCTTCCCCGTTCTGGAAACCTCTTCTTCGAACTCAACGGTCTTCTTTACGGCGTACCTTTATGACCTTCTGCCTTCAACGCTCCCGCCTGACGGATTTCCTCGGCGACGAAATTTATCAACGTCATGGGAGTAATCCACCCCTCGGACAGCTTGTCGATTCCCCCGTCATGATCTGGATCTTCCAAAGCAGATTGATTCCGGGTCTTTTGAGATCTGACTCAAGTTGCCGAGTGGGACCCGTCTAATCTGCATGACCTATTAATAGCACATGTGTCCCGGGTTGGGTCTGAACTATGCAGATCCTGCGCAACCTCCCACAACGGCAGGCGATGAACTAAAGGATCTACCGTAGATCATGTTCTGCCCGACCGAGGTGTAGAACCATTTGTACAATGCGTATATATCATAATCCCGCAACAGATAAACACCCTTGTATGATAGCCCATATCATAGTCTTGGCCTTTTAATAAAAAACTTGAATTCAGATGTTCCCTCAACATCCTTGTACTGTCATTCGAGAGAGGGGGTATATTTCCCCCGATTTCGTACAGACGGCGATCGCCGAGAGGCTGGATGTTTTCCCAATTTCCACGAAATTCTGGCCTAGACTATGTTTCCTTTTTGACAGTGTTATACCGATACCTATGTTTATATGGAGAGTGAAGCTCGGCCTCCATATATTCCGCAGCGCCAGGTCACTTTTCTTACGTAGAGTTTCTTGCCCAGAGATGGACTTGAAGCGTGTTTTGTTTCGCGTGCATGCTTATTTTCTTGTTGACGCCTGGGATTTGGACATCGCTTCCCTTCCGCGTCGATATATCCTTGGTGCGGAGTATAGAGGGTGGAAAACAAAAATCGCCGCCGGCAGCCTTCCGCGACAATATCACTCGCTAAAGAAACACATGAAAGTTAATCCAGGTACTGGTTGATAGGAATACCATTGAGGCCACCACCCCGTTCAGAACTGTCCCTGTCTTACTGCGTTTCCGCTGAACTTCGCAAATCCATATGGGCCATAAATTCAGACCTCTTACAGTACTGAGCACCAGTACCAGTATGAAATGCGACTACTACTGAATCACACTCCTGTACGATGCCTATATATTTTGAATAACTTAAATTGGTCCCGTCTAGTATTATGTTGACTCTGCTCTTGCCAATCTCCCTCATCCTTCAAACCTCAGATCCGGAAACAACCCATAGCGCTCCCCCCCCTCAAAACCGCGGTACTTGCCTTCCCTGGCAGAGGTTTGCACTTCCATCCCTCGACAACTCGCTTCGGAATTCGCACCCTCGCGTTTGTACTGAAATAACGAAAAAAAGCACCATTTCGCCTGGAGTCTTGCACCTGGCAGGCCCTTGCTGCGGCTATGCTACAACCGCCTCTAGCCGTCCCCAGCTGTTTGTATGTACCTGTCTCTGCACCCACAATCTAGAGCCAACTCCATTCTGCGGATTATCTCGTCGGGCTCAAGCACCACACGGTGGCAGTGATATATGTTAACCGAGCCATGCTACCGTGTAGGGGTGATACGTTCTGGGCCACGAACTACCTATGTGGTTCTTTAAGCGAGCAACCTGGCACGACTGCTCGATAACTTTGCAATAAAAATATTACATTTCATAGCAGCTTCTTTTTCATGGTATGCCCCGCCTATGAGATTATTCGTTTCGGCGGGCGAGTAAAAAAAATAGAAAAAAATGAAAAAAGGCGCAAAACAGTAGTAATGGTACGTACAGCAGAAGGTAGCGGATATCTATCATAGGCCCTTGCCTTGAAATTTAGGAGGGGCACTCTTCTGCAACACTGACTGCTTTTGTTTGAACTGTTGCCAGTGTGGCCACAACTGCCAAGGGAGGGGGCGTGTTGAGTGCTGAGGCAGACAACCGTCGTGCATATTTTCTGTGCGCGACATCTTTCGACGAACTTTCTTTTGATCACTGCTTTTTTTGTACTGCCGTCTGTGTTCGGGATATTTCGGAGTTTTTCATCTGTGTATTTTTTTTTCGTTCACAGCAGCAGTACGTGGCACCAGTAAGTACGTATGAGTACCATGTGCTTCGCAGGAAGCATGCACATCCTATTCTTGTTTCATGTAATCACGGCATGGATAACAGTACGGGTGACCCAATCAGAAATGAGGGGTATCGTGGCTTATAGAGAAGTAGCGCTGTTGGGGGGGGAAGAAATCGAGGAGGAGGTACGGCTACAGAGAGAGAGAGAGCGAGACGGCAGCGACTCTCTACTAAGCACGACGGATGGCAGTGTAGACCAGCAACACCGCACGACCTTCTGCGAGTTGAAGCATGCGCGCAGCAGTAATAAACAGCAATTTTTATTGTCAGCAGGTTTTGGTAGATGGAAGACTGTGCCCTTGCGGTTGGATGTGGCAGGTTTAGGGGTGCGGGAAGTAAAGGCAGTGGTAGTGAGTGGCGGGAGGGGTCGGAGAATAAGGTGGAAGAGCTGCAGAGGGAGCGAGACGACAGGGGACTCACTCATAGGTACCACCGATAGCAGTGCGAACCAGCAACACCGCACGGCCTTGTGCGTGTTGAAACATGTGCATAGCAGCTGTAAACCGGCCATTTTGATGGACAGCGGGGTTTTTTGGTATATGGTTCTTCGGGAGTGCTTGGGAAGGAGGGCTGGGACTTTGCGGTCGGAGGTGGCAGGGTCAGGGGTACGGGTAGTAAAAGCAGTGGTAGTACGTGGTGACGGGGGGCTGAGAAGAAGGTGGAAGAGCTACCGAGAGAGCGAGACGGCAGCGACTCTCTCCTAGGCATCGCCGATAGCAGTGTAGACCAACAACACCGCACTACCTGCAGCGCGTTGAAACACGTGCGTAGCAGTTATAAAGCAGATGTTTTTATGGACAGTCGTGTTTTGGTAGATAGTTCTTCGGGGTGCTTGCGAAGGAGAATTGGGTGCTTGCGGTTGGTTGTAGGTGGCAGGGTCAGGGGTACGGGAAGTAAAGGCAGTGGTAGTACGTGGGGACGGGGGGCTGAGAAGAAGATGAAAGAGCTGCAGAGAGGGCGAGACCGCAGCGACTCTCTCCTAGGCATCACCGATGGCAGTGTACCAGGTAGACGAACAACACCGCACTACCTGCCGCGCGTTGAAAAATGTGCGTAGCAATTACAAAACAGCCGTTTTTGTGGACAGTGGTGTTTTGGTAGATGCTTCTTCGGGAGTGCTTGGGAAGGAGGACTGGGTACCTGCGGTTGCAGGTTAAGAGCTGCAGGAAGAGCGAGACGGCAGCGACTCTCTCCTAGGTACTACCGATAGCAGTGTAGACCAGCAACAGCGCACGACCTTCAGCGCGTTGACACATGCACGTCGCAGTTATAAACCAATCATTTTGGTGGACAGCGGGGTTTTTTGTAGATGAATCTTCGGGGGTGCGTAAGAAGGAGGACTGGGCTCTTGAGGTTGGAGGTGGCGGGGTCAGGGGTACGCGAAGTAGCAGTAGTATTATGTGGGGGGAAGGGTTGGAAGAGGTAGAATAACTACAGAGAGAGCGAGACGGCAAGGACTCTCTCCTGGGTACTCCCGATACAAGAGTAGACCAGCAACACCGCACAACCGTCTGCGCGTTGAAACATGCGCGTAGCAGTTATAAACCAGCCATTTTGATGGACGGCAGGTTTTTGTTGGAGATGCTTCTTAGGGGGTGCTTAAGGAGGGGAATGGTCGTGTTTTGGTGGATGAGATGGAGGGACTTCGGTTGCAGTAGTCTTCGTCAGCGTCACATCCGTTTTGATTGGTCGTATGATACTGCCGCGCTCTTGTTCTGCCGGAGAGTTCTGTATTTTCTTTGAGTCCTTTTTAGAACAACACTACACATTGTTGGATGGCAAGCATTACAATAATAGGTATTATTGTTCGACTTCGCAAGTGTTTTACTGCGTGATGCTGGTACATAGTCGCCCGTGACCCCTACGTGAAAAAAAAACCCGTTGTTTTTAATATATACCCTTTGTTTCTCTCCCCTGTATCATAGTCGTAAATTATATCCGGGGTCGTAGAGCAGGCTCATCTCCCTCCCGCCCACTACGGTTTGTGACTTCATATTTAGCCCGGCAAAAACTTCAGCATCCCTTTCGTCAGTTTACACTTCCCTCATTTACTCGCGTCGAATTGCGCATCCCATGTGAAGATCCTCAGAAAAAAACTCGCCTTTCTTGTAGATCTACGATTACCAGGACCGTACGGTGGCGTGTATCACTCTCTCTGTGCTGAGGGTTACCAGTATGATACGAACACGTGAAATCCTTCCCTCCAACGTTGCTTTTTTTGTATGTGTGACCCCTACGAGCACTCGTTTTCTCCTGCTCAGAACTGTCTGTGAAGGACTGATAAAATGATACCGGCACAATGACTTGAAACATGTCCGACATGTATGAGCTGATCAACACAGCAGCACACCGACATCATGCTGTACTTTGAAAGAGGGTTGCTTACTCAGGGAAGATTTAGTTTGTTTCGTGTGTCATGGGTGCATTGCACACTGCACACCCATGAATTCGCTCGTAGGGAAAGTAGACTGACGACTCGGGCTTGTTCTCTTGTTTAACAATCAATCGGTAAGAAATGCACCAACAGCGAGGTAAGAAACACGGGTGGGTTCACTCAGGAGCGTCCGTGAAAACGAGAAACGACACGCCACACCCTCGAAGGTCGGAATGGAAAACCGTTGCAACCGTTGTGATCACATGATGAAATCATTTTTTTTTTTTTTTTCATTTTTCCATTTTTTCACTTCGTACTAGTAATGCCCCCCCCCCCCCCCCCTGTCTAGCGAAAAAAAAATGTGCCGTTCACATTTGTTTTTCCCGGGCACCCTTGATTCACTGACCCTACGGATGCCCATGTCCAATATGACGACAGATTGCAGCACTGCACCACACCAACCTACCTGCTGTATGGTTGCATGGAGCAAAATTTCAACACCACACTGGGATTAAGATATATTCACGGATACGTTTCATCATACCCTCTTCGTAACTCTGGTATACAGACGCCCGAGTTACTTGGCGTTTATGTTACTCTCTATCTGATCATCGAGGCGGTACCGCGTGACAGGTCTGATGATCATGCAGTTAGGCGGGATAAGGAACACCCATGAGGTTGGAAGGAGTCTTGTGCTGGGTTCCACCGAGGAGTGAACGAGTGTTCGCCTCGGATGTCGGTCGGGCGGGTCCAAACTACGGTTCCATCCAGGACATACTTAGATATATACATATCGCCGGCATAAAGGGTAGTTTTGTTTGGAGACGTACTAACGGTCCCCGCAAAACAGAGTACCAAACAAAATATAGTGGTGATATTAGTTTCTCTAGCGTTTAGTATGTGCATTTTAGTTTCATTGAGAATTGGTATATGAGCGGGCCATACCAACGAGGATTCAATGGATATTATTAGGATGTCCTATAGGGTAGTGCCAATTCTAAATCGGAGTGTTTCTTCCAGACCATGCCACCTGTTTTGCACTGCCCACAAAACACAAAAAAGTCCCAACAACAACAATATTGGAAGCACGTCTGCCACCGTTTTTTTCCAAGCACTTCTCATTTGTCTGCTCTAGCTCATACGAGCGGGCAATACGACCGAGGAATCAATGGATATTTCTTGGATGTCCTAATAGAGTAGTGTCTATGCCAAATCGGAGAGTTGCTTCCAGACCATGCCACCTGTGATGCACTGCCCACAGAGCACAAAATGTCCCGACAACAAAAACATTGGAAGCGCGTGTACCGCCCTTTTTCTCCGAGGAGTTTTTTTTTTTTGTCTGGTCTAGCACATACGAGCGGACCATACTAGTGAGGAATCAATGGAGATAAAACGGATGTGCTGATAGGGCAGTTCATGCCAAAATCGGAGAGTTGGTTTCAGGCCATATCATCTGTGTGTTGCACTCCCCACAGAACACAAAAACGTCTAGACAACATAGTCATTGGAAGCACGTCTGCGGCCGTTTTTTTCGAAGACTTTTCGTTTGTCTGCTTCAGCTCCGAGCGTTTCCATCGACCTAACATTTGCCAGGGCGGATATGAGCTCTTTGATGCGCTCTGTTGGTTGTGTCAAAGCGACAGAATTTTTCGTGTCTTCCTCCGGGGTAGATCTCGTTGCTGAAGTTTGATGATGAGGTTCCAGGCGCTTGAATTTTCGGTTTCTTTCACCGTAGCCAAGCACCGTTTTTCTGCTGTAGAACGAGAAAGAGAAACGTACTCGCCGGGTCTTTGGGCTCCTCCTTCTCGTCCTACAGCAGCAATCAATACTTGGCTGCAGCACGAGACAATGAAAATTCAAGCGCCTGGAACCACATTTTCAAATTTCACTGCAAATGTCGCTTGCGCTCTGTTCTGGTGATAGTGAAGGACGTGGGAGTGGTGGGTGGTGGAGGTGGCGGCGGCGGCGGAGGTGATGCTAGTGCCTCTGTTGGTTGATCGACCGCGCCTATGGAATAGGTATCCATGGCGTCCGTTCTGGCCACGCCAGTACTGGTGGCTGTGGCAGGTGTTGCGCGTAGAAAGCAGGAAAGATGAAGATTCATAAACTAAAATGGAACAATGAATATAAAAAGCAATATATGGTGCGCAAGATTGAACGGACGAAATACGGATTTTGTTTCTAATTTTGTGGGTTATTCTTAAACAAGGATTATCAACTGTTAGGGAGTGGAGAGAAGGGGATAATGATGTGAATGATGTTTTAAAAGAGCGGTTTCCTTACTTGTTCTGGCCTGTGCGTCTGAGATGTTTGCACACCACCACGGGAATACTGTTGTAGAGTGACGAGGGGAGATGTTTTCTCCTTTGTGGTATGGTACAGGTGCCAGCGCCTGAATCGTTGTGCTGATTGTGTGGAAATGTTGTTAAAAGAAAGAGTAGAGACCAAAACGGGCTACAGAGAAATGGTTTCATGCCAGAAAACCGTGATTGGTGCGAGTGATCCACTTGGAACGGTTTGCCACCGTCTGTTTCACATTTCAACCGTGAGGCCGGCGTCTTTGAGGTGATGCTCTAATTGATTCTGCTGTATCCTAGCTTGGACGCAATTTGGTCTCTTGCTACCTACGCAGACGGGAATGTATGGTGGAGAGTGTGAACTCGCAACCAGGCCACAGTGTCTCCAAGGAATGTAGCGGGAAGGCACGCGTTGGTACCGGGAGAGTATGTCTTGCATTCGAAAAGGACTGGAGGATCGACGAGACTTGCGGCAGGAGGGGTGTCGATAATGGAATCCAGCGTCAAGAGAGAGGTGGAAGAATGATGCATAAATAATGCACGTAAGAGCAACAAGAGAGGAAGAGCATACTACGCCAAGATGTTAAGCTCGTGATGCAGTGGTCGGAGAAATTAGCCAGGACTGGGTACAAATTGGGGAGGGAGTACAATAAGAGCACATGATTAATGCTGGGTTTGGGGGTGGTACGGGAGATAAGGTATGTGTAGTTGTTTGTTAACACACCATGATGCAGAGCCTGTTTTAATATGGGGCTAAAGTACGGTAGCATTTACAGTGGAAGCTAACAGTCTACATCTCGTGTATGTTTCATATGCTCAGTTAAGCGTGGATAATAAGTCGAGCAGGATTCATATGACTTGCGTAGTCATGAGCAAAACAATGTGGAAGATTGAACCGAGGAAATCTGGGATTTGTGGAGAGGTATTAAATCGTTGAAAGGAGGCGATGGGGAAGAGGGTAATTCATGCACTTGACGGGTTCAGTTGGTTCAACTGGGAAGACAGAGGCAGGAAAGGGTTGAGATAGAAAGGCAAAAGACCACATAGTACGGAGCTCTACTCATGGGTGTGGACGCGTTCAGGTCTAGAACTGGCTGGAGGATCGGCAAGTTAAACAAAACGTACGACCACCTTCCCTGGGGTTGAAGTACGGGATGTTTTACTGCTGTAGAAGTTGACCGTCTCTAGCGGGTGTTTGATATATATGGTAGGTTAAGTTTAAGTGTGGATAGAGTCGAGCATTGACGAATCATAATTCCATATCAATGAGCGAAACACATGTGAATCCAACCTAATCTTAGTAAAACTCGAAGTTTCAACCGTTTGTGATTTCGTGGTGGGAAAATGGACGGGAATAGACGCCGACCAGACTGTAAGTGAATCTTGGACGGCAAGAGGCAAGTTGTGTCGGCAGCAGTAGATCATGTGTGACGACGGTGCAGTTTTTGATGACTGGACGTGACGGTCAATTTACATTGACTGGACGGGACGGGTAATCCCCAAATGCTGAGATATTTTCGGTGGGACGGGACTGTAGTTCGCAGCGGTAAAGGTTCTTTCGACTATACGGGACGGTAAGTGACGACGGTCAGGGAATTGTCGGCGAGACGGGACGGGACTGGACGACGGGACCATTTTGCCGACGGTTTTTTGCGTCCCGTTTCGCCGTATCTACTGTTGCCGTCCAGTGAAAAGACGGCGTGAAGCCTTGGTATTATTGACGATCTGACGGCCCTGCCAGCATTCATTTCGAAAACGCCGTCGCTGGCAGGTCAGCACTTTCACGTCGGGCACGAGCAAGTACAAGGTATTGCTAAGTGTACGAGCAGACGTGTGAGGTAGTCACCGGACGTTTCAGCCACGCCCGGTACTTGCGCCTTTTTCTCTTGACAACAGTTGGACTGGAGTCGAGCTTCACCCGCGGCCTGCGATTCGGCGACATCTGCTGAGAGCTGGCAGGACAGGCTGGCCCATCGTTCTCCCCAACAACGCGGTGCGCGTGGGTGCGTTGAGTTTGCTGCCCCAGAAGATAGCGCTGAGGCTGATATCGTTTTGGGAGTTGCGGTACTTCTTCTAACGCGGACGAGATGTGCTGGCAAAACCCGAAGCTGTAGTCGCAGGGAAAACGTCTACCAAAGTGATGTTGGATAGCTGTATTTTTTTTCGAGTGTGGTGTGCACGCGCGATAGGGAGACAAGTAAAAGAATGACCCCATATGTGGCACAGAACAATATTCGAACAGAACATACCTCATACCTGTACAGGCATAACAATACCGGCGACGTGTACCCTGGTACCTGTCTGTCCCCCTACTCTACACGAACCTCCCGCTTTTTGCGTTGAAATTATAGAAATGATAAATACGGAAGTTGTGTGAACTACGCACGACTACAAGTTTTGTGTGTACGCTCTTGATGGGTGGATACATACATCGCCAGGGCAAGTATCATTTGTTGAAGCGATAGACTTCGAGTAGGGCAACGCGCGATATTACTGTCTACTTTACGTAAGTATCACGTATACAGCAGTAGTAGTCGACTATGCCGCGGAAAACTTGCAATATTCACTCGCACCCAGCTACACTAAATGCGCACTTTGTGAAGCAGCGAAATCAGCATACACACTAGGAGTTGAAGGAAGACTTTGCGCTTTGCGGTGCGCCTGCCCACGAAGTGCTTGGCGATGAAGCACGTAATATTGTTTGCTTGTGGCTGTGGCTATTTGACACGAAAAAGCACCAAATATCAGCAGGAGGCTGCAGTCAAGTTCTTCGTGCTGTAGATAAATTAGTTTCTGGGAATATTCTCCATCAAATGTGTGAAAACCAACCATGCCCCTGCTTAGCGCTCCTGATTCCCGCCGGACCTGATCCCGCCCGCATGTTATCCCATGTGGCACCCTGCTCCCACCCAAAAGGTGCAGAAATATGATCAGCACACCTCAAGAACGGCCGGAAGCCCTGAGCGCGCAGCCAAACCGTTTTCGGCCAGAGTAAACGGTCAGAAATCGTCGAACGGTCAAAAATTGTCGGATAAATTAAAAGAAGACATCGCAACCCTGGAATTGAACCAAGGATCAAAATCATGGTGCTGGACACAATAGACCGTGGAAAGCTAAACCTATATCACCATCCGCGGCCAGACCACCTCCACGTTATTCATAAGCTATTCATAGTCGAGTGCGTGTACGTACAAGCATATACAGAGCATAGGAATATTCCTTGAATATTATCCCCATCTACCCAGTGGTGAATCCAGTCTTCAGTGGAGATATCTACGTGGTAGCTATGAATAAGTGTAAAATGGATACCTGTCATACGATTAACGAAGAGGACTACAGTAACGCCCTGGGTTGCGGGGTGCGCTTCTTTGTACGACATGTCTTACAGGACGCTGGCACCCTAGCGCGTCCCCTGGTTCCCGGGTTTCCGGTCACTTTAATGTCTGCATGTTTAATCAGGAGATAAAAACAGTTTAACACGCTGCGTTTACAACTTCAGCAGGTTAGTGCTCACCAGAGAGTGACGGTGATTTTAAAGAGGTTCATCACAGCAGCTTGCGGTTCTCTCGAGATCGATCTCCCGCTCGTTTGCAAAAGAGGCCTACCTCTCGACTGAGAAGTGCTTGAGCAGTTGTCGAAATTGGTCGAAATTTCGGGGTGCCCAAAATGAGACAAAAAACCAGCACACAACTGAACGCTTGCACCTCACTTGCCGACAGCTGCAGCTCCTTGCACAGGATACTACAGCCCGGAAAATTGAGAGATGCTCTTGGTGGTACGTGTGAGGGTATCGAGTGCGCCAGACGGCAGTCCGAGGCACGCAGAAGCGACCCACGAGGTGTTTTCGTGCACTCGACGTTGCGAGCGAGAAACACAAAAAGCTAGCGAAATCGCTAAAAAAGTGTTTCATTTCACGCAAGGGAGCATAGCACGATGACTACATCGCCGATGAAGCAATGGCTTTCACGTATAAAGTTGATGTTGCCCAGGCGGATGGTACACCTCTTATTAGAGAGTCGTCGTCGAAATGGGGCGGGAGGTGAAACTTCGTTACCATGATGGGTAGTAATTTCTGGGTCCCACGAACGCGCAAAAAATGGGCCAAAAAGCTCAGGATTCTTGTAATTTTGCATCACCTATAAAACGTCTACAAAATACGGAACTTGGAGGCTAATCACTTGCTCTATTTCCAAGACGTACGCATATGCTGCCGGTGCTTAACGACGCTGGGTGCAAGGCGTCCCTTTTACCCACACAAGACAAACAAAGCATTCAAAGGCGATCTACTTCCAGCGAACAAGTGCTGACCGGACCCAACCTGACCCTCAACTTAACCCTAACCCTTGCCTTACACCAGACCCACAATGCCCATACACACGACGTCGTCGCGCGGGGTCTGTGTTCAGACTATATTCGAATAAAATGTGAGGGTGATCTCTCACGCGGAAACTAGGGCCGAACTAGCCAATCAAACAGTTAGATGTCTATTGGTTAAGGCGTGTAAGGCATGACTCACAAATAGGCGCTGTGTGGGTTGTGCGTGAACTCAGTGCCCACCGGGATACCTCGGGAGCGTACCCTCCTGGTTGACCTGACAAAAAAACACCTTGAGCCACAAATCTCCAGGTCGGCCATTGGCCAACGTATACGTTCACGAAGTCCCCGGATTATCCTACCTGCGCGTCAAACGGTACTCGGTTAGGTTGGGAAACGTACCAGACAAAATTATGCGGTGTAGTTTATTGCGGTTGTAGAAATTGAACAGCACAGTTGAGTGAAAATCGAAAACCCCGCAAACACGAACCAAATAAAACCAGAAAACGAAAACAATGCCAAAAACACGAACTCCGTGTAACGAAACACAAAATTGGAACGCCCCTCGAATAAATGATGGAAAAATGGATAAGACGAAGAAAGCAAAAACGAAATTGCAGAAGTCAATATCGGCACGATGAATACACGCACAACAAAAACAGTTACTCCAGTCAGTTGTAAGGAAGGGCATTGTCCATGGTGGGTCTCTCTTTCTGGATATATATATTTTCTGTAGTCTCACTCGCTGTGTAGCATCGCAAGAACACAGCACCACAGATATGCGAAGGCATGCTCTTTACGCCAAAACCACCTAAAACCAACGTTATAATTTAGCAAAGTTTAAATATTAAAGAAATTTCGGCACCTACCGCTTTCAGGGGACACGAGAATGTTCTGTAATTTTTTTAAGTTTTTTTTTAAGCTCCACAATAGTCTATCCTGAATTACACGAAAAATGCAGATATTCTGGGTTAAAATTGCGATCGACAAACTACCACTTTTTGAACCATGTAAACTTTGCGGATAGATGGCAATTCCCAGGTGAACCAAATGCACTCCCATACTTCTTGGCCGTCTTCCCCATTCCTTCTTCTCAAACATGCCGATGGTTCAGTACCTCTACGGAAGCCCCATAGTTCCTTCGTTCTATATTCAGCGTTTGTTAGATTTCGTCAATATATATCCATATATATTCCTGGTACGCGCGTAACGATAATAATATTGAAAAAAAAGTATGTACGACAATTTTACTCGCAGTACGATTATTTTATGTCATACGTGTTGGAGAAATAAAAACTCGTATCACGGTATACAAACGATGCAAGAACATCCACAAACCTAACGACAACGCTAGACGTTATACAAACTTCGCGATAGGACGTCTCACAGTCCGTACGTTGTACAAAAAAAGCGTTCCGGTCTACATTTTTCCAGTCGCCGCAACGTGCCAAGAGGTTGTGGCTCCACCACAGTGTCCCGCAACGTACCCTTGTGGCCACCTGTGCCTGGTAACATGTGCGAGTATAGATACGTGCACTGGTACATAGTACGTCCTGCCGTGGACATGATGTAGACAGACGTGGTACGCGATACAAATTCCTTGGCAATTCCATGTACCAGGTACGTGATGTCGTTTACGTCGTAAGCGATGATCTCTGCACGGTGTGTTTTAGGTCAAATCTTGCCGGATTCGGCATAGCACTACTTTTCAACAGTACCCACAGCAGCATTTACTGAAAATGGTTGAGATTGCGTTCGCGTACTTTTCGGCGGTCTTCGCAACGTACACCGGTATACCTGTTACCTCATGAACTGTTTTGGGGACATGTCTAGATACACGTACAAATCATGCTAGCTAGTATACTCCCCAACAGCAAACGGTATAGACGATGGTGATGCAAATCAATACAGAAAAAAAATCAGAAAATGAAATAAAAATAAAACCAACACTACAAATAAATAATTCGAAATAAGAAAGTACACATATTATGAAAACCCCAAAAATGAGAATAAAAAATTCGCGGCAACAAGACAAAACAGGCAAACTGGCACCCGTGCGGCGGCACCCAACGTTGTCGAACACAAATTGTTACGTTTGTGCGCGTTGAGGTTGCCGCATGATGAAAGGCCGAAGCTGATATTCAGGTGAGAGCTGCGTTCGTGTTCCCTTAGATGGGAGACGGCGGGACCATCTTCTCCAATTGCCATTTATCTTTAGTTTTTATTCCAATTTAATATAGATCACGAGTACTTAGCTGCCTGTCCTTCCTAGCCCCTGATGTACACACTGATGACCTCGTCTTGTGGAACACGGGCCAGAGAGGGTACCATTGTTTACGCCTTTACGATAATCCCCACCTTTGGCCTTTGTCCACTCAAACACACACGATAAAAGCACGTGCGCCGAGGTACGTCTACGAGTTTCGACTGAGTTTCGCACGACGACAGGAGATAAAAGGAGAGGTCGGTGTGTATCACCTTGCTCGCTCCGTTGGGGTTCCTCGTAGGCACCCGGACTGTATCCCGTGCCACCCGCAAACAAGAAAAAGTTAAGTGAAATACCCATATTTGACACTTTCCCTGCCCGTGTGCAAGATACCCCATGAGACCATGTCGAGGTATGATCACGATAGAAAAACGAGTTGCCCTCTGTGGAGACGGCGGGGGTGCAGGTCCGGCGCGGACGCGACGGGCACGAGCGCTAGAGGGTGAAGTTGCCCCCATCTCATACATGTTTTGGCTGAATGCCCGCCTCAAACCTATCAATGTACGATCATCAATGGTTCACCCGTAGTGCAAACAGCGGGGGGGTCAGGTCCGCTGTGGAGACAGTGGGAACAACTGCCCACATATTTGGGCTGAGACTCGACGCATTCACAACCCTCGTCGGTTGGCCTTCGCTCGTGCGCCCAGTCTGAGAAGTACATATGGGATAGGACGTTAACCGGTGCAGCGGTAATCATCTCAATAGGAGGTTGTACACATGGCGTGAGGGCACCACGCGGCCACGTCTCGCCACACCTTTCACATTTTTTGTTGCATAAGTTTGTTCTTTTGTCTCCACATAAAGGTTTCCCAGTAGAGGGCGCGCCCACGGTGGAGCTCCGGGAGGCAGGGGTGGGTAGACGCACCTTTATCGTTCCTCACCGTCATACATACGGCATCGACCCCCCCCTACACACACAAGGGATGTAAAGATATGCAGTTCCCGCGCCGAGGACAGCCCTGTGTGCTGCGGTGGTTGGCGGCCGATGTGCGGCCCAAATTACCAACCTCCCACATGGCACAACAAATTTCGATTCGGGCTTCGTACGGTTCGAAACAAGCAGGACAATACATAAGTTTATGCTACTGTATTTGTATATGTTTATTTTATCCGTTCTTTCTGTTTTTATTTTGAGGAAACACATGAAGAGACTGCACAGGTAAATGGCTCCGGCACCAAAGCCTGATCCGTGTGCTGTGATTGTGGGTGCCGCTGGGCTGTTCACGTTGCCATCCAGATACACGGAGAACAACATTATACTTGAGGTTTCCTGCGTTGTGGCACTCGCACCATTCTTTCGGTGTAAACGCATGTACTGTTCGTGATAAACATGTCTTCCAGTATCTACGCTTTTCGAGTACTCCACCGCACATGAATGTGTGATACTCGTACCTCACAGCTGTACTCCGAGCATATTTAGTAGTCGGCCTGCTCCGTGTATGGCATAATATTTCCATTCATATACGCACAAGAGAGAAAAACACGTTGGGAATTTTCTGACGGCACATGAACAAAACACGAAAACTGAAACCATATGATACCAAACTACGCTGAAAACACCGACAGCCCACCTGTTGGAAAGTCTCTTTAAAGAACGTCAGCATGTCTTCACAACTGCCAGAAGAAGTATTAATAGTAAAGACTGAAGTACACAATGTCACTTACTGTCAATGCACAATGGTATTTTTTTAACCAAACATGCGAACATCCCTACCGTTCGAAATTCAAAACTACAGTACATGTGTTAATGTCTCCAATTTTTCCCAAAACCACGCCAACGTTTGAACATTTCCACGTTTACGTCGATGGTCGGGCTATTCATCCGTCAATATAAGAATATTCTCCTTCGGATGATGTACAAATATTTGTCTCCTCCAAAAACATATTAATGGCGTGTTCTCTGTTTCTCTACGTAAACCATTCCCTCCTAAACAAGTGTCTCGTTCAACCGACTCTACCAAGTTGACTATTACGGGGGTACATAGTTAATAGGACCTATGGTATACATAAAAACCTATATATTTACCTATTTTTACTAACAAAATTTGGTCCCGTTAACTATGGACCCCCGTAATAGTCATTTTTATTCAACCCAAACCAACTCCTCCATTCCAGCCTAAACGAGACATATAACTACTCCAAGTTCAAAACAAACGAAACCGGATAGGTGGTGAATTTCGGGGTGGCGGTGGCTGGGGCGACGGCAGGGCAGGTACTGGCTTCCGGCACTTCCAGTCAGGTATTTTAGCGGGTGGCGAGATCGTATATCTACACGCACCACGTTCATCTCTACAGCAGTACCCTTTGCCGGGCGTAGTTGGTACTCATGGACTCCATTCATCGCCGCTGTTGCTTTAGATGGGGGTGACAGGAAACCATTAACGTACTCTGCAACCAGCTCTAAGGCAGGCGGGGCCGGACCGGGGAGGAATGCTGGGGGGTGTACCGAAGTGACTGAAGCTTTGTTTAGTGGGTGAAGGAATCGCCTGGTAGGACGGCAAGAGGAACATTCGATACCAGGATCATGCCTCCCGAGAGATGCACTCCAGTCGAATCAAGAGGCGACAGCATACTTGGCCTGAGCTGCGTGCAGTGGAAACAGGTTGGAGGCAAGGCCGCCCACTGTATATACTCGAGGCAACGGAACACCTACGCCTGCATCTCAGCGCAACTTCAAAGTTCCTGCGAAGAAAGACTGGCCAGTACCATCACCAATCGTGACCCACCCTTGTCCCTCAGAAGGCGCCCTGTGATTCAACACACATGCAGCGTCTCCTGTCCTGCAATCACAACTGTAGTAGTTCCGCCAGCTGCTATCCAAATATTTCGATCACAGACCGCACCACCTGAGAGACCGACAGTGGCATGCCTGGACATGCCTAGAGGCACACAGTATGCCGTCAGCAGATGTAACATCGTTTGGCCTAAAGGATGGCCACTACGGCCAGGCTCACACCACCCCGGTTGTCGATGTTGTTGACCACCATCACTCCAGCCCGTTCCGGGCTACAGCTGCCCAGCTGCTCCTCTGGATCCAGGTTATACTTCTGATACTGATGCAGCAAATGATGTTGCTGGCACCGTCGGGTATTTCTGCCACAGGTACTACTGTTGCTGCAGCTGCTGCTGCCGGTGCTGCTGTTGACGATATTGCTGCGGCAAGTGCTTCTGCTGTTGTTTTTTTTAGCAATCCGCCACCACCTCCTTCGGTGCCATCTTCAGACCTTGCCCCCATCGCCACTATCCGTCGTATCACGTACATCGCCGGTCACTCGGTCGTGTGCGCTCGCCTCTTGCTCTTGATTTCCTCCCGCCGCCAGCTCCATCTAATAGAATGACTTCATCCCCTCAAGTCCTGGGCAGGCCGGCATATGTCGGAGGATGGTACCGTCGACAACTAGGTCGCTTCAACGCATCCTCCCGAGCGCCACTGAGTTGTTTACCACAGAGTTTCGGTCTCGATCGGAGGCAGCGATCGCGGGACTCACTGGGCGTTTCTCTGTCTCCACTCTCACGCCTTTCAAAAAGGCTAACTTTTCTTCCTGTTCATGTTTCGTTGCCTGCAGCGAGAGGGACGTTGCGTCCAACCTTACTCGCATATTTTCGCCAGCTGGAACGGCCGTACATAGCCCATAGCGTTCTGCCGTCAATACTCTAGCGCAATCGAGGCCGTCGGTCGCGACAGGTCTAGTACTAGTCGGCGGAGAAAACCAACTTACGATGACGGTGGGAAGAATTCTCTCGCTGAATTATGCCCAGTAGTGAAGGAGTGTCCACCTAGAGCGTCGGTCGGGATCAAATATCCGCTAAAACATAACTATTCTTTCTACAATGTATATACTCCACTAATTCCACCGCACATGACAGACCAACACTTGTAGTTGGCAGCTGTCTTCCGAGCATACTCAACACGTGCTCAGTAGGCTACTGTTCTATCGTTTACCTGCCTATGATTAACGCAAAGACTGCTGCGGTGTCTCTATGCCAAGCAGCTGGAAATAAACTCACCTGATACATTTGGCCACGCAACATGCAGCAGTTACTACCCGGTACATTTCGTCTCCTCGTCTTCTTGCATGGTGGTGGTGGTATCATCAACAAAATTGAGGCAATGTCTTGGCGCCACAGGCAACAACCGCAACTACGAATACGTGCGATTATGCTGCGGTGGTAGTGGTTTTGCCCTCAACTGCATGACACCACCTACATAATGCACATGCAGCCATTTTACGGTACAACTCAGGACACCCACTGCGAAGCTCCAACAGCGTTGGCTGGGTTGTCAGGCTGTTTATGTTGCCGATACTACCATGTACCTTGCGGAAGAACCGCTTGAGCGAAAGCAGTAGTCGTTTCCTCGTTTGGAGTGTCTCGTATGGCAGCTCATGTCGGTCATTCTTAGTGTTATTGTGGCGGAACGAGAGCAGCGCCAGTCCTGCTTGTCTCGCAATGACTTTCCCTGATATTCGAGATGTTCCGAGACAAGGGTTAGGTACGCAAAGTCAAACGTTCGTTTCACCAACGAAGACAGGTACCAAGTAATACATAGAACGTACATGCGATTTGTATATACCTGGTATTGGAAAACTTCGGAGATGGTACATACATGGTACCAGAGGTACATGAAGCACCTGATTATACAATGGGCAATACTTCAAAGTGCTACGCTGGAGAGGCGGATTTTGTTTTATCTTTGTACCTCTGCAGTGGCAGGGGAGCTCATTTCGCGACACACACGACGAGTGCGTTTGTCTCCTTGCCGAAAACACACAAAATCAAAATACCATAAGGAGCAAGTACCAGACCAATGGGTACGGAAGAACGATGCTGTCATAGAAACAAATTCCAGCCTGGGTTACCGTAAAAGAGTCCGATGACAGTAGGAGTGAAGACAATGAGTCTAAGGCAACATGAGCACGTGGAACATCGCCAGGAAAAGGTACCGAGTATTGTCTCCGTATGCACATACAACGAGAACAATGCACCAGAGTGGGTGAAATTCACGAAATAATTACTCGAGTTACTGTGGAATGATCAGTTCATGCCTGGTACCACCGAGGCACACGAATACCTGCCTTCGTTCTGCACCCAAAACATATCATACGGCGTGCATGCGTTGCTGCCTGCCGACGAGTGTTGTGTAAGTCTACTCGTGACGGCTTACCCCCAGTTCACTGCATGGGATCCACCGTCGCCAACCTCTGCAGGACATTTTCGGCGGGACTATGACGAAGGTATCGGCAGTGTTCGCCGCCTCAATTTTCTCCTTGTTGCTGCTGGCGTGCATCCCTACCGTCGGCGCGCAAACGGGCACGATAACTGCGTCATTCGGTGATATCGAATACGTGGTTCACCTGTACGACACCACCGATCAACCCACCTTCGAGGTTACTTTCACTGATTCCAAGATCACGTCCAACTACGAATTCAACGCTAATGCGTTCGTGAGAACCATTAAGGCCGGCAGTGAGAAATACAGGATTAGTTACAGGAACAACGGCGACCTGAGGGAGGTCAAGCGTATGTCTTCCCGGCGGCAGCTAGAAGAAAAGCAGGATGATGCTGACTTCGCTCGTTTTCACGAACCCGTCTCCACCGCCCTGGGCGTGATGAGTCAGACTGCTCCCGCTCCCGGCGGTAGGCGCCTCCTGCTTGAATGTGATAAGTGCGTCCAGACATGGAGCGCTGCGTGCAACAACGGGGTTACTACCGTATGCGCCCTGGAAGGCTTCGGTAGTCCGATTCTGTCCGTCGGCGAAGCGTCGATCGGCGTATTCTGCAATGACTTCGGCACGCTCTGCAAGCAGCGCACGGCGGAGAAGGTTTGCAAGGTCGAGTGCGGTCTGGTCAAGCAGCCGTGTTATCCGCCTCTCACCATCACGCTTGAGTACGAGCAGCTGTGGCACTCCGCATATTCGACAGGTGAAAGCGACGCGAGCTTCCTCTTCCTATACGTCATTGAGCCTGGAGGGCAGACGGCTTACTGGGATAACCGCGAGACGGTAAGAGAGCCAGCCAACTCTTTGGCGGGTTAGGGTGTCACGTTTTAACAAAAAAGGAGCTTGCGGCTTACCCCTCCCGCTCACGAAGATATTCCAACAGTCATGACACACGAGCGTGTGGTCAACCAATAGATCAGTAATATTAGATTCTTGATCCCTCTACCACGTGCACAATATCAACATGTTTACCCACTTCACAATACAGTTCGTATGTATGTTTTACACGCACGTAACGCCTACGACCGCCAGGCCACCATGGGGAACAGTGGAGTAGTCTGGCGGACTATCTATTTGTTCGCGGTGCGTAAGTAGTATGAAGATACGAAGCAGAAAATATGCCTCAATATATACACTCGTATCACATGACATATTCTGTTGTCAGCTATGGTGTGACTGAATGGCTCGGACACATTAAAGACATGATATCATCCTTCAGACAGACAGTTTACAGGCAACTCGACTCCAGTAGAAGACGGAAGAACAAGCTGCAAGATGTTCGAGAGACAAACGAAGGCACGGGCCATAGTAGGGAGGGGTGAGGAGCACCCGCCACTTGACCCCGAGACCGAGTTACAGTAGAGAGAGAAAATAAAAACAGCAGCGAATGAAATAGGTATGCTGACGGGAAGGGGGACAATAAACGACACCTGACATACCTTTGACCATCAGGCCCTTAAGGAGAAAAGGGTACGTATGATAGGAGATCGAAAATATGACACGCTGTGTTGTTCAAATGGTGTTTTTAACCTTGCTGCTGGAGTGGTACATGGAATGAAAAAGGGATACGTAGAGGAACGGCGGTAAAACAGTTCCGTAGCGACGATACCGGCGTAACGACCGCTATATGACTCTAGATATGACTTACTACAGGGAGAAATCTAAATAAGCAGGGCGATACTGTGAAACGACATAATCTGGAATGCATTATGAATTTCTGGTAGTATGAGTAGACGCCGGACGAGATACGCAGATTAAGTGATACAATGGAGAAAACGTACCAGTATGGGTGCTGTTTGTTACAGTCCACAATGGCCTACTGGGTACTCCAATAAAAAGCAACAACGTTGGTGCGTCTGTCCGTTCGTCCTCATATATCGTTGATATGACGCATCGCTCTCGCTGATTCCGTTTTATTGTGCCTTTGATCCCCTGGGGTTGACCCCCGAACATTACCCAGACGCTCGCCCCGCGCCAAACCCCACGTTCGGAGATTCCGTGAGCGTTGACGTTGGAGCTTTGACTGAGTAACCTCGACCGAAGGCCGTTTCATTGTGCTTCGTAGAGGTTTTAGCAACACAACAAGAACAGAAGAAAGAGAGTACGTTCAGGCACTCGTAACACAGCCATCTACTACCCGCCGACGAAATTCTCCAAAACCATCCGCCCAAGCACCTATGGACCCACACCCACCAACCAGTCCTATCACCAACCCGCCACCGGTTTTACGCCTGGCAGTAGGCAAACCCCACCTTTTAGAATGCTGCGTCGGTTCGCGTCTGACATTGCTACTATATAACTCCAATCGGAACATATTTTGTAAACAAGTAGAAGTATTTGTGGTTGGTCGAGGCAGTTACGGTCAGTGCTCACACAGAAACACTCAGCATTACTTCTTAGCACGAGTTCGATGACAACTATGAGTGCGTAGGAACTACATTGTAGGAACTAGATCGAACGTCGATCCCTGGATCCCTCTCTTCCTCCTTCCCTCTCGCCCCCCCGCCCTCTTTGTCGCCTCCCTCTCTCCATACACCGACCTACTCGCCATCCACCATATTCTTATGTCAGCCACTCACCCACCATACTGTACGCATATCTATCGTGCATACCGTACCTACATATCATGACCCGCACAAGAACAAATATATGCTGTAGTTTGGTTAGCAACAAACGGATGGTTGTGCAGGCTTTGTTCTCAAGGGTTGCATTTAATATTTTTCCACCTGCTACCTCTCCTCTTTGCTTCAGGACATGGGGGTCTGGACTCGTCGAACATGGGACACTTCGATACAGTACACCATGCGCAGCGGACTTGGTACTGATGCCACCACAGGAACGTTCATCACCTTGGTCCATTGGTATAGTGGACTCGGCCCCATTACTTGGACTGTAACTGCCATTGCAGGCAACGGAGATGTTCTGCAAGCACGTGAAGGACAGTTCCCCGACGGCGACAACGAGTGTTCCACCTCCGGCCTGATGTTTGGAAAATTCGACGAATACATCGATAACGGCTGTTAGGACAGGGGAGAGGTGATGTCGAATGGCGTTGAGCTCTAGTGGACCCGGGAGTCACGAGGAGTGGTCTCTATCCGTGTCGGACGCCAAGCCCTCTTGCACTTTCGTGGAGCCATGTTTTCTACGTAGGGTGTTTGAAAACATATATTGAAGTGCCAATTATGGGGTGGGCTGTGGTAACATGTCATGTGTTATCTGGAGCCCGAGCAAGACTTATTACGGCAGACGGCGGAAGGTCCACCACAAGATGCCCCTCCGATGCCTCGGATGGCGAAAACGAAAGCGCGAAGACCACGTTCTGTCTTATTGCAGCACGCTTCTACGGACAAACTCCGAGAGCGTAGAGACGACGGTACGCGGGCATAGACTATTGTTTTTGGGCTTTTTGACACGAATGGGAGAGGAGCGCCGGCCGGAGAGGGTGATGTCTGGGGAGATGATCGGAGGTAAGTGCTCCTCTGGAGGACAGGAGTGAGTGGAACCGGATGATGTACCTGGAGAAGAACCTCAAGGAGTTAGGCATCAAGTTCCCAGGGTGGCGCGAAGAAGCACAGAAATCGGGCAGATTGTTCCGGCGGGTCGAGGAAGGGACAGAGGTCTTCATACGGAAATATCACAAGGATGAGAAGGAGGCATTGGCAGATCAGCACAGGATGGCTGCAACCGTGACTACAACAGTTGGCGCCATTGTACGTGCGCAGAATGGCACGGGGGAAAGGAGGGCGAGGAGGGAGGGCGAGGGGGGAGGCGGTCTGCGCAACAGACGGATACCTGGGTATGGCCGTCATCGTCACGATGCGATCATTTCTTTGGGACCCAAGTTACTAGAATGGTGCTACCCCCGGCAACTCTGCGTGTCTGTATGCGCTAGCGCCTGTTTTTTCGCACTATTTGCCCCTCCGCCTCCTTTATATATATTTTTTTTTGTTTTTCTTCCTCTGTCCTTTTTTTTCGGTTTTCTTTGTGTCTCTATTTGTGTCTCTCTTTTTACGTTTTTCTCGCTGCTGTTTCTTTAGGGTTTGCTTCGTTGTCTTCCTTTTCGTTTTCATTCATTTCGTTGTGTCTGTTAGTTTTTATTTTGCTCCTCTGGCGTTCTTAATAGCGGAGCAATTATGTCTGCTTTTTCCCTTATATCTGTTCTACACCCCTCGCGTAGCTTGCGAGCCTGCAGTCTGGGAAACTCTGCGCATTCTCTTGCTAGTCTCCCTTTCTTGGTTTCTCGTTTTCTTGCTTGAATCGATTTGGTTTTGGGTTTGTATTTGTAAACTGGTTTCACTCGGAGCAGTGAAACACTTTTGATGTTTCGTCCGCACGTTCGTCACGGTACACTTCGAGCAGTAAAGATAAGGCCGGTTTCGCCTATGGGCCTGGCTACGGGATGCGCGGAACCCGAGCGTGGTGAAAAGGGACAAATGGGTTCAAGGCGCCAGATTTTCCATTGCGCCGGCAAGTTTGTGTAACTGGAGTACAGAAGGTACATGCTAGTTAGTGCCCTTGGCCGATGCTTGAATCTGAACATCTACCAACGGCAGTTACATAAAACGTGGCGCACGTGAATGGAACCATTCTAACCTGCAGTCAAGGGATCGGCTCAATCGACGTATGGACGTTCCCGTTTCAAAGAATTTATGTGACTCTATACTATCTTCTCGAACGCCAAGGCTTATCACGTGACCGTGTCTATGCATTTTCACAGAGTCCTTTGCTTCTGCTACGCTGTTCCTATGATGCAAGAGCCGATTTCGATTTCACCCCACGACTATGTAACGGGTCCGCATTAATGTGCAGGCCCGAAATAGTGGTGGTCGCTTCGACACGTGGGTCGAGGACATGTCGCATATCAACGTATCGCGGACGAAGAATACGAATGAAATACGATATAGACCCTCAAATTCCCAGCTTGAGCTACGATCACTACTTGACCAGGCAGCAAGGATAATATACTCCAACCTCTCCAGAGCACTGCGCGCATCGCACCGTGTCATTCAGGTTCTTACAAATATTCTCGTCACATGTGCAAAACCAAACGGTACTCGTACGTGCGCGGGCTTTTGTATCACGGCCCGGTGACATCTCTGTTTCGGGCTTTTGCCCTCCTTCCCAACTTTCTGATGTTGAGAAGCGACTCATCGAACTCTTCGTCAATGTTGCCGTTCAGCCATCGTGGAGGGCATGTCGCGAGCCTGAAACGTTGTACAACCCAAAACATAGGACACGCTGAGGTGAGAGGGGGTAGGGGTGTAAGTCGAGACATTGGCAATGGAATCAATTACCTTGGAATATTCTTGCCTCGGATATGAAACACGCGGGCAGACGTATAAAAACTTGTAAATCATTCGCGGAAAATTCACGACCTATCGTGGGACCAGAAGTCCGCGCAGATGATCACACAATCAACGTTGATTGAGTATGGGATGCTGGAAGTTGACTCGAACACCATTACCCATCAATAAGTAAAGCCACGTATCGCTAGTTAGTGAAACCTTACTTCCGGACGAGTGAACATGTATACGGTCGGTCCCTTTTCGGTACCAAAAATACCTCTCCGTCAGCTCACCGCTTCCAAGACGCTTCACAACGTGGACACGGAGTAGTTGACCATACCGGCATGGCAACCGTTTTTCTCCAACGGAACGTCGACGTACGCACGGCCGATCGCTTTTTTTTTTTCCTTGAAAAGAAAATCAGAGCGGCTCGTTATGCCTCCATACCAAGCGTGAATTTTTGTCGTGCGGTTGGATGTGAAATGGTGGTTCAACACAGGCATGTTTTTCGGAAAAAATGATTTGTGGGTTTCAAGCGAGAGCACCTACCCGTTGTCGAACTTGCAGGCGGCTGGGTAGTGTCTTCTAAGGCGAGTGTTCGTCGGAAATAAAAAACGTGGACAAGTACCAATAGGCGGCGGTATCGGTAGCTACTGAGACAAATGAAGCGGCGAGATGACTGCGCATTGGGAGGTCTGGGCTGCAGTAGCAGCATGTCCATCACGGGGCAAAGACAGCGTACTCACGTAATGGTGGTATAGCCCGTTTCAGAGTACTTAATTTCGAACCTCGAATCCCGAATCTCGATGTTTTAAAGAACACAAACGCGATTTTACCGCCGCCATACCCCTTGTGGAAGCGGACGCATGTGAAACTATTCGACATGAAAGTTCAGCTTAATATCATAATAGTCTCGCCCCCTACAGCGGCGGGGCGAAATGCATTGTTCCAGATTCCGAACACCTATTGTGAACAGGGTATTCGAAATTGTCGCGGAAGTTGCGGATGTACCGCTTCACAACGTCCTCTTCTTCGGGCGTGGCAAGCTTGCCACCGTTCTCAAGATTGTCCAAAAGGGTGGGGAACGTGGTTGAGGTCATTACGAATACAAAACTCAGACAACGCAGCATCAGCGGTGCCCAGAAGGTTTTGAGCGGTTCACGGGCAACACAACAAGCGGCAGGTGGACAACTATCATCTCGAATAGTCATATTCTTGTAAATGCCACATTTCGGCTCATATTCTCCACATAGATCCGCACGTACGAGGCTGTGGGTCCGATGCGTAAGCGGGCCTGTATTTTTGTTCCTGCATATCATCTTGAGAATTCGGAGATCGACATGCGGTTACACGGCTCGTTCATCCCTCGATGTCAACAACACAAACGTTAATAAACCATAAGGGGACGCTGGCACGCTCAGGAATGCGGCGTCAAGTACCCGTGCGTAGGCGTTTCGACACCGCATATATACGTCTTGGAATTGGAGTGACAGATTTGCAATCAAGATCCGTATTTCGTGGTCTTATAACGGTTGACAGAATGTACGAGAATCCTGAGCTTTTAAGCGCATTTTTGCATTATTTCAGTGCCAATAACTTACTACCCATCATGGGAACGTAGTTTTGAGTCAGGTAGCATCTTCAACGACGACTGCCTAAGAGATATATCCTCCGCCTGGAGAACTGCATCCTTCTAGTCAATGACATTTCTTCGTCGGTGGTTTAGCCATTGTTCTGTGCTCCCTTGCGTAAACTAAAACATGGTGGCGTTTTTGCGAGCTATGTGTGGTACTTGCTCGAAACTTCGAATACACGAAAACACCTCGTGAGTCGTTTGTCACTGCCTACGACTGCCGTTTGTCGCACCCGACGCCCTCACACACCATAATATGCGCATCCCTCAATATCGCGGGCTGTAATCCCCTATGAAGAGCTGTAGCCATCCGCAAGGGAAGTGCAAACGTTCAGTTGGGTTATGTTTTTGTCTCGTTTTGTGCACCCCAAATTCCGGCCAAGTTCGGCCACTGGAGCACCTCTTGGTCGAGGTGTAGGTCTCTGTTGAGAATCTGCGGATCACCAATCTCGAGAGAAATGCAAGTTACTGTGTCAAACTTCTGATAAGTCACCGTCGCTCTCCGGTAAGCACGAACACCAGCCGATATTAAAACGGAGCGTGTTGATTTAGCAATGTTTTTTTCTGTTCCGAAAAATAATCTAGAGATTATAGTCCGGAAACCCGGGAACCAGGGGATGCTTGGGTGCGAGCGTTCTTTTAAGAACTGCACAACAGACAGTTGGAGGCGTCACATGAAAGCAATTACGCGACGCAGGGTGGATTAATTTTTTATTGTCAGTCGATTTCCCTCATGCTGTGGCGTGCTTTCATTGATATTCTTCGAATGTATATTCCGCGAGCATCGGAATACCGCCGACCGAGCAGACATGTACAGTATAACAAGCTTGGTTGCCTTCGACAGCTCCCACGGATGATCATCATCGGCGTACGCGTCTTGTGTGTGTGGTCGATATGCATACGACTGTAAGTTTCCAACTAACATGTTTGAAGAGTCACTAGTCGCTGTCAAACCTGTAATATACTTCTGATGCATGTGTCGTTGGCTGACACGTCACAGCAGTAATGGAATCAATAGGGAAGTCCTCCACCTGTAGCTGGTTCAGCAGACAAGGACGGGTAACCACAACAGTATCGAGGAGCGGTGTAACTCAGCACTAGATAAGGGGCACTTTGCACGCTCTAAACGACGTCTTCGAGTGTGCCGACACACGTAACCGATTCCTCTAAGATAAAACGCACGGGCGATACCAAGCAACCAAAACGTACGCAAAACGAACACGACCAATGATGCCGGCGCCTACGAGGGGATACCTAGAGACTACGTATTCTTCATGTTGACAATGCGAGCGCCGAGCAATGTGCAACAGCGACATGGAGTAGAATTACGCTATACCGAAAGCGTGGAACGTCAAAACACTGGTGGAGATGAGGTTTGCGGCTATGGCATGAAGGGGAGCCCACAAGATGAGACCGCCCCTAAGGCGGTGGCACACGGTGCGTCGGCAAAGAGGAGCCGTTTCCCAACGCCGAGGGCAAAATACCGGAAAAGCTGCAACTGCAAGTCGGCTCGGCCATCGGACCCGACGGCAACCAGCCATGTTCATGTTGGCGAAACCAGGTGTCTTGGCTAAGTTGAGGGGATGGGGACCATGAGCGTCGTAGATCTCCGGCTATCGATGAATTTGATACCGAATAAGCGTTTGCCCATGTATGAGGCAGGGCCACCGAGGAAGGAAAACGAATTAACTTCAATATTTTCTGGCAATATTTTCGATGGAAGCTAGCCTGACTGATTCATATTCTCAATGCAGCACTAGATGGGGGCTAGACCTCTTACCAGTGGGTTCAGCCAGAAAGGCGCTTGTGTCCATCTGAATGGCAAGTCCTATACCCTGTCGTAAAACGCACACCTCACACTCATTTGGGACAGTAAATTAAAGGGGCCGAGAAGCCTAATGTTTATTCCAGGCAAGGCACCATCTAGGTACCACGACCTCTAGGTTGTGCGAAGTTGCATCCTACGACATGATCCGAACCCGATAGGCGAATATGTGCGTGATACCTGCTGCCGCCACAGTTAGTTTGTCTGCGCCTTGCTCGGAGAAACGTACGTCCTTCGTCAAGGCCATGCAGTACCTTTGTGCGAATTGAGCTGCCTGACGTACCACAGATACAATTCGTTCGATCCGGCGATGCGGACTATCTGAGGTCGTCCAATACTACGCAAAGAGTGAACACTCTAGTGTGAGGGATATGAGTGTGCCGACAACTACTCACGTCTGCAGCAAGGCAACAACAGCAGGAGTGGGGTTCAACACCGGCCCACGCTTGGTACAGCGGAAACCACACGTGCTGTCTATAATTACCTCCGTGAGCAATCGCTGCGCCTATCGCCACGGCCGCGCGTAACTCACTAGATCGTCGGAGTTGAGCAGTGAAGGGCCAGAAATAGTTGAGGAGTGGCTATTGTGGGAGGTCTCAGGTCATGAACAGCTAAAACAATGTGCCAGGAGAGAAGCCGAAGCAAGTGAAGGTTGCAGACGGCGATAGGTTATCGAGGTGAACATCGTCGCAATAGTTGTACCCGGCAATACCTTGATGGCGCGGACAATTACTCGCTCCACGTCGAATACGAACGCAATTCGTCGGCGGGATCGAACAAGGAAAAGAGCAGCTACGATTTGAACGCGATGCTGGACCGAAAACATGCTGGTCAAGGCGTCGAGCGATATAGTAGCAAGTAGTATGGAGCAGTTCCGTCTTGAAACACTTAACACACATCCACTGTTTGCAATGTACAAGCATGTAGTGAATATCTGCATGGGCTATTCAGGAAAAGTCGGATCTCTCAGAGAGTCTTGTCCCACGGTAAGGGTTGCATGTTTTGGCCTTCTGAGGAAAGTGGTCTGTATGATTTGAGCTGCTCAGGTATAATAGTTCCAGGACACCGGCTAGTATGACGGTCGCACGGTAACATTGTTTTTAGGGCTAACTCATTCAAATCTTGAGCGAGTTCCTACGCAATGCCACTGTAGGGGTGAGGCGCCATGTCTGCTGAGCTCCTCGCACGAGGAGCTCAATTCATCACTTGAACGACGACGTCGGCGAACTTTGTACGCGCATTCTGACCCTAGATTGTTTTTGAATACGTAGTCCGAACATCAAACGGAGTGAATGTATATTGCGATCCGGTAGTTGCGTTGACGAGCTCAACAGGACAGACAAGATTCGGCCAAAACTTACAACCTCCACAGTGAGATAAGTGTTGCGCTAACCCCCATTCGACAAGGTCTGGTTTCGGGGTAGACGTTGGAGCTCCTCGACAGGGGAGCTCAGCGATTATGGCACCGCCACTACCGTCGTGTTGCTCGGGAAACGGTACACTGTTGTACGACTTACATGGGAAATCGCCTGGTTGCTTGCTCCTTCGCGGTTGGAGCACGTCAGTATTGTGTTTCGAGTACTCTACTTGTAATTTTGCCGTGCTCGCCCCCCACGATCGCCGATAGATGTAGGTACTCTCAATGAGTGTGAGGTACATAGTGTCGAGTGTTGCAATACCGGGTTAAACGTGTCATGACACATATGCACCCACAACGAAGCCGCGTGCAAAGCGGTTCTTGTCGCAGCGATTCCCCGTTTGCTCCTGACAATAGACCAAAAGCGATAGTACCCACAGCACCGGCGGATTCTGCAACACCGTTCATGATGCTCGCCCATCTAGTCCTTGATTTGCTCGTTTTCCCCCTGCACGCTCCTGATAGAACGAAGCGATACGCGGTGCGGCTTACTCCCAAATTTTGTGGATAGAGATTGCGGCGAGACCGCTACGGCGTATGAGCAAAACCAATGTCTACGGCTTGCGCATCGTCCGCATGGAAGAAACCCATCAAGCATTCACATCCAGCATGTTTGACCTCACACCACGCCGCCCGGTCTCTATCTCATCGATCAACTCGCATCCCCAATTGCCTTCTTTTCTAAGCTCGACATCGGCACGCGGGGTTCAGTAATCCCAATGACCAACTACTAGTGATGCTTTGCTCAAAATATAAAGTATTCTAGTATTTGCTCACTCTGCGCAGAATCAAGCACACGAAGAAGGTGGAACATTCAGATCGGTGTCCTGGTGTCGCTTGGAAGCCGATGGTGCCCTTCCTATGTAGTAAGCAGAAGGGCAGTAGCAACTCTGTTGACTGCCAAGGGTGGGCTGGATCCCACGCAGAGCACATGCACCTCTGTGCAACGCCATCAGCTGTATCCGCGTGAAACCAGGGAGCAATTTCTTGGAATGTTCCGGAAATAAAGCTTCTGGTGGTCTCCAGGAGTCGTTGGGGCCCTGACGTGTTTGCTGTGATCTTGGCGAAACTGGTTGGTTATTTGTGTTTGTACCTGCAACGCGTCGTATGGCGGTCGCGCATAAAACCATATATATGTAGACTGTGCTTGCAGGCCAGAACTGACGTAATATTCTGGAGGTAAAGAAGAATGAGGTCTACGAGGCCCTTTCAATAGAATCCTGTTTAACGAATACTTTTGTTTTCATCGATGTTGAACTGAACCCCATTGATTGGTGTGAGGGTATTAAATTCTGGACATTGGTTGGGGTGATTTACATAGGCGGGATCTTATGCATTTGTTTAAAGGTGATTATGTTACTGTTTACGGAGGCTTCGGTGTATCTTACTTCTGATCAGCTTTTATCAAGCTCCCGCCTTATGGGGCCTGTTTGGTGAAAACAATGTCCCTCAGAGATTTAATCACTCATGAAACTCGAGTAGGGTTTGCAGTATGCGAACTACGATCTCTAGGGGTATTTTGCAATTGAAAAATCGGAGCGTGGTCTGCACTTCGGAATCGTAGTCCGCAATTAGGAAAGAGTAGGTTTAGCAATCTGGGAGAAGGGATCTTTAGGGGTGTGTTTGACTTAAAACTTGCGTAGCACGGTCTGCACTTCGGAATCGTCGTCTGCAATTCAGAAATTTCCTGGTTCGATGCAAACGCGGCGCAGCCGCGTTTATGACCAGTTTTGGCCCGTTTTGGCTGCGGTTTGGGGTCAGGGTTAGGGTTAGGGTTAGGGTTAGGGCGGTTGGGTTGGGTCTTCGCCCGTACCTTGATCCCAACAGGGACCAAAATACCTGAACAGCCTACCAACCTAAAATTCGCTTCTCCCAGATTGCTAGGGGACCTCTTAGGAAATATCCTGGTTAGATGCATACACGGCGCAGCCGCGTTTATGGCATGTTTTGGCCCGTTTTGGCTGCGGTTCAGAGTCAGGGTTAGGTTTAGGGTTAGGGTTAAGGGTTGGGTTGGGTCTTCGCCCGTACCTTGATCCCAACAGGAACCACATTGCCTGAACAGGCTACCAACCTGAAGATCCACGCTCACAGATTGTAATGGGACCTCTGAAATTCGATGAAACTCCTCTTTTTTTTACCGGTCCTTACGTTTCCGCCCAGTGTGTGGGTGGTCATGTCACACACAGCAACAAAGGAAAGTAGATGACGGATAACGGACCGCAGGCTCTGATAAGCACAACAAGCCACAGCAATACAGCGCAGATGTCTGTGTCATACATGCACGGTGCTACCTGCTCGAACTTACACACTGCAACGTTGTGATCTTTGCCTGCTGTCTGTTGTCTACCTGGTACATGTCTGGGCCGTCTGCTCGTGTAGGAGCAAGAAGCTGACGACATTTTACCATCACAAACGTACCTGGTGCCAAAGAGGGCCTCTCGTACCGAAACCAAGGAACTCCTAATATTCTCTCCATCCATAAAAATAAAATTGAGCACAAGTTTTGCCTAGAAGTGCTAGTACGATGAAAAAGGTGTGGAAAAAACACGAAAACAGCACAAACATCACGTTTGCATGTGAACAAGCAGTTATTGTATCGGTAGATGTTTCGATAAGATGTAAGTTGGCAAACTGCCATCACGACGACAAGAATTCCAGTTTGTTTTGTGATCGATATGTTGGACGTACCTGTATGTCCGACAATTATGTGGTGTTCACTGACATCATCGGCGTCTGAAGGTACCCATGGTGACAACAATCAAAACAGTTGAGTGTAGATATACCAAGTTTGCCCCCCCCCAGCCATTAGATAGTCGGGACGTGAAACTGTGGAGTTGTTCAAAGGCGGTGGAGATGCACGGCCGGACATATTGCAAGCACCTGGCTAACACCGCATACAACAGTTTGGCGCCGGATGGCGCATCGCGAAGTGAAACTGCCCGCAAGACCATCGGACACCGGAATAGCATCGGTCGAATGCGTCACCTTAGTCACTCGCCGGGTAGAAAATACTGGATTCCTCTATTTTTTCAAAGACCGACGTAATCAATCATAGTCGTTGTTCTATTCGAGACAAGCTCTGTTTCGGTGCAAGCTCGTGAAATATGTGAGAATGCAGGGCGAGTTTCAACGGGATTCGGTATACCAATATTTCTGCAGGTTCCCACGGCGCCGGCACGAACCAACACCGGACTTGACAGTCTTTGTACGCGGTCCTTGGTCGGAAGGCATTCGGATATCGAATTCTTCACAGGATCAGTTTGGACGGGATCGGTAAAATATTTCAATACGCACGGGGGAGGTTTGAACAGGGGTGGAATTTGGATTTTTCACGGATCGAAGGATCGTCTAGAGTCCCTCGGACTACGAACCCTGATCATCTTATAAGTGGATCGATAATAACGTCTATCGATAGCTATCGCCGCCAAGCATAGATGCACAATTTTGTCCATCAACAGCCATCGTGACCCAACATAGATCTTCATTCTTCTGGCATTCATCATCCCACATTTATACCGCGCAGTCGTGGTTATCAGTGGCCGGTGTCGCCAAAAGGGATTCCAGTATGGTAGCAAGCGGGAGGCCAAACGCATCAAGCAGCAGGGAAAGCAAGTACAGAAGCTAGTGGGACTTTTCCTATCTCAGCTGAGGTCCTCCGTGATCCGTTGCGGCCAGTGATGGAAGACGATGAGCACCGTCCGCAACCTGTTGTTGTGCACAATCAATGTTGGCAGACATCGATAAACACGTTTACTAATCTGTTGTGGTGGGCGATGTCTATCGGTGGGTAGTCTTATCAGTGTCACAATGGCATAATTGACTACGCATTCCTTGTCGCCGATAGTACGTATCCATATATACCTTCTCTTGTCTGTTGTGATCGACAGACCTCTATACCTGTTCCACCTTCGCCCTTTGTCGAAGCCATGGAAAATGCGGTCGAATTTTGTTCAGGGTGCGTTGATTGTTATCACGAACATTCTAGGATTGTGCTACGTGGCCGCCGCGATCAAACATTAAAAAACGAATAAAAGCGTTGATCAGTTGCGGAGACCTTAGACATGAGGAGAGGGGAGCCAGTGACGAATTGTACTGCGGCAACCCCGTTCTATTCCAGCCCACGAGTCGAGATAAGCTAGAGGGAGCAAAGGAGCGCGGAGGGACAGGCCGGTAAGGATTTTGATCAGAGAGCAATGAATAAATGCATCAGGCGGAATACGAAGAAAAATAGTGTCAAACAGTGGAGATTTCCTTCGATACCAGCGCCGATTAACTTGCAAAAACCAATTGCACAAAAAAGACAGTTTTCTTGTTCCCGGTAATCTTAAATTCGAAGCGTTGGTGCAATCTGTATCCTAATTATCGATATAATGCAACTAGGAGAGGTCAGCACGGGGCAGGACGGTCAAAACGTCAACAGGATATTCGAACGACATGTTGGTGTGCAGTAGCCCATACCGTTCGCAGCGTATGCGAAGAGGTCTTTGTTGCTGTCACGTAATGCGTGTTCGAGGTGTGGTGAAGGAGGTCGCGTGGTTTTAGCGTGGCCAGTGTCTGAAGGCAGAGATACTCAGACTGATGGTTTTCATGGAAAATATGTGGTGTCATACCTATGACACACAACATGATTTACGTTATCAATCGCGTTAAGTATATGGGATCAGGGTAGCCCGGCGCGATGCCCGTGGATGGGATCAGTGCGGAGAGCCGGACCTTCTGTCGTCCCCGCGGAGGGCCAATTACTTTTCTGAATACTGTGGATGGGAGCAAGATACCCAAGGAGATCATATTCGCGTGGGATCAGGGCGTGGTTGGGGTCATCAGGCAAACGTCCGCGCCTCCTCAGTAAAATTGGTGAAGTTTCTCCTTTACAAATGGCGCAGATCACGCACAGCTTAAAAAAAAGAGTCTCGACGAAATCCTCGACCTCCCAGCTTTTGCTTCAGAACTAGATAACTACGGACTGGGTGTGCGGATTTTGGCTGTCAGTGAAAATCTGGGGTGTACCATGAGTGGAACTTTGAACTGTGGAAATACGACGTTTGTGGACAGGTATTGAATCGTTGACATATTCGAAACGAGAGGGTGAGCAAGGTGGTCACAGAGTTGACGACTGTCGCAGTTGGTTAACCTGGAATAACAAAGGCTGGACAGGGCTGAGATGTACTGGGAGAAGACCGTCCAGTACCGATCTCTACTCGTGGGTGTGAACAAGCAGGCGTCTGGCACTGGGTACGAGGTCCGCAAGTTGAAGGAACCCCCCCCTGCCCTCCCTGGGGAGTTGGTTTTACTGTAAAAATTGGCAGTCATGTCGAGTGTGTGTACCGTATACGAGGTCGAGTGAAGATAAGGTCCAGCATTCATTCATCAAACCCCGTCATCACGGATATCCAGGAGAAGCTCTTGTCATGTAGTTTACGAGTATTTGGTCCGCATCTCGCAATCGTGGTCCGCTTGCGGCATTTTCTCGCATTTGCTTGCTAACTCCAACAGCGGCGCATTTCTCGCCCGTTTCTGGCCCGTTTGGGGTTCGGGCTGGGGTCAGGGTTGAGGTTGGAGTCAAGTCTACGTTTGCACCTACATCCCACCATGAAGCACTTCATGGCTCGCAAAGCAATACATTAGGCGATATACGTCTGCCCCTTTCGGGATCCGCTGTTTATCAAAAGTCGGAAATAATCCTGGTGCCTTGTGTATTTTTGTATTCACCTTAAAGCCGTTGTTCTACCCAACTAAGGCATGTAAAGCCTAGATGAAAGTACGCTGCATTATCAGTTGCCCGGGAAATGTTTTCGAAAGTTGCTGGTACTCTTCTACTACTGCTACTACTACTGCTACTTCTATTGATAGTAGTAGTACCACTACTACAGGACTAAAAGCAAAACCCATGCGTTGCCATGGGCGTAGTAGCGAAACGTTGGTCAAAAGACCTAAGCGATGTATTGTTGCTATAGACTGGATCGCATGTTATTAGGTACATTTTCTGGATGATTCCGCCGATCGTTTTCTTCTGTGCCAGTACTGTACGTTCATGATTATCTTTGTTGTGGGGCTCACGGCGAACAACGCCTGTTTCGCACAAAACCGAGCACTGCCGCCAAAGAAAAAGGTTCGTAAGCGCTCCATACGTGACACACGGCACACATCGCGTACACACGTGACATGCGGAAAACAGCAGTTCCGTGTAGTGGGATACTATTCACAGAAGTAGAAAAGGATGCGCCCATAAAGGAACTGGCAGTCTCGACCACACTCGGCTGACCACAATAATCGAACTGCAGCTATTAATCCGAAACCAAGGCAATACAACCCGGACAAACCACTCCAAACACGTGATGTTGCTTTCTGCTCTGCTGGCAGGCCCAGGAGTGAATACTGTGTTAGCTGGTGGTTGTAGCACGCTCCCTGTGCTGCTCATGTGCTGTTTGTAGTGTGTGGTGTCTGAGTTACGTACATGATACAACGGAGAGTTAAAAAAGGTACGATCTCTGCGAGGATGGAACTCTCCCCTTCAAGTCCAAAATCGGGAATCGTGGCCATTTTTCTATAATAAACAAAGCTCCATATCACCTGGCCTTAATTTCGCGGCGCACACAATACACCGCGAATACATGCATGCACAGAAGCACAGCAGAAATGAGAGAAGTGGTGATGAAAGATGACTAACCGCAGCCTACGATAAGACTACCACAGCAGCCGTGGTAGTACACCACGGACCTGCGACACTTGTATGGTGCGACCCGCTGCTGGTTGTGCTGCTAGGCGGAGTTGCAGCGTCGTTTGTGTTTGGTGCATGTTGTCTAATGTCTAGATTTCCTGGGTGTGGGTCGGCTAAGAATCACAAACATTGTCGGGAACATACAGACAGCTACCTTACTCCTATTGGATGCAAACGGCCCCTCCTTTATTTCCGACCAGAGTGTGCATGAATCTGCCATACACAGCAGCTGCATAGGTGGGTAGATGGCGGAAAACAGGCCGCAGGCTACGATAAACAATACTTGCCACAGCCGTACAGCGCAGATGGGCGTGTCACACACGCACGGTATTGCCTGTTGGTGCTAATGTGCTGCGGTGTTGTGCCATTGTTGTGCTCTTTTACCTGTTTTACCTGGTTGATGTCTGGGCTGATGTGTGCTCGTGAAAGAGCGAGAAGCTACCGACGTTTTACCCGTACGTACGTACAAAAAATGGACTCGCATACTGAAGCCAGGGAAATCGTCTTATCTACTTCTACCAGCAACAAAGAGCGCCCGCCGCGGCCTCTAGAGTGCACGAGTCGCGTTCAGACGTCGACCAATGTGTTGGGCCGGGATTCCGTTTCGGGGTACCTAGCGCTTTGCTGAAAAGTGCTCAAGTGCAAAGAGAAACGTCGGAAAAAAGTCAAAGCACGAAACACTCACAAACACAAGTATACATAATTTCTATATAGTTGGCGTCATGCCATCACAATATTGTGAACATTCCGTGTGATTTTTTTTGCAACACCGAATCACTCGACAACCTTGTCTTTTGCGGAATTTCCTGCCGGCTTACTTCCTACCAGGTACGTGGTGCCAGGTCTGCGTTTAAACGACTTTGCAAATGTTCGCAAATTTGTACTTAACACCGACTCCCACTGACTGGTAAGTGTTGATGTGCTTCAGGAAATATAGACACGGACGAGTGTCCGTGGTCCTTTCGATCCAGCGTATCATGTTACCGGGTAGGAGCCAAATAAAGCGCGTGATTTACCGACAAAATGTTTCCTGGGTTGAACCAACACGCACATCCTGCGGTTTTTCATCCAGAGTATTCTGATCATGATCGGTCCGACGTGTGTAAAAACGTTACATACTTTAATGTCGCTCGACCGGGGGCCATGCTACAGCGCGGAAAGTAGCTTTGTCGGGATACTCGAATGCCCGACTATTGTTTCGAAACTAGGGAAAATCCTGGCCCATTACCGATTGTAGTGCGTTCTTGACGACAGTATCCCTAGGCCAAAGTCGTTGAAACCCGACCACAAAATATAACAGTATACGGTACCACCGTCGGTATTCTCTTGCAAACTTTGATGCATGTTCTGTTGAGAGGACTCTCTATACCGATTTATTGGGTGAAACTCCCGGACCCTTCGATAGACAAGGATTTCTTTCATGATCATGCCCCATCCCTGCTTTTAAATTCCCGACGCCTCAACTCCAAAGGGACCAGAATGTGTCTGTCCACACGCAATACTCGTAAACAGTGTTATTAACAAGGAAGGCGAAAAGCAACTGATTACATTGGGATTCCGAACTGGTTAGTCTCAAACGCTTGGCCCCAACGTTTGCCGTCCTGAACACAGCGCAAAATCTGCAAAACAGGGTGGCAAAACGAGTACACAAGAATCACATTTTCTGTATTTCCGGGGTGACAAAAACGACCCCTGAGAGCCCGTGTCGTGGGCATAGAAAAATTCGGCGCAAGCCGACGAAGTGAGAAGTTTCTCAAGGATTTTTCTCGAAAAACAAAAATCACAAACCGTGCTGGGGAAGGAGGGGGAGTGGGAGCCTGTTGTATTATCCCGGGTCCGAGTAGGACTACAACTGAGGCGTTCTACGATAGAGGTTCGCCCTAAATTTTCTGAGGCTCCACACTTGAGGAACCCAATAACTCACCTGAACATCGACTCCAGCAAATCTCCTCTTGAGTCCAGGTGAATAATGCCATGGCTTAACTATACCAACACATCATTTTTCGAAACAAGATTGGCATTCCGACGGTTTGGGGTTAAGAAACCCCGTCATCCGGAAAACATTTTAGCCGAAACGTGCTGTCTCTATCGTAGAACTCGTCAAAAACACACCTACATCGTCTTCTGAGAAATCGGGCCGGAGTCAGCTGAAAAAATCACCTGTTTCTGGCAAGGAGCGATGCACGACTACGGGCGCCTTGCACTTCATTCTGTTCGGGCCAGATAATCTGCCGGCGGAAGTTCTAAAAATCGACCACCCCGCATTCGACCAGTGCCTTCGCAGCATCCTTGTCAATGTTTGGGTAACGGGAGATGTCCCCCAGCAATGGAAATACGCTATCAAACCAATGTCCTTCACAGAACGTAGGATCGCACTGATTGCAACAACTTCAGAGGGATCTTGCTTGTCGCCGACGCAGGCAACGGTTTTTTTTTAAATCGTCGCATCGCGTCCTAGCAACCACTGCGAGACCAAAGCATACCAGTGCGGCTCCCCTCCCGCACGATCAACGATTGATATGTTCTTTGTCGTGCGCCGGTTGCAAGACCTCGGACGGCAGAAGAAAATGCCCCTGTACGTGTGCTTCGTCGATCTGCAGAAAGCTTTTGACTCCGTCGACCGACAACTGCTTTGGGAGTTTGCAACACGCTTTGGCGTACCAACCAAGATGCCGGTATTCATCCGAAATTTCCACGAAGGCATGCGAGCTCGCGTGTCTACGGATGACGGCCAGCACTCGGATTGACTTGATGTCACGCAGGGGCTGCGGCAAGGCGGCGCGTTATCGCCGTCACTGTTCAACGAGGTTACCTGCCGCGCTACACGCCGTCCTAGAACGCCTCAGCCAAGACGAAGCCATCGTATGGGATCTGCTTCCACCCGGTGATGCTGGAGTAGTCTGAACAGAGGAGCAGAAGCCGGTGACGTGCTTGGGAAGGGTTGAATTACGGATGATGTACGCCGATGACGCAGGAATTGTCTCCTTTTTCTTATCCTCTGGCGGATTGATCATAGTAAAGCTTAAGTTCACCACACTTCCACTTTCCAATTTCGTGTCGTGTATCATTTTAGCCCATCACTTCCGTTGAAACATTAGATCAGGCTGCTGTTACCCCTGGATTTTGGGAACGTTGACCCGACATAACCCCCGAGAGGAGCAGGTGAGGTGGAGATAGGCAACCGGGAGGGTCATCTCTTCGGGGCAGTGTGGGATTTGCGCGAGCTTACCCACAGACAAAAACGGAGGAGATGAGGCCTTCCCGCCGGACGTAATCCAGTGACGTTCTACCCTACCGGTTGGGGCGTTGGGTCTCCGAGTCGGCCGAAGGTCTCGCAAAAATGATGAGAGCCATCGCGACTGTCTTCGAATCAGCAGGCCCCACGGTATCGGAAACGAAGACAGAGACAATGCTTCTACCAACACCACACCAGGCAATATGCCCACCACCGCGCGTCTTTGAAGCAGCAAGCCTAAGGTATAAACAGACGGCCCAGTCCATACGCCTAGCCGTTATTATGTACGAAAGCGCAGACCCATCGTCCAATCGACCGACGGATCCGTCTACTGCGGACCGGAGTTGTAAGATAGGACGATCGCCCCCCTTATCCTGAAAGTCGGAATGCTGAAGCCCGAGGTGACTGAGACCCTGCTGTACATTTGTGTGGCGTGGACCTTCAGAGCGGGACACTTTGATAAGCTTCGAACGGCTTACCACCAAGTCCTTTTGCGAGTCATTCGCCCCCAGCGCCGACCTCGTATTGACCACGAAACCCTCTCGTACGCAAAGGCCCTCAAGATGACACGCTGCAAGAGCATCGAAACGACCATCCGTGAACGGCGGCTCTTCTCTGCGGGGGGCGTGGCACCGCAATGCAAGGAGCGATTACCCAGTCGGGTACTGTTCGGGGCGGGAGAACCCGAGATCTGGCGGACAGTGTAAGACTTGGCATAGATGTCCGAGCCACCGAAGGGTCAACGCCTTAGTAGTTGGAGTTGAGACGGCACTGTGGTCCACTGCAACAAAATAAGGCGGAGATGTGGGGGCGATATATCGTTATTCATGATGGGTGAAACCTTTCCCAGTATATTATTCTCACACTGGACCGTTTACTGCGCACTCCGACATCTACCACAACCAGTGTCCCTGCTGATTCTTCAATCATTGAAACATATAAATTTTGTGATTACAACACTTTACCGACGAAATACTAAAATATTGGTCGTGCAGTAAGCAGAGTAGACAATGCAATGCAACATCATCATCTTGGATGCGACAGGCACTACAAAAACGTACTATGAAACAGGGAAAACGAAGGGGACAAAAATATTAAAAACAGACAACTTACCAAGAGGGTCGAAAAAGAAAACAAAAAGCAAAAAACAAAAACAGTTCTTGTGCCTGCCAGCAGCGCATGCAACACAAAACAACACGCAGAAAACAGTACATAGCTCACAGGACACGCTCCATGCACAGCACGCACCAAGGATCTCAGATCTACTGCGCTATTATTCTGATGGATAGCTACCGCTTCAAATCGGTATACAGAATTCTAGGGGGGTGGGACAGCGCTAGTATACTAGCTACCTCTTCAAACCAGTCAATGGAATCTTGTGGTGGGTGGTACTGTGCTGGTAACCTGGTCGGTGGCTACCGTTCCATATCGGTCCAACGAATTCTGTGCTGGTGGGACTTCGCTGGGAAACTGGTCGGCCGCTACCGCTCTCAATCCGTATAGGGAATGGTCGGTGGCTACCGTTCCATATCGGTCCAACGAATTCTGTGCTGGTGGGACTTCGCTGGGAAACTGGTCGGCCGCTACCGCTCTCAATCCGTATAGGGAATCCTTGCACGTGGGACCGCGCTAGAAGGGGTTTGGTAGAAGCAACCCGAAATAGCTTAGTATGCGTTTCCACAGAAACGAGCTAAAGACACAGCACTACTACATATATAAAGGGTGAGAACTACGGAATACCACAGGCGAACCGAAGCACAAAGCACCCTCCAGGTGGCCGCGACAGGTTTTGGGGACGAGTAGCATAACCAGATTACCCACCAGTCGGTCTGGTACCTTGCTACTATGTCTTCCGTCTCCGTCCTGCGTTCGTCAACTCTGCCCTACTTCCAAAGAGGATGCGTCCGAGAAGACTAAGCAAGCAAAACAGACTCGTCATCCACCCCCGCCACAAGACTCCCGTCATCCTAAGGACAATAAAAGAAAAGGAAAAAACGCAACAGAGAATCACTGAGGATCAAGCGAAAGAGAAAAGCAAACACCAAGAGGGACCACGTTCTAACCAGCGTCAGCAGTTTGCTGTACGATTACCATACCTAGTAGACATGTTCTACTTTCTTGTCGGCCTGGTGCCTTGCTACCCCGTGTGCGGTCTCCTTCCTACTCTCGTCCACCGATGTTTCCCTTCTTCTCGTACTCGTGTCGTCCCTTCTCCCCGTATTCCCCTGGTCAGGTTTCCTTCCATTCCTTGTACTGCCCCACCTCTTCCCATTACCTTGGGCACCAACGACGATGGACGCCTGTCAGGCCAAGATGGTTGTGGCAAACATGTGACACACCTATCGGTCTACGTTTCGGAAAAGTGCGCCTCCGTAAGCGTCCTATACATCTGTGCATATCAACACGTACGGCTGCCACCTCTTGTTCGAGCCGAGAGATGGCACATTGGATGGTGAGCTCTTTTGATTGTAAGCTTGGTCGAGCTGTGTGTTTTGCCGGTTTTACGTTGTCGTCGTTGGTGTGGTGGGTTTGTGTGAGAGTGCATGCAGGCACATGGGGGGTGGTCGTGACCCAACGTATAACTTTCTCAGGCGAGCTATTATATTGCCTACGCATTCATCAGACAGTACATATTGCCCATCCATTCATCAGACAGTACGTGTCGCCCATCCATTCATCAGACAGTACCTGTTAGGTATATCTGTCGATGTATCTGAAGCACCACGAACGTGATGGCTCCTTTTTGAGAGTATATCGTTACCTGTGCTGGGTGAAACGCTAACCAGTATGAAAACCACATTGTTGAGTGTTTATTCACACTTTTTAATAAACCGTTTTGGTCCCCCCGTCGACGTTGGGTTAGAGGGTGGTACTGACAGCACCGCTGATTGACGGGGTACGTTACGAGGGTGACGCACCCCAGGTAGGTGTGACACTGGTATCGTTTATTCCAAGTGTACAACCGTCTCAACTTCTCCAACACAACCGGTACGTGCCTGTACTCGGCGAGGAGGACCTGTCGACCGCTGGGGTTACATTTGAGCATAAACAAGCCTGACAGTCGGTGGTATTCAACCAAGAATATCCAAGCTTTACCTTGGGATCATGTGTGTGTGTTTTTGAAGCGTACTACGGTGGACGTAGAGGTAGCATCCAACATAGATGAGACTCATAACCTGAAAGCCTCGATAATCTACCTCAATCATCGGACGATCGACATTCTCACAAATACCGTGTGGCCCGTCGGGTAAGGCGTTCGGTCAATGGGATGCATGTGCGGACATATTTCACGTACGATGTGCCCTTTTTGCTTCTGTATTTGATGAAAGGTTGAGATATGGACCCTTTGAGTACCGCACTGCACGTGTATCTACATTTGGCCATTATTTTAAGTGTGATATCCTCACAATGGGAGCGCAATCTTAAAGGGGTTGATAACTATCTGCCAGTAGCATGATACTGTAACCAAAATATTTATTTTGGTCTAGAGCACGTAGACAAGTTCGCCGGGTTGCGCGAAGAATGCTCTCCAATGTCACGTTTCTCGTGATATATTGAACTCCTCATGTGATCTTCTGCGAGAATATAACAACCACCCCTACCGTGGCACTGGTTCTTACTGGCCCTTTACAACAATATTGAGGATATGTCGTAGGCCGTGGTCTGGTGTACGGCTTAGCTTGCAGTTTAGTGCCAGGTCGGACGTAGGTCGGTGCACGGATCGCTTCGTGAGAGGAACTTCTCAGATTGAACGATTAGGTAAATTACATACGTCCGTAGCATAGCATGACGCATTACACTAATTGCTGAGTCGATTGCAGTAGTGCATGCAACAATATCACGGCATCAGATTTATCACCCATTGCGATGTCCGGCAAACGACGTCCTTGGTTTTTACAATCATTCGCGTAAACGACCGTATGATACAGGCAGTCGTTAGAACGAGACATCTGATGGGGCACGCACACGCAGGTTGGTTTGTCCTGCGCAAGCCTCGAGCGGCCACGCCTGCGCACACGTGCCAACTCTATAGGGCAGTACTGAGCTCAACATCAAAACGAATATCAGCTGACGTCGAAACACGACAACAGCAGCAATGGGTATGCTACTGTGGATGATTTTCCGGAATGGTTTTCAATCTCGTAAATAATCGCCGGGCGTGGCTGATGTACGTGAGTTTGATTCGGGCTCGCGCTTGCCCTGGCTCGACCGGCTATTCTTGATCAAACGTCGCAACAAGTTACCAAGCCCGAAGCCTACCCATATCATCAGTTACGTACATACCAGGTACGTATCATCAAGCAACACTCAACAGCAGTGGTAGTCCAACTTCATGTTCGGGCGAACAGCTATAGAACAACCACGACCAATCACCCCGGATTACATATATCAGCATAACACAATTGCTGTGGAGCACGTGAGATTGACAAGTATATTCCCGTTTAGATCACGCACCTTGAGACGTCTTGTACTGAAGATATAGTCGACCACATGTGCTGGGGTTTTGAGCGGCCCATAATTAAACCCTCTGGGTAATAAACTGAATTATCTCACTGCCTGATCTGTAGCCTGACGAAATTGCCAACGAATATTAATGAGGTTTCCAAACCCCGAATCAAACGATTATCCCCACACCAAAAAGATACGCACCGTCCACAGACAAGCCAAGCGCGGTTCGGATGGTCATAAGGCCAAAGATAACCTGTACCCGGCCAACGCCTCAAGTACGACCAGACTACGACCTGATAGCAAGAGCAATACACTTTAGACACGAACCACTAGGTGGCTGTAGTTGAGCTTGAGTCTTACGACACACCCCACAACGATCCACATCAAAGGCTAGAGCACCTTTGTTTCCATGAACGAGCCTCATTAAGAAGCATGTTCGAGAGCCGCTGGCTATATGTTTGCCGACCAGTCCAAAAGCACCCATAAATCACATCAAATCGCTCTCCACAGATGTTTCGCGAATGTCGAGGGAACGTCAACAACTACCCTTGGTGGGGTGTCCCTGATATTTCCCGTTCGATTTTTAGTTCGTACTTGGAGCAGTCTCCGCCGCTTCCACCAATATTCCTTCCCACAATCAACAGCGTAGTTGAATCAAGTACTGGCATACTAGTACAACATCTCGTTGGCAAAATATGTCTCCACGAGAGCCGGGGGTGTTTTCCATGCTTACTGACCGCGATGTCCTGCTACGGGGGACATGAGCGCCGGGGATTCGGAAAATCCCTCCCCCTCCTCGCAGTCGTTGTCGACGTACTCCTCGGTGTTAACGACAAGCAAGTTAGAGGTGTAGTCACCACAGTCGTCGGTAAACTCTCCCACCTCCTCCAATACAATATCTCCGCTGCCGGTAGTGGCAGTGATGGTCCAGGTGATAGGAGTGGGCCCAGTGTACAGCTCGACGAAGGTGGTAAAGTCGCCCATGGCCATCTCGGGATCCAATCCACCCATCAAACTGTATGTTTGCGAGTATTCCATGTCGCTGAGGTATCCAATGTCCTGTGTCACATGATGGCGGCAGCAGGCAGACAGATTATTCGCATTAGCCTCTAGAACACTGCTTGTGCAAGAACAAGTTCGTTCAGTGCTAAACGTTTTGGAACTAGGGCGGGCTCCTTTATGCGGTAGAACAGCAGTGTGGGTCCACCACCACCAACAACGTACTCTAAACAAGGCTTCGAACCAAGCTGTGACATCCATCCTGCGCAACCTTGAGCGTGTACGTCTGACCATTGTGTTCAGCACTCGCCGCGGAGCACGAGAGTTTCCACCGAATAACTGCCACTGTAGCGTCCAAAAACCAAATGCTAATGTCTTTCTCATGCCCAAAACTCAGGTTTTTCGGCTTGTCCTGAATTCCTTAAATGGGCGCAAGCCGGCAGCGGGTATATCAAGGGCTTAGCATACCGTGTTGGTGATAGCCTACGCTGGTTTTCAACGTTTTTAGTCTAAAATCTAGGTCGTGCGCACACGCGTGCCAAAGTGGGATTATGTAATAGAAAAGGTCTTGCTCACGCTTTATTTGCCCGTGTGGGACCTAGATGGTCCCGAGAGTACATACATTTGTGCCTAGGTGAGACATCTATCACACTCTTTATGATCTGCACATGTTAACTGAGTGCGATATGTATGTTGTGGAATCATCTGCGCGATTTACTGTTGTGGAAGTACTCGCCCGGCGAAATGTAGCTGTGCGATATGGACAATCATAGTTGAACCTATCTCCGGGCGGCAAGGTGTTGTTCTGGATCACAGCCGATCTATCAGGGACTGGTTTGGGTGGGCACCAACACAACCTTAGCCAGTCCAAGTATCCAACTCTTCAGGGGATCTGTGCGGTCTAGATCAGAAAAATAATATATTAATACCTGGTATACTGTTTCAGTTTTCGGTCGTGACTTCAACTTCCGCCACGCACGATAAGTTTTTTTTTTAACTTTTGGAAATGGCCAAACCACTCTCTCACTACTGCAGTCCCTTTCCGGGGACAAAGCAGTCAGAATTAGAGCGATTTGTTCGAAAAATGGGACTGCAGCGATAAAAAAGGCTAAGAAGCGCGAAAACGGGAGTGATGAGTCGGCGTCGGAATCAAGACACTAAACCGTCGCCGGAGGTGATAGGTATGCAATCTGACTTAGTAATCATTTCCCAGAATCGGGGTTAACATTCCAGATAGTCGGGGTCAATTATCGCAGTGCATCTTTGTCGGCAGATAATCGAGTCAAAGCGCTTTTCGGATATGTTTCGTTGTTTGAAATTTGGTCCAAATTAATTACTAGCAGTAAACCTCACAGCCAGGAAAATTGTCTAGGGATACAGTAGCAGTCTGTAGCACCATTAGAGCTTCTGCTGCAGTGGTTCCTTTTGAGAAACGTTGAAGACCCTGACCCACCGATGGTACAACTGTACCAAACGCAATATTTTCCAGCTTACAGGCTGGTTCATATGCTATTCGATTTTGAACTACACAGTCGGAAATTCGAGGTTTTTATGGAATATATACTGGTATTCACGGGTTATGTTCCCCGTGTCAACCCGTTGACGGACGTGCTCTCTTGCTTTTCTTGCGACAGATGTTTTATCGTTGATACGAGCAATAAAAATTGTGGTGTTTTCTGTGCTGCTTTCGGCGTACTGCAATGCCCGCTGGCATTTCGCATGCTCACTCTATTGTTTTCGGTTCATGCACGCACGCAACCTTATCGCGCGTCAGCCGCGTAACCTTCGTATTTGTACAGGGAAGAATATCAACCGTGAGATCGAGGAGTACGCCTGCTTAGTAAGCGGTCTGATACTTCATGCGCCTGCACCACCGGTTTTACATGGCGCTACCCCCTCGATCATGGTCTGAAAGGTAAAACAAAACAAGCAAACTCCCCTTCTAAAATAGTCAACGGTACGGTGTGCTCCCTGTTCAACCATTGGTGAGAATCGAGCAAAAAATATATTAGCCAAAAGGGCAAGAGATTCAAAGCCACCATGTAAGAATCACGTGGGAGTAGTTGATAACTTTCGCTGCTCCGACTTGCGGCGTCGACCTAGAGTATTGTGACCTGCAACTATACTCCGACACTAGCTTCAAGACGTTTGTCTCCGGTAACATGGACAAAACTCCGCGACAAAAATGTCGGTATTCCGCCCGATCTACATATATTCGAAACCAAATCCGACCTAGCATCATAGAAATACGCATGCAATTTGTTTTGTGACAACCTAGGCCGCCGGAGCGTTTCGTGTTTCACTCTCTTACCGTCATGGGGTTGCCCCAGTAGGCCATCCGCCCTCCAGGCTCGATGACGTACATGTCAAGCGAGAACAGTTCATCGGGCGAAATGTCCGACCCCCCGGTGTATTCGTACTCAAGCTTGATGGTGAGGGGCGCCAGGCATTCCTCATCAATACCGCACACGTCCTGGCAAACGTCGTCTGACGTGCGCTCGTTGCACAGTGTGCCGAAGTCGCTGCAAAAGGTGTTGATCGACACCTCCCCCGCGGACAAAATCGGATCACCGTAGCCATCCAGGCGGCACACGGTAGAAAGGCCGTTGTCGCACACAACGTCCCACGTCTGAAGGCACTCATCGCATTCGAACAGGCGGCGCCTAACGCCGGCGGTGGTAGCAGGTTCATCCACCGCCTTCATTGTGACGGGGTCGGTTTCGTCAACGCGAGCCATGGCAGCGGCGTCCTGGCCTTCCAACTGCCGACGGGAGGACTTACGCTTCACCCTCCTCAGCTTGCCGTTATTCCTGTAAACCATTGTGTATTTTTCACTGTCGGCTTGGATTGTTTTCACGAACCCGTTAACGTCGAATTTGTAGTTGGACGTGATATCAAAATCGGTGAAGGAGACCTCGAAGGTGGGTTGATCGTTGTTGTCGTAGCGGTCGACCGCATACTCGACATCACCCAACGTTTCGTAGATCGTTCCCGTTTGAGCGCTGACGGTATGGATGCCTGCAAGCAGCAGCCCGCACAGAAAAGGGGTGGCCAACGATGCCGATGCCGTCTTCATGTCGCGATGTTATCCTGCAAGTGTTCGGAGGGGTGGAAAATGTCAGCGTGCAGAAAACAAGAGGTAAAGCGCTGCCACAGCGAATGACGAGTGCATATACGTGAGTATACGTATGTGGAAACTGGCCGCACGAAGCAACGTTGTTTGTGTGTCGGCTTCGCGGCTGTTTGTTACTTTGCTAAGTAACACACAATATATAATATCGTATTGATGTGTTCTGATCGGATGCACTCTCGTATACGGCCATGACGATGTTTACAAAACGCACTTCTTACTTATGTGCTCGCAATAGCAGCAGCGCAGGAGGAAGCCGTGATACTCATACTGACAACAGTGTAAACAACTAGGTGTAGACATATGAAGAACAGCCCCCCCCCCCCCAGCCATTTGACAGGGCAATCCGAACCGCCAACTATCGAGCCGTTTAACGGTTCCGGAGATTCATGGTCGGATTAACCGCAATCATCTCGCTAACACAGCATGCACGGCTTCGGCATCGCAGGGCGCATGGCTCAGCAAGACCATCGAGCACAGGAACAGGTTTGGTCGAATTCGTGTTTGTAGTCCCTCGTGGGATAGAAAATAATAGATTTCAATTCGTTTTGAGGACCACGGCAGCCGACCATATCGTCGTGATAGTCGACAGATAGATGCTCTTGTTCGGTGAAAGTCCGAGAACTATGCGGAGAAAGCGGGACGAGTTTGAGCGATATTCGGGATATCAACATATCTGGATGTTTGCACAGCGCCGGCCCCCGAGAAAACCCCGAATTTGACTATCTTGGATCGCGGTACTTGGTCGGAACGGAATGGACAATCGATATTTTTACGGGATTCATTTAGACGGGAAGGCGATACATATAGATATCAATGTGGACGGGGTAGAAGCAGACCTTTGATTTTTCACGGAAGCACAGAATCGTCCAGAGTTTCCAGCACTACGAATCCTGGAGACATATTTCAGAAATGAACCAACAACAGCGTCTATCGATAGGTATCGCCGAGAACAACAGATACGCCATTTTGTCCATCAACAGTCATCGCCAACCAAAATTGATTCATATTATTTGGGCGTTCCTCTCATCATAGTTAACCTGCGCATTCGTGGATAGCAATGGTCATTGCTTCTGACAGCCTTCCCAGCTCGCCGAGCAATGCAATAAGTACAGCGCGCTCCCCAGAAAGATCCGGTAACAATAAATCGGTGGAAAGAGTGCTGGTTGGTGCCTTGTTTGTGTTTTGTTAGACAATTATTTCTTCGCGACTATGGCAGGTCAGTTCAATACGAAAATCGGCTTCCTTGCCAGTTGCCAGGGGCGTAAGAGCTATTTGTACCCTACTATTAATTATGTGGGTGAAGATGAAAAACGGCTGTGCTGCCAAGAGCGTCAGCGAAATGCTCGACCGAAAACCCTAATGGATATATATATATGTGTACGTATATTTGTCAAATTTTCGTACTTTTGCCAACTTTTCTCTTCGCACGAGCACTTTTAGGCAAAACAGTAAGTACACGGACACGGGAAGCCCTGCCGGACACATTGATCTAGGTCTCGGCGCAATCCGTGCACTCTGAAGCGCGTGGCAGGCGCTTAATTTTTTTTTCCGGCGGGAGTGGATAAGACGATTTCCCTGGTTTCAGTAAAGAGGCCTTATTTTGTACGTACGTATCGGTACATTGTCATGCTCTCTGTTTTCTCCCCCCGGCTCACATGAGCTGTGAGCACACAGCTCAGGCATATACCAGGTACACAACAGACAACATGCACAGATCCCATCGTTCCAACGCTGCCGCCCACACGCCGTGCGTGTTCGGCACGCCCATGTGCGCAGTGTTGCTGTGGTTGGTTGAGTTTGTTGGAGCCTGCCGTCCGCATTCCACGGTCTGTTTTCTTATCCTTATGTACCCAGGATGACGTACAACATCCCTGCACATTTTTTTTGGGTTGTTGCAAGGAGCACAGACCACCGCCTAGAGAACAATACCCACAGCAGCAGTGCACAGAGCGTGCTTACCTCCAGCTTCCTACAGCACCACAACCAACCCTGCTGCCCAACCCTGCTGCCCAGCAGCAGCAGTGTGGGCACACCTTGCGCGTGTGGATGATCGTACTGCGGCCCATTCGTACAGCAGCGTTCGTAAAAAAGATACTTATAGCAGTAGTACTACAGCAGCAGTAGTTCTGATTGCAGTGTGTCCTACATTGCTGGCCGATAGATCTTAGAGCCAGTAGCTGAAAGGGGATCAGTACACGTACGTTCCTCGCGTTGCATTTACAGAAGTACTGCTGAATATGCAGTCGTACCTGTACAAGCTACTCTACTGCTGTATTGTAGGAGATCGTGCAAAGTGTTTTAGATTCTTGCGTAAAAAACACGACAAGCCAGTTGTACGACCACTGTGTACTAGCGTACACGTTTATACTGCGTTGGATATATAACATTTTCGTTTCCGAGGTTCGACTCGCACCATCCACGTTTTTTTTTTTTAGTTTCACTTTTGACTATTTTTGTACCAGGACTACAACAGAGTACTACAGTAATAAAAATAATACATTCGTCCGCACCTTGCTTTTCTGAACGTATAATATGATAGTGTAAGAGTACATGTTACTTGTGTGTTTTAGCCCAAATTAAAGAGTTTGGGCGCGCTTGCGTGTGGCGTGCGTTCATACCTCAACATTTCACAGCTACTCCGAATACTTGGGAGTAAAGCAAAGTATGTTCGAGAAGATACTGCTGCTATTATTACCGTAGGTACTTCGTACACTCGCAGTATTTCGGGGTTTTTGTACTCGAGATACTGCGAGTACTCGCAGTATTTTGAGGTTCTGTAGATACTACTGCGCATATTTTCTTCGGGCTTCTGTACGGCGGGTACTACAAGTATACAAGTAAAGTACTAGTCTATAGCAGTATTTCGTCCGTTGGTAGTGTTCGTACTGCTGCTTCTTCTGCGAGACTCAGTACTCGCAGAAATGAAATACCCTCAATATGCCCAGTATACTTCGAGTATGAAGTATACTTCAACCGTTTGTGCACCGTCTCGACAAGTCTCAAGCCCAGCGTTCGGCACAAAACACACCCAGATAGTCCCACACGAGTGGGAGTTGGAGCAAACTACTTTCGCTGGAGACAACCTGAGCACTCAGAGCAGTCTGCCAGTAAATTTTCGATGTAATATAGTGCATGACGGCGAATGCTCTCAGTATCTCGAGGTTCTCTGCTGCACATATATTGCATTTACCCCAAGTATTTATTTCGTGTTTCGATACTACTGCGGTTACATACTTTAAGCAACCTGTATTCTCGGGGTTCGGTACTGCTCACACTCTCATTACTCTCGGTATTTGGGCCTTCTCAGTACTCGCAGTAGTTTTGCCGCCAGTACTCCAATACTCTCAGTACTCGGACTACGATTTGTTCTCGAGCATGTACCTGTGAAACCTTGATATTATACCCTGAGCACCAAGAAACTTTTATTTTTGGGGGAACATATATATATTGTAGTACCAGTATGTATGTATGTGCTGCACCTTATTACTCAGCCGATCACAAATCATGGCGCAACCTCGACCTCGCGCAACTTTTACGTACTTCTTATTTACGGATTCATCGCCGCGAGTCAGCTGGATCGATATATCTCCACTCTTACCGATACCCTGCTATTATATATTACTAGTGTAGTAATGATCCCACACACGAATTCCGCGAACAGCAGTATAATATAGTCTGTCCTCAAAAATATGTTGTGTGTGTTCTTCACGTTAAAATGATGGGTGGGCGCAGATGCTACTTCTAAACAAGTGTGCAGGGTTTCATACGAGTACGAATATTATAGTTTCGCTCTTGCGCCACTCCCCTATTAATACGGCACCTCCCGGAGGGGAACCTTGTATGTATTTATATTTATGTGTGTCCACGATTTTAAGATGGCTTGCGTCATGCCAGGCCAACGGACTCACTATACCGTTAACATTTCGTGTGCGCTCTGCCAAGCCGAATCACTCGACAATGGTATCGTTCGGGAAGTTTCCTGTAGGTACCTGGTACGCACTGGGTGTGAGTTTGAACTACCTCGCGAAATGTTAGCAGATTTGGAACTTCCACTGACTCCCGTCCCCGGTGGCTTGGTAGGTGGTCCGCGAGCCTGTCAAGATCAATTTCGTGAGTTCGAGTCTCACCGAGTGCATGCTCATAGGGACTTTTTCTTGCATAAAAAATTGATAAGCGGAAAGCGCGAAAGCGTGAGTTGGCTACATTCGATGAAAATCGACGAGCAGTGGGAATGCTGAACCCTATGCGCGATAAAAACTAAAGGCACGTACCGGGGGGGAGAAGGGACGACACCTGTGACCACGGCTTGTCCAGAAGATCGTCGAGGGTAAAACCTCCTACGAGTGGGCTGGAAAGTAAAAGTGATGATTAAAAAAAAAAAAAAAAAAAAATCACTGCACGAATTCAGAGTAGGTGTTCCGGGACACACATATATATACACGTATTCCTGGTTTGCATCATCCAGCTCATCATGTTGCCGGGTGGGAGCCATATGAAAATAATGCAGCGTGATAACGTGATTTAGACCTATGCCAATGGGAAAGCAAAGTATCAATAATAAGTTTGAATTCCAAAGATACCCGCCAAAAAAAATTAGAACACGCTTCCTATGGGCACGCTCAGAAAAAAAAAAAGTTCCCAACTTTTGGAAAAGCCCGAAAAAAGCAAATCTGGGGCCGATGTTGGGCCAAGATCGGCCTGAGAAAAATTCAGGCCGATCTTTGGTTCGAAGCGGCGAGATTCCGAGTCCTCGACAGACATCGATCGACCAAACCAACGATTGCGTCATGAATTCTGAACGGAGTGCGCTCGTTAGGGGCTCCGACCCACCCTTGGGTCACCGTCTTCACACAATGGCCAGTGACGTGCGGCGGGCGCTGGCCAGGCGTACAATAATAAAACAAATAGCCGCTGGTGTGTACAAAACAGAAGACAAAATTTCTCGATCCGTCTCGAATGGCAAAAAACAGGCTTTTTTTTTCAGGTTTGGGAGGATACCGCAGGACGCAGCCGGCGAGCTCTCGCCCCCTAGAGCATGTATTCACTTTCTATCTTCGATGCAGTCATCTATACTCGTTGGCCTTGCCCGACACCAAGCGGGTTGGCCTTGCGCTGAGTCTACATCGAGATGGAGCATCTATCGTCGCACGAGTTGATTTTTATCAGCGTGTTGACAATTTGGAACGAGAGAAAACAAATTGCGCCGCCTGCAGCCGTTGGAAAAAAAAGAAGGAAAAATCAAACATTTTTTCCCTTTTTTCCCACAGCGGCGGTACGACGATATTTTCGGCTGTTTTTTTAAAGCAATATTTTTGAAAAAAAAGTTTCGGACTTCGCGTTGCCATTGGCATAGGTCTTACGTACGAAATATTTCCTTTTGGGTTGGACCTGTAATTCGCAGATCCTGCATAGGATATCAAAACGGTGGTTTGTGGTACAGATGCTTCCAATCGTGATCAGTCAAACATGAATGTGTGAATGAGGTGTTGCATAGTTGAAAGTTGACCGGGGCAAACATACTTTACAAAGCCTAGCAACAGCACTACTAGTAATAGGTAGTTTTCTCGGGTTCTTTGAATTCTAAGGCATTGTTTCGAAAGTGGGAATATTTTCGGCCCATCTCCGATTTTATGGCGTTCTTGACGACGGTATCCCTAGCCCAAAGTCGTTGAAACCCGACAAATACCTACAACAGCAGCTGGTAGCACTAATTATGGTATATACTTTCAAACTTTGATGTATGTTCCAGCACAGGACACTCTTATGTTTTTTGTGTTTTTTTGTACATTGGATTAATGATTAGAATTTCCAGACTATCGATAGTCGGATATATTGTTTTATGACACTCCCTCTACATCTGCAGTCCCTCAGCGCCACAGCCATCTAAACGTATCCGTCAATAATCAATACTTGGAAACAAGAAGTGCACTCGTCATTTTGAAGCAAACAACAACGACAGCTATAAACAGGACATGCGACATACCATTGATTTTGGATAAAGTTTATATTGGGATTTCAAGCAGATCAGTCTCAAACGCTTAACCCCCATAGTTTGCTGTTTTATACACAGCATGATATATTTGAGAAACCGGCTGAGAAAGCAAACACCAGTTTATTACAATAAACCAAACATTCTTCGTGCATTTCCGAAAAAAAAAAGCAAAGAAACAACTAACTGCTGAGAGCGTGCAGTCCGGGTAAGGGCCTTTATACCGCGATTCGAAGAGGAAATGAGTAGCTGAAAACGTCGCGATAAAAATGAAGCACGAATGGTAGTGGGTAGGAGGGGGGGGGGGGGGGGTTGCTGCTTCTGTTTGTTACCCCTGGACTGAGTTACGACTATACCTGGGCGGGAGGGAAATATGAAACAAGGGCGAAAATAGTATTTTTTAAGATAAAAATTGCAAAAAAAATCCTTGAGGGTGATGATAATGGGAAAATAACAGAGATCAGAAATTCTGATGGGGTTTCATACCAGGGTTGGTTCAGGAAGACAGACGCCGACGAAGTAAGAGGTTGTTAATAATAACAACGCACCTATATCACATGAGAATACACAGTTTTGGTCGTCCGGACAAATATCTGTTACTACTCTGTTTCGAGGACAAACGACGTACAGCAACGAATTCAATAGGTCCCGTGCAATCTGTTCTTTTCGACTTTCGTTCGAGTTGTTACAATAATTTTTTGATACAACGCAACCGTTCTAAAAAAAAGGAGTCCTTCCTGTTGGTTCGTCAGTGATCATTCATTTCGGTATATAGTACGTACACCTTCAATACTCTTGCTCTGTACGGACACTACTACTACTAATGGTGTAAAAACGGGTTCACTCGCTGTCATAACGCAATAAAACCAATCTAGGCTCGAATATAAGGTCTCCTTGCTCTTTTTATTGATGGCTAAACGGTTCGAATACTCCCGTCTAGAATGGTAGCGGCTTTTTCCGTCGGTAATGTTGATTTTGAAGTACAGGTCGTCGGCTTCCTAGACTGGACCCGATGTTTGCCCATGAAACGATAAAGGAACACCTGCCGCTCTTCTCGCTCGAGGAGCTCTAGTAATTTATGGTACTAAGTACATGGCATGTTACAGCACCTCGCGGAAGAAAAGGAGGTCCCATTACAATCTGGGAGAAAGGATCTTTGGGTTGGTAGGCTGTTTTGGTATTTTGGTTCCTTTTGGGATCAAGGTACAGGCGAAGAAGACCCAAGCCAACCTCTGACCCTAACCCTGACCCCCGACCGCACCCAAAATGGGTCAAACCTGGCCATAAACGCGGCTGAGCCGCGTTTGCATCGAAGCCGGAAACTTCTCCATTGCGGACGACGATTCCGAAGTGCAGACCACGATACGCAATTTTCAAGTCAAAAACACCCCAACGATACTTTGTCCCAGATTTTAAAACGTACTCAAGAAAAGAGCTTTGGCGTTTACGAATGGCAAAATGATTTCCGCGTGGAAGGAATACCAACCAAAATATCTAAACAGAACCTTATATACTAGCTGATATGTACGAACACTATAGTAAATATCATTCTATTTTGGTCCAACCGGCGTGGTATCAATTGGTGGTCCCCTTACCTACCATTTTCAATTTCATGGGTTAGAGTCTCAACGAGCGCATGCTCGTATGGAATTTTCCTTGCACAAAAAATGACTAGCGGAAAGCGCGGGAGCGTAAGTAATCAACATTCATGCGATGAAAATCTACGACAAGTGGGAATGCTGAGCGATGTCCGCGATGTAACCGAAAACACGGACGGGGGGCCTTAAGGGACGACACCTGTGAGCACAGCTTGTCCGGAAAATCGTTGAGGGTAACACCTCCTACGAGGGAAGCTGGAAAGTTAAAGTGATATAAAAAACGTCCACAAGGACAAAGGCTGTTGAACTCTTGTCGCGACGAAAAAACCAATGCACCTACCATACGGAGTTGAGCGGGAGACAACTTAGGTACTTTTTGACCAGAAACTGAGTGGCGACGGGGAAGGAGAGAGAAATGAAAGGCGAAGGCGACATACGGAATAACAAAAAACAACGAATATACATATTGTTGCGAGGTGGTTTCTTTGTGTAGGAGTGCATTCAGCAACAAGGCAATAATAGCACACCCCATAGTCTACTACTAATTATGGTAGCACGCCTGCCTCCGTAAGTAAGCGCCCTGTACTGCATATATGAATAATATGTGATGTACTGTTCTTACCTTTAGTGCGAGCCGACAGATCGGGTGGTAGGTAGTGTGCGTCGTGGGCGTTCGGCTTGAAGATGTTGTGTTTTTTCCCGTCTTGACCCTGATGGTGTGGTGTTGGTGTGGTGAGGGGGGGGCGGGTGAGTGTGTGCAGAAGGTGGGTGCGTGGGGGGCGGGGGGTGGACGCGACCCAAACTACGATTGGATAAGGTCAGTTCGGTATTGGTTATGTTTACCACGTCACCTGACAGTACTTGTCATATATGTTTGTTGGCCTTGTCCGAAATACCGCGTACGTCATGCCTTCTCCTGCGTATTTTCGGCGAAATGGCGTTGCCCATGATTGGTGAAACGCCTAAAAAAACACGTTGGGCCGATACGTGCTCGACTTTCGAGTCTGCCTGCCTACGAATGAGATATGTCAGTGTGCGTATACAGGCGTCCCCGGTGGCTTGGTAGGTGGTCCGCGAGCCTATCAAGATCAATTTCGTGAGTTCGAGTCTCACCGAGTGCATGCTCGTAGGGACTTTTTCTTGCATAAAATTGATTAGCGGAAAGCGCGAGAGCGTGAGTTGGCTGTACATTAGATGAAAATCGACGAGCAGTGGGAATGCTGAACCCTATGCGCGAAAAAAACTAAAGGCACGTACCGGGGGGGAGAAGGGACGACACCTGTGACCACGGCTTGTCCAGAAGATCGTCGAGGGTAAAACCTCCTACGAGTGGGCTGGAAAGTAAAAGTGATGATGCAAAAAAAAAAAAAAAAAAAAATGTATTCTCTCGGGTTGCGCTTTTAGTTATATCTCCCCTTTCGTTTGCTATTATTCTATGGTGTCCCTCTTCATTGTGAAACACATTAATCCAGCCCACCCCCACCATCCACGCCATCCCCACCAACTCATTGTGTACCATTCATTCCGGACCGATGTATGTGAGACGTTTTGTACATCAATGTTGACTCAATCAAGTCAACATGTTCATGCGTAGGTCCGGGTTTGTATATACCATGACCTGGCAATATACCTGGGACTTCGAAGTACAAGTACCGGCGGAAGTCTGAGGGCCGGAAAGTAGAAAGTGCCACGTTTTCCATGTTGTCGGGAGCACTTCAATTTTCATAATATTTTATATTCATGATTTTACAGGTACGTATGTCTGTCCCACAACTACGCGTTTGAATTGAGCGAAATATCGTTGCTCGTGATATGACATGCCTATAAAAAGCGCCATCTGTTGTTTCATCAATTTCTGAATACATACGTACGCGGTGTTCATGTTTTTTCTTCTCTTCTCCTCATCATGTTTCAACTCAGTTTCATTTTTTTGTTTTGTTTTTCCTTCTTACGTCGTATTTCGTTGAATCTTGTGCAATGTCTCAGCTCAGATATGTACGTACTAACCGCGCTGATACTACGACGTCGTAACAGACAGAGTAGTAGATACGAGGTATACCTATATTTCGTAGGTTCGAGTCTCATCGAGTGCATACGCACTCGCAGGGAGTTTTTCTTTGCAAAAAAGTTGGTTGTTTTTTGCGGAACGTGCCAGAGCGCGAACTACAGCAGTATTAAATATTCATAGCACCATTTAACTTCGGTGGAGATCGACGAGCCGTGGGAATGCTCAACGGACCCTATCGGCGAGGAAACCATGAAGGCACGTACATTGGGGGAGAAAATGCGACACCTGGCCTGTAATCACACAATGATTTGTCCAATATCGCTGAGGGTTAAACCCTCCCACGAATTAAACTGGAAACTAGGAGCGACAATACAGAAAAAGAAAGGAGAAATAATTCGCTGACTTTTACGTTGGAGGTAGACAGCAGTCTTATTTACGTATGACGTGCACCAGGGCTATTATGTTCGTTTCGCTGTCGTGCCAACTCTACATTTCTGGCGATATTACTCCATAAACGTGTGTCAAATTTGCGCAACACGTACAATGAAATGAAAATCAGGTTTCGCTGCAGGCCCAAAGAACATTCGAGCCTTTCGCGCTGTAGACAAGATGGGATTGGGCAAATCTCCCATTTTGTTGCGGTCTTCTGTGAAAACTGAGTTTGTACGTATAGGACTTTTCTTACGTGGTATGTACGTATATGCTCAAATAAGAAGGGTAATTTGTATTTCAATAAGTACTCAATAAACTACAGATACATCACGAATACTTGTTCAAGTGCTCGACCAGCCGCCTATTGGGGTCTGCCCACGTGGTGTGTGCAGGTGGGTGAGACGTTGGTGACGACCAAAAAACGATTAAGTCTGTATGGGGTTCATTTGACCCGCGTCATCATCAGATGGCCTGCGCTATGTGCTATGTGCAGCTGCATTCGTCGAAAAAACATTGAGCAGGAACTATATCGTCAATTCAACCTCGCGTGTAGACCCAGAGCAACCCGGCCCCGGGCCTGACCCTAGCCCTAACCCTAACCTGAACCCAAACCCGAACCCAAACCCGAACCCAAACCCGAACACCAACCCTTTAGTATCGGTGACTCGAGGTCGGCAGGGACAATCACGGGGCTCCGCCGCGTGTTTTGGTGGCGTTTTACCGCCGAAAAAACCTTGGCAGCCGAAAGACCCGCCTCGACCAATAAGACCCGAATCACGTACAGTTTCTGGTGCAGAATGCACCTGTTCATAGGCCGAAATGTAGCAACTTTGATACATCACGGGACAGGTTTCGCGGACTTTAGTTGCGCGGCGCCGCGTAATGTATGTATTTAAAACCCCTGCTCTGGCAGGCTATGGAAAATAGAGCACATTTCTATGAGAATCCTCGGCCGACATCGATCGACGAAACCAACGACACCGTTCTGAAATCTGACCAGAATGCGCTGGTTAAAACACTGCATTTTATTATTTAGTTGAGAAAATGACAAGTATTTGAGAAAAAAACGTCTAAAGCGTCCAATTTCTTCAATTCGTAAAATAACTCAAGTCTGATAGGCTCAAACACTATGTACTCAACAACAAACGAACGCTCTTATGTTTTATATATCGAGCCAGTACAGCCGGAGATACGGCAAAAACAATTGCCTTAAACGAAAAACAAAGAATCTAGAAAAATATTTGGTTTTTTTGCTGTAACTTTGGCTGTACTTGTTCGATTTTATCAAGAGTAAGCGCGTTCGGTTGCTGTTGAAGAGTACATAGTTTTTTTAGCCTAGCAGACGTGAATTATATCACGAATTGAAGAAGTTAGCCGCTTAGACGGTTTTTCCTCAACTATGTGTCATTTCTCAAGTTATATAATGCAGTGTTTTAAGGTCTCCGATCCACCCTAGTGTCACACTGTTCCCACCTCGGTCGGTGATATGTGGCGTGGGCTGAAGAGGCGTTTAATAAAATGTAGTTTGGAGCTGTGTCTAGAAGACTGACGACAAAAAATCCCGACCCCTCTCCGATGACCAGAAGTAGACCATTTTTTTCAGGTTTGATATCGATCGACAAACCCAACGACTTCGTCCCAAACTAATAACGAAGTGCGCTGGTCAGAGACTCCGACCCATGCTAGTATCACAGTGCTCACACCTTGGTCGGAAATATGTGGCGTGGGTTGGCCAGGTGTCCACTCAACATGTATTTGGCAACTGGTATGTAGCGTAGGTTGGCCAGGTGTCTACTAGAAACATATTTGGCAACTGGTGTGCATAAAGCAGACGACTACAACTCTCGATTCCTCTGTAGTGACACAAAATATATAGTGTTGAATATTTTGACGAAGAGCGCAGGACGTCGCGACCAACCTATCGCCCCTAGACCACGGATTCCAAAGATACTTCCGAGGCCATCATTTAGACTCGTTGACCTTTCCCGGCACGATCCTCGTTGACCGTAGGTGCATTATATGTCGAGATCGAAGGTCAATCGTCGCGCGACAGCGGGTGTGCGCGCTGCTGTAAATAGCTGTGTCTTTCGTCTTTTTTTCTGCGTGCGATGAGATGTCGAGTTGTTCCAGTTAATACAAGTGATTTTCTTAGAAGATAGCTACAGTCGTTCGCGTTCTTTCAGCCATACATACGATTGGAGGATAGCTAGCGTCATCTGAGTGATATTATTTTTGACTTGCCTCCGAGGGCAGATGTTATTAGTGACGGGACAGCTTTCGCGGGCTTTAATTGCGCGCAGTGCAATGTATTTAAAACTCCTGCTGTGGCAGACCCTGGACACTAGAGCCACTGCCATCTGGGCAGACATCGATCGACAAAACCAACAACATCGTCATGAAATCTGACCAGAACGCGCTGGTTAAGGTGTCCGATCCACTCTAGAGTCACATTTCTCACACCTCGGTCGGTGATATGTGGCGTGGGCTGAACATTCATGTGATAACAAAATATTTTGGGTTACTCTGCAGAAGACAGACAACTAAAAATCCCGACCCCTCTCGGAAGGCAAGAAGTAGACAATTTTTTTCAGGTTTGGTATGGATCGGCAAACCCAACACGACCACGTCCCAAACTCTTCATGAAGCGCGCTGCTTAGAGACTCCGATCCACGCTAGTATCACAGTGCTCACACCTCGGTCGGTGATATGTGGCGTGGGTTCGTCCGGTGTCTACTAAAAACATACCTGGTATTTGGCAACTGGTGTGCACAAAACAACCTACAAAAACTCTCGATTCCTCTGTAGTGACACAAAACAAAACCTTTTGAATGCTTTGACGAAGAGCACAGGACGTCGCGGCCAACCTATCGCCCCTAGACAACGGATTCCAAAGATACCTCCGAAGCCATCATTTACACTCGTTGTCCTTTCCCGGTACAATCCTCGTTGACCATGGGTACATTATTTGTGGACATCGAAGGTCAATCGTCGCGCGACAGTGGGTGTGCGCGCTGCTAGCTGCGCTTTTCGTCTTCTTTTCGGTGTGAGACGTGATGTCGAGTTGTTCCAGTTTACACAGTGATTTTCTTGGAAGATGTATCCAGTCGTTCGCGTTCTTTCAGCCATATATACGATTGGAAGATAGCTGGCGCCAGCTGTCCCATATTATGTTTGACTTGCGCCACAGGGCAGATTTTATACGTCACGGGACAGCTTTCGCGGACTTCAATTGCACGCGGTGCAATGTATTCACAACCCCTGCTCTGGCTGGCTCTGGAGACTAGAGCCAACTTGTATGAGAATACTCGGCCGACATCGATCGACAAAACCAACGATATCGTCCTGAAATCTGACCAGAATGCGCTGGTTAAGGTCTCCGATCCACCCTAGTGCCACAGTGCTCACACCTCGGTCGGTGATATTTGGCGTGGGCTTAATAGGCGTGTGATGAAACAATATTTGAGCGCTGGTCTGTAGAAGCCAGACGAGACAAAATCCCGACCCCTCTTCGATGGGAAGAAGTAGATTTTTTTTTCAGGTTTGACATCGATCAACAAACCCAACGACCACGTAACAAACTATTAATGAAGCGCGCTGGTTAGAGACTCCGCCCCACGCTAGCATCACAGTGGTCACACCTCGGTCGGTGATAATGGGGCGTGGATGGGCCAGGCGTTTACTACAGCATATTTGGCAACTGCGGTGCAGAAAACAGCCGACAAACAACTCTCCATTCCCCTCCGTTGGCACAAACCGGACCGTGTTGAATGTTTTGACGAAAAGGACAGGACGTCGCGGCCAACCTATCGCCCCTAGACCACGGATTCCAATGATTCCTTCGAGGACGTCATTTAGACTCGTTGGTCTCGCACGGCACGAAGCTCGTTGACCGTGGGTGCACTATATGTCGATATCGAAGGTCAATCGTCGTGCGACCGCGGGTGTGCGAGCTGCGAGCTGTGTCTTTCTTCCTCTTGTCTGTGTCCGACGTGATTTCGAGTTGTTCCAGTAAGTACTACAGTGATATTTACTGGAAGATGGCTCCGGTCGTTCGCTTTATTTCTGCCATATGATTGGAGGATAGCTTACGTCAACTGCCCCGTATTATTTTGACTTGCCCCCGAGGGAAGATTTTATACGTCACGGGACAGCTTTCGCGGACGTTAATTTCGCGCCGCGCAATGTATTTAAAACCCCCGCTCTGGCTGGCTCTGGAGACTAGAGCCAACTTTAATGAGAATCGTCGGCAGACATCGCTCGACAAAGCCAACGACATCGTCATGAAATCTGACCAGAATGCGCTGGTTAAGGTCTCCGATCCACCCTAGTGTCACCGTGCTCACACCTCGGTCGGTGATATGTGGCATGGGCTTAACAGGCGCGTCATAAACCAAATTTTTGAGCGCTGGTCTGTAGAAGCCAGACGAGAAAAACTCCCGACCCCTCTTCCATGGCAAGAAGTAGATCATTTTAAAGGTTTAACATCGATAAAAAACATACAAATTATGTCCCAAACTTTTAATGAAGCGCGCTATACGTTGTATTACTACGCTTCAGCCAAGACGAAGCCATCGTAAGGGATTTGGTTCAACTCAGTGATGCTAGCGTAGTCGAAACGGAGGAGCAGGAGCCGTTGACGTGCGTGCGAAGAGCTGTAGGGAGCATGTTGTACGCCGGTGACGCAGGAATTGTCTTTTATTTTGTATCTTCCGGCGGATTGGTAAAAATAAAGCCCAAGCTCACCACACCTCGAAGTTCCTATTTCGTGTCGTATGTCAATTAAGCCAATAACTCCCGTTGCAACATCAGAATAGGTTGCGGTTACACCTGGAGTTTGGGAACGTTGATCCGATCTAACCCCCGAGAGGAACAGGTACGGTGGAGATAGCCAACCGGTGGAGTTATCTCTTCCGGGTAGTGTGGGACTTGCGCGAGCTCATCCACTGGCAAGAACTGAGGCTATGAGGCCTTCCCCCCGGACTTGGTGTAGTTACGATCCACCCTACCCGTTGGGGCCTTCGGTCTCCAAGTCGGTTGAAGGGCTCGCGAAAATGATGACAGTCATCATGACTGTCTTCGAAGCAGCAGGCCCCACGGTATCGGAAACGAAGACAGAGATTATGCTTCAACCAATACCAGACCAGGCAATCCTCGCACCACCGCTCGTCATTGAAGCAGTGGGCCAGAGGTATAAACAGACGGCCCAGTTCTTACGCCTAAGCGATAATATCTTCGAAGGCGCTGACGTTTCGTTTAAATCGACCGACGGATCCGTCTCATGCGGGCATGCTTCAAACAGTTCTGCTCGGAGTTGTACGATAGGACGACCGCCCTCCTTATCTTGAACGTCCGAAAGCTGAAGGCCGAGGTGATTGAGACATATGCGTGACGTGGACCTTCAGATCGGAACAGTTTGATCATCTTCGAACGGCCCACCACCATGTCCTTTTGCGAGTCATTCGCTTCACGCGACGACTTCGTACTGACGACGACACCCTCTAGTGCGCAAAGGACCTCAAGATCACACGTTGCAAGAGCATCCAAACGTCCATCCGTATACGGCGGCTCTTCTTTGAGGGGGCCGTAGCGTGGCAAAGCAAGGAGCGATTACCCAGTCGGGTACTGTTCGGGGCGATGGTTGGTAGGGAGAACCCGAGACCTGGCGGACAGTTTGAGACTTGGCATAGATGTCCGAGCCACCGAAGGGTCAACGGAGCTTGCCCTCGTAGTGGTTGGAGTTGAGACCGCACTGTGATCGACTGCAGCAAACAAAGGCGGGGAAGTGGTACCGGGGGTTCCTCAAAGCAGCCGAACGGTTCATGGTGAGGTGACACGAGTATGAGGCACGGCTGAGTATGCAGCGCCGTGGATCCACCGTGGTGTTGGTGTCCAAGGGAATGTGGGGAAGGGTGTAACAGGAGGAGTGGAAGGAAACTCGACTATGGGAATGCGGGGAAGGGGTTCATCCTAACTTGTCTGAGGCTGCTCATTTGAGGAGCTACATACCTCACGTGAACACTGACTTCAGCAGTATCAAATCGCGTCCCGATGAACGACCCCATGACCGAATGAAAAACGTACGTCATTTTTCGAAACAACGTTGGCATTCCGACTATTTGGGGTCAAGGATCCCCCTCATTCAGAACATATTTCAGCGGAATGCGCTTCCTCTATCGTAGAACGCGTCGAGAGTGCATGCACGTGCGTGGGGGGTGGTCTCGACCAAAACAATTTTTTCAGGTGGGCTATTTCCCCGCCCCACCAATTCATCAGACCTTACCTGGCATCTATATATGATGACCATGTCCGAATTACCGCGAACGTGATGCCTTCTCCTGAATACAGAGCGATATGGCGGTTCTCATGATGGGTGAAATGTTTCTCAGTATACCATTTTCAAACTAGACCGTTTACTACGCACGTCGACATCCACCACAGCCAGTATCCCTTCTGATTCTTCAATCTTCGAAACGTATTAATTATGTGATCACAAAACTACACCAACGAAATTCTACATTATTTGTTGTGCAGTAAGCAGAGCAGACATGTAATGCAACATCATCACTTTCGATGCGGTAAGCACTACACAAACGTACTATGAACAAGAGTAAAACGAAAGCGACAATAATATCAAAAACAGATTACAAAGCGAACGGATCGAAAAAGAAACATTAATAGAAAAAAATCTGTTAGTGTACCTCCCAGAAGGGCATGTAGCACAAAACAAACACAGAAAACAGCACGCAGCACGCACAACGCACAGCACGCAGCAACCAGGTCACATATCTACTGCGCTAGTATTCTCTCCGGTGGATACCGCTTCAAATCAATACACGGAATTCTAGTGGGGTGGGACGGCGCTAGTGTATTGGTGGGCCGCTACCTCTCCAAATCGGTCAAGGGAACCTTGTGGTGGGTGGTACTGTGCTGGTATCCTGGTCGGTGGCTACCGCTCCGTATCGGTCTGACGAATTCTGTGCTGGTGGCACTTCGCTGGTAAACTGGTCTGCCGCTACCGCTCACAATCCGTCAAGGGAATTCTGGCACGTGGGACTGCGCTGGTAAGGTTCTGGTAGACGCCTCAACCGGAAATAGTTTAGTATGCGTTTCCATATAGACGAGCTAACGACACAGTACTACTACACATGTCAGTTTGTGATACGAGTAGCATAGCCAGATTTACCCACCAGTCGGTCTGGTACCATGCAATTATGTCTGCCGTCTCAGTCCTGCGTTCGTCAAATCTAACCCACCTCCGGAGAGCATGCGTCTGAGAAGGCTAACCAAGAAAACACAGACTCGTCATCTACCCCCGCCACAAGACTCCCATCATCCTAAGGACAATAATACAGGAGAAAAACAGTCAAACGATATTTACTAAAGATCAAGCGAAAAAGGGAAATGAACACCAGGGAATACCACGTTCGAACCGGCGACAGAAGTTTGCTGCACGAGTACCATACCTGGTAGAAATGTTCTACATTCTTGTCGGCCTGGTGCCTTGCTACCCCGTCTGCGGTCTCCTTCCTACTCTCGTCCACCGCTGTTTCGCTTCTTTTCCTTCTCCTGTCGCCCCTTCTCCCCGCATTCCCTTGGTCGGAGTTCCTTCCATTCCTTGTACTGCCCCACCTCTCCCCAGTCCCTTGGGCACCAACTACGATGGATGCCCGTCAGGCAAGGGTGGTTGTGGCAAACATGTGATACACCTATCAGTCTGCGGTTCGTAATAACACGCCTCCGTAAGCGTCCTGTACGCCTGTGTATGTCAACACGTACCGCTGTCACTTCTCGTTCGAGCCGAGAGATAGCACGATGGTTGTTGAGCGCCTTTGATTGTAGGCTTGATCGGGCTGTGTGTTTTGCCGGTTTTACGTTGTTGTCGATGGTGCGGTGGGGTTGTGTGAGAGTACATGCAGGCACATGGGAGGTGGTCGCGACCCATACTACGATTTTCTCAGGCGGGCTATTTTATTGCCCACCCATTCATCAGAAAGTTAGGTGTGTCTGTCACTTATCTGACGTACCGCGAATGTGATGGCTTATATTGGAGGATATGGCGTTACCCGTGCTGGGTGAAACGTTTACCAGCATGAAAACCACATTGTGGAGTGTTTATTCACATTGTAAATATTTATAGTACAATTTTGTTCCCGTCGACATCCACCATAAACAGTGTCCATGTTGGTGTTTCAATCGTCGAGAGATACAATTTCTGTGGTAACAAAACTACTCCACAGAAGTAATATATTTGCTATGCAGTAAGCGAGGAAAACGAATATCTGTGTTATCATGTTGGATACGACGGGCACGACACAAAGATGCTACCAGGTATGAGAAAAAGAAAGCGAAAAATAAATCGAAAACAGATAGTGAAAATGAATCGAAAAGGGAAAAAAAAATACCAAAATTCTCTTGCCTTTCCGCTGGGGATGTGACACTTACCAAACGCAGAAACCAGCAAGACGTAGCACATAGGGCACGCAACGACGCACAACGCACACCAAACAGGACGCGGATACGCTATGCTAGTATTCTGGTGGGTTGATGCCGATTCAGATCAGTAAAGGGAATCCTCGGACGGTGGATATACGCTGGTACATCGGTGAGTCGCTACCGCTCCAAAATATAACGGGGAATACTGTGGCGGTGGTACTGCGCTGGTCTACTGATGGGTCGCTACTGCACCAAAGGAGTATAGAAAATCCTCAACTGGTGGGATAGGGCTGGGGTACCGATAGGTCGCTACCCCTCCAAATCAGTACAGTGAATCGTGGGCCAGCGGGACTGCGCTGGTAAACTGGTGGGTCACTGCCGCTCCAAAATAGTGTAGGGAATCCTTAGCTGATGGGACTCCGCTTGTCTGTGTGTTCGTCATATACTGGTGGGTCGCTACCGCTCGGCCCCTACCGCTCCAAATCAGTATAGGGACTTTTGTGCTGGTGGGACTGCGTATGTGTACTGGTGGGTCGCTACCGCTCCAAACCAGTCCAGGGAACCCTGTGGTGGTGGGACCGCGCTCATAGGGCTCTTGTGGAAGAAACCCGAAAATGCTGGGTATGTTTTTTCAAAAGAATGCGCTAAAGGCACAGCACCACTACATGTAAAAAAATAAGAACTAAGAGAAATCACAGGTAAACCTCAGCACAACGTACCCTGAAGGTAGTCGCACCAGTTTGTGGTATGAGTAGCATAGGCAGATTCACCCTACTAGTCGGTCCGGAACCTTGCTACTGTGTTTTGCCGTCTTCGTCCTGTGTTGGTCAACTATGCTCCCCACCGGGAGAGGATGCGTCAGACAAGACGAAGCAAGCAAAGCGGGTGCGTCATCCACCTAAGCACAGGCCTCCGAACATCATAAAGACAAGAATATAAAACCAGATAAACACTAAAAAAAACAGAATCACTGAGGATCGACAGAAAAAAAAATTACGAAAAGAAACGAAGACCACGTTCGAATCGCTGCAACAGTTGGCGGCACGAGTACCATACCTGGTAGACATGTTGTCGTTACCAACCCGCCTGGTGCCTTGCCACAATGTCTGCCGTTTCCTTTCTACTGTGGTCCACCGCGGTTTCACTAGTTCTCCTGTTGACCCCCTCCCCGCGTTAGCTTGGTCGGGTTTCTTTCCATTCGTCGTGTTGCCCCCCTCCTCCCATTCGTTCCCCTATGCACCACCCACGGTGCACGACCGTCAGGGAAGACGGCTGTGGCAAAAATGTGAAACACCCTATAGTCTACAATTCGTAAGAGCGCGCCACCGTAAGCGTGCTGTACTGCTATGTGTACCAACATGTACGGCTCTCACCTTTTGTTCTGGCCGAGAGATCGCGTGGTGGGTGGTGGGTGTTTCTTTGACTGATTGCTTAAAGAAGCTGGGTTTTGTGCCGAGTTGACGTTGCTGGCGTTGGTGTCGTGGGTGTGTGTGAGTGCGTGCTGGTAGGTGGGGGGTGGTCGCGACCCAAAATAAGATTTTCTCATGCGGGCTTTCATATCTCCCACCAATTTATTAAACAGTCCCTGTCATGTCATGTATATGTGTTGGTCTTATCCGAATTACCGCGAATGTGATGCCTTCTACAGCGTAATGGGGATATGGCGTTACCTATGAAGGGTGAAACCTCTACAAAAAACACATTGAGTGCGTTCCATCTTCACTCTAAACCTTGTTTTCTGCCCGTCGACATCCACCACAACCAGTGTCCCTGCCGATTCTTCAAACCTCGACATATACAAGTTTTGTGATGACTAAAACCCGCCACAGAGATACTACATTGATTTGTAATGCTGTAAGAGTGGACAATGCAATATTACGACGTCGTACTGGAAACGACATGCACGACACACATTCTACGAAAGAGAGAAAACAGAACAAACAAAAATGACGAAAGAGAAAAAGGAAACATGTGGCCGACATGTATCATTATATGTTATTACCGGCTGTGGCCAACATCAGGTATACCTGATCCGTTTGGGTCAAAATAAAACCAAGTAGAAAACACGTGCCGCGAGCGGTGTTCTGTCCACGTTTTTTTTTTTTTTAAATGCTCCTAAACACTCAGCGTGTGGCCTCAAAAATCTGAATCGTTTTTGTTTTCTCCAGGGTATAGCCCATAAAAAACAACAGAGTAACCATCATAAGAACAACTACTACTGTAAATGAAGCACGTCGTTCACCCCAAAGAGAACACGTGAAATCGCCCTACGTATGTATGCAAAAATGCGTACGTGCGAGTACAGAGTTTTTACACGAACATGGTACAACGGAGGGATCACAGACGCATGCTCAGAGAACAAGACAGCAGTGTACGTATGGCGCCTCTGTCTCGTTCATAGTTGGTCAAGATCTGCTGAAAGCTGTATGCATAAGAGGGGAGTAGACAAAGCCAGGTGCACCCTGGTCTTTTCGAGACAAAATCAAGTACGATGTCGGTCTGGCCAGTAGCAGGGTTCCTGGCGTGTGATTTGTACTTGCGCCCGCCTGCTCCTCTGGGCACGCCCGCGTGATGACGGAGGGCGTGCCCGTACGCAACTTGAGGCTGTTAGTGGGACGAAACTGCCGAGGGGTGCAAAAAAAAACAAAATGTGTCAGTGAATGAAAACGTTGCACACACAAGAGAACTAAACACTGTCATCAGCCATCCGGCACACCAACGCATTACTCGTTCGTCAGCAGCAAGCAGCACTTACAATTACTGTTGATACGTACAAGACGCTCGGCGTCCGTACTGCTGTATAGATTTGTTTTTTGGCCAGCATACTATTAAATAATAGAAGACCACCACGTTAGTATTACCTTCCAACATAATCGAGAAGCTCTGTTACGGTGTACTGATTTGGATGAGGCTGAGCGCCTTGTAATCTTACCTGGACACAGGTATTTGGAACGTATTTGCACCACTTGGGAGGCATATCTTTGACGGAAAACCAGGGGTTTTTCCCAGCAGCACGAGCTTCAGAGTTTCCGCGTGTACGAAAGGAATAAAGCCGCCCTTCTTCTATCTCTATGCAAACAAAACGCACACACACGTGATTACCAATGAGTATCGGCTTAATAGACAAACCTATCCAGAGATACAACGTGCTCCGACCTTGATCTCAACAGTACCCAGTCGTTCGCAAGGTACGTATAATCGTGCCTTACTACGAGATTTCAATGTGGAGTGTCTATCAGAATACGATAAGAAGGTACAAAGCCATGGCATTTCGGGAGCAATTGATTTCTTGGGCATCCTCTGGAATGCATTGTGCGGACAACTCCAACTATATTCCAAACGTCGAAGTCCGTTTGGACAACTTTATCCTGTTGACGGCACCCGAAATCAATTGTTGAGTCCATTCCATTCAATTCCATTCAATAGGCAGCACCCGGAGTGTATTGTTGAAACGAACCAATTGGTAGACAACACCCGAAATTAATTATCTGGACAATTTCGACTAGTAGAAAGCACCCGTAAAGAATTGTCTGGACACTTCCGACTTATGGACCGGCACCCGACATTAGTTGCCTAGATGCTAACAAATAGTTGGCTGTCTCCGAAATCAATATATTGGACATTCCTATTTCATAAACAACACTCAACAAAGTTGCGCACTCAATTGCAATTCATTGGCAACCACCGAAATCAATTGCCTGGACACTTCCTTTCAATGGACAATCACCGAATTCATATATATGGACAATTTTCAATAGAGCTTGCAAAGTTGAGTATCAACTATTTAATCAGTCGAACTCACAACTGACGTATTTCAAAATTTACATATTAAATAGAGTGTCTGCGCAGAAAAAAAAACAATTTTTGTTCATCTATTATTCCGTTATCGGCGACTAAATATCCAAAAGCCTTCTAATAATCAAACTTACACAGCATTATCGAAATTACGCAGTTTCGGACAGCTTGTCATATTACAAGGTTCCACTGGAGGTATCGGTATGTCAAATCCCGGGGCGTTGCAAGGCGTAAAGGGGGTCACAGGCAACATATACATACGCGTACGAGCTGTTCTTGGCGGAAACGAGAGCCATGTGTTGGCGTATTGCGCAGAGTACCTGGTAGCAAATAGTACTGTGAGTAGTCGGCAGAAACTGAGCACTACACCTTATGTGGTGTATACTATAGTACATGCACGTGGTACCACGGGTTGACTACACACGTGGCCATTTGGCTACCCCCCAAAGTCCTGTACGCTCGAAAAAAGCCTGTGGAGGGCAATTTCACCCTCCAGAGGGGGATTTAGCCCTCTGGAGGATTATGTAGAGGATTCTGTGAGTTTCTAAATCCTCCAGAGGCCATGTTTGTCCTCCGGAGGATTTTGCAGAGGATTATTTCAAACAGTAAATCCTCCAGAGTGAGTGAATACCCTGTGGAGGTTACTGCACAAAATGCTCCGACGGAATCAGGGCATTGTGTTCCCTGTAGAGCGTTTTACCGAATAAAAACCCCCAGAGGATTTTGCTCGCACCCCTGCAGAGGGTTTTGCAACCCTATTAAAGCCTGCAGAGGATAATGGGGTGTAATTTCCTGTAGAAGGTAGAAAACAATATCCTCCAGAAGATGTATCTACGAACCTAAAGCCTGCGGAGGGAGACGCTTTCGAATTACACCCTGCAGAGGAAATCATGCTACAAAATCCTCCAGAGGAAATTGGCGGACAACCTCCAGGGGTTTTGTGATACAACTAATCCCTCCAGAGGAAATGACATGGTAACTACACCCTCCAGAGGACATAATAATGTACAATCCTCGAGAGGAAAAAGAAAGTACACCCTCCAGGGGTTTGATGGAGCAACATTTTCCTCCAGAGGGAACACCTGCGAAATAGACCCTCCAGAGGACATACCACTGCGTAATCCTGTAGAGGAAAAGGGGACCAACCCCTCCATGGGACTTCAGGTGAAAAAAACCCTCCGGGAGGAATGTTGTAGGAAATACACCTTCCAAGGGATGTATTGACGCGTAAACCTAAATAGGGAAAAAAACGACATCCTCCAGGGGTTTGGTCCACCCATAAAAATACTCCAGAGGGAAAAGCATGCAGTACACCCTCCAGAGGACATAAGGTTGCATAATCCTGTAGAGGAAAACGGAACCAACACCCTCCAGATGTTTTCTGGCTCAACGCACTCCTCCAGAGGTACAACCCTTATAATACACCCTGTAGAAGATACAATAAACGAATAAACCTCCACAGGCAAAGAATCAACACCCTCCAGGTGATATGTGGAGCCAAAATTCCGCCAAAAAGAGATCGTACGCAGTACATCCTCCAGAGGACATGATAGTGCAGAGTCCTTCAGAGTAAAAAGCAACCAACACCCTCCAGGGAGGGGTTGTGCGACCCGAAACATTCATCCAGAGGTAAAACAACGCCCTCACGAAGATGCAATGACGCATATAACCCTCTAGAGGAAAATAATCAACACCCTTCAGGTGTTAAATAGGGTTAACCGTTGTGGTGTGACCCAAAACATTCATCCAGAGGTAAAACAACGCCGTCACGAAGATGCAATGACGCATATTAACCCTCTATAGAGGAAAACAGTCAACACCCTTCAGGTGTTAGATGTATATAGCAATAACATAAAACTTCCGCCAGAGAGAATCGTACGCAGAGAGGACATCATACTGCATAATACTATTAATATTAATACCGGGTATAAAGTATAAAGCAACCACAACACTCTCCAGGGGTTTTGTGACGTCACAAATTCATCCAGACGCAAAACAACACCCTCCAGAGGACACACTAAAATAGCGCATAGGAAAACAAGCAACACCCTTCAGGGGTTTCGTGAAGCAATAAACCCCTCCAGAGGGAAAGCGCACGTAGTATACCCTCCAGAGGACATAACACAGCATAATATGTTGTAATGCGTAAAAAAGAACCAACGACCTCCAGAGATTTGTTTAGATGCGGGACACAGCCGGCATGATGTGTGTAATAAATGCACCTATTAATACGGTATACTACTACCGCTGTTTGTACCTGGAAATATTTTGTCACGCAGTTTGCCACCTTACTACGATTTACCCTGCTCCCCTGCTACAGCTGTGCCCCACTGTATCGCCCTCGTGAAGCTCAAGTAGTGGCGATACCGAGTGCTAGGCAGCACTGAGCCAGACAGCAGTGCAGAAGCCTCTTGGAGTAGCAACCTAAAACGTGTTTAGTCCCCGCATCAGCAATCCTTCAGAAGGATGTGGAAAACCAGAATTTATTCGGACCAACCGACTTGCAAAGTGTGCACTCCACACTTCCAGACAAGTTATCACGAAGGCAGGCGGAAAGGCTTGTGCTGGGGCTAACAACCCCATAGGCACACGTCAAGCAACCAACAGAGGAGATGCACCTCCGAATGAGGAGGAGAAGATCATTGGAAGTGTCGGCTTCCGTTGGGCGAGCGGCGCGGCTTCTGCTGAGATCGGATCGGAGAGGCCTTCGTACCAGAGACATTGCAGAGCGTACTGTAGGTCTCCCGGAGATTTTCCCACGGGCGCCCTTCGAGTAGCGGCAAGGGCGAGGGCGGTGCATCCGCCAGTGGTGGCTCTCGCAAGGTGTGTGCTGTACTTTATGTTGATATCGCGTATGGAGTGAAGCAGGTGGTTGGCGCTCTCGTTCTTTCGCGAGAAGAGGAGGGCTGTTTTTTTGCGAACAGTTTACTTTTTTTGCCGTTGGTGCACGGTTGGCTGTTGGTGTGTGACAAAATTCAAATTATTTCGAGATCAAAAAGAGAGGCGATCTTGCGTTTCAAGCGCGTACAGCAGATGCCTAATCTTGTTGCTGCGCGCGTGTCGTACGACTGCACGTCGAACACATCTTACACCTGGTGAGCCTGTTTGACGTGCTCCTTATTTTGGTGTAGCCGATGCAGTTGTCGTCGGATCCTTTCGCATTTTTTCGAAGCACCAGGTATCACGCTGCATACGTATATATACAGGATACCTGGTACTGTATGTGATACTTTGCCAAAGAGCTACGAGTACTACTGTAAATGTGTCCCCTAAAATAGCCCCTTGGTGCTGGTTGGGACACCCCTGTTTGTGACTAGAAGCACAGGTACCAAGTACGATACATTTCTGCACGTACAGCCCAAAGACTGAACTTTAGATCTTTATGACAGACAGCAGGTTTGCCCTTGACTTCCCTGACTAACATCGAGTTGCGATTGATAGGGTGTAGTAGGGAACACACCGGCCCACCTGGTGGTACACCTTTGACAGCACAGTTTTGACTTGCTTGGCATGTCTCCTGACATCTTTGGTAGGGCCTGCATGGTACCGGTGACGAAGCTGGGGGTGATGTATTCCCTTGGACCTGGTATATAGTACGTGTTCAGTATTTCATGTACCTCTCAGCTGCGAGAGATCGCACGTTTCTCAAAATTGTCTTGTGCAAGCTTGCTGTGATAATTTGATTGCGCGCGGGGTGTGTTAGGTTTTACATTTAGCGGTACACCGGGTACAAAGTATGTACTGACTGTACGTGCTCAATCTGCCGTTTGTTTTTTAAACGCAGCAAACTAGTTGTGGCAAGCACTGAATATACTACAAGTACTCTGTAGCTGCTGCTGAGCGTAGTTTTACGGTGTACCTTTCCTGAAGGCGTTGCATTGTTTTTTTGGACCCCATTTAATACCCTTGCCCTACTCTCCCGCTCCCTCCCAGTAGTAGCTCAGGTCCGAGTTCACATAGCGGGCGCTTCTCCCTTCTCTCCCAATGGTACGTACCTTGATTTTTTATCGCGAGAATTAATGCAGCGTTTTAGGCCGTTTCCTATGCGGTTCGATTTTTGGTATTCAGATTTTGATCCGATCGCATTTTCAGATGTGAACTTGGCAAATCGAAACAGTCGTCCAACGCGGAAAATCAGATTTATTACGCGTGCTGATATTCGAGCAAACGCCAAGACCAACTGCTGTTGCTGTGGTCTGGCGCCGCGAAGAGACGCGCTGGGTTCGCTGCCCTTCGCGTAGGACCCAAGCGTCCGAGCCAAGGCTGACTGCCTCTGGTCAGGCGGCGAAGAGACGTGGCGCGTGCGCTAGAGTCAAGCTGTCTTGGTATTTTGTGCTTTATCATGAGTCTGACTGCTGCTGCTGCTGCTGCTGCTGCTGCTGCTGCTGCTGTGTACAGCAGTGTAGTCTTCGAGTACGTATCCACGGAGAGGTGCGCGCCGAGTGCGCTTGTCTTGGTGTCTAGGCCCGAGCCCGCGCCCACTGACTGTAGTCTGGCCACGGTGGGACGCGCCGCCCGCCGACCGCGCGTATGGCGCGAAGCAACGTCGCTATAAAGCTGAATCACCATCCAAGTGATCGATCGTTCTGCTGCTGTTTGCTGTCGTGGATGACATCTTGAATTTAGAGAGCATGCCCTTTTTCGATTTGAAAATCTGATGAAAGTCGTCGGATTTTGGCGACCTGGGTCATCGGATTCTCATATCGAAAAATATCCCGTCGGATTTGGCATATTTGAACGGCATAAGCAGGGTCATTCATTTTTGAGATCGAAAAATATAATTCTGAGGCTCGAAATCGAACTCCATAGGAAACAGCCTTATTCCGTCTTCGACTCGCGTCGAGCTTTGAAAGCTCACGCCACAGCAGCAGTAGACGCTGTCTGCATTTTTTTTACAAGAAAAAACTCCGCCTTGGCCGGGGTTCGAACCCATGACCTTGGCATTAGTAACCTCGCGGTCTAACCACTAGTCAAGCGGGGGCGCGGGTGAAGTTCGTCCTGTCCGAGTCTCTGCACAGATTCTGCGGGTCCAAGATGCGGTGGGTGCAGCTCGTACATCCACTACTATTCTGGACACGAAAAAAAAAAAATAGATGTCCAGCAGTGTTTTTTTCTTTCTTTTCTTCCCATCTATCATATGTCTTGCCCTAAAGCTCTGTCTCCCTTCCTTTTGTAACTTAGGTCCGGGGTTGCAACGCAGGCTCCTCTCCCTCCTCCCCACTGTGGTACGCGCCTTGCATTTTTATCGCGAGCAGATTTCAGCAGTTTCTTCCTTCGTCGACTTGCGTCGAATTTTGCTTGCCCACGCTATTAACCCTTTTAGAGGCCCAAAACCCATCATTGTACTGATTACGAGTAACTATGTCCCCAACCCCGGGTTTCCAGTTGTAAAGGGGTTAAGCGCTCTCGGCAGTTGTTGGTGTCCCTCAACGAAAAACCGTGTGCTCGCACCGGCACGTCCGGACTCGCGAGTATCCGACGTATATGAAGTAGTAATCTAGGCTATCTCCTACTCCGCAGAAGCGACCTGTTTTACTATCCGACCGAAAACCTCACTTGCATACGATATATCACACTTCCCTCGTCATAATTCACTGTCTGGGATTCTTGGATAGCGCCGGTGTTTGCCGGCACTTTTGAAGAATCATTACATTTTAGAATACCGGCATTGTAGCGGGCACCGGCATTGTTCGGGTACAATGCCGTTATTCGCGATTTGAGACTCTTCTATTATAATGCCAAGCACAGTTGAAGAATCAGTGTACCATACACCACCGTATGCAACAAGCGACCGAGAATACGCTGCTGTGATGCGGGGTTAGAATGAGGGACACAGGGAGGGACACCTGCTACGTATGACATGTATTCGCAGTGAGTGAGCAGCAGAGGGGTGTATGGAACACACAGTAGTGGGATGGTGCACTGTGCACCACCAGCAGTATACTCCAGAAAGTTCTGTTTGTTCTAAACATACCACTGCTGTGCACTACTGTTGTACTGCTGTGTTCTGATATTAATATTATACCTGGAACGTACTCTGACAATAGTCGTAAAGTATAATATGGAATACCCGGTACTATTCTGCACCACAGTTAGCAGAATTGACCTGTCTTGTTCCTGTGCTGCTGTACATGTGTTGTGTACTCGTATCATACGAATGGTACTAAAGCCGAGTTTCAAAGCCCGCGTTTTTGGTGCCGTGCCGTGTTCATGTGTATTTTTGTCTGTTTGCCACGTCTGCCCAATGTGGCCCCATACATCCATACTACTGTACGTCTTGCTCACACAGAAGAGATTCCCACAAAAACACAACATGCTGTCATCTACTTCGACAAACCAGCCCAACCCGGAATCGAGCAGACACCAAAACGGTTGCACCACCTGCTGTTTCTCTGGTGTTTGTGGGTGTATGCATAGATGTGCACAGCATAAGTAGGATAAACACTGACCCGGCATTATTGACGGACACCCAAGCGGCGGAACTGGCACTATACAGGGTGCGTCCCTTACAATGCAGATTCGGCATTAGATAGGGCACTCGCATTATTGAGCCGACGTTATAGAGGGACCACTAGTACTGTACCATGATATTTGCCGTCACTTGTCCAGCCAAGTACCTGACCAGTGAGGTTGTGAACGCCTCCTGACCCGACCCGACTCGCTAGGCTCCGCATGATCTGTGAGATGTAGGTTTGGTTTTATTGGTGCGCTTTTCAGATGGCCGTTCGATTTTTTTTTTTTGTGATTTCTGTTGATTACCACGTTCCTTGTGTCCACGTACGCTCCCCTTGCTGCGACCCTCCAGGGGATTAATGCCTACGTCAGGTATATTTGTTCTGTGTTCTCAGTGGCCACGTGTGTCCTTCGCGCTTCCCTCTGGCTCTGCTGTGCTTACGTAACAGGCGGTTTAACTGCCGACCAGGAAGGCGAGGGTGGCCAAGATAAGAGCGACCATGACGAGAAGGGCGACGACGACGACAACAAAGGCCACGGCGACAACAACGGCGACGAAGACGACGTCGAACCAATACAGATGGATCCAGCGCTTAGAACGGCAGCGGCAGCAGCGAAGGAGCAGGCCACGCCAACAAGGGCAACGTCCCCGGCAGCATGCGAGGGGGCGGGCATTCCCGACACGGACAGCGCTAGACCGGGCCCCACTCTGGAATGGAGTACGCGTATTGCCGACTGAGCACGTTTTTTTTTGTCCTGAACGTCGATGGTAGATAGGCGTCTCCACGTAGGTCGCGTTGCTGCGTCTGTATATCTTACCCATGTGTTGAAGGTATCTTTCAGTCGTTGTACACGTAGTATAGTACGAGTAGTGGTTTAATAGCAGATGTACGTGAATATTTTTACGTAGAGTATTACATCTAGAAACCTGGGGAGGCATGTCTGATACGGGGATGCAAACAAGTACAGAGAGCGAAAGAGGACTGATATTGAAGCTTTTCATTTAAGAGAGACAGCAAGGCCAGACGGGTGTACACCTGAGCGTACAGAAATCTGGTTGGGAACCGAACGGCCGGCAACAGTCATAAACTGCTGCTGTGATCTGTGGCAAAGTGTTTTTTTAAGTTTTGCTTCCCGCCCGCCTTAGAGCTTTGAACAAAGATAACAGCCTGTAAGCGTCGGCGAGGTATGGAGGTAAATTGTCAACATTAAGAATATTTACGAGTATAATAGTCTAGTGAGGCCATCAAAGGAGCAGAGTGACCAAATTCTGCAGAGGGATAATAATTTTAACAATTTGGTTTACTCTGCATGGTTTCGAAGATAAGAAATCCTGAAAACGGATATTAAGGCCATGCCATATTGAGGTGTTTGTGCTATCCTACACATGATATTCTCATTACCATGCTGGGGGATTATTGCCATCGCGACACCCCCCAGAGGGCCGTCGATTATTGGAATACCCTCCACAGGATTGCTCTCAAAAACCGTCCAGGGGATAGAGTGAAGATTTATGTCCTGTACAGGGTTTCATAGATACAAAATCCTGCACAGGATTTTTACATTACCATGCTGGGGGATTATTTTCATCGCGACACCCCCCCAGAGGCCGCCGATTTTTTTAATACCCTCCACAGGAATGTCATAAAAAAACGTCCAGGGGGGCGATTTCACTTTTGTTTCCTGTACAGGGTTTCATGGGGACGAAATCCTGCACAGCATTTTTTCATTACCATTCTGGGGGATTATTTCCATCACGGCACCCCCCAGAGGGCCGTTGATGAGGACAATGCCCTCCACAGGAGTGTCAGCAGACACCCTCTAGAGGGACCAAGTCGGTTTCTGTTTCCTCTGCAGGATTTTGCGGGTACGAAATCCTACACAGGATTTTCTCATTACCATTCTGGGGGATCGTTTTGTTTTTGGAATCCTCTAGAGGATTCGTACAACGAACCCTCTGGAGGATTTTGGGGGTACCCAAATGGCCACGTCTACCATACTGTCACCATACACCACTATCACTACTGCGCAGGTGTGGTACAGGTATTAATAGAAGCAGCATGCACTCTATAAAACACTACCTGGTACACTACTACTACGACTACTAACTATACTACTTATAAGTACTAATCCTTGAACATGACCAATCGCTTGTACATTGCGGACAACCTCACTGTACACAGAGAGGTCAAATACCCACGCGGCACCATGGGTGGGTTGGGGCATGACCACTATACTGTTATACTATAATATATTATTGCCAGCATTATGTAGATGCAGTGCAAGTAGAAGCAGCATGAAAAAATATCACTACCAGGTACATACTATTAATACAATGCTGCTACAGTACCAATTTTTTCCTACAACTGCCACGTAGCATGCAAGGGGCACCATGGGTTGGGGGCATGACTGTTATCCCCTTGATACTCGTATACACTACCGTTAATACTACGCAGCAGGTAGATGTACTGCAGCAAACGTAGAAGCAGCATGCATGCTACTAAAAACTATACTACTACGACTACACTCAAGATTTTGTAAATGCACGGGCTACGTACTATATACAGCAGTTGAGGCTATTGGCCAGGTGGAAGCAGCATGTGTAGACGACCACAACAGCAATAACGGACACCACAACGACCACGACTATTGCTACTACTTATAGTACAGGTACTACTACTGTACCACTATTGGACACAGGCATTGATAGAATCGGCATGCACTCGGTACCATGGGCTATTATTAATAATATGATTACTAGAACTACAACTATAATATGCTGTACGGCGTCCCCGGTGGCTTGGTAGTAGGTGGTCCGCGAGCCTGTCAGGGTCAGTTTCTTCGTGGGTTCGAGTCTCACCGAGTGCATGCTCGTAGGGACTCTTTCTTGCACAAAACTGATTGGCGGAAAGCGCGAGAGCGTGAGTTAGCTGTACATTCGATGAAAATCGACGAGCAGTGGGAATGCTGAACCCGATGCGCGACAAAAAAAATGGCACGTACCGGGGGGGGGAGAAGGGACGACACCTGTGACCACGGCTTGTCCAGAAGATCGCTGCGGGTAAAACCTCCTACGAGTTAGGCGGGAAAGCAAAAGTGATGATTTTTAAAAAAATACTAACTATTTCAGAATTTTATTCCTTCTTGTCAAAAACAGTGTACACCTGGTATAGTACAGAAATGTCGAGTAACTAAAAACATCACTTTCACTGTAGTACGAAGCAGCTTCTATGTATTTAGTCATGTACAGATATACGTACGGTTGGGGCACGATGAAAATTTATCTGCATCTTTTTGACGTGATATTTTTGTAATGACTGTTGAATAGGTACCCACGGCAACAGCAGCTGACTCGTGGCAACAACACTAGAACTCTAAAATCACTATTGACATCAATAAACAGCAACAGGTCTACATACAATGGAGGGCATCATGAAAATATATATCTATCTGCACTTGCCATGAAACGTTTCTCTCTACGATTGAATTATCTCTATATTGACTGTCAAAAACTATATGATATGACATACGAACTCATCATGGTTACAGCGGCAGACTCACTCGTGGCAACGGCAGCACTACTACCTACTACCAATGCTCCTACTCCTACTCCTACTCCCTCTCCTCCTAATACTACTACTATACTACTACAATTACTGCCACAACTTCTATGCCAAATGCACCCCGTGAAATGGGGGCTTAGAGGGAGACGGGCGGCAGAAGAGCCTGGCTCTGTTTCTCTTGCCCGCTGCGATTATCTTCTGCTGCTGTGAGCGTGCGGCTGGACAATTCGTAACATATAGGTATGATACCTACATACTCAGTGGGTGCCTGGTACTAATTTCACCCAGGTAGACACGCTGAAGGAGCCAGTTATGTGGTGAGGGAGCCAGTTATGTGGTCACGTACGTGTTCGGCGTGAGGTGTGTGGTGTGCGCCAAAGGACTAAGTGAAACATACACAACGCTCGACAGACGTCTATTGCTGCTGCCAAGGTTGATCAAAAAAACAAAACTCGACAGGTAAAAGCGGGCAACAAAAAAATGATGAGATTGTAACGCAGGGAAAATGCAGCGGAGAATATTGTTCGTTGTTGCAAGTGCACACAGCTCGTCGAATCATACGCCCCCTGGGATTTGTTAAGTACGAACAGAATATCAGCCAGGCAGTCGGGCAGTGTGGGACGTTACCGGTGCCGCACTGGGCAGTACCGTGAGACATGAGGCAATATGGGCCTGGCTCTGTGGCTCTTGCCCGCTGCGATTACGTGTTTCTGCGAGCGTGCGACTGGACAACTAGCGAGTTATGACACCAATGCCTGGTATTAACTTCTCCCAGATAGACGGACCGAGAGAGGCAGTTTTTGTTGTGGCGAAAGTGCTCGGGGTTAGGTATACACCACCGGTTAAATGGCTTTGTGCAACAGATAGGACGGCCGACGAATGTGTACTGTTGTTGCTGTATGTTATGCTGCTGCTGCTGCTGCTGGACAACTCGCTAGGTATGGTACCAATACCTGGTACCGAATTATCCAAGGTAGACGGACCGAGGGAGGCAATTTTGTCGTACTCGATGTTAGGTGTACACCACCCGTCAAAGCGCTCGGTGCAATAGATACGACGGCCGACAGAGGTGTACCGCGGTTGCTGCTGGATGTCTGCTGCTACTGGTACTCCTTCCGCTGAGGTTGGAAACATCTGTACAGCAGAGGGCGCTTAGAAAGTGTTCGAGGGTGGATGTGGGGTTTTCCATGTTACCGACTTCGCTCAGCGAGGCGGAAAGCAATCCCTTGTGTTTCTGAGCCAACTCAGCGACGTGAAACGCCCCGAGCACCACCACGACCCCCTTGCTCGCCCCGCAGCCGAATGTGCGAGAAAGAACCCGGAGAGCAGCATGCCAAAGAGAAATTGAAGTGCACATTTCATATATATACGTAAAAATAGACATAATGCTGTGGTTCGACCGCTGCATTCTGTTCGTCGGAAATTCTCCGGACGCTTTGGATTGCCCACGCTCACCCCGAGAGTGGCCTCGGGCCATGTCCGCTACCTGCGGGATTTTGCGATAAGAGTTGCTGCCCCTGCTGCTGCATGCTTTTTACTGCTTCTGTAGCAGGTAGATACTGCTGCAGCTGCTACTGCTGAAAGTCATGGACTACTCCTGCTGCTGCATGTACTGTGCTGTTCTTGCAAGTACGTGAGCTGCTTGCTGCAGGGCTGTGACTGTATGCGTTGCGGCAAGCAAGAACTGCAATGAACAAGCGCTGCGGCAAGAAAGCACTGCGGTAAGCAAGCGCTGCTGCAAACAAGCGCTGCTGCAAGCAAGAGAGCTGTCTCAAGAAAGCGCTGCTGTAAACGCTAGTGCAGGCGCTGCTGCTGCAAGCGGCTGCTGCAGCAGCTGCAAGCGCGTGTACCCTTGCCGCCACGCTCCTGATGTTCGCCGCTACGACCACGTTTCGCACATGGAGGACAAAGACGAAGAAGGAGGGCGATCGCTTCGTTGTGGCGGCGTTGCATGCACAGCGAATGTCAAGGAGCGCAAGATAGGCTGCACTTCTACCTGTTCGTGCCTGCTGCTGCTTACTGCTTTCGCGGCTTAGGTAGGCAAGATGCTGCTTGCACGACTTCCGTTCTGCCTCTTTATTCCCGCAAGTGCTGCAGCTACTGCGGATGTAGAAGATTAAATGGAGGAAATCTGCGATATGTGGAGAGGTTGAGAATTGTTGGCATGCTTCAACCTTGGGGATGGGCAAGTGTGCCAAATTATTGGTAACGGGTGCAGTTGGTTGGACTGGGAAAACATGGGCTGGGGAGGGTTGAAACAGCGAGGAAGAAGACTATCTACCGTGATACGGCAGTACACCACTCGTGGGTGCGTACGAACAGGTTTCTGGATTTCGGTGGGAGGTCGGCGAGATTAACGAAAACCCGCCCGCCCTTCCTGGCGGATAAGGTATGGGTCGGTTGTACTGTAGAAGTTGGCAGTTTTGTTCGGGCGTGCATCATACTTGAGAGTTTCGGAAAAGCAAAAACACAATAAATAGCGCTCAGGGTCAGGGTTTGTCGAAGTCTCGTAGCATAAAAGACGTTGACGGCTTTTTTTTTTTTCCCCTGAGCGGATTCTTTTTTTCCAGATGCTCAGGGTTATGGGTTGCAAAACAGGGTTTTACCCTGAGCAAAGAAACTCCTCAGGGGAATGGTCATGGCAGAGAGCACAAGTAGTAAAGATGCCTGTACCGTCACGCAAGCAGCCTGGGACTGACACTGACTCGCCGCAATAGCTTAGGGCGACAAGGCGCGCCATCTCCTCGAACCAGTCGTCGTTTGGTTCGTGATTTTGGTGGCGAGGAAGTACAGAGTAGCTTCGGCAATCTCAGCAGAGGCAAGGAGGTGGAGCATGCATCATCTATCCTTGGAAAAAATGAAGACAATCGACCTAGCAACCTCACGCCGCGTGACGGTGAGGAGGGCGGTGGTGGCATAGAAGGTGCGCAAGGCGGGGACGACCACTCGCCAAAGCGTTGGGGCAACCGGGCGCACCACCTCCTCCACCAGTAGGCGGTTGGTTGTGATGAGGCTCCAAGTACTACTACTGTAACAAACTTGCACCCCCGCCTCAAAAAATGGAACCGGGTACCCGACCGGGTGGGAGGCGTTCCAGACGGAACCGGAACCGGGTACCCGGGGGTCCGGCGGACACGGGTACCCGGGGTATAAAACACTATTTTGCTCCCCTTTCAGCATTTGAGCGGGACACGGGTGCCCGAGTACCGTACCCGGGTACCCGGGTACCCGGGTACCCGGGTTACCATGCACTATTTACTCCCCCTTTAGCCTGTGAGCGGTAGCGTGGTACCAGGTAAGGCGGTGCGGGAGGGCGAGACTTCCTTTCGTCTCGTTCGATGAACCATGCTAAAGAAAGAAGACAGAAAGCACGTGGGGTATTATGTGTGGGATCGAGTGGAGAGGTGGGGAGAGGGAAAAATTGAAATATTAGCGATCAATCATCAGTGCCATTTTCCTTCGAAAGTATTAGCTTGCATAAATTAAACCATGTGACAAAATCCCACAACCATGAACAAAGAAAAATATTAAAGGAGTGTGATTTATTGACTGTTCTTTTGTGTTACTCGTCTCGCGGAAAGTTCACGCGAGCGCGCAAAACAATGCGGTGGGTCCTATTATTATCGCCTGGTATCATGGTTCACGAGGTTGCAACGCACGTCCACGTGATCGAATCGTCAAACCCAGCGGTGCGCGCGCTGGCAGTCGGCTTGATCGAGCAGCTAGGGGTGCTCCGCTTCCCAGAGAGGATACCGTGCGCCGCCGTACCTCACGAGCATAGCTTAAATCAACCTACTAAACTAGAGCGACAAAGCTCTCCGCGACCGGGAAGCAGCTGGCGATTTCGTGCGGATCCTGCCTATGTCTGTGAGTGCGCTCTGTCGAGTCGATTGAACGAATAGAGGCTTGGGGTTGGTCCATACCCAGGCTCATGGTACATTAGGACTGCTTGCGCTGGTAAGGGTATGGTGTGTGTCGGGGTATCCTCTATTCTCTGTAGTCTGCAGGGGGGCGAGAGACGAGCGTTTACGGGCACAGCAGTGTATGTATAAATCAACCTATACCTCAGTCTTGCGGGCTCCGTATACCACAACTGACGGGTACCCGGGTACCGGGTACCCGGGGTGCAAGTACCCGCGGTTCCGTGAGTTGGACCGGGATGTTTCCGGTTCCGACGGTTCCGGGTACCCACCACCGGGTACCCGATTCTCAGTCAGGCGGGGTGCAACTCTATGCTGTAATCGCAGCAGGCGAGGCGAAGTGAGCAGCTTCATAAATATAAGCACATCACGCTGCGCACCAAAACGAAGACACGCAGCCTCGAGCTGGGTGGCGGTTTGGAGGACAGCGACGGTGGAGATCGTGTTATAGTGAGGGAGGAGCGGGAGGGGCAGGTCGGGGAGAATGGTGGTAGAACATGCGGCGATCGACTGCACGATGCTCGAAGCTTGCTCTGGAAAATGGGGAAGCTTGAACGCAGGTCCACGTCATTTTTATTCCTCCTCCCACCCTGATCAATTTTTGTTTTGAAATAATTCCAAATCCTGGAAGCACCAACCATGAGCACCCACCCTGAGCAAAGTTTGTTTCTTTTATTTTTCCGAAACGCTCTATTAATACTACTGTAGGTCAAGTGTGGATAAGGTCCAGCACTTCTTGAAAATAATTCCAGATTCATGAGGACAACAATTGTTTTTTATCCAACCAAATACCCCAATATTTTGTCTGCTTTCGTGTCTGATTATGCGCATTGGGGAAGGTTTTCGACTATAACTATCGTTCCGACCAAACTCCGTGTTGGACAAAATAGTACATGCAGACACTGTATTGATGTAATATATACAACATAATAGTTGTTTAGGAGTACCATATAGGAGGTGCAACGAGCACAGGAGACGTCAAATGGCGAGACAGATACTTTATAAGTTTTTTGGGGGCGGGGCATTCTGGAGAGGGGCCATGCGGACGGCGCAAAGAGCCAAAACAATAATAATCAACCAAGACATCATCGAAGTAGTATTATTGGTCGAGATCTCGACCGAGATCGATCACATCCAATGGATCGAAAACAAGTTGTACCGAGATTGATTTTCGCAGGATCAATTCATGTGTATCAAATAGACAATATTTTTGCAATTGAGACCCAACACTAGTAGTGCGGTACGTCGTCGTGACCAAGATTAATGTTTTCCCTGTTTGTAAAATTGATAAAGAACAATCAGCTGTGAGATCAAGGATTTCGTCGAAGCTCGTCTTCGCAAGCTGTGTTTGATACATCGATCGTTCATACTACCGGTTACATACTAGAGTACCGGTTGAGCAATGTATACAACAATATCACATCAGATTTTTAGCCAATTGCGATGTCTGGCACACGACGTCCTTGGTTTTTTCAGTAATACGTGTACACTACCGTACGATACAAGTAGTCGTTAGAACAAGAAATCTAATGGGGCACGCACACGCAGGTTAGTTTGCCCTGCGCAAGCCACGAGCCGCCACGCCTGCACACACGTGCGAACACTCTACTGCAGCACTGAGCTCGACATCAAACCGATTATCGGTTGACGTCGAAAATACGACAACAGCAGCAAGAGGTAAGCCTTTGTAGATGAGTTTCCGGGATGGTTTTCAATCTCGTAAATATTCGCCTGACGCGGCTGATGCACGTGAGTTTGATTTGGGCTCGCGCTTGCCCTGGCTCGACCGGCTCTTCCTGATCAGACGCCGCAACAATCTACCAAGCCCGAAGCCTAGCCATATCATCAGTTACGTACATACGCATCATTAAGCAACACTCAACAGCAGTGGTAGTCCAACTTCATGTTCGGGCGATCAGCTTTAGAACAATCACGAACAACCACCCCGGATTACATATATAGCATAACACATTTGCTGTGGAGCACGTGAGATTGACAAGTATATTGCCGTTTAGATCACGCACCTTGAGACGTCTTGTAATGAAGATATCTACGACCACATGTGCTGGTGTTTTGAGCTCGTCATAATTAAACCCTCTGGGTAATAAACTGAATTACCTCACTGCCTGATCTGTAGCCTGACGAAATTGCCAACGAATATTAATGAGGTTTCCAAACCCCGAACCAAACGAATATCCTCACACCAAAAAGATACCGTACCGTCCACAGACAAGCCAAGCGCGGTGCGGATGGTCATAAGGCCAAAGATAACCTGTACCCGGCCAACGCCTCAAGTACGACCAGACTAGGACCTGAAAGCAAGACCAATACGCTTTAGACACGAATCACTAGGTGGCTGTAGTTGAGCTTGAGTCTTACGCCACACCCCACAACGATCCACATCAAAGACTAGAGCACCTTTGTTTCCATGAACGAGCCTCATTAAGAAGCATGTTCGAGAGCCGCCGGCTATATGTTTGCCGACCACTCCAAGAGCACCCATAAATCACATTAAATTGCTCTCCACAGATGTTTCTCGAATATCGAGGAGGGAACGTCAACAACTACACTTGGTGGGGTGTCCCTGATATTACACGTGCGATTTTTAGTTCGTACTTGCAGCAGTCTCCACCGCTTCCACCAGTATTCCTTCCCACAATCAACAGCGTAGTTGAATCAAGTACTGGCATACTAGTACAACATTCCGTTGGCCAAACATGTCTCCACGAGAGCCGGACGTGTTTTCCATGCTTACTGGCCGCGATGTCCTGCTACGGGGGACATGAACGCCGGGGATTCGGAAAATCCCTCCCCCTCCTCGCAGTCGTTGTCGACGTACTCCTCGGTGTTAACGACAAGCAAGTTAGAGGTGTAGTCACCACAGTCGTCGGTAAACTCTCCCACCTCCTCGAACACAATATCTCCGCTGCCGGTAGTGGCAGTTATGGTCCAGGTGATAGGAGTGGGCCCAGTGTACAGCTCGACGAAGGTGGTAAAGTCGCCCATGGCCATCTCGGGATCCAATCCGCCCATCAAACTGTATGTTTGCGAGTATTCCATGTCGCTGAGGTATCCAATGTCCTGTGTCACATGATGGCGGCAGCAGGTAGACAGATTATTCCCATTAGCCTCTAGAACACTGCTTGTGCAAGAACAAGTTCGTTTAGTGATACACGTTTTGGAACTAGGGCGGGCTCCTTTATGCGGTAGAACAGAAGTGTGGGTCCACCACCACCAACAACGTACTCTAAACAAGGCTTCGAACCAAGCTGTGACATCCATCCTGCGCAACCTTGTGCGTGTACGTCTGACCAATGTGTTCAGCGCTCGCCGCGGAGCACGAGAGTTTCCACCGAATAACTGCCACTGTAGCGTACAAAAAACAAATGCTAATGTCTTTCTCATGCCCAAAACTTTGGTTTTTCGGCTCGTGCTGAAATCCTTAAATGGGCGCAAGCCGGCAGTAGGTATGTAAAGGGCTTAGCATACCGTGTTGGTAATAGCCTACGCTGGTTTCCAACGGTTTTAGTCTAAACTCTAGGTCGTGCGCACACGCGTGCCAGAGTGGGATTATGTAGTAGAAAAGGTCTTGCTCACGCTTTAGTTTGCCCGTGTGGGACCTAGATTGTCCCGAGAGTACATACATTTGTGCCTAGGTGAGACATCTATCACACTCTTTATGATCTGCACATGTTAGCTGAGTGCGATACGTATGTTGTGGAATCATCTGCGCCATTTGCTGTTGTGGAAGTACTCGCCCGGCGAAATGTAGCTGTGCGACATGGACAATCATAGTTGAACCTATCTCCGGGAGGCAAGGTGCTGTTCTGGATCACAGCCGATTTATCAGGGACTGGTTTGGGTAGGCACCAACACAACCTTGGCCAGTCCAAGTATCCAACTCTTCAGGGGACCTGTGCGGTCTAGATCAGAAAAATAAAATAATAATACCTGGTATACTGTTCTAGTTTTCGGTCGTGACTTCAACTTCCGCCACGCACGATAAGTTTTTTTTTTTTACTTTTGGAAATGGCCAAACCACTCTCTCACTACTGCAGTCCCTTTTCGGGGACAAAGCAGTCAGAACTAGAGCGATTTGTTCGAAAAATGGGACTGCAGCGATAAAAACGGCTAAGAAGCGCGAAAACGGGAGTGACGAGTCGGCGTCGGAATCAAGACACTAAACCCTCGCCGGAGGTGATAGGTATGCAATCTGAGTTAGTAATCGTTTCCGAGAATCGGGGTTAACATTCCAGATAGTCGGGGTCTATTATCGCAGTGCATCTTTGTCGGCAGATAATCGAGTCAAAGTGTTTTTCGGATATGTTTCGTAGTTTGAAGTTTTGGTCCAAATTAATTACTAGCAGTAAACCTCACAGCCAGGAAAATTCTCTAGGGATACAGTAGCAGTCTGTGGCACCATTAGAGCTTCTGCTGCGGTGGTACTTTCGAAAAACATCGAAGACCCAGACCCACCGATAGTACAACTGTACCGAAATCCAATGTTTTCTAGCTTACAGGCTGGTTCATATGCTATTCGATTTTGAACTACGCAGTCGGAAATTCGAGGTTTGTATGGAATATATACTGGTATTCACGGGTTATGTTCCCCGTGCCAACCCGTTGACGGACGTGCTCTCTTGCTTTTCTTGCGTCAGATGTTTTATCGTTGATACGAGCAATATAAATGGTGGTGTTGTCTGTGCTGTTTTCGGCGTACTGCAATGCCCGCTGGCATTTCGCATGCTCACTCTATTGTTTTCTGTTCATGCACGCACGCAACCTTATCGCGCGTCAGCCGCGTAACCTTCGTATTTGTACAGGGAAGAATATCAACTGTGATATCGAGGATTACGCCTACTTAGTAAGCGGTCTGATACTTCGGTCGCCTGCACCACCGGTTTTACATGGCGCTACCCCCTCGATCATGGTCTGAAAGGTAAAACAACACAAACAAACGCTCCTTCTCAAAGAGTCAACGGTGCGGTGTGCTCCCTGTTCAACCATTGGTGAGAATCGAGCACAAAATATTTAGCCAAAAGTGCAAGAGATTCAAAACCGCCATGTAAGAATCACGTGGGAGTAGTTGATAACTTTCGCTGCTCCGACTTGCGGCGTCGACCTGGAGTATTGCGACCTGCAACTATACTCCAACACTAGCTTCAAGACGTTTGTCTCCGGTAACATGGACAAAATTCCGCGACAAAAATGTCGGTATTCCGCCCGATCTACATATATTCCAAATAAAATCCGACCTAGCATCATAGGAATACGCATGCATTTTGTTTTGTGATAACCTAGGCAGCCGGAGCGTTTCATGTTTCGCTCTCTTACCGTCAAGGGGTTGCCCCAGTAGGCCGTCTGCCCTCCAGGCTCGATGACGTACATGTCAAGCGAGAACAGTTCATCGGGCGAAATGTCCGACCCCCCGGTGTATTCGTACTCAAGCTTGATGGTGAGGGGCGCCAGGCACTCCTCATCAATACCGCACACGTCCTGGCAAACGTCGTCTGACGTGCGCTCGTTGCACAGTGTGCCGAAGTCGCTGCAAAAGGTGTTGATCGACACCTCCCCCGCGGACAAAATCGGATCACCGTAGCCATCCAGGCGGCACACGGTAGAAAGGCCGTTGTCGCACACAACGTCCCACGTCTGAAGGCACTCATCGCATTCGAACAGGCGGCGCCTAACGCCGGAGGCGGCAGCAGGTTCATCCATCTCGTTCATTGTGACGGGGTCGGTTTCGTCAACGCGAGCCATGGCAGCAGCGGTCTGACCTTCCAACTGCCGACGGGAGGACTTACGCTTCACCCTCCTCAGCTTGCCGTTGTTCCTGTAAACCATTGTATATTTTTCACTGTCGGCTTGGATTGTTTTCACGAACCCGTTAACGTCGAATTTGTAGTTGGACGTGATATCAAAATCGGTGAAGGAGACCTCGAAGGTGGGTTGATCGTTGTTGTCGTAGCGGTCGACCGCATACTCGACATCACCGAACGTCTCGTAGATCGTTCCCGTTTGAGCGCTGACGGTATGGATGCCTGCAAGCAGCAGCCCGCACAGAAAAGGGGTGGCCAACGATGCCGATGCCGTCTTCATGTCGCGATGTTATCCTGCAAGGGTTCGGAAGGGTGGAAAATGTCAGCGTGCAGAAAACAAGGGTAAAGCACCGCCACAGCGAATGAAGAGTGCATATATGTGAGTATACGTATGTGGAAACTGGCCGCACGAAGCACCGTTGTTTGTTTGTCGGCTTCGCGGCTGTTTGTTACTTTGCTACATACCATACAATATATAGTATCGTATTGATGTGTTCCGATCGGATGCACTCTCGCATACGGTCATGACGATATTTACAAAACGCACTTCTTACTTATGTTCTCGCTCTGTACGCACGTTTATTTCTGTTCTACACGTGGCTCGCCCTAGCAGCAGCGCAGGAGGAAGCCGTGATACTCATACTGACAACAGTTTAAACAACTAGGTGTAGACATATGAAGTACAGCCCCCCCCCAACCAATCAGACAGGGCAATCCGAACCACCAACTGTCGAGCCGTTTAAAAAAACGGTTCCGGAGATGCATGGTCGGATTAACCTCAATCATGTCGCTAACACAGCATGCACGGCTTCGGCGTTGGAGGGCGCATGGCTCAGCAAGACCATCGAGCACAGGAACAGGTTTGATCGAATTCGTTTTTGTAGTCCCTCGTGGGATAGAAAATAATCGATTTCAATTCGATTTGGAGGACCACTGCAGCCGACCATATCGTCGGGATAGTCGACAGTTGCTCGTGTTCGGTGAAAGCCCGAGAACTATGCGGAGAAAGCGGGACGAGTTTGAGCGATATTCGGGATATCAACATATCTGGATGTTTGCACGGCGCCGGCCCGAGAAAACCCCGAATTTGACTATCTTGGATCGCGGTACTTGGTCGGAACGGAATGGAGAACCGATATTTTTACGAGATTCATTTAGACGGGATGGCGATACATATAGATACCAATATGGACGGGGTAGAAGCAGACCTTTGATTTTTCACGGGAGCACAGAATCGTCCACAGTTTCCAGGACTACGAATCCTGGAGACGTATTTCAGAAATGAACCAACAATAGCGTCTAGCGATAGGTTTCGTCGAGAACAACAGATAAGTCATTGTGTCCATCGATAGTCATCGACAACCAAGATTGATTCTAATTATTTTTGGCCTTCCTCTCATCATAGTTAACCTGCGCATTCGTGCACATCAATGGTCATTGCTGCCGACAGCCGACCGAAGTGCTTCCCAGCTCGCCGAGCAATGCAATAAGTACAGCGCGCTCCTCAGAAAGATCCGGTAACAATAAATCGGTGGAAAGAGTGCTGGTGCCTTGTGTGTGTTTTTGTTCACGTTAGACAATTATTTCTTCCCGACTAAGGCAGGTCAGTTCAAGACGAAAACTGGCTGCTTTGCCAGTTTGTCAGGGGCGTAAGAGCTATTAGTACCCTACTATTAATTAAGTAGGTCAAGATGAAAAACGGCTGTGCTGCCAAGAGCGTCAGCGAAAAGCTAGACAGAACCTCTGAGGGATATATATATATATTTATATTTATGTGTGTCCACGATTTTAAGATGGCTTGCGTCATGCCAGGCCAACGGACTCACCATACCGTGAACATCTCGTGTGCGTTGTGCCAAGCCGAATCACTCGACAATAGTATCGTTTGCGAAATTTCCTGTAGGTACCTGGTACGCACTGGGTGTGAGTTTGAACTACTGTACCTCGCGAAATGTTAAAAGATTAGGTGTTCCGGGACATATATATATACATATATACACGTATTACTGGTCTGCATCGTCCAGCTCATCATGTTGCTGGGTGGGAGCCATATGAAAATAATGCAACGTGATAACGTGATTTACGTATGAAAAAAATCTTTGTGGGTTGGACCTGTAATTCGCAGATCCTGCATAGGATATCAAAACGGTGGTTTGTGGTACAGATGTTTCCGATCGTGATCAGTCAAATATGAATGTGTGAACGAGGTGTTGCATAGTTGAAAGTTGACCGGGGCGAACATATTTTGCAAAGCCTAGCAACAGCACTACTAGTAATAGGTAGTTTTCTCGGGTTCTTTGAATTCTACGCCATTGTTTCGAAAGGGGGAATACTTTCGTCCCCATCTCCGATTGTATGGCGTTCTTGACGACGGTATCCCTAGCTCAAAGTCGTTGAAACCCGACAAATACCTACAACAGCAGCTGGTAGCACTCATTATGGTATATACTTTCAAACTTCGATGTATGTTCCAGTACAGGACACTCTAACGATTTTTTATTTTTTTTTCTGTATATTGGATTAATGATTATAATTTCCAGACCATCGATAGTCGGATATATTGTTTTATGACCACCTCCCACCACTTCCTCTACATTTGCAGCCCCTCAGCGCCGCAGCCACCTAAACGTATCCGTCAATAATCAATACTTGGAAACAAGAAGTGCACTCGTCATTTTGAAGCAAACAACAACGACAGCTATCAACAGGACATGTGACATACCATTGATTTTGGATAAAGTTTATATTGGGATTTCAAGCAGATCAGTCTCAAACGCTTAACCCCAAAGTTTGCCGTTTTATACACAGCATGATATATTTGAGAAACCGGCTGAGAAAGCAAACACCAGTTTAGTACAATAAACCAAACATTCTTCGTGCATTTCAGAAAGAAAAAACAAAGAAACAACTAACTGCTGAGAGCGTGCAGTCCGGGTAAGTGCCTTTATACCGCGATTCGTAGAGGAAATAAGTAGCTGAAGACGTCACGATAAAAATGAAGCACGAAGGGTAGTGGGTATATAGGAGGGGGGGGGGATTTTGCTGCTTCTGTTTGTTACCCCTGGACTGAGTTACGACTACCTTGGTGGGAGGGAAACATGAAACAAGGGCGAAAATAGTATTTTTTGAAATAAAAATTGCAAAAAAAATCTTAGAGGGTGATGATAATGGGAAAATAACAGAGATCAGAAATTCTGATGGGGTTTCATACCAGGGTTGGTTCAGGAAGACAGACGCCGACGAAGTAAAAGGCTGTTAATAATAACAACGCACCTGTATCACACGAGAAATACACAGTGTTGGTCGTCCGGACAAATACCTGTTACTACTCTGTTTCGAGGACAAACGACGTACAGCAACGAATTCAATAGGTCCCGTGCAATCTGTTCTTTTCGACTTTCGTTCGAGTTGTTATAATATTTTTTTGATACAACGCAACCGCTCTCAAAAAAAGGAGTCCTTCCTGTTGGTTCGTCAGTGATCATGCATTTCGGTATATAGTACGTACACCTTCAATACTCTTGCTCTGTACGGACACTACTACTACTACTGGTGTAAAACGGGTTCACTCGCTGTCATAACGCAATAATACCAATCTAGGCTCGAATATAAGGTCTCCTTGCTCTTTTTATATGATGGCTAAACGGTTCGAATACTCCCGTCTAGAATGGTAACGGCTTTTTCCGTCGGTAGTGTTGATTTTGAAGTACATGTCGTCGGCTTCCTGGACTGGACCCGATGTTTGCCCATGAAAGGATAAAGGAACACCTGCTGCTCTTCTCGCTCGAGGAGCTCTAGTAATTTATGGTACTAAGTACATGGCATGTTACAGCACCTCGCGGAAGAAAAGGAGGTCCCATTACAATCTGGGAGAAAGAATCTTTGGGTTGGTGGGCTGTTTTGGTATTTTGGTTCCTTTTGGGATCAAGGTACAGGCGAAGAAGACCCAAGCCAACCTCTGACCCTAACCCTGACCCCGAACCGCACCCAAAATGGGTCAAACCTGGCCATAAACGCGGCTGAGCCGCGTTTGCATCGAAGCAGGAAACTTCTCAATTGCGGACGACGATTCCGAAGTGCAGACCACGATACGCAATTTTCAAGTCAAAAACACCCCAACGATACTTTGTCCCAGATGTACTCAAGAAAAGAGCTTTGGCGTTTACGAATGGCAAAATGATTTCCGCGTGGAAGGAATACCAATCAAAATATCTAAACAGAAACTTATATACTAGCTGGTATGTACGAACACTATAGTTAGTATCCTTCTATTTTGGTCCAACCGGCGTGGTATCAATTGGTGGTCCCCTTACCTACCAAGTTCAATTTCATGGGTTGGAGTCTCAACGAGCGCATACTCGTATGGAATTTTCCTTGCACAAAACATGACTAGCGGAAAGCGCGGGAGCGTAAGGAATCAACATTCATGCGATGAAAATCTACGACAAGTGGGAATGCTGAGCGATGTCCGCGATGTAACCGAAGACACGGACGGGGGGCCTTAACGGACGACACCTGTGAGCACACCTTGTCCGGAAAATCGTTGAGGGTAACACCTCCTACGAGGGAAGCTAGAAAGTTAAAGTGATATAAAAAACTTCCACAAGGACAAAGGCTGTTGAACTCTTCTCGCGACGAAAAAGCAATGCACCTACCATACGGAGTTGAGCGGGAGACCACTTAAGTACTTTTTGACCAGAAACTGAGTGGCGACGGGGAAGGAGAGAGAAATGAAAGGCGAAGGTGACATACGGAATAACAAAAAACAACGAATACACATATTGTTGCGAGGTGGTTTCTTTGTGTAGGAGTGCATTCAGCAACAAGGCAATAATAGCACACCCCATAGTCTACTACCAATTATCGTAGCACGCCTGCCTCCGTAAGTAAGCGCCCTGTACTGCATATATGAATAATATGTGATGTGCTGTTCTTACCTTTAGTGCGAGCCGACAGATCGGGTGGTAGGTAGTGTGCGTCGTGGGCGTTCGGCTTGAAGATGCTGTGTTTTTCCCGTCTTCACCCTGATGGTGTGGTGTTGGTGTGGTGAGGGGGGGGCGGGTGAGTGTGTGCAGAAGGTGGGTGCGTGGGGGGCGGGGGGTGGACGCGACACTACGATTGGATAAGGTCAGTTCGGTGTTGTTTATGTTCACCACGTCACCTGACAGTACTTGTCATATATGTTTGTTGGCCTTGTCCGAAATACCGCGTACGTCATGCCTTCTCCTGCGTATTTTCGGCGAAATGGCGTTGCCCATGATTGGTGAAACGCCTAAAAAAACACGTTGGGCCGATACGTGCTCGACTTTCGAGTCTGCCTGCCTACGAATGAGATATGTCAGTGTGCGTATATGTATTCTCTCGGGTTGCGCTTTTAGTTATATCTCCCCTTTCGTTTGCTATTATTCTATGGTGTCCCTCTTCATTGTGAAACACATTAATCCAGCCCACCCCCACCATCCACGCCATCCCCACCAACGTATTGTGTACCATTCATTCCGGACCGATGTATGTGAGACGTTTTGTACATCAATGTTGACTCAATCAAGTCAACATGTTCATGCTTAGGTCCGGGTTTGTACATACCATGACCTGGCAGCATACCTGGGACTTCGAAGTACCAGTACCGGCGGAAGTCTGAGGGCCGGAAAGTAGAAAGTGCCACGTTTTCCATGTTGTCGGGAGCACTTTTATTTTCATATTATTTTATATTCATGATTTTACAGGTACGTATATCTGTTGGCCATCCCACAACTACGGCATGCCTTCCGTTTGAATTGAGCGAAATATCGTTGCTCGTGATATGACATGCCCATAAAAAGCGCCATCTGTTGTTTCATCAATTTCTGAATACATACGTACGCGGTGTTCATGTTTTTCTTAATCTTCTCCTCATCATGTTTCAACTCAGTTTCATTTTTTTTTGTTTTGTTTTTCCTTCTTACGTCGTATTTCGTTGAATCTTGTGCAATGTCTCAGATATGTATGTACTAACCGCGCTGATACTACGACGTCGTAACAGACAGAGTAGTAGATACGAGGTATCCCTATATTTCGTAGGTTCGAGTCTCATCGAGTGCATACGCACTCGCAGGGAGTTTTTCTTTGCTAAAAAGTTGGTTGTTTTTTTTGCGGAACGTGCCAGAGCGCGAACTACAGCAGTATTAAATATTCATAGCACCATTTCACTTCGGTGGAGATCGACGAGCCGTGGGAATGCTCAACAGACCCTATCGGCGAGGAAACCATGAAGGCACGTACATTGGGGGAGAAAATGCGACACCTGGCCTGTAATCACACAGTGATTTGTCCAAAATATCGCTGAGGGTTGAACCCCCCCACGAATTAAACTGGAAACTAGAAGCGACAATACAGAAAAAGAAAGGAGAAATAATTCGCTGACTTTTACGTTGGAGGTAGACAGCAGTCTTATTTACGTATGACGTGCACCAGGGCTATTATGTTCGTTGCGCTGTCGTGCCAGCGCTACATTTCTGGCGATATTACTCCATAAACGTGTGTCAAATTTGCGCAACACGTACAATGAAATGAAAATCAAGTTTCGCTGCAGGCCCAAAGAACATTCGAGCCTTTCGCGCTGTAGACAAGATGGGATTGGGCAAATCTCCCATTTTGTTGCGGTCTTCTGTGAAAACTGAGTTTGTACGTATAGGACTTTTCTTACGTGTTGTAATGAAGGTATGTATGTATATGCTCAAATAAGAAGGGTAATTTGTATTTCAATAAGTACTCAATAAACTACAGATCACATCACGAATACTTGTTCAAGTGCTCGACCAGCCGCCTATTGGGGTCTGCCCACGTGGTGTGTGCAGGTGGGTGAGACGTTGGTGACGACCAAAAAACGATTAAGTCTGTGTGGGGTTCATTTGACCCGCGTCATCATCAGATGGCCTGCGCTATGTGCTATGTGCAGCTGCATTCGTCGAAAAAACATTGAGCAGGAACTATATCGTCAATTTCAACCTCGCGTGTAGACCCAGAGCAACCCGGCCCCGGGCCTGACCCTAGCCCTAACCCTAACCTGAACCCAAACCCGAACCCAAACCCGAACACCAATCCTTTAGTATCGGTGACTCGAGGTCGGCAGGGACAATCACGGGGCTCCGCCGCGTGTTTTGGTGGCGTTTTACCGCCGAAAAACCTTGGCAGCCGAAAGACCCGCCTCGACCAATAAGACCCGAATCACGTACAGTTTCTGGTGCAGAATGCACCTGTTCATAGGCCGAAATGTAGCAACTTTGATACATCACGGGACAGGTTTCGCGGACTTTAGTTGCGCGGCGCCGCGTAATGTATGTATTTAAAACCCCTGCTCTGGCAGGCTATGGAAAATAGAGCACATTTCTATGAGAATCCTCGGCCGACATCGATCGACGAAACCAACGACACCGTTCTGAAATCTGACCAGAATGCGCTGGTTAAAACACTGCATTTTATTATTTAGTTGAGAAAATGACAAGTATTTGAGAAAAAAACGTCTAAAGCGTCCAATTTCTTCAATTCGTAAAATAACTCAAGTCTGATAGGCTCAAACACTATGTACTCAACAGCAAACGAACGCTCTTATGTTTTATAAATCGAGCCAGTACAGCCGGAGATACGGCAAAAACAATTGCCTTAAGCGAAAAACCAAGAATCCAGAAAAATATTTGGTTTTTGCTGTAACTTTGGCTGTACTTGTTCGATTTTATCAAGAGTAAGCGCGTTCGGTTGCTGTTGAAGAGTACATAGTTTTTTTTTAGCCTAGCAGACGTGAATTATATCACGAATTGAAGAAGTTAGCCGCTTAGACGGTTTTTCCTCAACTATGTGTCATTTCTCAAGTTATATAATGCAGTGTTTTAAGGTCTCCGATCCACCCTAGTGTCACACTGTTCCCACCTCGGTCGGTGATATGTGGCGTGGGCTGAAGAGGCGTGTAATAAAATGTAGTTTGGAGCTGTGTCTAGAAGACTGACGACAAAAAATCCCGACCCCTCTCCGATGACCAGAAGTAGACCATTTTTTTCAGGTTTGATATCGATCGACAAACCCAACGACTTCGTCCCAAACTAATAACGAAGTGCGCTGGTCAGAGACTCCGACCCATGCTAGTATCACAGTGCTCACACCTTGGTCGGAAATATGTGGCGTGGGTTGGCCAGGTGTCCACTCAACATGTATTTGGCAACTGGTATGTAGCGTAGATTGGCCAGGTGTCTACTAGAAACATATTTGGCAACTGGTGTGCATAAAGCAGACGACTACAACTCTCGATTCCTCTGTAGTGATACAAAATATATAGTGTTGAATATTTTGACGAAGAGCGCAGGACGTCGCGACCAACCTATCGCCCCTAGACCACGGATTCCAAAGATACTTCCGAGGCCATCATTTAGACTCGTTGACCTTTCCCGGCACGATCCTCGTTGACCGTAGGTGCATTATATGTCGAGATCGAAGGTCAATCGTCGCGCGACAGCGGGTGTGCGCGCTGCTGTAAATAGCTGTGTCTTTCGTCTTTTTTTTCTGCGTGCGATGAGATGTCGAGTTGTTCCAGTTAATACAAGTGATTTTCTTAGAAGATAGCTACAGTCGTTCGCGTTCTTTCAGCCATACATACGATTGGAGGATAGCTAGCGTCATCTGAGTGATATTATTTTTTGACTTGCCTCCGAGGGCAGATGTTATTAGTGACGGACAGCTTTCGCGGGCTTTAATTGCGCGCAGTGCAATGTATTTAAAACTCCTGCTGTGGCAGGCCCTGGACACTAGAGCCACTGCCATCTGGGCAGACATCGATCGACAAAACCAACAACATCGTCATGAAATCTGACCAGAACGCGCTGGTTAAGGTGTCCGATCCACTCTAGAGTCACATTTCTCACACCTCGGTCGGTGATATGTGGCGTGGGCTGAACATTCGTGTGATAACAAAATATTTGGGGTTACTCTGCAGAAGACAGACAACTGAAAATCCCGACCCCTCTCGGAAGGCACGAAGTAGACATTTTTTTTCAGGTTTGGTATGGATCGGCAAACCCAACACGACCACGTCCCAAACTCTTCATGAAGCGCGCTGCTTAGAGACTCCGATCCACGCTAGTATCACAGTGCTCACACCTCGGTCGGTGATATGTGGCGTGGGTTCGTCCGGTGTCTACTAAAAACATACCTGGTATTTGGCAACTGGTGTACACAAAACAACCCACAAAAACTCTCGATTCCTCTGTAGTGACACAAAACAAAACCTTTTGAATGCTTTGACGAAGAGCACAGGACGTCGCGGCCAACCTATCGCCCCTAGACAACGGATTCCAAAGATACCTCCGAAGCCATCATTTACACTCGTTGTCCTTTCCCGGTACAATCCTCGTTGACCATGGGTACATTATTTGTGGACATCGAAGGTCAATCGTCGCGCGACAGTGGGTGTGCGCGCTGCTAGCTGCGCTTTTCGTCTTCTTTTCGGTGTGAGACGTGATGTCGAGTTGTTCCAGTTTACACAGTGATTTTCTTGGAAGATGTATCCAGTCGTTCGCGTTCTTTTAGCCATATATACGATTGGAAGATAGCTGGCGCCAGCTGTCCCATAATATGTTTTACTTGCGCCACAGGGCAGATTTTATACGTCACGGGACAGCTTTCGCGGACTTCAATTGCACGCGGTGCAATGTATTCACAACCCCTGCTCTGGCTGGCTCTGGAGACTAGAGCCAACTTGTATGAGAATACTCGGCCGACATCGATCGACAAAACCAACGATATCGTCCTGAAATCTGACCAGAATGCGCTGGTTAAGGTCTCCGATCCACCCTAGTGCCACAGTGCTCACACCTCGGTCGGTGATATTTGGCGTGGGCTTAATAGGCGTGTGATGAAACAATATTTGAGCGCTGGTCTGTAGAAGCCAGACAAGACAAAATCCCGACCCCTCTTCGATGGGAAGAAGTAGATTTTTTTTTCAGGTTTGACATCGATCAACAAACCCAACGACCACGTAACAAACTATTAATGAAGCGCGCTGGTTAGAGACTCCGCCCCACGCTAGCATCACAGTGGTCACACCTCGGTCGGTGATAATGGGGCGTGGATGGGCCAGGCGTCTACTACAGCATATTTGGCAACTGCGGTGCAGAAAACAGCCGACAAACAACTCTCCATTCCCCTCCGTTGGCACAAACCGGACCGTGTTGAATGTTTTGACGAAAAGGACAGGACGTCGCGGTCAACCTATCGCCCCTAGACCACGGATTCCAATGATTCCTTCGAGGACGTCATTTAGACTCGTTGGTCTCGCACGGCACGAAGCTCGTTGACCGTGGGTGCACTATATGTCGATATCGAAGGTCAATCGTCGTGCGACCGCGGGTGTGCGAGCTGCGAGCTGTGCCTTCTTCCTCTCGTCTGTGTCCGACGTGATTTCGAGTTGTTCCAGTAAGTACTACAGTGACATTTACTGGAAGATGGCTGGCTCCGGTCGTTCGCGTTATTTCAGCCATATGATTGGAGGATAGCTTACGTCAACTGCCCCGTATATTTTTGACTTGCCCCCGAGGGCAGATTTTATACGTCACGGGACAGCTTTCGCGGACGTTAATTTCGCGCCGCGCAATGTATTTAAAACCCCTGCTCTGGCTGGCTCTGGAGACTAGAGTCAACTTTAATGAGAATCCTCGGCAGACATCGCTCGACAAAACCAACGACATTGTCATGAAATCTGACCAGAATGCGCTGGTTAAGGTCTCCGATCCACCCTAGTATCACAGTGCTCACAACTCGGTCGGTGATATGTGGCGCGGGCTTAATAGGCGCGTGATAAACCAAATTTTTGTGCGCTGGTCTGTAGAAACCAGACGAGAAAAACTCCCGACCCCTCTTCGATGGCAAGAAGTAGATCATTTTAAAGGTTTGACATCGATAAAAAACATACAAATTACGTCCCAAACTTTTAATGAAGCGCGCTATACGTTATACTACTACGCTTCAGCCAAGACGAAGCCATCGTAAGGGATTTGGTTCAACTCAGTGATGCTAGCGTAGTCGGAACAGAAGAGCAGGAGCCGTTGACGTGCGCGCGAAGAGCTCTAGGGAGCATGTTGTACGCCGGTGACGCAGGAATTGTCTCTGTTTTTGTATCCTCCGGCGGATTGGTAAAAATAAAGCCCAAGCTCACCACACCTCGAAGTTCCTATTTCGTGTCGTATCTCAATTAAGCCAATATCTCCCGTTGCAACATCAGAATAGGCTGCGGTTACACCTGGAGTTTGGGCACGTTGATCCGACTTAACCCCCGAGAGGAGCAGGTACGGTGGAGATAGCCAACCGGTGGGGTTATCTCTTCCGGGTAGTGTGGGACTTGCGCGAGCTCATCCACTAACAAGAACTGAGGCTATGAGGCCTTCCCGCCGGACTTGGTCCAGTTACGGTCCACCCTACCCGTTGGGGCCTTGGGTCTCCAAGTCGGTTGAAGGGCTCGCGAAAATGATGACAGTCATCGTGACTGTCTTCGGAGCAGCAGGCCCCACGGTATCGGAAACGAAGACAGAGATTATGCTTCTACCAAGACCAGACCAGGCAATCCTCGCACCACCGCTCGTCATTGAAGCAGTAGGCCAGAGGTATAAACAAACGGCCCAGTTCTTACGCCTAGGCGATATTATCTACGAAGGCGCTGACGTTTCTTTTAAATCGACGGACGGATCCGTCTCATGCCGGCATGCCTCAAACAGTTCTGCTCGGAGTTGTACGATAGAACGACCGCCCTCCTTATCTTGAACATCCGAAAGCTGAAGGCCGAGGTGATTGAGACATATGCGTGACGTGGACCTTCAGATCGGAACAGTTTGATCATCTTCGAACGGCCCACCACCGCGTCCGTTTGCGAGTCATTCGCTTCACGCGACGACTTCGTACTGACCACGACACCTTCTAGTGCGCAAAGGACCTCAAGATCACACGTTGCAAGAGCATCCAAACGTCCATCCGTATACGGCGGCTCTTCTTTGAGGGGGCCGTGGTGTGGCAAAGCAAGGAGCGATTACCCAGTCGGGTACTGTTCGGGGCGATGGTTGGTGGGGAGAACCCGAGACCTGGCGGACAGTTTGAGACTTGGCATAGATGTCCGAGCCACCGAAGGGTCAACGGAGCTTGCCCTCGTAGTGGTTGGAGTTGAGACCGCACTGTGATCGACTGCAGCAAACAAAGGAGGGGAAGTGGTACCGGGGGTTCCTCAAAGCAGCCGAACGCTTCATGGTGAGGTGACACGAGTATGAGGCACGGCTGAGTATGCAGCGCCGTGGATCCACCGTGGTGTTGGTGTCCAAGGGAATGTGGGGAAGGGTGTAACAGGAGGAGTGGAAGGAAACTCGACTATGGGAATGCGGGGAAGGGGTTCATCCTAATTTGTCTGAGGCTGCTCACTTGAGGAGCTGCATACCTCACGTGAACACTGACTTCAGCAGTATCAAATTGCGTCCCGATGAAAGACCCCATGACCGAAAGAAAAACGTACGTCATGTTTCGAAACAACGTTGGCATTCCGTCTATTTGGGGTTAAGGATCCCCCTCATTCAGAACATATTTCAGCGGAATGCGCTTCCTCTATCGTAGAACGCGTCGAGAGTGCATGCACGTGCGTGGGGGGTGGTCTCGACCAAAACAATTTTTTCAGGTGGGCTATTTCCCCGACCCACCAATTCATCAGACCTTACCTGGCATCTATATATGTTGACCATGTCCGAATTACCGCGAACGTGATGCCTTCTCCTGCATACAGAGCGATATGGCGGTTCTCATGATGGGTGAAATGTTTCTCAGTATACCATCTTCACACTAGACCGTTTACTATGCACGTCGACATCTACCACAGCCAGTATCCCTTCTGGTTTATCAATCTTCGAAACGTATTAATTATGTGATCACAAAACTACACCAACGAAATTCTACATTATTTGTTGTGCAGTAAGCAGAGCAGACATGTAATGCAACATCATCACTTTGGATGCGACAAGCACTACACAAACGTACTATGAAAAAGAGTAAAACGAAAGCGACCAGAATATCAAAAACAGATTACCAAGCGAACGGATCGAAAAAGAAACATTAATAGAAACAAATCTGTTATTGTACCTCCCAGAAGGGCATGTAGCACAAAACAAACACAGAAAACAGCACGCAGCACACACAACGCACAGCACGCACCAACCAGGTCACATATCTACTGTGCTAGTATTCTCTCCGGTGGATACCGCTTCGAATCAATACACGGAATTCTAGTGGGGTGGGACGGCGCTAGTGTATTGGTGGGCCGCTACCTCTCCAAATCGGTCAAGGGAACCTTGTGGTGGGTGGTACTGTGCTGGTATCCTGGTCGGTGGCTACCGCTCCATATCGGTCTGACGAATTCTGTGCTGGTGGCACTTCGCTGGTAAACTGGTCTGCCGCTACCGCTCACAATCCGTCAAGGGAATTCTGGCACGTGGGACTGCGCTGGTAAGGTTCTGGTAGAAGCCTCAACCGGAAATAGTTTAGTATGCGTTTCCATATAGACGAGCTAACGACACAGTACTACTACACATGTCAGTTTGTGATACAAGTAGCATAGCCAGATTTACCCACCAGTCGGTCTGGTACCATGCAATTATGTCTGCCGTCTCAGTCCTGCGTTCGTCAAATCTAACCCACCTCTGGAGAGCATGCGTCTGAGAAGACTAACCAAGAAAACACAGACTCGTCATCTACACCCGCCACAGGACTCCCATCATCCTAAGGACAATAATACAAGAGAAAAACAGTCAAACGATATTCACTAAAGATCAAGCGAAAAAGGGAAATGAACACCAAGGAATACCACGTTCGAACCGGCGACAGAAGTTTGCTGCACGAGTACCATACCTGGTAGAAATGTTCTACATTCTTGTCGGCCTGGTGCCTTGCTACCCCCGTCTGCGGTCTCCTTCCTACTCTCGTCCACCGCTGTTTCGCTTCTTTTCCTTCTCCTGTCGCCCCTTCTCCCCGCATTCCCTTGGTCGGATTTCCTTCCATTCCTTGTACTGCTCCACCTCTCCCCAGTCCCTTGGGCACCAACTACGATGGATGCCCGTCAGGCAAGGGTGGTTGTGGCAAACATGTGATACACCTATCAGTCTGCGGTTCGTAATAACACGCCTCCGTAAGCGTCCTGTACGCCTGTGTATGTCAACACGTACCGCTGTCACCTCTCGTTCGAGCCGAGAGATAGCACGATGGTTGTTGAGCGCTTTTGGTTGTAGGCTTGATCGGGCTGTGTGTTTTGCCGGTTTTACGTTGTTGTCGATGGTGCGGTGGGGTTGCGTGAGAGTACATTCAGGCACATGGGAGGTGGTCGCGACCCATACTACGATTTTCTCAGGTGGGCTATTTTATTGCCCACCCATTCATCAGAAAGTTAGGTGTGTCTGTCACTTATCTGACGTACCGCGAATGTGATGGCTTATATTGGAGGATATGGCGTTACCCGTGCTGGGTGAAACGTTTACCAGCATGAAAACCACATTGTGGAGTGTTTATTCACATTGTAAATATTTATAGTACAATTTTGTTCCCGTCGACATCCACCATAAACAGTGTCCATGTTGGTGTTTCAATCGTCGAGAGATACAATTTCTGTGGTAACAAAACTACTCCACAGAAGTAATATATTTGCTATGCAGTAAGCGAGGAAAACGAATATCTGTGTTATCATGTTGGACACGACGGGCACGACACGAAGATGCTACCAGGTATGAGAAAAAGAAAACGAAAAATAAATCGAAAACAGATAGTGAAAATGAATCGAAAAGGGAAAAAAAAAAAAATACCAAAACTCTCTTGCCTTTCCGCTGGGGATGTGACACTTACCAAACGCAGAAACCAGCAAGACGTAGCACATAGGGCACGCAACGACGCACAACGCACACCAAACAGGACGCGGATACGCTATGCTAGTATTCTGGTGGGTCGATGCCGCCTCAGATCAGTGAAGGGAATCCTCGGACGGTGGATATACGCTGGTACGTCGGTAAGTCGCTACCGCTCCAAACAATGACAGGGAATACTGTGGCGGTGGTACTGCGCTGGTCTACTGATGGGTCGCTACCGCACCAAAGGAATATAGAAAATCCTCAACTGGTGGGACAGGGCTGGGGTACCGATAGGTCGCTACCCCTCCAAATCAGTACAGTGAATCGTGGGCCAGCGGGACTGCGCTGGTAAACTGGTGGGTCACTACCGCTCCAAAATAATGTAGGGAATCCTTAGCTGATGGGACTGCGCTTGTCTGTGTGTTCGTCATATACTGGTGGGTCGCTACCGCTCGGCCCCTACCGCTCCAAATCAGTATAGGGACTCTTGTGCTGGTGGGACTGCGTATGTGTACTGGTGGGTCGCTACCGCTCCAAACCAGTCCAGGGAACCCTGTGGTGGTGGGACCGCGCTCATAGGGCTCTTGTGGAAGAAACCCGAAAATGCTGGGTATGTTTTTTCAAAAGAATGCGCTAAAGGCACAGTACCACTACATGTAAAAAAATAAGAACTAAGAGAAATCACAGGTAAACCTCAGCACAACGTACCCTGAAGGTAGTCGCACCAGTTTGTGGTATGAGTAGCATAGGCAGATTCACCCTACTAGTCGGTCCGGAACCTTGCTACTGTGTTTGCCGTCTTCGTCCTGTGTTGGTCAATTATGCCCCCCACCGGGAGAGGATGCGTCAGACAAGACGAAGCAAGCAAAGCCGGTGTGTCACCCACCCAAGCACAGGCCTCCGAACATCATAAAGACAAGAATATAAAACCAGATAAACACTAAAAAAAACAGAATCACTGAGGATCGACAGAAAAAAATAATGAAAAGAAACGAAGACCACGTTCGAATCGCTGCAACAGTTGGCGGCACGAGTACCATACCTGGTAGACATTTTGTAGTTGCCAACCCGCCTGGTGCCTTGCCACAATGTCTGCCGTTTCCTTTCTACTGTGGTCCATCGCGGTTTCCCTAGTTCTCCTGTTGACCCCCTCCCCGCGTTAGCTTGGTCGGGTTTCTTTCCATTCGTCGTGTTGCCCCCCTCCTCTCATTCCTTCCCCTATGCACCACCCACGGTGCACGACCGTCAGGGAAGACGGCTGTGGCAAAAATGTGAAACACCCTATAGTCTACAATTCGTAAGAGCACGCCACCGTAAGCGTGCTGTACTGCTATGTGTACCAACATGTACGGCTCTCAACTTTTGTTCTGGCCGAGAGATCGCGTGGTGGGTGGTGGGTGTTCTTTGACTGATTGCTTAAAGAAGCTGGGTTTTGTGCCGAGTTGACGTTGCTGGCGTTGGTGTCGTGGGTGTGTGTGAGTGCGTGCTGGTAGGTGGGGGGTGGTCGCGACCCAAACTAAGATTTTCTCATGCGGGCTTTCATATCTCCCACCAATTTATTAAACAGTCCCTGTCATGTCATGTATATGTGTTGGTCTTGTCCGAATTACCGCGAATGTGATGCCTTCTACAGCGTAATGGGGATATGGCGTTACCTATGAAGGATGAAACCTCTACAAAAAGCACATTGAGTGCGTTCCATCTTCACTCTAAACCGTGTTTTCTGCCCGTCGACATCCACCACAACCAGTGTCCCTGCCGATTCTTCAAACCTCGACATATACAAGTTTTGTGATGACTAAAACCCGCCACAGAGATACTACATTGATTTGTAATGCTGTAAGAGTGGACAATGCAATATTCCGACGTCGTACTGGAAACGACATGCACGACACACATTCTACGAAAGAGAGAAAACAGAACAAACAAAAATGACGAAAGAGAAAAAGGAAACATGTGGCCGACATGTATCATTATATGTTATTACCGGCTGTGGCCAACATCAGGTATACCTGATCCGTTTGGGTCAAAATAAAACCAAGTAAAAAACACGTGCCGCGAGCGGTGTTCTGTCCATGTTTTTTTTTTTTTTTTTAATGCTCCTAAACACTCAGCGTGTGGCCTCAAAAATCTGAATCGTTTTGTTTTCTTTAGGGTATAGCCCATAGAAAACAACAGAGTAACCATCATAACAACTACTAACTACTACTACTGTAAATGAAGCACATCGTTCACCCCCCATAGAGAACACGTGAAATCACCCTACGTATGTATGCAAAAATGCGTACGTGCGAGTACAGAGTTCATACACGAAGATGGCACAACGGAGGGATCACAGACGCATGCTCAGAGAACAAGACAGCAGTGTACCTATAGTGCCTCTGTGTCGTTCATAGTTGGTCAAGATCTGCGGAAAGCTGTATGCATAAGAGGGGAGTAGACAATGCCAGGTGCACCCTGGTCTTTTCGAGACAAAATCAAGTACGATGTCGGTCTGGCCAGAAGCAGGGTTCCTGGCGTGTGATTTGTACTTGCGCCCGCCTGCTCCTCTGGGCACGCCCGCGTGATGACGGAGGGCGTGCCCGTACGCAACTTGAGGCTGTTAGTGGGACGAAACTGCCGAGGGGTGCAAAAAAACAAAATGTGTCAGTGAATGAAAACGTTGCACATACAAGAGAACTAAACACTGTCATCAGCCATCCGGCACACCAACGCATCGTTCGTCAGCAGCAAGCAGCACTTACAATTACTGTTGATACGTACAAGACGCTCGGCGTCCGTACTGCTGTATAGATTTGTTTTTTGGCCAGATACTATTAAATAATAGAAGACCACCACGTTAGTATTACCTTCCAACATAATCGAGAAGCTCTGTTACGGTGTACTGATTTGGATGAGGCTGAGCGCCTTGTAATCTTACCTGGACACAGGTATTTGGAACGTATTTGCACCACTTGGGAGGCATATCTTTGACGGAAAACCAGGGTTTTTTCCCAGCAGCACGAGCTTCAGAGTTTCCGCGTGTACGAAAGGAATAAAGCTGCCCTTCTTCTATCTATATGCAAACAACACGCATACACACGTGATTACCAATGAGTATCGGCTTAATAGACAAACCTGTCCAGAGATACAACGTGCTCCGACCTTGATCTCAACAGTACCCAGTCGTTCGCAAGGTACGTATAATCGTGCCTTACTACGAGATTCAATGTGGAGTGTCTATCAGAATACGATAAGAAGGTGCAAAGCCATGACATTTCGGGAGCAATTGATTTCTTGGGCATCCTCTGGAATGCATTGTGCGGACAACTCCAACTATATTCCAAACGTCGAAGTCCGTTTGGACAACTTTATCCTGTTGACGGCACCCGAAATCAATTGTTGAGTCCATTCCATTCAATTCCATTCAATAGGCAGCACCCGGAGTGTATTGTTGAAACGAACCAATTGGTAGACAACACCCGAAATTAATTATCTGGACAATTTCGACTAGTAGAAAGCACCCGTAAAGAATTGTCTGGACACTTCCGACTTATGGACCGGCACCCGACATTAGTTGCCTAGATGCTAACAAATAGTTGGCTGTCTCCGAAATCAATATATTGGACATTCCTATTTCATAAACAACACTCAACAAAGTTGCGCACTCAATTGCAATTCATTGGCAACCACCGAAATCAATTGCCTGGACACTTCCTTTCAATGGACAATCACCGAATTCATATATATGGACAATTTTCAATAGAGCTTGCAAAGTTGAGTATCAACTATTTAATCAGTCGAACTCACAACTGACGTATTTCAAAATTTACATATTAAATAGAGTGTCTGCGCAGAAAAAAAAAAAACAATTTTTGTTCATCTATTATTCCGTTATCGGCGACTAAATATCCAAAAGCCTTCTAATAATCAAACTTACACAGCATTATCGAAATTACGCAGTTTCGGACAGCTTGTCATATTACAAGGTTCCATTGGAGGTATCGATATGTCAAATCCCGGGGCGTTGCAAGGCGTAAAGGGGGTCACAGGCAACATATACATACGCGTACGAGCTGTTCTTGGCGGAAACGAGAGCCATGTGTTGGCGTATTGCGCAGAGTACCTGGTAGCAAATAGTACTGTGAGTAGTCGGCAGAAACTGAGCACTACACCTTATGTGGTGTATACTATAGTACATGCACGTGGTACCACGGGTTGACTACCATACTGTCACCATACACCACTATCACTACTGCGCAGGTGTGGTACAGGTATTAATAGAAGCAGCATGCACTCTATAAAACACTACCTGGTACACTACTACTACGACTACTAACTATACTACTTATAAGTACTACTCCTTGAACATGACCAATCGCTTGTACATTGCGGACAACCTCACTGTACACAGAGAGGTCAAATACCCACGCGGCACCATGGGTGGGTTGGGGCATGACCACTATACTGTTATACTATAATATATTATTGCCAGCATTATGTAGATGCAGTGCAAGTAGAAGCAGCATGAAAAAATGTAACTACCAGGTACATACTATTAATACAATGCTATTACAGTACCAATTTTTTTTTCCTACAACTGCCACGTAGCATGCAAGGGGCACCATGGGTTGGGGGCATGACTGTTATCCCCTTGATACTCGTATACACTACCGTTAATACTACGCAGCAGGTAGATGTACTGCAGCAAACGTAGAAGCAGCATGCATGCTACTAAAAACTATACTACTACGACTACACTCAAGATTTTGTAAATGCACGGGCTACGTACTATATACAGCAGTTGAGGCTATTGGCCAGGTGGAAGCAGCATGTGTAGACGACCACAACAGCAATAACGGACACCACAACGACCACGACTATTGCTACTACTTATAGTACAGGTACTACTACTGTACCACTATTGGACAGGCATTGATAGAATCGGCATGCACTCGGTACCATGGGCTATTATTAATAATATGATTACTAGAACTATAACTATAATATGCTGTACGGCGTCCCCGGTGGCTTGGTAGTAGGTGGTCCGCGAGCCTGTCAGGATCAGTTTCTTCGCGGGTTCGAGTCTCACCGAGTGCATGCTCGTAGGGACTTTTTCTTGTACAAAACTGATTGGCGGAAAGCGCGAGAGCGTGAGTTAGCTGTGCATTCGATGAAAATCGACGAGCAGTGGGAATGCTGAACCCGATGCGCGACAAAAAAAATGGCACGTACCGGGGGGGGGAGAAGGGACGACACCTGTGACCACGGCTTGTCCAGAAGATCGCTGCGGGTAAAACCTCCTACGAGTTAGGCGGGAAAGCAAAAGCGATGATTTAAAAAAAAATACTAACTATTTCAGAATTTTATTCCTTCTTGTCAAAAACAGTGTACACCTGGTATAGTACAGAAATGTCGAATAACTAAAAACATCACTTTCACTGTAGTACGAAGCAGCTTCTATGTATTTAGTCATGTACAGATATACGTACGGTTGGGGCACGATGAAAATTTATCTGCATCTTTTTGACGTGATATTTTTGTAATGACTGTTGAATAGGTACCCACGGCAACAGCAGCTGACTCGTGGCAACAACACTAGAACTCTAAAATCACTATTAACATCAATAAACAGCAACAGGTCTACATACAATGGAGGGCATCATGAAAATATATATCTATCTGCACTTGTCATGAAACGTTTCTCTCTACGATTGAATTATCTCTATATTGACTGTCAAAAACTATATGATATGACATACGAACTCATCATGGTTACAGCGGCAGACTCACTCGTGGCAACGGCAGCACTACTACCTACTACCGATGCTCCTACTCCTACTCCTACTCCCTCTCCTCCTAATACTACTACTATACTACTACAATTACTGCCACAACATCTATGCCAAATGCACCCCGTGAAATGGGGGCTTAGAGGGAGACGGGCGGCAGAAGAGCCTGGCTCTGTTTCTCTTGCCCGCTGCGATTATCTTCTGCTGCTGTGAGCGTGCGGCTGGACAACTCGTAACATATAGGTATGATACCTACATACTCAGTGGATGCCTGGTACTAATTTCACCCAGGTAGACACACTGAAGGAGCCAGTTATGTGGTGAGGGAGCCAGTTTTGTGGTCACGTACGTGTTCGGCGTGAGGTGTGTGGTGTGCGCCAAAGGACTAAGTGAAACATACACAACGCTCGACAGACGTCTATTGCTGCTGCCAAGGTTGATCAAAAAAACAAAACTCGACAGGTAAAAGCGGGCAACAAAAAAAATGATGAGATTGTAACGCAGGGAAAATGCAGCGGAGAAAATTGTTCGTTGTTGCAAGTGCACACAGCTCGTCGAATCATACGCCCCCTGGGATTTGTTAAGTACGAACAGAATATCAGCCAGGCAGTCGGGCAGTGTGGGACGTTACCGGTGCCGCACTGATGGGCAGTACAGTGAGACATGAGGCAATATGGGCCTGGCTCTGTGGCTCTTGCCCGCTGCGATTACGTGTTTCTGCGAGCGTGCGACTGGACAACTAGCGAGTTATGACACCAATGCCTGGTATTAACTTCTCCCAGATAGACGGACCGAGAGAGGCAGTTTTTGTTGCGGCGAAAGTGCTCGGGGTTAGGTATACACCACCGGTTAAATGGCTTCGTGCAACAGATAGGACGGCCGACGAATGTGTACTGTTGTTGCTGTATGTTATGCTGCTGGTGCTGCTGCTGGACAACTCGCTAGGTATGGTACCAATACCTGGTACCGAATTATCCAAGGTAGACGGACCGAGGGAGGCAATTTTGTCGTACTCGGTGTTAGGTGTACACCACCCGTCAAAGGGCTCAGTGCAACAGATACGACGGCCGACAGAGGTGTACCGCGGTTGCTGCTGGATGTCTGCTGCTACTGGTACTCCTTCCGCTGAGGTTGGAAACATCTGTACAGCAGAGGGCGCTTAGAAAGTGTTCGAGGGTGGATATGGGGTTTTCCATGTTACCGACTTCGCTCAGCGAGGCGGAAAGCAATCCCTTGTGTTTCTGAGCCAGCTCAGCGACGTGAAACGCCCCGGGCACCACCACGGCCCCCTTGCTCGCCCCGCAGCCGAATGTGCGAGAAAGAACCCGGAGAGCAGCATGCCAAAGAGAAATTGAAGTGCACATTTCATATATATACGTAAAAATAGACATAATGCTGTGGTTCGACCGCTGCATTCTGTTCGTCGGAAATTCTCCGGACGCTTTGGATTGCCCACGCTCGCTCCGAGAGTGGCCTCGGGCCATGTCCGCTACGTGCGGGATTTTGCGATAAGAGTTGCTGCCCCTGCTGCTGCATGCTTTTTACTGCTTCTGTAGCAGGTAGATACTGCTGCAGCTGCTACTGCTGCAAGTCATGGACTACTCCTGCTGCTGCATGTACTGTGCTGTTCTTGCAAGTACGTGAGCTGCTTGCTGCAGGGCTGTGGCTGTATGCGTTGCGGCAAGCAAGAACTGCAATGAACAAGCGCTGCGGCAAGAAAGCACTGCGGTAAGCAAGCGCTGCTGCAAACAAGCGCTGCTGCAAGCAAGAGAGCCGTCTCAAGCAAGCGCTGCTGTAGACGCTAGTGCAGGCGCTGCTGCTGCACGCGGCTGCTGCAGCAGCTGCAAGCGCGTGTACCCTTGCCGCCACGCTCCTGATGTTCGCCGCTACGACCACGTTTCGCGCATGGGGGACAACGACGAAGAAGGAGGGCGATCGCTTCGTTGCGGCGGCGTTGCATGCACAGCGAATGTCAAGGAGCGCAAGATAGGCTGCACTTCTACCTGTTCGTGCCTGCTGCTGCTTACTGCTTTCGCGGCTTAGGTAGGCAAGATGCTGCTTGCACGACTTCCGTTCTGCCTCTTTATTCCCGCAAGTGCTGCAGCTACTGCGGATGTAGAAGATTAAATGGAGGAAACCTGCGATATGTGGAGAGGTTGAGAATTGTTGGCATGCTTCAACCTTGGGGATGGGCAAGTGTGCCAAATTATTGGTAACGGGTGCAGTTGGTTGGACTGGGAAAACATGGGCTGGGGAGGGTTGAAACAGTGAGGAAGAAGACTATCTACCGTGATACGGCAGTACACCACTCGTGGGTGCGTACGAACAGGTTTCTGGATTTCGGTGGGAGGTCGGCGAGATTAACGAAAACCGCCCGCCCTTCCGGGCGGATAAGGTATGGGTCGGTTGTACTGTAGAAGTTGGCAGTTTTGTTCGGGCGTGCATCATACTTGAGAGTTTCGGAAAAGCAAAAACACAAAAAATAGCGCTCAGGGTCAGGGTTTGTCGAAGTCTCGTAGCATAAAAGACGTTGACGGCTTTTTTTCCCCCTGAGCGGATTCTTTTTTTCCAGATGCTCAGGGTTATGGGTTGCAAAACAGGGTTTTACCCTGAGCAAAGAAGCTCCTCAGGGGAATGGTCATGGCAGAGAGCACAAGTAGTAAAGATGCCTGTACCGTCACACAAGCAGCCTGGGACTGACACTGACTCGCCGCAATAGCTTAGGGCGACAAGGCGCGCCATCTCCTCGAACCAGTCGTCGTTTGGTTCGTGATTTTGGAGGCGAGGAAGTACAGAGTAGCTTCGGCAATCTCAGCAAAGGCAAGGAAGTGGAGCATGCATCATCTATCTTTAGAAAAAATGAAGACAATCGACTTAGCAACCTCACGTCGCGTGACGATGAGGAGGGCGGTGATGGCGTAGAAGGTACTCGAGGCGGGGACGACCACTCGCCAAAGCGTTGGGGCAACCGGGCGCACCACCTCCTCCACCAATAGGCGGTTGGCTGTGATGGGGCTCCAAGTACTACTGCTGTAACAAACTGGCACCCCGGCCTAAAAACAATGGAGCCGGGTACCCGACCGGGTGGGAGGCGTTCCAAACGGAACCGGAACCGGGTACCCGGGGTCCGGCGGACACGGGTATCCGGGTTATCAAACACTATTTTGCTCCCCTTTCAGCATTCGAGCGGGACACGGGTGCCCGAGTACCGTACCCGGGTACCCGGGTACCCGGGTTACCATGCACTATTTACTCCCCCTTTAGCCTGTGAGCGGTAGCGTGGTACCAGGCAAGGCGGTGCGGGAGGGCAAGACTTCCTTTCGTCTCTTTCGATGAACCATGCTAAAGAAAGAAGGCAGAAAGCACGTGGGGTATTATGTGTGGGATCGAGTGGAGAGGTGGGGAGAGGGAAAAATTGAAATATAAGCGATCAATCATCAGTGCCATTTTCCTTCGAAAGTATTAGCTTGCATAAATTAAACCATGTGGCAAAATCCCACACCCATGAACAAAGAAAAATAATAAAGGAGTGTGATTTATTGACTGTTTTTTTGTGTTACTCGTCTCGCGGAAAGTTCACGCGAGCGCGCAAAAACATGCGGTGGGTCCTATTATTATCGCCTGGTATCATGGTTCACGAGGTTGCAACGCACGTCCACGTGATCGAACCGTCAAACCCAGCGGTGCGCGCGCTGGCAGTCGGCTTGATCGAGCAGCTAGGGGTGCTCCGCTTCCCAGAGAGGATACCGTGCGCCGCCGTACCTCACGAGCATAGCTTAAATCAACCTACTTAACTAGAGCGACAAAGCTCTCCGCGACCGGAAAGCAGCTGGCGATTTCGTGCGGATCCTGCCTATGTCTGTGAGTGCGCTCTGTCCAGTCGACTGGACGAATAAAGGCTTGGGGTTGGTCCATACCCAGGCGCATGGTACAATAGGACTGCTTGCGCTGGTAAGGGTATGGTGTGTGTCGGGGTATCCTCTATTCTCTGTAGTCTGCAGGGGCGAGAGACGAGCGTTTACGGGCACAGCAGTGTATGTATAAATCAACCCATAACCCAGTCTTGTGGGCTCCGTATACCACCACTGACGGGTACCCGGGTACCGGGTACCCGGGGTGCAAGTACCCGCGGTTCCGTGAGTTGGACCGGGACGATTCCGGTTCCGACGGTTCCGGGTACCCACCACCGGGTACCCGGTTCTCAGTCAGGCGGGGTGCAACTATATGCTGTAATCGCAGCAGGCGAGGCGAAGTGAGCAGCTTCATAAATATAAGCACATCACGCTGCGCACCAAACCGAAGACACGCAGCCTCGAGCTGGGTGGCGGTTTGGAGGACAGCAACGGTGGAGATCGTGTTATAGTGAGGGAGGAGCGGGAGGGGCAGGTCGGAGAGAATGGTGGTAGAACATGCGGCGATCGACTGCACGATGCTCGAAGCTTGCTATGGAAAATGGGGAAGCTTGAACGCAAGTCCACGTCATTTTTATTCCTCCTCCCACCCTGATCAATTTTTGTTTTGAAATAATTCCAAATCCTGGAAGCACCAACCATGAGCACCCACCCTGAGCAAAATTTTGTTTCTTTTATTTTTCCGAAACGCTCTATTAATACTACTGTAGGTCAAGTGTGGATATGGTCCAGCACTTCTTGAAAACAATTCCAGATTCATGAGTACAACAATTGTTTTTTATCCAACCAAATACCCCAATATTGTGTCTGCTTTCGTGTCTGATTATGCGCATTGGGGAAGGTTTTCGACTATGACTATCGTAGGGACCAAAATCCGTGTTGGACAAAAATTACACGCAGACACTGTATTGATGTAATATATACAATATAATAGTTGTTTAGGAGTACCATATAGGAGGTGCAATAAGCTCAGGAGACGCCAAATGGCGAGACAGATACTTTATATGTTTTTTGGGGGCGGGGCATTCAGGAGAAGGGCCATGCGGACGGCGCAAAGAGCCAAAACAATAATAATCAACCAAGACATCATCGAAGTAGTATTATTGGTCGAGATCTCGACCGAGATCGATCACATCCAATGAATCGAAAACAAGTTGTACCGAGATTGATTTTCGCAGGATCAATTCATGTGTATCAAAAAGACAATATTCTTGCAATTGAGACCCAACACTAGTAGTGCGGTACGTCGTCGTGACCAAGATTAATGTGTTCCCTGTTTGTAAAATTGATAAAGAACAAGCAGCTGTGAGATCAAGGATTTCGTCGAAGCTCGTCTTCGCAAGCTGTATTTAATACATCGATCGTTCATACTACCGGTTACATACTAGAGTGTCGGTTGAGCAATGTATACAACAATATCACATCAGAGTTTTTGCCAATTGCGATGTCTGGCACACGACGTCCTTGGTTTTTTCAGTAATACGTGTACACTACCGTATGGTACAAGTAGTCGTTAGAACAAGAAATATAATGGGGCACGCACACGCAGGTTAGTTTGCCCTGCGCAAGCCTCGAGCGGCCACGCCTGCACACACGTGCAAACACTCTACTGCAGTACTGAGCTCGACATCAAAACGAGTATTGGTTGACGTCGAAAATACTACAACATCAGCAATAGGTTAGCCTTTGTTGATCAGTTTCCGGGATGGTGTTCAATCTCGTAAATATTCGCCTGACGTGACTGGTGAAACCCCGAACCAAACGATTATCCCCACACCAAAAATATACCGTACCGTCCACAGACAAGCCAAGCGCGGTGCGGATGGTCATAAGGCCAAAGATAACCTGTACCCGGCCAACGCCTCAAGTACGACCCGACTAGGACCTCAAAGCAAGACCAATACGCTTTAGACACGAACCACTAGGTGGCTGCAGTTGAGCTTCAGTCTTACGCCACACCCCACAACGATCCACATCAAAGACTAGAGCACCTTTGTTTCCATGAACGAGCCTCATTAAGAAGCATGTTCGAGAGCCGCCGGCTATATGTTTGCCGACCACTCCAAGAGCACCCATAAATCACATCAAATTGCTCTCCACAGATGTTTCTCGAATATCGAGGAGGGAACGTCAACAACTACACTTGGTGGGGTGTCCCTGATATTACACGTGCGATTTTTAGTTCGTACTCGCAGCAGTCTCCACCGCTTCCACCAGTATTCCTTCCCACAATCAACAGCGTAGTTGAATCAAGTACTGGCATACTAGTACAACATTCCGTTGGCCAAATATGTCTCCACGACAGCCGGACGTGTTTTCCATGCTTACTGGCCGCGATGTCCTGCTACGGGGGACATGAACGCCGGGGATTCGGAAAATCCCTCCCCCTCCTCGCAGTCGTTGTCGACGTACTCCTCGGTGTGTTAACGACAAGCAAGTTCGAGGTGTAGTCACCACAGTCGTCGGTAAACTCTCCCACCTCCTCGAACACAATATCTCCGCTGCCGGTAGTGGCAGTTATGGTCCAGGTGATAGGAGTGGGCCCAGTGTACAGCTCGACGAAGGTGGTAAAGTCGCCCATGGCCATCTCGGGATCCAATCCGCCCATCAAACTGTATGTTTGCGAGTATTCCATGTCGCTGAGGTATCCAATGTCCTGTGTCACATGATGGCGGCAGCAGGCAGACAGATTATTCGCATTAGCCTCTAGAACACTGCTTGTGCAATAACAAGTTCGTTTAGTGATACACGTTTTGGAACTAGGGCGGGCTCCTTTTTGCGGTAGAACAGAAGTGTGGGTCCACCACCACCAACAACGTACTCTAAACAAGGCTTCGAACCAAGCTGTGACATCCATCCTGCGCAACCTTGTGCGTGTACGTCTGACCATTGTGTTCAGCGCTCGCCGCGGAGCACGAGAGTTTCCACCGAATAACTGCCACTGTAGCGTCCAAAAAACAAATGCTAATGTCTTTCTCATGCCCAAAACTTTGGTTTTTCGGCTCGTGCTGAAATCCTTAAATGGGCGCAAGCCGGCAGTAGGTATGTAAAGGGCTTAGCATACCGTGTTGGTAATAGCCTACGCTGGTTTCCAACGGTTTTAGTCTAAACTCTAGGTCGTGCGCACACGCGTGCCAGAGTGGGATTATGTAGTAGAAAAGGTCTTGCTCACGCTTTAGTTTGCACGTGTGGGACCTAGATTGTCCCGAGAGTACATACATTTGTGCCTAGGTGAGACATCTATCACACTCTTTATGATCTGCACATGTTAGCTGAGTGCGATATGTATGTTGTGGAATCATCTGCGCCATTTGCTGTTGTGGAAGTACTCGCCCGGCGAAATGTAGCTGTGCGACATGGACAATCATAGTTGAACCTATCTCCGGGAGGCAAGGTGCTGTTCTGGATCACAGCCGATTTATCAGGGACTGGTTTGGGTAGGCACCAATACAACCTTGGCCAGTCCAAGTATCAAACTCTTCAGGGGATCTGTGCGGTCTAGATCAGAAAAATAAAATAATAATACCTGGTATACTGTTCTAGTTTTCGGTCGTGACTTCAACTTCCGCCACGCACGATAAGTTTTTTTTTTTACTTTTGGAAATGGCCAAACCACTCTCTCACTACTGCAGTCCCTTTTCGGGGACAAAGCAGTCAGAACTAGAGTGATTTATTCGAAAAATGGGACTGCAGCGATAAAAAAGGCTAAGGAGCGCGAAAACAGGAGTGATGAGTCGGCGTCGGAATCAAGACACTAAACCCTCGCCGGAGGTGATAGGTATGCAATCTGAGTTCGTAATCGTTTGCGAGAATCGGGGTTAACATTCCAGATAGTCGGGGTCTATTATCGCATTGCATCTTTGTCGGCAGATAATCGAGTCAAAGTGTTTTTCGGATATGTTTCGTAGTTTGAAATTTTGGTCCAAATTAATTACTAGCAGTAAACCTCACAGCCAGGAAAATTCTCTAGGGATACAGTAGCAGTCTGTGGCACCATTAGAGCTTCTGCTGCGGTGGTACTTTCGAAAAACATCGAAGACCCAGACCCACCGATAGTACAACTGTACCGAAATCCAATGTTTTCTAGCTTACAGGCTGGTTCATATGCTATTCGATTTTGAACTACGCAGTCGGAAATTCGAGGTTTGTATGGAATATATACTGGTATTCACGGGTTATGTTCCCCGTGCCAACCCGTTGACGGACGTGCTCTCTTGCTTTTCTTGCGTCAGATGTTTTATCGTTGATACGAGCAATAAAAATTGTGGTGTTGTCTGTGCTGTTTTCGGCGTACTGCAATGCCCGCTGGCATTTCGCATGCTCACTCTATTGTTTTCTGTTCATGCACGCACGTAACTTTATCACGCGTCAGCCGCGTAACCTTCGTATTTGTACAGGGAAGAATATCAACTGTGAGATCGAGGATTACGCCTACTTAGTAAGCGGTCTCATACTTCGGTCGCCTGCACCACCGGTTTTACATGGCGCTAACCCCTCGATCATGGTCTGAAAGGTAAAACAACACAAACAAACGCTCCTTCTCAAAGAGTCAACGGTGCGGTGTGCTCCCTGTTTAACCATTGGTGAGAATCGAGCAAAAAATATTTATCCAAAAGTGCAAGAGATTCAAAACCACCATGCAAGAACCACGTGGGAGTAGTTGATAACTTTCGCTGCTCCGACTTGCGGCGTCGACCTAGAGTATTGCGACCTGCAACTATACTCCGACACTAGCTTCAAGACGTTTGTCTCCGGTAACATGGACAAAATTCCGCGACAAAAATGTCGGCATTCCGCCCGATCTACATATATTCCAAATATAATCCGACCTAGCATCATAGGAATACGCATGCATTTTGTTTTGTGATAACCTAGGCAGCCGGAGCGTTTCATGTTTCGCTCTCTTACCGTCAAGGGGTTGCCCCAGTAGGCCGTCTGCCCTCCAGGCTCGATGACGTACATGTCAAGCGAGAACAGTTCATCGGGCGAAATGTCCGACCCCCCGGTGTATTCGTACTCAAGCTTGATGGTGAGGGGCGCCAGGCATTCCTCATCAATACCGCACACGTCCTGGCAAACGTCGTCTGACGTGCGCTCGTTGCACAGTGTGCCGAAGTCGCTGCAAAAGGTGTTGATCGACACCTCCCCGCGGACAAAATCGGATCACCGTAGCCATCCAGGCGGCACACGGTAGAAAGGCCGTTGTCGCACACAACGTCCCACGTCTGAAGGCACTCATCGCATTCGAACAGGCGGCGCCTAACGCCGGAGGCGGCAGCAGGTTCATCCATCTCGTTCATTGTGACGGGGTCGGTTTCGTCAACGCCAGCCATGGCAGCAGCGGTCTGACCTTCCAACTGCCGACGGGAGGACTTACGCTTCACCCTCCTCAGCTTGCCGTTGTTCCTGTAAACCATTGTGTATTTTTCACTGTCGGCTTGGATGGTTTTCACGAACCCGTTAACGTCGAATTTGTAGTTGGACGTGATATCAAAATCGGTGAAGGAGACCTCGAAGGTGGGTTGATCGTTGTTGTCGTAGCGGTCGACCGCATACTCGACATCACCCAACGTCTCGTAGATCGTTCCCGTTTGAGCGCTGACGGTATGGATGCCTGCAAGCAGCAGCCCGCACAGAAAAGGGGTGGCCAACGATGCCGATGCCGTCTTCATGTCGCGATGTTATCCTGCAAGGGTTCGGAAGAGCGGAAGATGTCATCGTGCAGGAAACAAGAGGTAAAGCACTGCTACAGCGAATGACGAGTGCATATACGGGAGTAAACGTATGTGGAAACTGGCCGCACGAAGCAACGTTGTTTGTTTGTCGGCTTCGCGGCTGTTTGTTACTTTGCTACATACCATACAAAATATAGTATCGTATTGATGTGTTCCGATCGGATGCACTCTCGTGTACGGTCATGACGATGTTTACAAAACGTACTTCTTACTTATGTTCTCGCTCTGTACGCACGTTTATTTCTGTTCAACACGTGGCTCGCCCTAGCAGCAGCGCAGGAGGAAGCCGTGATACTCATACTGACAACAGTTTAAACAACTAGGTGTAGACATATGAAGTACAGCCCCCCCCCAGCCATTTGACAGGGCAATCCGAACCACCAACTGTCGAGCCGTTTAACGGTTCCGGAGATGCATGGTCGGATCAACCGCAATCATCTCGCTAACACAGCATGCACGGCTTCGGCGTTGGAGGGCGCATGGCTCAGCAAGACCACCGAGCACAGGAACAGGTTTGGTCGAATTCGTTTTTGTAGTCCCTCGTGGGATAGAAAATAATCGATTTCAATTCGATTTTGAGGACCACGGCAGCCGACCATATCGTCGGGATAGTCGACAGATGCTCGTGTTCGGTGAAAGCCCGAGAACTATGGGGAGAAAGCGGGACGAGTTTGAGCGATGTTCGGGATATCAACATATCTGGATGTTTGCACGGCGCCGGCCCGAGAAAACCCGAATTTGACTATCTTGGATCGCGGTACTTGGTCGGAACGGAATGGAGAATCGATATTTTTTACGAGATTCATTTAGACGGGATGGCGATACATATAGATATCAATATGGACGGGGTAGAAGCAGACCTTTGATTTTTCACGGGAGCACAGAATCGTCCACAGTTTCCAGGACTACGAATCCTGGAGACGTATTTCAGAAATGAACCAACAACAGCGTCTAGCGATAGGTATCGCCGAGAACAACAGATAAGTCATTGTGTCCATCGATAATCATCGCCAACCAAGATTGATTCTAATTATTTTGGCCTTCCTCTCATCATAGTTAACCTGCGCATTCGTGCACATCAATGGTCATTGCTGTCGACAGCCGACCGAAGTGCTTCCCAGCTCGCCGAGCAGTGCGATACGTACAGCGCGCTCCTCAGAAAGATCCGGTAACAGTAAATCGGCGGAAAGAGTGCTGGTGCCTTGTGTGTGTTTTGTTCACGTTAGACAATTATTTCTTCCCGACTAAGGCAGGTCAGTTCAAGACGAAAACTGGCTGCTTTGCCAGTTGCCAGGAGCGTAAGAGCTATTAGTACCCTACTATTAATTAAGTAGGTCAAGATGAAAAACGGCTGCGCGTCAGCGAAAAGCTAGACAGAACCTCTGAGGGATATATATATATATATATATTTATATTTATGTGTGTCCACGATTTTAAGATGGCTTGCGTCATGCCAGGCCAACGGACTCACAATACCGTGAACATCTCGTGTGCGTTGTGCCAAGCCGAATCACTCGACAATAGTATCGTTTGCGAAATTTCCTGTAGGTACCTGGTACGCACTGGGTGTGAGTTTGAACTACTGTACCTCGCGAAATGTTAGAAGATTAGGTGTTCCGGGACATATGTATATACATATATACACGTATTACTGGTCTGCATCGTCCAGCTCATCATGTTGCTGGGTGGGAGCCATATGAAAATAATGCAACGTGATAACGTGATTTACGTATGAAAAAAATATTTTTGGGTTGGACCTGTAATTCGCAGATCCTGCATAGGATATCAAAACGGTGGTTTGTGGTACAGATGTTTCCGATCGTGATTAGTCAAATATGAATGTGTGAACGAGGTGTTGCATAGTTGAAAGTTGACCGGGGCGAACATATTTTACAAAGCCTAGCAACAGCACTACTAGTAATAGGTAGTTTTCTCGGGTTCTTTGAATTCTAAGCCATTGTTTCGAAAGGGGGAATATTTTCGTCCCATCTCCGATTTTATGGCGTTCTTGACGACGGTATCCCTAGCTCAAAGTCGTTGAAACCCGACAAATACCTACAACAGCAGCTGGTAGCACTTAATATGGTATATACTTTCAAACTTCGATGTATGTTCCAGTACAGGACACTCTATGATTTTTTATTTTTTTTTATGTATATAGGATTAATGATTATAATTTCCAGACTATCGATAGTCCGATATATTGTTTTATGACCACCTCCCCACCACTTCCTCTACATCTGCAGCCCCTCAGCGCCGCAGCCACCTAAACGTATCCGTCAATAATCAATACTTGGAAACAAGAAGTGCACTCGTCATTTTGAAGCAAACAACAACGACAGCTATCAACAGGACATGTGACATACCATTGATTTTGGATAAAGTTTATATTGGGATTTCAAGCAGATCAGTCTCAAACGCTTAACCCCAAAGTTTGCCGTTTTATACACAGCATGATATATTTGAGAAACCGGCAGAGAAAGCAAACACCAGTTTAGTACAATAAACCAAACATTCTTCGTGCATTTCAGAAAGAAAAAGCAAAGAAACAACTAACTGCTGAGAGCGTGCAGTCCGGGTAAGGGCCTTTATACCGCGATTCGAAGAGGAAATAAGTAGCTGAAGACGTCGCGATAAAAATGAAGCACGAAGGGTAGTGGGTATATAGGAGGGGGGGGGATTTTGCTGCTTCTGTTTGTTACCCCTGGACTGAGTTACGACTACCTTGGTGGGAGGGAAATATGAAAAAAGGGCGAAAATAGTATTTTTTGAAATAAAAATTGCAATCAAAATCTTAGAGGGTGATGATAATGGGAAAATAACAGAGATCAGAAATTCTGATGGGGTTTCATACCAGGGTTGGTTCAGGAAGACAGACGCCGACGAAGTAACAGGCTGTTAATAATAACAACGCACCTGTATCACACGAGAAATACACAGTGTTGGTCGTCCGGACAAATACCTGTTACTACTCTGTTTCGAGGACAAACGACGTACAGCAACGAATTCAATAGGTCCCGTGCAATCTGTTCTTTTCGACTTTCGTTCGAGTTGTTATAATATTTTTTTGATACAACGCAACCGCTCTCAAAAAAAGGAGTCCTTCCTGTTGGTTCGTCAGTGATCATTCATTTCGGTATATAGTACGTACACCTTCAATACTCTTGCTCTGTACGGACACTACTACTACTACTGGTGTAAAACGGGTTCACTCGCTGTCATAACGCAATAATACCAATCTAGACTCGAATATAAGGTCTCCTTGCTCTTTTTATTGATGGCTAAACGGTTCGAATACTCCCGTCTAGAATGGTAACGGCTTTTTCCGTCGGTATAGTGTTGATTTTGAAGTACAGGTCGTCGGCTTCCTGGACTGGACCCGTTTGCCCATGAAACGATAAAGGAACACCTGCTGCTCTTCTCGCTCGAGGAGCTCTAGTAATTTATGGTACTAAGTACATGGCATGTTACAGCACCTCGCGGAAGAAAAGGAGGTCCCATTACAATCTGGGAGAAAGGATCTTTGGGTTGGTGGGCTGTTTTGGTATTTTGGTTCCTTTTGGGATCAAGGTAGAGGCGAAGAAGACCCAAGCCAACCTCTGACCCTAACCCTGACCCCGAACCGCACCCAAAATGGGTCAAACCTGGCCATAAACGCGGCTGAGCCGCGTTTGCATCGAAGCAGGAAACTTCTCAATTGCGGACGACGATTCCGAAGTGCAGACCACGATACGCAATTTTCAAGTCAAAAACACCCCAACGATACTTTGTCCCAGATTTTAAAACGTATTCAAGAAAAGAGCTTTGGCGTTTACGAATGGCAAAATGATTTCCGCGTGGAAGGAATACCAACCAAAATATCTAAACAGAAACCTATATACTAGCTGATATGTACGAACACTATAGTTATTATCCTTCTATTTTGGTCCAACCGGCGTGGTATCAATTGGTGGTCCCCTTACCTACCAAGTTCAATTTCATGGGTTGGAGTCTCAACGAGCGTATACTCGTATGGAATTTTCCTTGCACAAAAAATGACTAGCGGAAAGCGCGGGAGCGTAAGTAATCAACATTCATGCGATGAAAATCTACGACAAGTGGGGATGCTGAGCGATGTCCGCGATGTAACCGAAGACACGGACGGGGGGCCTTAAGGGACGACACTTGTGAGCACACCTTGTCCGGAAAAATCGTTGAGGGTAACACCTCCTACGAGGGAAGCTGGAAAGTTAAAGTGATATAAAAAACGTCCACAAGGACAAAGGCTGTTGAACTCTTCTCGCGACGAAAAAGCAAAGCACCTACCATACGGAGTTGAGCGGGAGACAACTTACGTACTTTTTGACCAGAAACTGAGTGGCGACGGGGAAGGAGAGAGAAATGAAAGGCGAAGGCGACATACGGAATAACAAAAACAACGAATATACACATTGTTGCGAGGTGGTTTCTTTGTGTAGGAGTGCATTCAGCAACAAGGCAATAATAGCACACCCCATAGTCTACTACTAATTATCGTAGCACGCCTGCCTCCGTAAGTAAGCGCCCTGTACTGCATATATGAATAATATGTGATGTACTGTTCTTACCTTTAGTGCGAGCCGACAGATCGGGTGGTAGGTAGTGTGCGTCGTGGGCGTTCGGCTTGAAGATGTTGTGGTTTTCCCGGCTTGACCCTGATCGTGTGGTGTTGGTGTGGTGAGGGGGGGGCGGGTGAGTGTGTGCAGAAGGTGGGTGCGTGGGGGGGCGGGGGGTGGACGCGACCCAAACTACGATTGGATAAGGTCAGTTCGGTGTTGTTTATGTTCACCACGTCACCTGACAGTACTTGTCATATATGTTTGTTGGCCTTGTCCGAAATACCGCGTACGTCATGCCTTCTCCTGCGTATTTTCGGCGAAATGGCGTTGCCCACGATTGGTGAAACGCCTAAAAAAACACGTTGGGCCGATACGTGCTCGACTTTCGAGTCTGTCTGCCTACGAATGAGATATGTCAGTGTGCGTACACCGGCGTCCCCGGTGGCTTGGTAGGTGGTCCGCGAGCCTATCAAGATCAATTTCGTGAGTTCGAGTCTCACCGAGTGCATGCTCATAGGGACTTTTTCTTGCATAAAATTGATTAGCGGAAAGCGCGAGAGCGTGAGTTAGCTGTACATTCGATGAAAATCGACGAGCAGTGGGAATGCTGAACCCTATGCGCGATAAAAACTAAAGGCACGTACCGGGGGGGAGAAGGGACGACACCTGTGACCACGGCTTGTCCAGAAGATCGTCGAGGGTAAAACCTCCTACGAGTGGGCTGGAAAGTAAAAGTGATGATGAAAAAAAAAAAAAAAAAAAATGTATTCTCTCGGGTTGCGCTTTTAGTTATATCTCCCCTTTCGTTTGCTATTATTCTATGGTGTCCCTCTTCATTGTGAAACACATTAATCCAGCCCACCCCCACCATCCACGCCATCCCCACCAACTCATTGTGTACCATTCATTCCGGACCGATGTATGTGAGACGTTTTGTACATCAATGTTGACTCAATCAAGTCAACATGTTCATGCGTAGGTCCGGGTTTGTATATACCATGACCTGGCAATATACCTGGGACTTCGAAGTACAAGTACCGGCGGAAGTCTGAGGGCCGGAAAGTAGAAAGTGCCACGTTTTCCATGTTGTCGGGAGCACTTCAATTTTCATAATATTTTATATTCATGATTTACAGGTACGTATGTCTGTCCCACAACTACGCGTTTGAATTGAGCGAAATATCGTTGCTCGTGATATGACACGCCTATAAAAAGCGCCATCTGTTGTTTCATCAATTTCTGAATACATACGTACGCGGTGTTCATGTTTTTTCTTCTCTTCTCCTCATCATGTTTCAACTCAGTTTCATTTTTTTGTTTTGTTTTTCCTTCTTACGTCGTATTTCGTTGAATCTTGTGCAATGTCTCAGATATGTACGTACTAACCGCGCTGATACTACGACGTCGTAACAGACAGAGTAGTAGATACGAGGTATACCTATATTTCGTAGGTTCGAGTCTCATCGAGTGCATACGCACTCGCAGGGAGTTTTTCTTTGCAAAAAAGTTGGTTGTTTTTTGCGGAACGTGCGAGAGCGTGAACTACAGCAGTATTAAGTATTCATAGCACCATTTCACTTCGGTGGAGATCGACGAGCCGTGGGAATGCTCAACGGACCCTATCGGCGAGGAAACCATGAAGGCACGTGCATTGGGGGAGAAAAATGCGACACCTGGCCTGTAATCACACAATGATTTGTCCAAAATATCGCTGAGGGTTAAACCCCCCCACGAATTAAACTGGAAACTAGAAGCGACAATACAGAAAAAGAAAGGAGAAATAATTCGCTGACTTTTACGTTGGAGGTAGACAGCAGTCTTATTTACGTATGACGTGCACCAGGGCTATTATGTTCGTTGCGCTGTCGTGCCAGCGCTACATTTCTGGCGATATTACTCCATAAACGTGTGTCAAATTTGCGCAACACGTACAATGAAATGAAAATCAAGTTTCGCTGCAGGCCCAAAGAACATTCGAGCCTTTCGCGCTGTAGACAAGATGGGATTGGGCAAATCTCCCATTTTGTTGCGGTCTTCTGTGAAAACTGAGTTTGTACGTATGGGACTTTTCTTACGTGTTGTAATGAAGGTATGTATGTATATGCTCAAATAAGAAGGGTAATTTGTATTTCAATAAGTACTCGATAAACTACAGATACATCACGAATACTTGTTCAAGTGCTCGACCAGCCGCCTATTGGCGTCTGCCCACGTGGTGTGTGCAGGTGGGTGAGACGTTGGTGACGACCAAAAAACGATCAAGTCTGTATGGGGTTCATTTGACCCGCGTCATCATCAGATGGCCTGCGCTATGTGCTATGTGCAGCTGCATTCGTCGAAAAAACATTGAGCAGGAACTATATCGTCAATTTCAACCTCGCGTGTAGACCCAGAGCAACCCGGCCCCGGGCCTGACCCTAGCCCTAACCCTAACCTGAACCCAAACCCGAACCCAAACCCGAACCCAAACCCGAACACCAACCCCTTAGTATCGGTGACTCGAGGTCGGCAGGGACAATCACGGGGCTCCGCCGCGTGTTTTGGTGGCGTTTTACCGCCGAAAAACGTTGGCAGCCGAAAGACCCGCCTCGACCAATAAGACCCGAATCACGTACAGTTTCTGGTGCAGAATGCACCTGTTCATAGGCCGAAATGTAGCAACTTTGATACATCACGGGACAGTTCGCGGACTTTAGTTGCGCGGCGCCGCGTAATGTATGTATTTAAAACCCCTGCTCTGGCAGGCTATGGAAAATAGAGCACATTTCTATGAGAATCCTCGGCCGACATCGATCGACGAAAAACCAACGACACCGTTCTGAAATCTGACCAGAATGCGCTGGTTAAAACACTGCATTTTATTATTTAGTTGAGAAAATGACAAGTAGTTGAGAAAAAAAACGTCTAAAGCGTCCAATTTCTTCAATTCGTAAAATAACTCAAGTCTGATAGGCTCAAACACTATGTACTCAACAGCAAACGAACGCTCTTATGTTTTATAAATCGAGCCAGTACAGCCGGAGATACGGCAAAAACAATTGCCTTAAGCGAAAAACAAAGAATCCAGAAAAATATTTGGTTTTTGCTGTAACTTTGGCTGTACTCGTTCGATTTTATCAAGAGTAGGCGCGTTCGGTTGCTGTTGAAGAGTACATAGTTTTTTTAGCCTAGCAGACGTGAATTATCTCACGAATTGAAGAAGTTAGCCGCTTAGACGGTTTTTCCTCAACTATGTGTCATTTCTCAAGTTATATAATGCAGTGTTTTAAGGTCTCCGATCCACCCTAGTGTCACACTGTTCCCACCTCGGTCGGTGATATGTGGCGTGGGCTGAAGAGGCGTGTAATAAAATGTAGTTTGGAGCTGTGTCTAGAAGACTGACGACAAAAAATCCCGACCCCTCTCCGATGACCAGAAGTAGACCTTTTTTTTCAGGTTTGATATCGATCGACAAACCCAACGACTTCGTCCCAAACTAATAACGAAGTGCGCTGGTCAGAGACTCCGACCCATGCTAGTATCACAGTGCTCACACCTTGGTCGGAAATATGTGGCGTGGGTTGGCCAGGTGTCTACTCAAAATGTATTTGGCAACTGGTATGTAGCGTAGGTTGGCCAGGTGTCTACTAGGAACATATTTGGCAACTGGTGTGCATAACGCAGACGACTACAACTCTCGATTCCTCTGTAGTGACACAAAATATATAGTTTTGAATATTTTGACGAAGAGCGCAGGACGTCGCGACCAACCTATCGCCCCTAGACCACGGATTCCAAAGATACTTCCGAGGCCATCATTTAGACTCGTTGACCTTTCCCGGCACGATCCTCGTTGACCGTAGGTGCATTATATGTCGAGATCGAAGGTCAATCGTCGCGCGACAGCGGGTGTGCGCGCGCTGCTGTAAATAGCTGTGTCTTTCGTCTTTTTTTCTGTGTGCGATGAGATGTCGAGTTGTTCCAGTTAATACAAGTGATTTTCGTAGAAGATAGCTACAGTCGTTCGCGTTCTTTCAGCCATACATACGATTGGAGGATAGCTAGCGTCATCTGAGTGATATTATTTTTGACTTGCCCCGAGGGCAGATTTTATTAGTGACGGGACAGCTTTCGCGGGCTTTAATTGCGCGCAGTGCAATGTATTTAAAACTCCTGCTGTGGCAGGCCCTGGACACTAGAGCCACTGCCATGAGAATCCTGGGCAGACATCGATCGACAAAACCAACAACATCGTCATGAAATCTGACCAGAACGCGCTGGTTAAGGTGTCCGATCCACTCTAGAGTCACATTTCTCACACCTCGGTCGGTGATATGTGGCGTGGGCTGAACATTCGTGTGATAACAAAATATTTTGGCTTACTCTGCAGAAGACAGACAACTGAAAATCCCGACCCCTCTCGGAAGGCAAGAAGTAGACAATTTTTTTCAGGTTTGGTATGGATCGGCAAACCCAACACGACCACGTCCCAAACTCTTCATGAAGCGCGCTGCTTAGAGACTCCGATCCACGCTAGTATCACAGTGCTCACACCTCGGTCGGTGATATGTGGAGTGGGTTCGTCCGGTGTCTACTAAAAACATAACTGGTATTTGGCAACTGGTGTGCACAAAACAACCCACAAAAACTCTCGATTCCTCTGTAGTGACACAAAACAAAACCTTTTGAATGCTTTGACGAAGAGCACAGGACGTCGCGGCCAACCTATCGCCCCTAGACAACGGATTCCAAAGATACCTCCGAAGCCATCATTTACACTCGTTGTTCTTTCCCGGTACAATCCTCGTTGACCGTGGGTACATTATTTGTCGACATCGAAGGTCAATCGTCGCGCGACAGTGGGTGTGCGCGCTGCTAGCTGCGCTTTTCGTCTTCTTTTCGGTGTGAGACGTGACGTCGAGTTGTTCCAGTTTACACAGTGATTTTCTTGGAAGATGTATCCAGTCGTTCGCGTTCTTTCAGCCATATATACGATTGGAAGATAGCTGGCGCCAGCTGTCCCATATTATGTTTGACTTGCGCCACAGGGCAGATTTTATACGTCACGGGACAGCTTTCGCGGACTTCAATTGCACGCGGTGCAATGTATTCACAACCCCTGCTCTGGCTGGCTCTGGAGACTAGAGCCAACTTGTATGAGAATACTCGGCCGACATCGATCGACAAAACCAACGATATCGTCCTGAAATCTGACCAGAATGCGCTGGTTAAGGTCTCCGATCCACCCTAGTGCCACAGTGCTCACACCTCGGTCGGTGATATTTGGCGTGGGCTTAATAGGCGTGTGATGAAACAATATTTGAGCGCTGGTCTGTAGAAGCCAGACGAGACAAAATCCCGACCCCTCTTCGATGGGAAGAAGTAGATTTGTTTTTCAGGTTTGACATCGATCAACAAAGACAACGACCACGTAACAGACTATTAATGAAGCGCGCTGGTTAGAGACTCCGCCCCACGCTAGCATCACAGTGGTCACACCTCGGTCGGTGATAATGGGGCGTGGATGGGCCAGGCGTCTACTACAGCATATTTGGCAACTGCGGTGCAGAAAACAGCCGACAAACAACTCTCCATTCCCCTCCGTTGGCACAAACCGGACCGTGTTGAATGTTTTGACGAAAAGGACAGGACGTCGCGGCCAACCTATCGCCCCTAGACCACGGATTCCAATGATTCCTTCGAGGACGTAATTTAGACTCGTTGGTCTCGCACGGCACGAAGCTCGTTGACCGTGGGTGTACTATATGTCGATATCGAAGGTCAATCGTCGTGCGACCGCGGGTGTGCGAGCTGCGAGCTGTGTCTTTCTTCCTCTTGTCTGTGTCCGACGTGATTTCGAGTTGTTCCAGTAAGTACTACAGTGACATTTACTGGAAGATGGCTCCGGTCGTTCGCGTTATTTCAGCCATATGATTGGAGGATAGCTTACGTCAACTGCCCCGTATATTTTTGACTTGCCCCCGAGGGCAGATTTTATACGTCACGGGACAGCTTTCGCGGACGTTAATTTCGCGCCGCGCAATGTATTTAAAACCCCTGCTCTGGCTGGCTCTGGAGACTAGAGTCAACTTTAATGAGAATCCTCGGCAGACATCACTCGACAAAACCAACGACATTGTCATGAAATCTGACCAGAATGCGCTGGTTAAGGTCTCCGATCCACCCTAGTATCACAGTGCTCACAACTCGGTCGGTGATATGTGGCGCGGGCTTAATAGGCGCGTGATAAACCAAATTTTTGAGCGCTGGTCTGTAGAAACCAGACGAGAAAAAACTCCCGACCCCTCTTCGATGGCAAGACGTAGATCATTTTATAGGTTTGACATCGATAAAAAACATACAAATTACGTCCCAAACTTTTAATGAAGCGCGCTATACGTTATACTACTACGCTTCAGCCAAGACGAAGCCATCGTAAGGGATTTGGTTCAACTCAGTGATGCTAGCGTAGTCGGAACAGAGGAGCAGGAGCCGTTGACGTGCGCGCGAAGAGCTGTAGGGAGCATGTTGTACGCCGGTGACGCAGGAATTGTCTCTGTTTTTGTATCCTCCGGCGGATTGGTAAAAATAAAGCCCAAGCTCACCACACCTCGAAGTTCCTATTTCGTGTCGTATCTCAATTAAGCCAATATCTCCCGTTGCAACATCAGAATAGGCTGCGGTTACACCTGGAGTTTGGGCACGTTGATCCGATCTAACCCCCGAGAGGAGCAGGTACGGTGGAGATAGCCAACCGGTGGGGTTATCTCTTCCGGGTAGTGTGGGACTTGCGCGAGCTCATCTACCAACAAGAACTGAGGCTATGAGGCCTTCCCGCCGGACTTGGTCCAGTTACGGTCCACCCTACCCGTTGGGGCCTTGGGTCTCCAAGTCGGTTGAAGGGCTCGCGAAAATGATGACAGTCATCGTGACTGTCTTCGGAGCAGCAGGCCCCACGGTATCGGAAACGAAGACAGAGATTATGCTTCTACCAAGACCAGACCAGGCAATCCTCGCACCACCGCTCGTCATTGAAGCAGTAGGCCAGAGGTATAAACAGACGGCCCAGTTCTTACGCCTAGGCGATATTATCTACGAAGGCGCTGACGTTTCTTTTAAATCGACGGACGGATCCGTCTCATGCGGGCATGCCTCAAACAGTTCTGCTCGGAGTTGTACGATAGAACGACCGCCCTCCTTATCTTGAACGTCCGAAAGCTGAAGGCCGAGGTGATTGAGACATATGCGTGACGTGGACCTTCAGATCGGAACAGTTTGATCATCTTCGAACGGCCCACCACCACGTCCGTTTGCGAGTCATTCGCTTCACGCGACGACTTCGTACTGACCACGACACCTTCTAGTGCGCAAAGGACCTCAAGATCACACGTTGCAAGAGCATCCAAACGTCCATCCGTATACGGCAGCTCTTCTTTGAGGGGGCCGTGGTGTGGCAAAGCAAGGAGCGATTACCCAGTCGGGTACTGTTCGGGGCGATGGTTGGTAGGGAGAACCCGAGACCTGGCGGACAGTTTGAGACTTGGCATAGATGTCCGAGCCACCGAAGGGTCAACGGAGCTTGCCCTCGTAGTGGTTGGAGTTGAGACCGCACTGTGATCGACTGCAGCAAACAAAGGAGGGGAAGTGGTACCGGGGGTTCCTCAAAGCAGCCGAACGGTTCATGGTGAGGTGACACGAGTATGAGGCACGGCTGAGTATGCAGCGCCGTGGATCCACCGTGGTGTTGGTGTCCAAGGGAATGTGGGGAAGGGTGTAACAGGAGGAGTGGAAGGAAACTCGACTTTGGGAATGCGGGGAAGGGGTTCATCCTAATTTGTCTGAGGCTGCTCACTTGAGGAGCTGCATACCTCACGTGAACACTGACTTCAGCAGTATCAAATTGCGTCCCGATGAACGACCCCATGACCGAAAGAAAAACGTACGTCATTTTTCGAAACAACGTTGGCATTCCGACTATTTGGGGTTAAGGATCCCCCTCATTCAGAACATATTTCAGCTGAATGCGCTTCCTCTATCGTAGAACGCGTCGAGAGTGCATGCACGTGCGTGGGGGGTGGTCTCGACCAAAACATATTTTTCAGGTGGGCTATTTCCCCGCCCCACCAATTCATCAGACCTTACCTGGCATCTATATATGTTGACCATGTCCGAATTACCGCGAACGTGATGCCTTCTCCTGCATACAGAGCGATATGGCGGTTCTCATGATGGGTGAAATGTTTCTCAGTATACCATCTTCACACTAGACCGTTTACTATGCACGTCGACATCTACCACAGCCAGTATCCCTTCTGAGTTATCAATCTTCGAAACGTATTAATTATGTGATCACAAAACTACACCAACGAAATTCTACATTATTTGTTGTGCAGTAAGCAGAGCAGACATGTAATGCAACATCATCACTTTGGATGCGACAAGCACTACACAAACGTACTTTGAAAAAGAGTAAAACGAAAGCGACCAGAATATCAAAAACAGATTACAAAGCGAACGGATCGAAAAAGAAACATTAATAGAAACAAATCTGTTATTGTACCTCCCAGAAGGGCATGTAGCACAAAACAAACACAGAAAACAGCACGCAGCACGCACAACGCACAGCACGCACCAACCAGGTCACATATCTACTGTGCTAGTATTCTCTCGGGTGGATACCGCTTCGAATCAATACACGGAATTCTAGAGGGGTGGGACGGCGCTAGTGTATTGGATGGCCGCTACCTCTCCAAATCGGTCAAGGGAACCTTGTGGTGGGTGGTACTGTGCTGGTATCCTGGTCGGTGGCTACCGCTCCATATCGGTCTGACGAATTCTGTGCTGGTGGCACTTCGCTGGTAAACTGGTCTGCCGCTACCGCTCACAATCCGTCAAGGGAATTCTGGCACGTGGGACTGCGCTGGTAAGGTTCCGGTAGAAGCCTCAACCGGAAATAGTTTAGTATGCGTTTCCATATAGACGAGCTAACGACACAGTACTACTACACATGTCAGTTTGTGATACAAGTAGCATAGCCAGATTTACCCACCAGTCGGTCTGGTACCATGCCATTATGTCTGCCGTCTCAGTCCTGCGTTCGTCAAATCTAACCCACCTCCGGAGACCATGCGTCTGAGAAGACTAACCAAGAAAACACAGACTCGTTATCTACCCCCGCCACAAGACTCCCCATCATCCTAAGGACAATAAGAGAAAAACAGTCAAAAGAAAATCATTAAAGACCAAGCGAAAAAGGGAAATGAACACCAAGGAATACCACGTTCGAACCGGCGACAGAAGTTTGCTGCACGAGTACCATACCTGGTAGAAATGTTCTACATTCTTGTCGGCCTGGTGCCTTGCTTCCCCGTCTGCGGTCTCCTTCCTACTCTCGTCCACCGCTGTTTCGCTTCTTTTCCTTCTCCTGTCGCCCCTTCTCCCCGCATTCCCTTGGTCGGATTTCCTTCCATTCCTTGTACTGCCCCACCTCTCCCCAGTCCCTTGGGCACCAGCTACGATGGATGCCCGTCAGGCAAGGGCGGTTGTGGCAAACATGTGATACACCTATCAGTCTGCGGTTCGTAATAACACGCCTCCGTAAGCGTCCTGTACGCCTGTGTATGTCAACACGTACCGCTGTCACCTCTCGTTCGAGCCGAGAGATAGCACGATGGTTGTTGAGCGCTTTTGGTTGTAGGCTTGATCGGGCTGTGTGTTTTGCCGGTTTTACGTTGTTGTCGATGGTGCGGTGGGGTTGCGTGAGAGTACATGCAGGCACATGGGAGGTGGTCGCGACCCATACTACGATTTTCTCAGGTGGGCTATTTTATTGCCCACCCATTCATCAGAAAGTTAGGTGTGTCTGTCACTTATCTGACGTACCGCGAATGTGATGGCTTATATTGGAGGATATGGCGTTACCCGTGCTGGGTGAAACGTTTACCAGCATGAAAACCACATTGTGGAGTGTTTATTCACATTGTAAATATTTATAGTACAATTTTGTTCCCGTCGACATCCACCATAAACAGTGTCCATGTTGGTGTTTCAATCGTCGAGAGATACAATTTCTGTGGTAACAAAACTACTCCACAGAAGTAATATATTTGCTATGCAGTAAGCGAGGAAAACGAATATCTGTGTTATCATGTTGGACACGACGGGCACGACACGAAGATGCTACCAGGTATGAGAAAAAGAAAACGAAAAATAAATCGAAAACAGATAGTGAAAATGAATCGAAAAGGGAAAAAACAAATACCAAAACTCTCTTGCCTTTCCGCTGGGGATGTGACACTTACCAAACGCAGAAACCAGCAAGACGTAGCACATAGGGCACGCAACGACGCACAACGCACACCAAACAGGACGCGGATACGCTATGCTAGTATTCTGGTGGGTCGATGCCGCCTCAGATCAGTGAAGGGAATCCTCAGACGGTGGATATACGCTGGTACGTCGGTGAGTCGCTACCGCTCCAAAATATAACGGGGAATACTGTGGCGGTGGTACTGCGCTGGTCTACTGATGGGTCGCTACCGCACCAAAGGAGTATAGAAAATCCTCAACTGGTGGGACAGGGCTGGGGTACCGATAGGTCGCTACCCCTCCAAATCAGTACAGTGAATCGTGGGCCAGCGGGACTGCGCTGGTAAACTGGTGGGTCACTACCGCTCCAAAATAATGTAGGGAATCCTTAGCTGGTGGGACTGCGCTTGTCTGTGTGTTCGTCATATACTGGTGGGTCGCTACCGCTCGGCCCCTACCGCTCCAAATCAGTATAGGGACTTTTGTGCTGGTGGGACTGCGTATGTGTACTGGTGGGTCGCTACCGCTCCAAACCAGTCCAGGGAACCCTGTGGTGGTGGGACCGCGCTCATAGGGCTCTTGTGGAAGAAACCCCGAAAATGCTGGGTATGTTTTTTCAAAAGAATGCGCTAAAGGCACAGCACCACTACATGTAAAAAAATAAGAACTAAGAGAAATCACAGGTAAACCTCAGCACAACGTACCCTGAAGGTAGTCGCACCAGTTTGTGGTACGAGTAGCATAGGCAGATTCACCCTACTAGTCGGTCCGGAACCTTGCTACTGTGTTTGCCGTCTTCGTCCTGTGTTGGTCAATTATGCCCCCACCGGGAGAGGATGCGTCAGACAAGACGAAGCAAGCAAAGCCGATGCGTCACCCACCCAAGCACAGGCCTCCGAACATCATAAAGACAAGAATATAAAACCAGATAAACACTAAAAAAAACAGAATCACTGAGGATCGACAGAAAACAATTACGAAAAGAAACGAAGACCACGTTCGAATCGCTGCAACAGTTGGCGGCACGAGTACCATACCTGGTAGACATTTTGTAGTTGCCAACCCGCCTGGTGCCTTGCCACAATGTCAGCCGTTTCCTTTCTACTGCGGTCCATCGCGGTTTCCCTAGTTCTCCTGTTGACCCCCTCCCCGCGTTAGCTTGGTCGGGTTTCTTTCCATTCGTCGTGTTGTCCCCCCTCCTCCCATTCCTTCCCCTATGCACCACCCACGGTGCACGACCGTCAGGGAAGACGGCTGTGGCAAAAATGTGAAACACCCTATAGTCTACAATTCGTAAGAGCACGCCACCGTAAGCGTGCTGTACTGCTATGTGTACCAACATGTACGGCTCTCAACTTTTGTTCTGGCCGAGAGATCGCGTGGTGGGTGGTGGGTGTTCTTTGACTGATTGCTTAAAGAAGCTGGGTTTTGTGCCGAGTTGACGTTGCTGGCGTTGGTGTCGTGGGTGTGTGTGAGTGCGTGCTGGTAGGTGGGGGGTGGTCGCGACCCAAACTAAGATTTTCTCATGCGGACTTTCATATCTCCCACCAATTTATTAAACAGTCCCTGTCATGTCATGTATATGTGTTGGTCTTGTCCGAATTACCGCGAATGTGATGCCTTCTACAGCGTAATGGGGATATGGCGTTACCTATGAAGGATGAAACCTCTACAAAAAGCACATTGAGTGCGTTCCATCTTCACTCTAAACCTTGTTTTCTGCCCGTCGACATCCACCACAACCAGTGTCCCTGCCGATTCTTCAAACCTCGACATATACAAGTTTTGTGATGACTTACCCGCCACAGAGATACTACATTGATTTGTCATGCTGTAAGAGTGGACAATGCAATATTACGACGTCGTACTGGAAACGACATGCACGACACACATTCTACGAAAGAGAGAAAACAGAACAAACAAAAATGACGAAAGAGAAAAAGGAAACATGTGGCCGACATGTATCATTATATGTTATTTCCGGCTGTGGCCAACATCAGGTATACCTGATCCGTTTGGGTCAAAATAAAACCAAGTAGAAAACACGTGCCGCGAGCGGTGTTCTGTCCATGATTTTGTTTGTTTTAATGGTCCTAAACACTCAGCGTGTGGCCTCAAAAATCTGAATCGTTTTGTTTTCTTTAGGGTATAGCCCATAGAAAACAACAGAGTAAACATCATAACAAACTACTACTACTGTAAATGAAGCACGTCGTTCACCCCAAAGAGAACACGTGAAATCACCCTACGTATGTATGCAAAAATGCGTACGTGCGAGTACAGAGTTTTTACACGAACATGGTACAACGGAGGGATCACAGACGCATGCTCAGAGAACAAGACAGCAGTGTACGTATGGCGCCTCTGCCTCGTTCATAGTTGGTCAAGATCTGCTGAAAGCTGTATGCATGAGAGGGGAGTAGACAAAGCCAGGTGCACCCTGGTCTTTTCGAGACAAAATCAAGTACGATGTCGGTCTGGCCAGTAGCAGGGTTCCTGGCGTGTGATTTGTACTTGCGCCCGCCTGCTCCTCTGGGCACGCCCGCGTGAGGACGGAGGGCACGCAACTTGAGGCTGTTGGTGGGACGAAACTGCCGAGGGGTGCAAAAAAAAAAATGTGTCAGTGAATGAAAACGTTGCACACACAAGAGAACGAAAACACTGTCATCAGCCATCCGGCACACCAACGCATTACTCGTTCGTCAGCAGCAAGCAGCACTTACAATTACTGTTGATACGTACAAGACGCTCGGCGTCCGTGATGCTGTATAGATTTGTTTTTTGGCCAGCATACTATTAAATAATATAAGACCACCACGTTAGTATTACCTTCCAACATAATCGAGAAGCTCTGTTACGGTGTACCGATTTGGATGAGGCTGAGCGCCCTGTAATCTTACCTGGACACAGGTATTTGGAACGTATTTGCAGCACTTGGGAGGCATATCTTTGACGGAAAACCAGGGGTTTTTCCCAGCAGCACGAGCTTCAGAGTTTCCGCGTGTACGAAAGGATTAAAGCTGCTCTTCTTCTATCTCTAAGCAAACAACACGCACACACACGTGATTGCCAATGAGTATCGGCTTAATAGACAAACCTGTCCAGAGATACAACGTGCTCCGACCTTGATCTCAACAGTACCCAGTCGTTCGCAAGGTACGTATAATCGTGCCTTACTACGAGATTTCAATGTGGAGTGTCTATCAGAATACGATAAGAAGGTACAAAGCCATGACATTTCGGGAGCAATTGATTTCTTGGGCATCCTCTGGAATGCATTGTGCGGACAACTCCAACTATATTCCAAACGTCGAAGTCCGTTTGGACAACTTTATCCTGTTGACGGCACCCGAAATCAATTGTTGAGTCCATTCCATTCAATTCCATTCAATAGGCAGCACCCGGAGTGTATTGTTGAAACGAATCAATTGGTAGACAACACCCGAAATTAATTATCTGGACAATTTCGACTAGTAGAAAGCACCCGTAAAGAATTGTCTGGACACTTCCGACTTATGGACCGGCACCCGACATTAGTTGCCTAGATGCTAACAAATAGTTGGCTGTCTCCGAAATCAATATATTGGACATTCCTATTTCATAAACAACACTCAACAAAGTTGCGCACTCAATTGCAATTCATTGGCAACCACCGAAATCAATTGCCTGGACACTTCCTTTCAATGGACAATCACCGAATTCATATATATGGGCAATTTTCAATAGAGCTTGCAAAGTTGAGTATCAACTATTTAATCAGTCGAACTCACAACTGACGTATTTCAAAATTTACATATTAAATAGAGTGTCTGCGCAGAAAAAAAAACAATTTTTGTTTCATCTATTATTCCGTTATCGGCGACTAAATATCCAAAAGCCTTCTAATAATCAAACTTACACAGCATTATCGAAATTACGCAGTTTCGGACAGCTTGTCATATTACAAGGTTCCATTGGAGGTATCGGTATGTCAAATCCCGGGGGCGTTGCAAGGCGTAAAGGGGGTCACAGGCAACATATACATACGCGTACGAGCTGTTCTTGGCGGAAACGAGAGCCATGTGTTGGCGTATTGCGCAGAGTACCTGGTAGCAAATAGTACTGTGAGTAGTCGGCAGAAACTGAGCACTACACCTTATGTGGTGTATACTATAGTACATGCACGTGGTACCATAGGTTGACTACCATACTGTCACCATACACCACTATCACTACTGCGCAGGTGTGGTACAGGTATTATAATAGAAGCAGCATGCACTCTATAAAACACTACCTGGTACACTACTACTACGACTACTAACTATACTACTTATAAGTACTACTCCTTGAACATGACCAATCGCTTATACATTGCGGACAACCTCACTGTACACAGAGAGGTCAAATACCCACGCGGCACCATGGGTGGGTTGGGGCATGACCACTATACTGTTATACTATAACATATTACTGCCAGCATTATGTAGATGCAGTGCAAGTAGAAGCAGCATGAAAAAATATCACTACCAGGTACATACTATTAATACAATGCTGCTACAGTACCAATTTTCCTACAACTGCCACGTAGCATGCAAGGGGCACCATGGGTTGGGGGCATGACTGTTATCCCCTTGATACTCGTATACACTACCGTTAATACTACGCAGCAGGTAGATGTAGTGCAGCAAACGTAGAAGCAGCATGCATGCTACTAAAAACTATACTACTACGACTACACTCAAGATTTTGTAAATGCACGGGCTACGTACTATATACAGCAGTTGAGGCTATTGGCCAGGTGGAAGCAGCATGTGTAGACGACCACAACAGCAATAACGGACACCACAACGACGACGACTATTGCTACTACTTAAAGTACAGGTACTACTACTGTACCACTATTGGACAGGCATTGATAGAATCGGCATGCACTCGGTACCATGGGCTATTATTAATAATATAATTACTAGAACTACAACTATAATATGCTGTACGGCGTCCCCGGTGGCTTGGTAGTAGGTGGTCCGCGAGCCTGTCAGGATCAGTTTCTTCGTGGGTTCGAGTCTCACCGAGTGCATGCTCGTAGGGACTCTTTCTTGCACAAAACTGATTGGCGGAAAGCGCGAGAGCGTGAGTTAGCTGTACATTCGATGAAAATCGACGAGCACTGGGAATGCTGAACCCGATGCGCGACAAAAAAAATGGCACGTACTGGGGGGGGGGAGAAGGGACGACACCTGTGACCACGGCTTGTCCAGAAGATCACTGCGGGTAAAACCTCCTACGAGTTAGGCGGGAAAGCAAAAGTGATGATTTAAAAAAAAATACTAACTATTTCAGAATTTTATTCCTTCTTGTCAAAAACAGTTTACACCTGGTATAGTACAGAAATGTCGAGTAACTAAAAACATCACTTTCACTGTAGTACGAAGCAGCTTCTATGTATTTAGTCATGTACAGATATACGTACGGTTGGGGGACGATGAAAATTTATCTGCATCTTTTTGACGTGATATTTTTGTAATGACTGTTGAATAGGTACCCACGGCAACAGCAGCTGACTCGTGGCAACAACACTAGAACTCTAAAATCACTATTAACATCAATAAACAGCAACAGGTCTACATACAATGGAGGGCATCATGAAAATATATATATATCTGCACTTGTCATGAAACGTTTCTATCTATGATTGAATTATCTCTATATTGACTGTCAAAAACTATATGATATGACATACGAACTCATCATGGTTACAGCGGCAGACTCACTCGTGGCAACGGCAGCACTACTACCTACTACCAATGCTCCCACTCCTACTCCTACTCCCTCTCCTCCTAATACTACTACTATACTACTACAATTACTGCCACAACTTCTATGCCAAATGCACCCCGTGAAATGGGGGCTTAGAGGGAGACGGGCGGCAGAAGAGCCTGGCTCTGTTTCTCTTGCCCGCTGCGATTATCTTCTGCTGCTGTGAGCGTGCGGCTGGACAACTCGTAACATATAGGTATGATACCTACATACTCAGTGGGTGCCTGGTACTAATTTCACCCAGGTAGACACGCTGAAGGAGCCAGTTATGTGGTGAGGGAGCCAGTTTTGTGGTCACGTACGTGTTCGGCGTGAGGTGTGTGGTGTGCGCCAAAGGACTAAGTGAAACATACATAACGCTCGACAGACGTCTATTGCTGCTGCCAAGGTTGATCAAAAAAACAAAACTCGACAGGTAAAAGCGGGCAACAAAAAAATGATGACATTGTAACGCAGGGAAAATGCAGCGGAGAAAATTGTTCGTTGTTGCAAGTGCACACAGCTCGTCGAATCATACGCCCCCTGGGATTTGTTAAGTACGAACAGAATATCAGCCAGGCAGTCCGGCAGTGTGGGACGTTACCGGTGCCGCACTGATGGGCAGTACAGTGAGACATGAGGCAATATGGGCCTGGCTCTGTGGCTCTTGCCGGCTGCGATTACGTGTTTGTGCGAGCGTGCGACTGGACAACTAGCGAGTTATGACACCAATGCCTGGTTATAATCTTCCCCCAGATAGACGGACCGAGGGAAGCAGTTTTTGTTGTGGCGAAAGTGCTCGGGGTTAGGTATACACCACCGGTTAAATGGCTTTGTGCAACAGATAGGACGGCCGACGAATGTGTACTGTTGTTGCTGTATGTTATGCTGCTGCTGCTGCTGGACAACTCGCTAGGTATGGTACCAATACCTGGTACCGAATTATCCAAGGTAGACGGACCGAGGGAGGCAATTTTGTCGTACTCGGTGTTAGGTGTACACCACCCGTCAAAGGGCTCAGTGCAACAGATACGACGGCCGACAGAGGTGTACCGCGGTTGCTGCTGGATGTCTGCTGCTACAGGTACTCCTTCCGCTGAGGTTGGAAACATCTGCACATCAGAGGGTGCTTAGAAAGTGTTCGAGGGTGGATGTGGGGTTTTCCATGCTACCGACTTCGCTCAGCGAGGCGGAAAGCAATCCCTTGTGTTTCTGAGCCAGCTCAGCGACGTGAAACGCCCCGAGCACCACCACGGCCCCCTTGCTCGCCCCGCAGCCGAATGTGCGAGAAAGAACCCGGAGAGCAGCATGCCAAAGAGAAATTGAAGTGCACATTTCATATATATACGTAAAAAATAGACATAGTGCTGTGGTTCGACCGCTGCATTCTGTTCGTCGGAAATTCTCCGGACGCTTTGGATTGACCACGCTCGCTCCGAGAGTGGCCTCGGGCCATGTCCGCTACGTGCGGGATTTTGCGAGAAGAGTTGCTGCCCCTGCTGCTGCATGCTTTTTACTGCTTCTGTAGCAGGTAGATACTGCTGCAGCTGCTACTGCTGAAAGTCATGGACTACTCCTGCTGCTGCATGTACTGTGCTGTTCTTGCAAGTACGTGAGCTGCTTGCTGCAGGGCTGTGGCTGTATGCGTTGCGGCAAGCAAGAACTGCAATGAACAAGCGCTGCGGCAAGAAAGCACTGCGGCAAGCAAGCGCTGCTGCAAGCAAGCGCTGCTGCAAGCAAGAGAGCCGTCTCAAGCAAGCGCTGCTGTAAACGCTACTGCAGGCGCTGCTGCTGCACGCGGCTGCTGCAGCAGCTGCAAGCGCGTGTACCCTTGCCGCCACGCTCCTGATGTTCGCCGCTACGACCACGTTTCGCGCAGAGAGGACAACGACGAAGAAGGACGGCGATCGCTTCGTTGCGGCGGCGTTGCATGCACAGCGAATGTCAAGGAGCGCACGATAGGCTGCACTTCTACCTGTTCGTGCCTGCTGCTGCTTACTGCTTTCGCGGCTTAGGTAGGCAAGATGCTGCTTGCACGACTTCCGTTCTGCCTCTTTATTCCCGCAAATGCTGCAGCTACTGCGGACGTAGAAGATTAAATGGAGGAAACCTGCGATATGTGGAGAGGTTGAGAATTGTTGGCATGCTTCAACCTTGGGGATGGGCAAGTGTGCCAAATTATTGGTAACGGGTGCAGTTGGTTGGACTGGGAAAACATGGGCTGGGGACGGTTGAAACAGTGCGGAAGAAGACTATCTACCGTGATACGGCAGTACACCACTCGTGGGTGCGTACGAACAGGTTTCTGGATTTCGGTGGGAGGTCGGCGAGATTAACGAAAACCCGCCCGCCCTTCCTGGCGGATAAGGTATGGGTCGGTTGTACTGTAGAATTTGGCGGTTTTGTTCGGGCGTGCATCATACTTGAGAGTTTCGGAAAAACAAAAACACAAAAAATAGCGCTCAGGGTCAGGGTTTGTCGAAGTCTCGTAGCATAAAAGACGTTGACGGCTTTTTTTTTCCCTGAGCGGATTCTTTTTTTCCAGATGCTCAGGGTTATGGGTTGCAAAACAGGGTTTTACCCTGAGCAAAGAAGCTCCTCAGGGGAATGGTCATGGCAGAGAGCACAAGTGGTAAAGATGCCTGTACCGTCACACAAGCAGCCTGGGACTGACACTGACTCGCCGCAATAGCTTAGGGCGACAAGGCACGCCATCTCCTCGAACCAGTCGTCGTTTGGTTCGTGATTTTGGAGGCGAGGAAGTACAGAGTAGCTTCGTCAATCTCAGCAAAGGCAAGGAGATGGAGCATGCATCATCTATCTTTAGAAAAAATGAAGACAATCGACTTAGCAACCTCACGCCGCGTGACGATGAGGAGGGCGGTGATGGCGTAGAAGGTACTCGAGGCGGGGACGACCACTCGCCAAAGCGTTGGGGCAACCGGGCGCACCACCTCCTCCACCAGTAGGCGGTTGGTTGTGATGGGGCTCCAAGTACTACTGCTGTAACAAACTTGCACCCCGGCCTCAAAAAGTGGAACCGGGTACCCGACCGGGTGGGAGGCGTTCCAAACGGAGCCGGAACCGGGTACCCGGGGGTCCGGCGGACACGGGTACCCGGGTTATCAGACACTATTTTGCTCCCCTTTCAGCATTTGAGCGGGACACGGGTACCCGCGTACCGTACCCGGGTACCCGGGTTACCATGCACTATTTACTCCCCCTTTAGCCTGTGAGCGGTAGCGTGGTACCAGGTAAGGCGGTGCGGGAGGGCAAGACTTCCTTTCGTCTCTTTCGATGAACCATGCTAAAGAAAGAAGGCAGAAAGCACGTGGGGTATTATGTGTGGGATCGAGTGGAGAGGTGGGGAGAGGGAAAAATTGAAATATAAGCGATCAGTCATCAGTGCCATTTTCCTTCGAAAGTATTAGCTTGCATAAATTAAACCATGTGACAAAATCCCACAACCATGAACAAAGAAAAATAATAAAGGAGTGTGATTTATTGACTGTTCTTTTGTGTTACTCGTCTCGCGGAAAGTTCACGCGAGCGCGCCAAACAATGCGGTGGGTCCTATTATTATCGCCTGGTATCATGGTTCACGAGGTTGCAACGCACGTCCACGTGATCGAATCGTCAAACCCAGCGGTGCGCGCGCTGGCAGTCGGCTTGATCGAGCAGCTAGGGGTGCTCCGCTTCCCAGAGAGGATACCGTGCGCCGCCGTACCTCACGAGCATAGCTTAAATCAACCTACTTAACTAGAGCGACAAAGCTCTCCGCGACCGGAAAGCAGCTGGCGATTTCGTGCGGATCCTGCCTATGTCTGTGAGTGCGCTCTGTCGAGTCGACTGGACGAATAGAGGCTTGGGGTTGGTCCCATACCCAGGCGCATGGTACATTATGACTGCTTGCGCTGGTAAGGGTATGGTGTGTGTCGGGGTATCCTCTATTCTCTGTAGTCTGCAGGGGCGAGAGACGAGCGTTTACGGGCACAGCAGTGTATGTATAAATCAACCCATAACCCAGTCTTGTGGGCTCCGTATACCACAACTGACGGGTACCCGGGTACCGGGTACCCGGGGTGCAAGTACCCGCGGTTCCGTGAGTTGGACCGGGACGATTCCGGTTCCGACGGTTCCGGGTACCCACCACCGGGTACCCGGTTCTCAATCAGGCGGGGTGCAACTATATGCTGTAATCGCAGCAGGCGAGGCGAAGTGAGCAGCTTCATAAATATAAGCACATCACGCTGCGCACCAAACCGAAGACACGCAGCCTCGAGCTGGGTGGCGGTTTGGAGGACAGCAACGGTGGAGATCGTGTTATAGTGAGGGAGGAGCGGGAGGGGCAGGTCGGGGAGAATGGTGGTAGAACATGCGGCGATCGACTGCACGATGCTCGAAGCTTGCTGTGGAAAATGGGGAAGCTTGAACGCAGGTCCACGTCATTTTTATTTCTCCTCCCACCCTGATCAATTTTTGTTTTGAAATAATTCCAAATCCTGGAAGCACCAACCATGAGCACCCACCCTGAGCAAAGTTTTGTTTCTTTTATTTTTCCGAAACGCTCTATTAATACGACTGTATGTCAAGTGTGGATATGGTCCAGCACTTCTTGAAAACAATTCCAGATTCATGAGTACAACAATTGTTTTTTATCCAACCAAATACCCCAATATTGTGTCTGCTTTCGTGTCTGAATATGCGCATGCCGGAAGGTTTTCGACTATGACTATCGTTCCGACCAAATCCGTGTTGGACAAAATATCACACGCAGACACTGTATTGATGTAATATATACAATATAATAGTTGTTTAGGAGTACCATATAGGAGGTGCAATAAGCACAGGAGACGCCAAATGGCGAGACAGATACTTTATATGTTTTTTGGGGGCGGGGCATTCTGGAGAAGGGCCATGCGGACGGCGCAAAGAGCCAAAACAATAATAATCAACCAAGATATCATCGAAGTAGTATTATTGGTCGAGATCTCGACCGAGATCGATCACATCCAATGAATCGAAAACAAGTTGTACCGAGAGTGATTTTCGCAGGATCAATTCATGTGTATCAAATAGACAACATTCTTGCAATTGAGACCCAACACTAGTAGTGCGGTACGTCGTCGTGACCAAGATTAATGTGTTCTCTGTTTGTAAAATTGATAAAGAACAAGCAGCTGTGAGATCAAGGATTTCGTCGAAGCTCGTCTTCGCAAGCTGTATTTAATACATCGATCGTTCATACTACCGGTTACATACTAGAGTGTCGGTTGAGCAATGTATACAACAATATCACATCAGAGTTTTTGCCAATTGCGATGTCTGGCACACGACGTCCTTGGTTTTTTCAGTAATACGTGTACACTACCGTATGATACAAGTAGTCGTTAGAACAAGAAATATAATGGGGCACGCACACGCAGGTTAGTTTGCCCTGCGCAAGCCTCGAGCGGCCACGCCTGCACACACGTGCAAACACGTTACTGCAGTACTGAGCTCGACATCAAAACGAGTATTGGTTGACGTCGAAAATACTACAACATCAGCAATAGGTTAGCCTTTGTTGATCAGTTTCCGGGATGGTGTTCAATCTCGTAAATATTCGCCTGACGTGACTGGTGAAACCCCGAACCAAACGATTATCCTCACACCAAAAATATACCGTACCGTCCACAGACAAGCCAAGCGCGGTGCGGATGGTCATAAGGCCAAACATAACCTGTACCCGGCCAACGCCTCAAGTACGACCCGACTAGGACCTCAAAGCAAGACCAATACGCTTTAGACACGAACCACTAGGTGGCTGCAGTTGAGCTTGAGTCTTACGCCACACCCCCACAACGATCCACATCAAAGACTAGAGCACCTTTGTTTCCATGAACGAGCCTCATTAAGAAGCATGTTCGAGAGCCGCAGGCTATATGTTTGCCGACTACTCCAAGAGCACCCATAAATCACATCAAATTGCTCTCCACAGATGTTTCTCGAATATCGAGGAGGGAACGTCAACAACTACACTTGGTGGGGTGTCCAAGATATTACACGTGCGATTTTTAGTTCGTACTTGCAGCAGTCTTCACCGCTTCCACCAGTATCCCTTCCCACAATCAACAGCGTAGTTGAATCAAGCACTGGCATACTAGTACAACATTCCGTTGGCCAAATATGTCTCCACGAGAGCCGGACGTGTTTTCCATGCTTACTGGCCGCGATGTCCTGCTACGGGGGACATGAACGCCGGGGATTCGGAAAATCCCTCCCCCTCCTCGCAGTCGTTGTCGACGTACTCCTCGGTGTTAACGACAAGCAAGTTAGAAGTGTAGTCACCACAGTCGTCGGTGAACTCTCCCACCTCCTCGAACACAATATCTCCGCTGCCGGTAGTGGCAGTTATGGTCCAGGTGATAGGAGTGGGCCCAGTGTACAGCTCGACGAAGGTGGTAAAGTCGCCCATGGCCATCTCGGGATCCAATCCGCCCATCAAACTGTATGTTTGCGAGTATTCCATGTCGCTGAGGTATCCAATGTCCTGTGTCACATGATGGCGGCAGCAGGCAGACAGATTATTCGCATTAGCCTCTAGAACACTGCTTGTGCAATAACAAGTTCGTTTAGTGATACACGTTTTGGAACTAGGGCGGGCTCCTTTATGCGGTAGAACAGAAGTGTGGGTCCACCACCACCAACAACGTACTCTAACCAAGGCTTCGAACCAAGCTGTGACATCCATCCTGCGCAACCTTGTGCGTGTACGTCTGACCATTGTGTTCAGCGCTCGCCGCGGAGCACGAGAGTTTCCACCGAATAACTGCCGCTGTAGCGTCCAAAAAACAAATGCTAATGTCTTTCTCATGCCCAAAACTCAGGTTTTTCGGCTCGTGCTGAATTCCTTAAATGGGCGCAAGCCGGCAGTAGGTATGTAAAGGGCTTAGCATACCGTGTTGGTAATAGCCTACGCTGGTTTCCAACGGTTTTTTGTGTAAACTCTAGGTCGTGCGCACACGCGTGCCAGAGTGGGATTATGTAGTAGAAAAGGTCTTGCTCACGCTTTAGTTTGCCCGTGTGGGACCTAGATTGTCCCGAGAGTACATACATTTGTGCCTAGGTGAGACATCTATCACACTCTTTATGATCTGCACATGTTAGCTGAGTGCGATATGTATGTTGTGGAATCATCTGCGCCATTTGCTGTTGTGGAAGTACTCGCCCGGCGAAATGTAGCTGTGCGACATGGACAATCATAGTTGAACCTATCTCCGGGAGGCAAGGTGCTGTTCTGGATCACAGCCGATTTATCAGGGACTGGTTTGGGTAGGCACCAACACAACCTTGGTCAGTCCAAGTATCCAACTCTTCAGGGGATCTGTGCGGTCTAGATCAGAAAAATAAAATAATAATACCTGGTATACTGTTCTAGTTTTCGGTCGTGACTTCAACTTCCGCCACGCACGATAAGTTTTTTTTTTTTACTTTTGGAAATGGCCCAAACCACTCTCTCACTACTGCAGTCCCTTTTCGGGGACAAAGCAGTCAGAACTAGAGCGATTTATTCGAAAAATGGAACTGCAGCGATAAAAAAGGCTAAGGAGCGCGAAAACAGGAGTGATGAGTCGGCGTCGGAATCAAGACACTAAACCCTCGCCGGAGGTGATAGGTATGCAATCTGAGTTCGTAATCGTTTCCCAGAATCAGGGTTAACATTCCAGATAGTCGGGGTCTATTATCGCATTGCATCTTTGTCGGCAGATAATCGAGTCAAAGTGTTTTTTCGGATATGTTTCGTAGTTTGAAATTTTGGTCCAAATTAATTACTAGCAGTAAACCTCACAGCCAGGAAAATTGTCTAGGGATACAGTAGCAGTCTGTTGTGTAGCACCATTAGAGCTTCTGCTGCGGTGGTACTTTCGAAAAACATTGAAGACCCTGACCCACCGATAGTACAACTGTACCGAAATCCAATGTTTTCTAGCTTACAGGCTGGTTCATATGCTATTCGATTTTGAACTACGCAGTCGGAAATTCGAGGTTTGTATGGAATATATACTGGTATTCACGGGTTATGTTCCCCGTGCCAACCCGTTGACGGACGTGCTCTCTTGCTTTTCTTGCGTCAGATGTTTTATCGTTGATACGAGCAATAAAAATTGTGGTGTTGTCTGTGCTGTTTTCGGCGTACTGCAATGCCCGCTGGCATTTCGCATGCTCACTCTATTGTTTTCTGTTCATGCACGCACGCAACCTTATCGCGCGTCAGCCGCGTAACCTTCGTATTTGTACAGGGAAGAATATCAACTGTGAGATCGAGGATTACGCCTACTTAGTAAGCGGTCTGATACTTCGGTCGCCTGCACCACCGGTTTTACATGGCGCTACCCCTCGATCATGGTCTGAAAGGTAAAACAACACAAACAAACGCTCCTTCTCAAAGAGTCAACGGTGCGGTGTGCTCCCTGTTCAACCATTGGTGAGAATCGAGCAAACAATATTTATCCAAAAGTGCAAGAAATTCGAAACCACCATGCAAGAACCACGTGGGAGTAGTTGATAACTTTCGCTGCTCCGACGTGCGGCGTCGACCTAGAGTATTGCGACCTGCAACTATACTCCGACACTAGCTTCAAGACGTTTGTCTCCGGTTACATGGACAAAATTCCGCGACAAAATTGTCGGCATTCCGCCCGATCTACATATATTCCAAACATAATCCGACCTAGCATCATAGGAATACGCATGCATTTTGTTTTGCGATAACCTAGGCAGCCGGAGCGTTTCATGTTTCGCTCTCTTACCGTCAAGGGGTTGCCCCAGTAGGCCGTCTGCCCTCCAGGCTCAATGACGTACATGTCAAGCGAGAACAGTTCATCGGGCGAAATGTCCGACCCCCCCGGTGTATTCGTACTCAAGCTTGATGGTGAGGGGCGCCAGGCATTCCTCATCAGTACCGCACACGTCCTGGCAAACGTCGTCTGACGTGCGCTCGTTGCACAGTGTGCCGAAGTCGCTGCAAAAGGTGTTGATCGACACCTCCCCCGCGGACAAAATCGGATCACCGTAGCCATCCAGGCGGCACACGGTAGAAAGGCCGTTGTCGCACACAACGTCCCACGTCTGAAGGCACTCATCGCATTCGAACAGGCGGCGCCTAACGCCGGAGGCGGCAGCAGGTTCATCCATCTCGTTCATTGTGACGGGGTCGGTTTCGTCAACGCCAGCCATGGCAGCAGCGGTCTGACCTTCCAACTGCCGACGGGAGGACTTACGCTTCACCCTCCTCAGCTTGCCGTTGTTCCTGTAAACCATTGTGTATTTTTCACTGTCGGCTTGGATGGTTTTCACGAACCCGTTAACGTCGAATTTGTAGTTGGACGTTATATCAAAATCGGTGAAGGAGACCTCGAAGGTGGGTTGATCGTTGTTGTCGTAGCGGTCGACCGCATACTCGACATCACCCAACGTCTCGTAGATCGTTCCCGTTTGAGCGCTGACGGTATGGATGCCTGCAAGCAGCAGCCCGCACAGAAAAGGGGTGGCCAACGATGTCGATGCCGTCTTCATGTCGCGATGTTATCCTGCAAGGGTTCGGAAGAGCGGAAGATGTCATCGTGCAGGAAACAAGAGGAAAAGCACTGCTACAGCGAATGACGAGTGCATATACGGGAGTAAACGTATGTGGAAACTGGCCGCACGAAGCAACGTTGTTTGTTTGTCGACTTCCCGGCTGTTTGTTACTTTGCTACATACCATACAAAATATAGTATCGTATTGATGTGTTCCGATCGGATGCACTCTCGTATACGGTCATGACGATGTTTACAAAACGTACTTCTTACTTATGTTCTCGCTCTGTACGCACGTTTATTTCTGTTCAACACGTGGCTCGCCCTAGCAGCAGCGCAGGAGGAAGCCGTGATACTCATACTGACAACAGTTTTAAACAACTAGGTGTAGACATATGAAGTACAGCCCCCCCCAGCCGTTTGACAGGGCAATCCGAACCACCAACTGTCGAGCCGTTTAACGGTTCCGGAGATGCATGGTCGGATCAACCGCAATCATCTCGCTAACACAGCATGCACGGCTTCGGCGTTGGAGGGCGCATGGCTCAGCAAGACCACCGAGCACAGGAACAGGTTTGATCGAATTCGTTTGTAGTCCCTCGTGGGATAGAAAATAATCGATTTCAATTCGATTTTGAGGACCACGGCAGCCGACCATATCGTCGGCATAGTCGACAGATGCTCGTGTTCGGTGAAAGCCCGAGAACTATGGGGAGAAAGCGGGACGAGTTTGAGCGATGTTCGGGATATCAACATATCTGGATGTTTGCACGGCGCCGGCCCGAGAAAACCCCGAATTTGACTATCTTGGATCGCGGTACTTGGTCGGAACGGAATGGAGAATCGATATTTTTACGAGATTCATTTAGACGGGATGGCGATACATATAGATATCAATATGGACGGGGTAGAAGCAGACCTTTGATTTTTCACGGGAGCACAGAATCGTCCACAGTTTCCAGGACTACGAATCCTGGAGACGTATTTCAGAAATGAACCAACAACAGCGTCTAGCGATAGGTATCGCCGAGAACAACAGATAAGTCATTGTGTCCATCGATAATCATCGCCAACCAAGATTGATTCAAATTATTTTGGCCTTCCTCTCATCATAGTTAACCTGCGCATTCGTGCACATCAATGGTCATTGCTGCCGACAGCCGACCGAAGTGCTTCCCAGCTCGCCGAGCAGTGCAATAAGTACAGCGCGCTCCTCAGAAAGATCCGGTAACAATGAATCGGTGGAAAGAGTGCTGGTGCCTTGTGTGTGTTTTGTTCACGTTAGACAATTATTTCTTCCCGACTAAGGCAGGTCAGTTCAAGACGAAAACTGGCTGCTTTGCCAGTTGCCAGGGGCGTAAGAGCTATTAGTACCCTACTATTAATTAAGTAGGTCAAGATGAAAAACGGCTGCGCGTCAGCGAAAAGCTAGACAGAACCTCTGAGGGATATATATATATATATATATATTTATGTGTGTCCACGATTTTAAGATGGCTTGCGTCATGCCAGGCCAACGGACTCACCATACCGTGAACATCTCGTGTGCGTTGTGCCAAGCCGAATCACTCGACAATAGTATCGTTTGCGAAATTTCCTGTAGGTACCTGGTACGCACTGGGTGTGAGTTTGAACTACTGTACCTCGCGAAATGTTAGAAGATTAGGTGTTCCGGGACATATGTACATACATATATACACGTATTACTGGTCTGCATCGTCCAGCTCATCATGTTGCTGGGTGGGAGCCATATGAAAATAATGCAACGTGATAACGTGATTTACGTATGAAAAAAATATTTTTGGGTTGGACCTGTAATTCGCAGATCCTGCATAGGATATCAAAACGGTGGTTTGTGGTACAGATGTTTCCGATCGTGATTAGTCAAATATGAATGTGTGAACGAGGTGTTGCATAGTTGAAAGTTGACCGGGGCGAACGTATTTTACAAAGCCTAGCAACAGCACTACTAGTAATAGGTAGTTTTCTCGGGTTCTTTGAATTCTAAGCCATTGTTTCGAAAGGGGGAATATTTTCGTCCCATCTCCGATTTTATAGCGTTCTTGACGACGGTATCCCTAGCTCAAAGTCATTGAAACCCGACAAATACAGCTGGTAGCACTTATTATGGTATATACTTTCAAACTTCGATGTATGTTCCAGTACAGAAGACACTCTGTGATATATATATTTTTTTATGTATATTGGATTAATGATTATAATTTCCAGACCATCGATAGTCGGATATATTGTTTTATGACCACCTCCCACCACTTCCTCTACATCTGCAGCCCCTCAGCGCCGCAGCCACCTAAACGTATCCGTCAATAATCAATACTTGGAAACAAGAAGTGCACTCGTCATTTTGAAGCAAACAACAACGACAGCTATCAACAGGACATGTGACATACCATTGATTTTGGATAAGTTTATATTGGGATTTCAAGCTGATCAGTCTCAAACGCTTAACCCCAAAGTTTGCCGTTTTATACACAGCATGATATATTTGAGAAACCGGCTGAGAAAGCAAACACCAGTTTAGTACAATAAACCAAACATTCTTCGCGCATTTCCGAAAGAAAAAGCAAAGGAACAACTAACTGCCGAGAGCGTGCAGTCCGGGTAAGGGCCTTTATACCGCGATTCGAAGAGGAAATAAGTAGCTGAAGACGTCGCGATAAAAATGAAGCACGAAGGGTAGTGGGTATATAGGAGGGGGGGGGGATTTTGCTGCTTCTGTTTGTTACCCCTGGACTGAGTTACGACTACCTTGGTGGGAGGGAAATATGAAACAAGGGCGAAAACAGTATTTTTTAAGATATAAATTGCAAAAAAAAATCTTAGAGGGTGATGATAATGGGAAAATAACAGAGATCAGAAATTCTGATGGGGTTTCATACCAGGGTTGGTTCAGGAAGACAGACGCCGACGAAGTAAAAGGCTGTTAATAATAACAACGCACCTGTATCACATGAGAAATACACAGTGTTGGTCGTCCGGACAAATACATGTTACTACTCTGTTTCGAGGACAAACGACGTACAGCAACGAATTCAATAGGTCCCGTGCAATCTGTTCTTTTCGACTTTCGTTCGAGTTGTTATAATAATTTTTTGATACAACGCAACCGCTCTCAAAAAAAGGAGTCCTTCCTGTTGGTTCGTCAGTGATCATGCATTTCGGTATATAGTACGTACACCTTCAATACTCTTGCTCTGTACGGACACTACTACTACTACTGGTGTAAAACGGGTTCACTCGCTGTCATAACGCAATAATACCAATCTAGGCTCGAATAAAAGGTCTCCTTGCTCTTTTTATTGATGGCTAAACGGTTCGAATACTCCCGTCTAGAATGGTAACGGCTTTTTTCCGTCGGTAGTGTTGATTTTTTGAAGTACAGGTCGTCGGCTTCCTGGACTGGACCCGATGTTTGCCCATGAAACGATAAAGGAACACCTGCTGCTCTTCTCGCTCGAGGAGCTCTAGTAATTTATGGTACTAAGTACATGGCATGTTACAGCACCTCGCGGAAGAAAAGGAGGTCCCATTACAATCTGGGAGAAAGGATCTTTGGGTTGGTGGGCTGTTTTTTGGTATTTTGGTTCCTTTTGGGATCAAGGTACAGGCGAAGAAGACCCAAGCCAACCTCTGACCCTAACCCTGACCCCGAACCGCACCCAAAATGGGTCAAACTTGGCCATAAACGCGGCTGAGCCGCGTTTGCATCGAAGCAGGAAACTTCTCCATTGCCGACGACGATTCCGAAGTGCAGACCACGATACGCAATTTTCAAGTCAAAAACACCCCAACGATACTTTGTCCCAGATTTTAAAACGTACTCAAGAAAAGAGCTTTGGCGTTTACGAATGGCAAAATGATTTCCGCGTGGAAGGAATACCAATCAAAATATCTAAACAGAAACTTATATACTAGCTGGTATGTACGAACACTATAGTTAGTATCCTTCTATTTTGGTCCAACCGGCGTGGTATCAATTGGTGGTCCCCTTACCTACCAAGTTCAATTTCATGGGTTAGAGTCTCAACGAGCGTATACTCGTATGGAATTTTCCTTGCACAAAAAATGACTAGCGGAAAGCGCGGGAGCGTAAGTAATCAACATTCATGCGATGAAAATCTACGACAAGTGGGAATGCTGAGCGATGTCCGCGATGTAACCGAAGACACGGACGGGGGGCCTGAAGGGACGACACCTGTGAGCACACCTTGTCCGGAAAATCGTTGAGGGTAACACCTCCTACGAGGGAAGCTGGAAAGTTAAAGTGATATAAAAAACGTCCACAACGACAAAGGCTGTTGAACTCTTCTCGCGACGAAAAAGCAAAGCACCTACCATACGGAGTTGAGCGGGAGACAACTTACGTACTATTTGACCAGAAACTGAGTGGCGACGGGGTAGGAGAGAGAAATGAAAGGCGAAAGTGACATACGGAATAACAAAAAACAACGAATACACATATTGTTGCGAGGTGGTTTCTTTGTGTGGGTGTGCATTCAGCAACAAGGCAATAATAGCACACCCCGTAGTCTACTACTAATTATCGTAGCACGCCTGCCTCCGTAAGTAAATGCCCTGTACTGCATATATGAATAATATGTGATGTACTGTTCTTACCTTTAGTGCGAGCCGACAGATCGGGTGGTAGGTAGTGTGCGTCGTGGGCGTTCGGCTTGAAGATGCTGTGTTTTTCCCGTCTTGACCCTGATGGTGTGGTGTTGGTGTGGTGAGGGGGGGGCGGGTGAGTGTGTGCAGAAGGTGGGTGCGTGGGGGGCGGGGGGTGGACGCGACCCAAACTACGATTGGATTGGGTCAGTTCGGTGTTGTTTATGTTCACCACGTCACCTGACAGTACTTGTCATATATGTTTGGTGGCCTTGTCCGAAATACCGCGTACGTCATGCCTTCTCCTGCGTATTTTCGGCGAAATGGCGTTGCCCATGATTGGTGAAACGCCTAAAAAAAAAAACACGTTGGGCCGATACGTGCTCGACTTTCGAGTCTGCCTGCCTACGAATGAAATATGTCAGTGTGCGTATATGTATTCTCTCGGGTTGCTCTTTTAGTTATATCTCCCCTTTCGTTTGCTATTATTCTATGGTGTCCCTCTTCATTGTGTTAATCCAGCCCACCCCCACCATCCACGCCATCCCCACCAACTAATTGTGTACCATTTATTCCGGACCGATGTATTTGCGACGTTTTGTACATCAATGTTGACTCAATCAAGTCAACATGTTCATGCTTATAGGTCCGGGTTTGTATATACCATGACCTGGCAATATACCTGGGACTTCGAAGTACCAGTACCGGCGGAAGTCTGAGGGCTGGAAAGTAGAAATTGCCACGTTTTCCATGTTGTCGGGAGCACATCAATTTTCAAATTATTATATATATTCATAGTTTTATTGGTACGTATATCTGTTGGCCATCCCCCAACTACGGCATGCCTTCCGTTTGAATTGAGCGAAATATCGTTGCTCGTGATATGACATGCCAATAAAAAGCACCATCTGTTGTTTCATCAATTTCTGAATACATACGTACGCGGTGTTCATGTTTTTTCTTCTCTTCTCCTCATCATGTTTCAACTCAGTTTCATTGTTTTGTTTTGTTTTTCCTTACGTCGTATTTCGTTGAATCTTGTGCAATGTCTCAGATATGTACGTACTAACCACGCTGATACTACGACGTTGTAACAGAGTAGTAGATACGAGGTATACCTATATTTCGTAGGTTCGAGTCTCATCGAGTGCATACGCACTCGCAGGGAGTTTTTCTTTGCAAAAAAGTTGGTTGTTTTTTGCGGAACGTGCGAGAGCGTGAACTACAGCAGTATTAAATATTCATAGCACCATTTCGCTTCGGTGGAGATCGACGAGCCGTGGGAATGCTCAACGGACCCTATCGGCGAGGAAACCATGAAGGCACGTACATTGGGGGAGAAAATGCGACACCTGGCCTGTAATCACACAATGATTTGCCCAAAATATAGCTGGGGGTTAAACCCCCCCACGAATTAAACTGGAAACTAGAAGCGACAATACAGAAAAAGAAAGGAGAAATAATTCGCTGACTTTTACGTTGGAGGTAGACAGCAGTCTTATTTACGTATGACGTGCACCAGGGCTATTATATTTGTTGCGCTGTCGTGCCAGCGCTACATTTCTGGCGATATTACCCCATAAACGTGTGTCAAATTTGCGCAACACGTACAATGAAATGAAAAACAAGTTTCGCTGCAGGCCCAAAGAACATTCGAGCCTTTCGCGCTGTAGACAAGATGGGATTGGGCAAATCTCCCATTTTGTTGCGGTCTTCTGTGAAAACTGAGTTTGTACGTACAGGACTTTTCTTACGTGTTGTAATGAAGGTATGTACGTATATGCTCAAATAAGAAGGGTAATTTGTATTTCAATAAGTACTCAATAAACTACAGATACATCACGAATACTTGTTCAAGTGCTCGACCAGCCGCCTATTGGGGTCTGCCCACGTGGTGTGTGCAGGTGGGTGAGACGTTGGTGACGACCAAAAACGATTAAGTCTGTATGGGGTTCATTTGACCCGCGTCATCATCAGATGGCCTGCGCTATGTGCTATGTGCAGCTGCATTCGTCGAAAAAACATTGAGCAGGAACTGTATCGTCAATTTCAACCTCGCATGTAGACCCAGAGCAACCCGGCCCCAGGCCTGACCCTAGCCCTAACCCTAACCTGAACCCAAACCCGAACCCAAACCCGAACCCAAACCCGAACACCAACCCTTTAGTATCGGTGACTCGAGGTCGGCAGGGACAGTCACGGGGCTCCGCCGCGTGTTTTGGTGGCGTTTTTCCGCCGAAAAACCTTGGCAGCCGAAAGACCCGCCTCGACCAATAATAAGACCCGAATCACGTACTGTTTCTGGTGCAGAATGCACCTGTTCATAGGCCGAAATGTAGCAACTTTGATACATCACGGGACAGGTTTCGCGGACTTTAGTTGCGCGGCGCCGCGTAATGTATGTATTTAAAACCCCTGCTCTGGCAGGCTATGGAAAATAGAGCAAATTTCTATGAGAATCCTCGGCCGACATCCATCGACGAAACCAACGACACCGTTCTGAAATCTGATCAGAATGCGCTGGTTAAAACACTGCATTTTATTATTTAGTTGAGAAAATGACAAGTAGTTGAGAAAAAAAAACGTCTGAAGCGTCCAATTTCTTCAACTCGTAAAATAACTCAAGTCTGATAGGCTCAAACACTATGTACTCAACAGCAAACGAACGCCCTTATGTTTAATAAATCGAGCCTGTACAGCCGGAGATACGGCAAAAACATTTGTCTTGAGCGAAAAACAAAGAATCCAGAAAAATAGTGGGTTTTGCTGTAACTCTGGCTGTACTCGTTCGATTTTATCAAGAGTAAGCGCGTTCGGTTGCTGTTGAAGAGTACATAGTTTTTTTAGCCTAGCAGACGTGAATTATTTCACGAATTGAAGAAGATAGCCGTAGACGGTTACTCCTCAACTATGTGTCATTTCTCAAGTTATATAATGCAGTGTTTTAAGGTCTCCGATCCACCCTAGTGTCACACTGTTCCCACCTCGGTCGGTGATATGTGGCGTGGGCTGAAGAGGCGTGTAATAAAATGTAGTTTGGAGCTGTGTCTAGAAGACTGACGACAAAAAATCCCGACCCCTCTCCGATGACCAGAAGTAGACCTTTTTTTTCAGGTTTGATATCGATCGACAAACCCAACGACTTCGTCCCAAACTAATAACGGAGTGCGCTGGTCAGAGACTCCGACCCATGCTAGTATCACAGTGCTCACACCTTGGTCGGTAATATGTGGCGTGGGTTGGCCAGGGGTCTACTCAAAATGTATTTGGCAACTGGTATGTAGCGTAGGTTGGCCAGGTGTCTACTAGAAACATATTTGGCAACTGGTGTGCATAAAGCAGACGACTACAACTCTCGATTCCTCTGTAGTGACACAAAAAAATATATTTTGAATATTTTGACGAAGAGCGCAGGACGTCGCGACCAACCTATCGCCCCTAGACCACGGATTCCAAAGATACTTCCGAGGCCATCATTTAGACTCGTTGACCTTTCCCGGTACGATCCTCGTTGACCGTAGGTGCATTATATGTCGAGATCGAAGGTCAATCGTCGCGCGACAGCGGGTGTGCGCGCTGCTGTAAATAGCTGTCTCTTTCGTCTTTTTTTCTGTGTGCGATGAGATGTCGAGTTGTTCCAGTTAATACAAGTGATTTTCTTGGAAGATAGCTACAGTCGTTCGCGTTCTTTCAGCCATACATACGATTGGAGGATAGCTAGCGTCATCTGAGTGATATTATTTTTGACTTGCCTCCGAGGGCAGATGTTATTAGTGACGGGACAGCTTTCGCGGGCTTTAATTGCGCGCAGTGCAATGTATTTAAAACTCCTGCTGTGGCAGGCCCTGGAGACTAGAGCCACTGCCACGAGAATACTGGGCAGACATCGATCGACAAAAACCAACAACATCGTCACGAAATCTGACCAGAACGCGCTGGTTAAGGTTGTCCGATCCACCTTAGAGTCACATTTCTCACACCTCGGTCGGTGATATGTGGCGTGGGCTGAACATTCGTGTGATAGCAAAATATTTTGGCTTACTCTGCAGAAGACAGACAACAAAAAATCCCGACCCCTCTCGGATGGCAAGAAGTAGACAATTTTTTTCAGGTTTGGTATGGATCGACAAACCCAACACGACCGCGTCCCAAACTCTTCATGAAGCACGCTGCTTAGAGACTCCGATCCACGCTAGTATCACAGTGCTCACACCTCGGTCGGTGATATGTGGCGTGGGTTGGCCAGGTGTCTACTAAAAACATATTTGGCAACTGGTGTGCACAAAACAACCCACAAACATCGGGCCGCACTTTCATGATCTTACCTCCTATGGGCAATTAAACTCATTTGGCGCGAAGCGCCAACAAAACGCGGTGTGTACAGGCTCCCAATATTTTACGAGTGTCTGCATGAAATAGTCGTGTTTTTGCATTACCGATTGCGAGAGCTGTACGTTACCGATTTCCACAACCCCGGTATCTGCAGAAGCGGGCTATCTTGAGCTAACGCGTGGGACTTGTCTTGTTGCAAGCCATCTCGAGTTGCGCTCGCATTTGCCGTGGTACTGGTGTGTTTTGAGTGCAGCAGGATTTAGTTTTGTTTCCGTTCTTTTTTCTTACGAGCGCACAAGGCCTACATACCGCATGTGCAGCCTTGCCTCATTTTTCTCTATATTCCTGCTGCAGTACTTGCCTACAATGAAGCTTTGGGGGCCATTTATACTCGCATACAGCAGATATGCTGTTCACTCTCTCTTTATATTTCGCTTTGCCTGTATAGATTGACAGGTCTTCTTCCCTTTCTTCTTGGAATTTGAAATTGGTCGATGTTTGATGTGACAACATCACGAGCACACTCACCGTGAGTGAGCAGCTTTGCCGACCGAGTGGAATGAAGCATAAACGAGTACGTACAGGTGGAAGGCTATGTAAGATATAAACACAAAGATGCGCATCTTCTCTTGTCGTGGTACATATTGACAATATCGAGTAATTTCTTTGTCCCATAATGTGGTATCATGTTTTGACATTCTTAATGGTTTGCCCCTCGACAGTAGCAGTCGTGAATTATCTTTGGTTGAACCGCGCAGAAGCAGTATGCGTTGATCACTGCTCCCACAGCCCCCCGAAGCATACAAACAAAAAAATGCTCTTCACATATAGCTCAAGCGCACCCCGCTCTTGGAAGCTGTGCACCGACCGAAAGTGTCGGGTGTAATTGCATGAGAGTATACCTACAATTCGTGCGAAACAACCAAGACACGTGGAAACGTTGATTGGAAGAATTCGCAACACAAGAAAATACCAACATCATCTTGTTCTCAAAGGGGTAAAATAAGGTCGGCTAAAACCTATGATATCTGCTTGAAACATAAGAAGTCAATGTACACGTTGCACGCGTCGTACATCATATAGTTTGATCTGAGTAGTACTATCCAAATTGCCTGCACTTGACAACACTACTATTGCTTGTGCGACCGGCCAGAATTGAAGCCCGCCTGACGTATTTCGTCTCAGGCGCATCCAACTCGCACTGCCGACTGAATTTACAAATGACGTTCTTCTCCGACGACTGTCTTAAGTCGCGACAACACTCGTCTGGTACACAGCAGTGAATGTGCCCTCCCACCTTGTGATCCAAACAACTGGTTCTGGCGTTATTTTTATGCCCCCACTGTTATATAATATCCGGTTGATACGACGTGCGGGCAAACGTGCCAAGACACCTATGTCATTGATGACTGCACAGCAATGCTCTTGTGTCCCCTAATCTCGAACAGCTTGATGTTCTGCATACTATCTGTTTAAACTGAAGGTCGTCGTCGATACCACGCGTGGCGCCTGCAGGACCTCCACTATCCACGGCAGCGCGCAGCTTGTCCTGATGGGCTCATATTTCTCTCGAACGGGCCTTAGCGCTTCCCTGCTGATGCCTGCGTCATCACCCGTGGGGCGCGGGATGTGGGTAGCACGTGTCATGCTAGCCCAAAAACAGTACATACAATACCAGAACGGTATAGGGCCTCGCTCGAGCACCCAGAACTGAACAAAACGGGATATGTTTCGTTCGATGTATTAACAGTACGCCTCAAGGTGGCCGCCCTTGTTGTTCATTATCGAGACGACCACCGCAATATTTTTCGGCTTCCATATCGGCGACGATATCGTACACCTCAATGACGGATTAGGAAAGTGTACAGAGCTCCGTCGGTACGACGAGCGTCATTAAAGTGGTGCTGGGCTTAGAGGGGTGGCCGGTATGGCGGCTTGCGACTCGAACAAATCGCAAGCGAAACAGCCCTGCTCGAGGGGTATGCATCAACCTCTAGGACTGCGTAGTAGCATTGATTCTATCGTGACATAATTCTTCAATACCTCCCGCACGCTTGACAGCCAACACCTCCCGCGCGTTTGGCATCCTGCTACGATAACTGGATTGGGCCCCAACGTCACAGTCAGATATTGTGGAAATCCAGTTCGGGTACTTCGCGTTGCCCAACAGTACGAAGACGATTATTTCACACGGGCGAGTACAACCTATTCAGGCGATAGCAAATATTGCGTGTCAATGTCGGAACAAAAACACTGTGGCACCATATCCAGCACTCGATCAAACTATTCCTGCATGGCCCCGTGCACCGGCTGCTCATACCCCCCCCTTGAAAGTTATGCTCCGTCCCTGCATGATAGGGATGCGAGGGTCTATGGTAGTACGACTACGACCATTCATGATATTTATTACGAGGAACCATATTAAGTAGGACCTACCGTACACACAAAACCTATATATTACTCTGTTTTTACTCACAATATTTGGTCCTATTTACTATGGTCCCCCGTAATAGTACACCCCCCCACTCCCTACGTCAGCAATATCAAGATCGTGGTGTGATCAAGAGTGGCCATAGAATCTCCCTGCATGCGAGCAGATGCATATACACTCTTCTGCACCATTTGTACTGCAAGCACGCTGATACATTAGAAAGCCAGCCGCAAATTACTCCCTTGCCTGGATACTATATTGGCAGGCCATCGGAATCAGTCTATCAGTCAGCCTTGACGTGCAGCCTTCCTCGCCTCGTCCCTCAGCAAAGACTGCTGGGTCTTCAACCAGATTGACCCACCAAATGGGCCGCCGATGCTATTATATCTCAGAAGAAGATCTCATCATGCTCATGATGACGGGATCATCCTGATAGAGGTGGCGACGAACAAGAATAGGACAAAACAGCAGTGACAACGTCGTATGTTGTGCGGAACAGCAGTGACAACTTACTTGACGGGAAACCCAGTCAAAATCCTTGCCACGTTGCGGCCGTATATTCACTTGGCAACACGGCACTCAATGAACTTAAATGGGATCAAGTCTCGCACCCGACGTGAACTTCACGTATTCCGTTGAAGCTAACCTTCGGTAGGTACCCTGGTATGAAAGAAGCGATGCCACCCCCACTCGTTTTTCGGTCTACATGGTCTTGACTCCTATCCTTGTGGCGGGGGGCCTGCTCCACCGCCTCGAATTCCTCCGCGCTTTCTTCATAAAAACGCATCTCCCAACCATAGAAAAACTATGCAGACCACGGCTGCTGCCTTGTGTAATGGTAGGTAAAGTGTAGAGAGAGCTCGTGGGGCACAGGCGACAGCTATCTACTGGAGGGATAAATTCTCTTACAGCAGTCAGTACCTGGTAAAGCAGCAGTACCCCTCCTGCTGGTACTAGTATATAAGTGCAGTCAGTACGGGAGGCGTGAAAAATTCAGACAACTGCTGCTGTTGTGGTAGACGGTACGAGCACAGATGCCCTTGTGAAGCCCGTACGGCACAAGCAGTCTTGGAGATCTGCTGGAGGGACTCCTGTGGTGCTCGGACAGCAGGTAAGTACGAGTATACAGCAGCAGCAGTATTAATAGTACCTACGGTACAGTTTTGTTGTGGTGCAGTACTCTTTTAGGTACCAGGTATAAAATTTCTGTACCAGCAGGCGACACTCGTAGGTGGTAGATTACTCGTATCGCCAGGGAGCACACAAGCAGCATGTGACACAACACGACAACATACACGCGCACCTGCCACATAGAAGCCTCCCCCTCTGCCGTGCAGGCCTTCTTGCACACGGAATCTGGAAGCGCTCCCTGGTGACTTTAGGTTTTCATCCCGCCACGCCGAGGTTTTGTATCCCCACCAGCACCACCAGCTGAATACCCACAATGCGAAGAAGCACCTCCACCACCAGCAGCTTGCCCAGCGCCTCTTCACCTTTTAGTTGCTGCAAGCATCTGAGTTTGTATCGTACCCGCGCCTTGTTTCAAGCTCACAGGCAGAGGATGGCGGTAGCATGCAGCATGCCAGCATAATCGCGCCGCGCATATTGATTTCGCCGCGCGAATAGTGCTGCTGATTGGCCAAACCTTATGGGAGCCTTATGGGAGCACCCAATCAGGATGCTTTGGTACTTGGCAAAAAAAAACTACTCTAGGCGTAAAAATAAGAACCGTCTAAATACTAAAATGAATACCAAGTGATCATTATATTTTCGACCAGAACCTTGTGGGCGATCAGGTAAGACCATGAGAGTGCGGCCCAAAAACTCTCGATTCCTCTGTAGTGACACAAAACAAAACCTTTTGAATGCTTTGACGAAGAGCACAGGACGTCGCGGCCAACCTATCGCCCCTAGACGACGGATTCCAAAGATACCTCCGAGGCCATCATTTACACTCGTTGTCCTTTCCCGGTACAATCCTCGTTGACCATGGGTACATTATTTGTCGACATCGAAGGTCAATCGTCGCGCGACAGTGGGTGTGCGCGCTGCTAGCTTCGCTTTTCGTCTTCTTTTCGGTGTGAGACGTGATGTCGAGTTGTTCCAGTTTACACAGTGATATTCTTGGAAGATGTATCCAGTCGTTCGCGTTCTTTCAGCCATATATACGATTGGAAGATAGCTGGCGCCAGCTATCCCATATTATGTTTGGCTTGCGCCACAGGGCAGATTATATACGTCACGGGACAGCTTTCGCGGACTTCAGTTGCGCGCGGTGCAATGTATTCACAACCCCTGCTCTGGCTGGCTCTGGAGACTAGAGCCAACTTGTATGAGAATACTCGGCCGACATCGATCGACAAAACCAACGATATCGTCCTGAAATCTGACCAGAATGCGCTGGTTAAGGTCTCCGATCCACCCTAGTGCCACAGTGCTCACACCTTGGTCGGTGATATTTGGCGTGGGCTTAATAGGCGTGTGATGAAGCAATATTTGAGAGCTGGTCTAGAAGCCAGACGAGACAAAATCCCGACCCCTCTTCGATGGCAAGAAGTAGATTTTTTTTTTCGGGTTTGACATCGATCAACAAACCCAACGACCACGTAACAAACTATTAATGAAGCGCGCTGGTTAGAGACTCCGCCCCACGCCAGCATCACAGTGGTCACACCTCGGTCGGTGATAATGGGGCGTGGATGGGCTAGGCGTCTACTACAGCATATTTAGCAACTGCTGTGCAGAAAACAGCCGACAAACAACTCTCCACTCCCCTCCGTTGGCACAAACCAGACCGTGTTGAATGTTTTGACGAAGAGGACAGGACGTCGCGGCCAACCTATCGCCCCTAGACCACGGGTTTCAATGATTCCTTCGAGGACGTCATTTAGAGTCGTTGGTCTCGCACGGCACGAAGCTCGTTGACCGTGGGTGCACTATATGTCGATATCGAAGGTCAATCGTCGTGCGACCGCGGGTGTGCGAGCTGCGAGCTGTGTCTTTCTTCCTCTTGTCTGTGTGCGACGTGATTTCGAGTTGCTCCAGTAAGTACTACAGTGATATTTACTGGAAGATGGCTCCGGTCGTTCGCGTTATTTCAGCCATATGACTGGAGGATAGCTTACGTCAACTGCCCCGTATTATTTTTGACTTGCCCCCGAGGGAAGATTTTATACGTCACGGGACAGCTTTCGCGGACGTTATTTTCGCGCCGCGCAATGTATTTAAAACCCCTGCTCTGGCTGGCTCTGGAGGCTAGAGCCGACTTTAATGAGAATCCTCGGCAGACATCGCTCGATAAAACCAACGACATCGTCATGAAATCTGACCAGAATGCGCTGGTTAAGGTCTCCGATCCTCCCTAGTGTCACAGTGCTCACACCTCGGTCGGTATTATGTGGCGCGGGCTTAATAGGCGCGTGATAAACCAATATTTGAGCGCTGGTCTGTAGAAGCCAGACGAGAAAAAAACTCCCGACCCCTCTTCGATGGCAAGAAGTAGATCATTTTAAAGGTTTGACATCGATAAAAAACATACAAATTACGTCCCAAACTTTTAATGAAGCGCGCTATACGTTGTATTACTACGCTTCAGCCAAGACGAAGCCATCGTAAGGGATTTGGTTCAACTCAGTGATGCTAGCGTAGTCGGAACAGAGGAGCAGGAGCCGTTGACGTGCGTGCGAAGAGCTGTAAGGAGCATGTTGTACGCCGGTGACGCAGGAATTGTCGCTTTTTTTGTATCCTCCGGCGGATTGGCACAAATAAAGCCCAAGCTCACCACACCTCGAAGTTGCTATTTCGTGTCGTATGTCAATTAAGCCAATAACTCCCGTTGCAACATCAGAATAGGTTGCGGTTACACCTGGAGTTTGGGCACGTTGATCCGATCTAACCCCCGAGAGGAACAGGTACGGTGGAGATAGCCAACCGGTGAGTTATCTCTTCCGGGTAGTGTGGGACTTGCGCGAGCTCATCCACTAGCAAGAACTGAGGCTATGAGGCCTTCCCGCCGGACTTGGTCCAGTTACGGTCCACCCTACCCGTTGGGGCCTTGGGTCTCCAAGTCGGGTGAAGGGCTCGCGAAAATGATGACAGTCATCGTGACTGTCTTCGGAGCAGCAGGCCCCACGGTATCGGAAACGAAGACAGAGATTATGCTTCAACCAAGACCAGACCAGGCAATCCTCGCACCACCGCTCGTCATTGAAGCAGTAGGCCAGAGGTATAAACAGACGGCCCAGTTCTTACTCCTAGGCGATATTATCTACGAAGGCGCTGACGTTTCGTTTAAATCGACCGACGGATCCGTCTCATGCGGGCATGCCTCAAACAGTTCTGCTCGGAGTTGTACGATAGGACGACCGCTCTCCTTATCTTGAACGTCGAAAGCTGAAGGCCGAGGTGATTGAGACCCTGCTGTACATAAGTACATATGGGTGACGTGAACCTTCAGATCGGAACAGTTTGATCATCTTCGAACGGCCCACCACCATGTCCTTTTGCGAGTCGTTCGCTTCACGCGACGACTTCGTACTGACCACGACAACTTCTAGTGCGCAAAGGACCTCAAGATCACACGTTGCAAGAGCATCCAATCGTCCATCCGTATACGGCGGCTCTTCTTTGAGGGGGCCGTGGCGTGGCAGAGCAAGGAGCGATTACCCAGTCGGGTACTGTTCGGGGCGATGGTTGGTAGGGAGAGCCCGAGACCTGGCAGACAGTCTGAGACTTGGCATAGATGTCCGAGCCACCGAAGGGTCAACGGAGCTTGCCCTCGTAGTGGTTGGAGTTGAGACCGCACTGTGATCGACTGCAGCAAACAAAGGCGGGGAAGTGGTACCGGGGGTTCCTCAAAGCAGCCGAAAGGTTCATGGTGAGGTGACACGAGTATGAGGCACGGCTGAGTATGCAGCGCCGTGGATCCACCGTGGTGTTGGTGTCCAAGGGAATGTGGGGAAGGGTGTAACAGGAGGAGTGGAAGGAAACTCGACTATGGGAATACGGGGGGGGGGTTTACCCTAGCTTGTCTGAGGCTGCTCACTTGAGGAGCTACATACCTCACGTGAACACTGACTTCAGCAGTATCAAATTGCGTCCCGATGAACGACCCCACGACCGAATGGAAAACGTACGTCATTTTTCGAAACAACGTTGGCATTCCGACTATTTGGGGTTAAGGATCCCCCTCATTCAGAACATATTTCAGCGGAATGCGCTTCCTCTATCGTAGAACGCGTCGAGAGTGCATGCACGTGCGTGGGGGGTGGTCTCGACCAAAACAATTTTTTCAGGTGGGCTATTTCCCCGCCCCACCAATTCATCAGACCTTACCTGGCATCTATATATGATGACCATGTCCGAATTACCGCGAACGTGATGCCTTCTCCTGAATACAGAGCGATATGGCGGTTCTCATGATGGGTGAAATGTTTCTCAGTATACCATTTTCAAACTAGACCGTTTACTACGCACGTCGACATCCACCACAGCCAGTATCCCTTCTGATTCTTCAATCATAGAAAAGTATTAATTATGTGATCACAAAACTACACCAACGAAATTCTACATTATTTGTTGTGCAGTAAGCAGAGCAGACATGTAATGCAACATCATCACTTTGGATGCGACAAGCACTACACAAACGTACTATGAAAAAGAGTAAAACGAAAGCGACCAGAATATCAAAAACAGATTACAAAGCGAACGGATCGAAAAAGAAACATTAATAGAAACAAATCTGTTATTGTACCTCCCAGAAGGGCATGTAGCAGAAAACAAACACAGAAAACAGCACGCAGCACGTACCACGCACAGCACGCACCAACCAGGCCACATATCTACTGCGCTAGTATTCTCTCCGGTGGATACCGCTTCAAATCAATACACGGAATTCTAGTGGGGTGGGACGGCGCTGGTATATTGGTGGGCCGCTAACTCTCCAAATCGGTCAAGGGAACCTTGTGGTGGGTGGTACTGTGTTGGTATCCTGGTCGGTGGCTACCGCTCCATATCGGTCTGACGAATTATGTGATGGTGGCACTTCGCTGGTAAACTGGTCGGCCGCTGCCGTTCACAATCCGTCAAGGGAATTCTGGCACGTGGGACTGCGCTGGTAAGGTTCTGGTAGAAGCCTCAACCGGAAATAGTTTAGTATGCGTTTCGATATAGACGAGCTAACGACACAGTACTACTACACATGTCAGTTTGCGATACGAGTAGCATAGCCAGATTTACCCACCAGTCGGTCTGGTACCATGCATTTATGTCTGCCGTCTCAGTCCTGCGTTCGTCAAATCTAACCCACCTCCGGAGAGCATGCGTCTGAGAAGACTATCCAAGAAAACATAGACTCGTCATCTACCCCCGCCACAAGACTCCCATCATCCTAAGGACAATAATACAAGAGAAAAACAGTGAAACGATATTCACTAAAGATCAAGCGAAAAAGGGAAATGAACACCAAGGAATACCACGTTCGAACCGGCGACAGAAGTTTGCTGCACGAGTACCATACCTGGTAGAAATGTTCTACATTCTTGTCGGCCTGGTGTCTTGCTACCCCGTCTGCGATCTCCTTCCTACTCTCGTCCACCGCTGTTTCGCTTCTTTTCCTTCTCCTGCCGCACCTTCTCCCCGCATTTCCTTGGTCGGAGTTCCTTCCATTCCTTGTACTGCCCCACCTCTCCCCAGTCCCTTGGGCACCAACTACGATGGATGCCCGTCAGGCAAGGATGGTATTGGCAAACATGTGATACACCTATCAGTCTGCGGTTCGTAATAACACGCCTCCGTAAGCGTCCTGTACGCCTGTGTATGTCAACACGTACCGCTGTCACCTCTCGTTCGAGCCGAGAGATAGCACGATGGTTGTTGAGCGCTTTTGGTTGTAGGCTTGATCGGGCTGTGTGTTTTGCCGGTTTTACGTTGTTGTCGATGGTGCGGTGGGGTTGTGTGAGAGTGCATGCAGGCACATGGGAGGTGGTCGCGACCCATACTACGATTTTCCAAGGTGGGCTATTTTATTGCCCACCCATTCATCAGCAAGTTAGGTGTGTCTGTCACTTATCTGACGTACCGCGAATGTGATGGCTTATGTTGGAAGATATGGCGTTACCCGTGCTGGGTGAAACGTTTACCAGCATGAGAACCACATTGTGGAGCGTTCATTCACATTGTTAATATTTACAGTACCATTTTGTTCCCCGTCGACATCCACCATAAACAGTGTCCATGCTGGCGTTTCAATCGTCGAGATATACAATTTTTGTAGTAACAAAACTACTCCACAGAAGTAATACATTTGCTATGCAGTAAGCGAGGAAAACGAATATATGTGTTATCATGTTGGATACGACGGGCACGACACAACACAAACATGCTACCAGGTATGAGAAAAAGAAAACGAAAAAAAAAAATCGAAAACAGATAGTGAAAATGAATCGAAAAGGGAAAAATAATACCAAAACTCTCTTGCCTTTCCGCTGGGGATGTGACACTTACCAAACGCAGAAACCAGCAAGACGTAGCACATAGGGCACGCAACGACGCACAACGCAAACCAAGCAGGACGCGGATACGCTATGCTAGTATTCTGGTGGGTCGATGCCGCTTCAGATCAGTGAAGGGAATCCTCGGACGGTGGATATACGCTGGTACATCGGTGAGTCGCTACCGCTCCAAAATATAACGGGGAATACTGTGGCGGTGGTACTGCGCTGGTCTACTGGTGGGTCGCTACCGCACCAAATGAGTATAGAAAATCCTCAACTGGTGGGACAGGGCTGGGGTACCGATAGGTCGCTACCCCTCCAAATCAGTACAGTGAATCGTGGGCCAGCGGGACTGCGCTGGTAAACTGGTGGGTCACTACCGCTCCAAAATAGTGTAGGGAATCCTTAGCTGATGGGACTGCGCTTGTCTGTGTTTTCGTCATATACTGGTGGGTCGCTACCGCTCGGCCCCTACCGCTCCAAGTCAGTATAGGAACTCTTGTGCTGGTGGGACTGCGTACGTGTACTGGTGGGTCGCTACCGCTCCAAACCAGTCCAGGGAACCCTGTGGTGGTGGGACCGCGCTCATAGGGCTCTTGTGGAAGTAACCCGACAATGTTGGCTGTGTTTTTTCAAAATAATGCGCTAAAGGCACAGCACCACTACATGTAAAAAAATAAGAACTAAGAGAAATCACAGGTAAACCTCAGCACAACGTACCCTGAAGGTAGTCGCACCAGTTTGTGGTATGAGTAGCATAGGCAGATTCACCCTACTAGTCGGTCCGGAACCTTGCTACTGTGTTTGCCGTCTTCGTCCTGTGTTGGTCAACTATGGCCCCCACCGGGGGAGGATGCGTCAGACAAGACGAAGCAAGCAAAGCGGGTGCGTCATCCACCCAAGCACAGGCCTCCGAACATCATAAAGACAAAAATATAAAACCAGATAAACACTAAAAAAAACAGAATCACTGAAGATCGACCGAAAAAAATAAGAAAAGAAACCAAGACCACGTTCGAATCGCTGCAACAGTTGGCGGCACGAGTACCATACCTGGCAGACATGTTGTACTTACCAACCCGCCTGGTGCCTTGCCACAATGTCTGCCGTTTCCTTTCTACTGCGGTCCACCGCGGTTTCCCTAGTTCTCCTGTTGACCCCCTCCCCCCCGCGTTAGCTTGGTCGGGTTTCTTTCCATTTGTCGTGTTGCCCCCCTCCTCCCATTCCTTCCCCTATATGCACCACCCACGGTGCACGACCGTCAGGGAAGACGGCTGTGGCAAAAACGTGAAATACCCTATAGTCTACAATTCGTAAGAGCACGCCACCGTAAGCGTGCTGTACTGCTATGTGTACCAACATGTACGGCTCTCACCTTTCGTTCTGGCCGAGAGATCGCGTGGTGGGTGGTGGGTGTTATTTGACTGATTGCTTAAAGAAGCTGGGTTTTGTGCCGAGTTGACGTTGCTGGCGTTGGTGTCGTGGGGGTGTGTGAGTGCGTGCTGGTAGGTGGGGGGTGGTCGCGACCCCAACTAAGATTTTCTCATGCGGGCTTTCATATCTCCCACCAATTTATTAAACAGTCCCTGTCATGTCATGTATATGTGTTGGTCTTGTCCGAATTACCGCGAATGTGATGCCTTCTACAGCGTAATGGGGATATGGCGTTACCTATGAAGGGTGAAACCTCTACAAAAAGCACATTGAGTGCGTTCCATCTTCACTCTAAACCTTGTTTTCTGCCCGTCGACATCCACCACAACCAGTGTCCCTGCCGAGTCTTCAAACCTCGACATATACAAGTTTGGTGATGACTAAAACCCGCCACAGAGATACTACATTGATTTGTAATGCTGTAAGAGTGGACAATGCAATCTTACGACATCGTACTGGAAACGATATGCACGACACACATTCTACGAAAGAGAGAAAATAGAATAAACAAAAATGACGAAAGAGAAAAAGGAAACATGTGGCCGACATGTATCATTATATGTTATTACCGGCTGTGGCCAACATCAGGTATACCTGATCCGTTTGGGTCAAAATAAAACCATGGAAAAAACACGTGCCGCGAGCGGTTTTCTGTCCATGATTTTGTTTTTTTTTAATGCTCCTAAACACTCAGCGTGTAGCCTCAAAAATCTGAATCGTTTTGTTTTCTTTAGGGTATAGCCCATAAAAAACAACAGAGTAAACATCATAACAACTACTACCACTGTAAATGAAGCACGTCGTTCACCCCAAAGAGAACACGTGAAATCACCCTACGTATGTATGCAAAAATGCGTACGTGCGAGTACAGAGTTTATACACGAAGATGGTACAACGGAGGGATCACAGACGCATGCTCAGAGAACAAGACAGCAGTGTACGTATGGCGCCTCTGTCTCGTTCATAGTTGGTCAAGATCTGCTGAAAGCTGTATAAGAGGGGAGTAGACAAAGCCAGGTGCACCCTGGTCTTTTCGAGACAAAATCAAGTACGATGTCGGTCTGGCCAGAAGCAGGGTTCCTGGCGTGTGATTTGTACTTGCGCCCGCCTGCTCCTCTGGGCACGCCCGCGTGATGACGGAGGGCGTGCCCGTACGCAACTTGAGGCTGTTAGTGGGACGAAACTGCCGAGGGGTGCAAAAAAAACAAAATGTGTCAGTGAATGAAAACGTTGCACACACAAGAGAACTAAACACTGTCATCAGCCATCCGGCACACCAACGCATTACTCGTTCGTCAGCAGCAAGCAGCACTTACAATTACTGTTGATACGTACAAGACGCTCGGCGTCCGTACTGCTGTATAGATTTGTTTTTTGGCCAGCATACTATTAAATAATAGAAGACCACCACGTTAGTATTACCTTCCAACATAATCGAGAAGCTCTGTTACGGTGTACTGATTTGGATGAGGCTGAGCGCCCTGTAATCTTACCTGGACACAGGTATTTGGAACGTATTTGCACCACTTGGGAGGCATACGACGTATCTTTGACGGAAAACCAGGGTTTTTCCGCAGCAGCACGAGCTTCAGAGTTTCCGCGTGTACGAAAGGAATAAAGCTGCCCTTCTTCTATCTCTAAGCAAACAACACGCACACACACGTGATTGCCAATGAGTATCGGCTTAATAGACAAACCTGTCCAGAGATACAAAGTGCTCCGACCTTGATCTCAACAGTACCCAGTCATTCGCAAGGTTACGTATAATCGTGCCTTACTACGAGATTTCAATGTGGAGTGTCTATCAGAATACGATAAGAAGGTACAAAGCCATGACATTTCGGGAGCAATTGATTTCTTGGGCATCCTCTGGAATGCATTGTGCGGACAACTCCAACTATATTCCAAACGTCGAAGTCCGTTTGGACAACTTTATCCTGTTGACGGCACCCGAAATCAAGTGTTGAGTCCATTCCATTCAATTCCATTCAATAGGCAGCACCCGGAGTGTATTGTTGAAACGAACCAATTGGTAGACAACACCCGAAATTAATTATCTGGACAATTTCGACTAGTAGAAAGCACCCGTAAAGAATTGTCTGGACACTTCCGATTTATGGACCGGCACCCGACATTAGTTGCCTAGATGCTAACAAATAGTTGGCTGTCTCCGAAATCAATATATTGGACATTCCTATTTCATAAACAACACTCAACAAAGTTGCGCACTCAATTGAAATTCATTGGCAACCACCGAAATCAATTGCCTGTGGACACTTCCTTTCAATGGACAATCACCGAATTCATATATAGGGACAATTTTCAATAGAGCTTGCAAAGTTGAGTATCAACTTTTTAATCAGTCGAACTCACAACTGACGTATTTCAAAAATTATAAAATAGAGTGTCTGCGCAGAAAAAAAAACAATTTGTGTTCATCTATTATTCCGTTATCAGGGACTAAATATCCAAAAGCCTTCTAATAATCAAACTTACACAGCATTATCGAAATTACGCAGTTTCGGACAGCTTATCATATTACAACGCTCCATTGGAAGTATCGGTATGTGAAATCCCGGGGGCGTTGCAAGGCGTAAAGAGGGGGTCACAGGCAACATATACATACGCGTAGGAGCTGTTCTTGGCGGAAACGAGAGCCATGTGTTGGCGTGTTGCGCAGAGTACCTGGTAGCAAATAGTACTGAGTAGTCGGCAGAAACTGCACCTTCTGTGGTGTATACTATAGTACGTGCACGTGGTACCATGGGTTGAGTACCATTAATCAATCCCGCATGAGCACGAGAATTTCCTCTCCTGAATTTTCTCTGCGTCGACAATCTCATTAATGTGAAATCGCCCGTTTTTTTTGTTACCCTCAGCAGCAGCAGATACACCAGCAGCGATACACGTCTGTCTGTCGAGCTGTCGAGCACGCGTCATACATGTTTTACCTGACAGAGCGCTTTGACTTACACCACACATTTCACACCGAGCACGTACGTGAACACGAAACTGGCTCCCTCCATTCGTCTACCTCTCTGTATACTGCTCCTACCTGGTCAATATAGAAGCAGTAGTACATACATACGTCGTAGATGCCCTCGACCTATTTAACACGTAGCCTATACAGTATACAAAACCATTAAAAGTAGTCGTAGTACTATGGTATCAGGTAGTTTGTGGCGTGCATGCTGCATCTACCTTTGCTACGGTACATCTATCTGCGTAGTAGTTGTAGTGGTTCATATCATAACTAACAGTAGAGTAAAGTCATGCCCCCAACTCATGGTACCGCCTGCATGCCACGTCGTCGTTGTATCCGAGTTTTAGTCTTACAGGAACAACAGTGGTGATAAATATTGTAGCGTAATATTTTTTCATGTTGCTTCTACCTGTACTGCATCTACATATTACTGGTGGTGGTGTACATATAACGGTGTAACAGTTTACATATTATATAGCAGTGGTGCCCCAATCCATGGTACCGCGTGGTTATTTGACCCATCTGAGGTTGTCTGTATATTGTTGGAGCGTTTGGTCAGCAGTAGTACTTAGTAGAAGTAAAGTTAGTATTACGGGGGTCCATAGTTAACGGGACCAAATTCTGTTAGTAAAAATAGGTAAATATATAGGTTTTTATATATACCATAGGTCCTATTAACTATGAACTCCCGTAATAGTCGTAGTAGCAGCACTGCAGTAGTAGTGTAGAGTACATGCTGCTTCTACCTGTACCGCATCTGGTAGTGGTTATAATGAAAGTATAAATACATGGTACCGTGTGCCATGTAGTAGTGTAGTATCCACCACAGAAGGAGTGGTACTCAGTTAGTTCCTGCCGACTACTCTTAATAGTTAATACTCTTTCCTTCGAGCTACACGCTAACCCATGGCTCCCGTTTCCGCCAAGAAGTGCTATACGGGTCTTACCAGTGACCCCCTTGTTTTCGCCTTGCGACGCCCCCGCGATTTCACGCCACCTACATCCCGAAGGGGAAACTTCTTCATATATACCAAACCCAACTTGATAGCCTCGGAGGTATAATCGGAATACGTGGTCTAGAGGCGAAAGGTTGGCCGCGGCGTCCTGCGCTCTTCGTCAAAACATTCAAACAGTTCTGTTTTGTGCCAACGGAGAAGAATCGTGAGTTTTTGTGGTCTGTTTGCTGCACACTAGTTGCAAAAATATATTTTTTGTAGACTGCTGGCCCACGCACGCAACATATCACCGGCGGAGGTTTGAGCACCGGGATGCTAGCGTGGGTCGGATTCTCTAACCAGCGCGCTTCATTAATAGTTTTGACGTAGTTGTTGGGTTTGTGGATCGATGTCAAACTCTATTTCTTGCCATCGTAGAGGGCACGTTTTTTTTCGTCATCTGTCTGTCTTCTACGGACCAACGCCAAAATATATTTTTTTTTCACACGCCTGTTCAGCCCACGCCACATATCACCGACCGAGGTGTGAGCACTTTGGCATTAGGGTGGATCGGAGACCTTAAACAGCGCATTCTGGTCAGATTTCATTACGGTGTCGTTGGTTTTTGTCGATCGATGTCTGCCGAGGATTCCCATAAACGTTGCCACTAGTCTCGTAAGCATGCCAGAGCAGGGGTTTGAATGCATTGCGCGGCATCCATATAGAGTCCGCGAAAGCTGTCCCGTGGCGTATAGAATCTGCCCTCGGGGGAGTAGTCAAAAATAATACGAGGGAGTTGATGCCAGCTATCTTCCAATCATAGGGCTAAAATAACGCGAATGACTGGAGCCATCTTCCATTTAAACCACAGCAAATATATATGTGAACCACTCGAAATCACGTCACACACAGACACCAAAAAGAAAGACACAGCTCGCAGCTCGCACACCCGCAGTCGCAGTCGCGCGATGATTAACTTTTAAACTCGACATATTGTTCACCCACGGTGAAGGAGTTTTGTACCGGGCAAGGAAAACGAGTGTAAATGATGGCCTCGGATGTATCACTGGAATCCTTGGACTAGGGGTGATAGGTTGGCCGCGGCGTCCGGTGCCCTTCGTCAAAACATTCAAAACGTTCTGTTTTGTGCCAACGGAGACGAATCGAGAGATTTTTTCGCCTGTTTTCTGCACACCAGTTGCCAGATATGAATATAGTAGACGCCTTGCCCACCCACGCTACACATCAACGACCGAGGTGTGGGCACCGTGATACTAGCGTGGGTCCGAGCCTCTAGTCGGCGCGCTTCATTGTTAACAGTTTGTGACGTAGTTGTTGGATTTGTCGATCGATGTCAAACCTGAAAAAAACGTCTATTTCTTGCCATCGGAGAGGGTTTGTTTCGTCGTCTGTCTTCTACAGACCAGCGCCAAAATATGTTTTCATCACACACCTGTTCAGCCCCACGCCACGTGTCACCGACCGAGGTGACATTAGGGTTGATCGGAGACGTTAACCAGCGCATTCTAGTCAGATTTCATTACAGCGTCGTCGGTTTTGTCGATCGATGTCTGCCGCGGATTCTCAACAAAGTTGGTGCTGGGTCTCCAGGGCCTGCCAGAGCAGGGGTTTTAAATACACTGCGCGGGGCGCAATTAACGTCCGCGGAAGCTGTCCCGCGACGTATCAAATTTGCTACATTTCGGCCTATACCATGTACAGCGGCATCCTGCACAAAAAAGCTGCGCGTGATTCGGGTCTTTCTGGTCGAGACGGTTCTTTTGGCTGCCCAGGTTTTAGGTGGAAAAACGCCCCCCAAAACACGTGTGGCGGAGCCCCGTGACTGCACCTGCTGACCTCAAGCCCCTCATACTAAAGGGTTGGTGTTCGGGTTCGGGTTAGGGTTCGGATTCAGGTAAGGGTTAGGGTTAGGGTCGGGCCTAGGGTCGGGTTGCTCTGGGTCTACACGTGACGTTGAAATTGACGACGCAGAGTCTGCACAACGTTTTTTCCACGGTGCAGCTTCACATGGCGCACGCCATCTGATGATGACTTGGGTAAAATGAACCCCGTACAGAGTGAATCGTTTTCCTGGTCGTCACCAACCTCCCATCCACCTGCACACACCACGTGGGCGGACCCCAACAGGCGACTGGTCGAGCCCTTGAACAAGTATCATGATATATCTGCAGTTCATTATGTACTTGATGAAGTACAAATTACCCTTCTTATTTGAGCATATACGTGTATATAGGGGGGGGGGGGGGGGGGGGGGGGGGGTGGGGGGGGGGGGGGGGGGGGGGGCTACTACTACCTTACAACACGTGAGAAAAAGCCCTTTACAAACTCAGTTTTCACAGTAGACCGCAACAAAATGGGATTGTTGCCCAACCCCATCTTGTCTACGGCGCGAAAGGCTCGAATGTTCTTTGGGCCTGCAGCGAAACTTGTTTGTCATTTCATTGTACGTTGTTGCGGAAATTCGACAAACGTTTATGGAGTGATATGGCCAGAAATGTAAAGCTGGCACGACAGCCCAACCAATATAATAGCCCTGGTGCAAGTCATACGCAAAAAATATTCCCCACCTCCAACGAAAGAGTCAGCGCAGTACTTCTTTCTTTTTAATATTGTCCCTTCTAGTTTCCAGTTTAATTCGTGGGGGGGTTTAACCCTCAGCGATTTTCTGGACAAAGCATGGTGTGATCACAGGCCAGGTGTCGTCTTTCCTCCCCCAATGCACGTGCCTTCGTGGTTTCTCGCCGACAGGGTCCGTTGAGCATTCCCACGGCTCGTTGATGCTATTAAAATGAATATTTTTTTATTACTGCTGTAGTTCATGCTCTCGCGCGTTCCGCTAAAAACAACTAACTATTTTGCAAGGAAAACGCCCTGCGTACGCACTCGGTGAGACTCGAACCTACGTAATAGAAATATACCCCGTATGTATCTATTATTGCAACTCTGTTACAATGTCGTAGTACAAAAAAAAAAAAGAAGAAGTATCAGCGCGGTACATATCTGATACATTGCACAAGTTTCAACGAAATGCGACGAAGTCGGATGCATTTATTTATAGTAATAACGAGGAAAAACGAAATAAAAAGGTGAAACTGAGTTGAAACATGATGAGGAGAAGATAAAGAAAAACATGAACAGCTCGCACGTGTGAATCCAGAAATTGATGAAACAACAGATGGTGCTTTTTATAGGGAAGTCATATCACGGGCAACGATATTTCGCTCGATTTAAACGGAAGGCATGCTGCCGTAGTGTGGGCATGGCCAACAGGTTTACATACGTACCTGTAAAATCATGAATATAAAATAATTTGAAAAATGAAGTGATTCCAACATGGAAAACATGTCACTTTTTACTTTCCGGCCCTCAGACTTTCGCCGTTACTGGTACTTCGAAGTCCCAGGTATCTTTTCAGGTGATGGTTTATTCAAACCTGGACCAAAGTATGAACATATTGACTTGATTGATATAATATTGATACACACAGTTTCTCATACTTCGGTCCGGAATGGATTGTACATACATACAAAGATGGTTTAATTGGGTTGGTGGGGGTGGCGTGCATGGTGGGGGTGGGCTGGATTAATTAGTTTCACAATGAAGAGGGACACCATAGAATGAAAGGGGAGATATAAGCAAACACGCAACCCCAGAGACATACATACATATACACACTGACATATCCTATTCGTAGGCAGGCAGACTCGAAAGTCGAGCACGTATCGGCCCAACGTTTTTTTTTTTAGGCGTTTCACCAATCATGGCAACGCCATTTCGCCGAATATACGCAGGGGAAAGGCATGACGTACGCGGTATTTCGGACAAGGCCAACAAACATATATGACAAGTGTAAGTACTGTCTGATGACGTGATGAACACAAACCACGCCGAACTGAGACAATCGTAGTTTGGGTCGCGTCCTTCCCCCGCCCCCCACGCACCTACCTTCTGCACACACTCACCCGCCCCCCCCCTCACCACACCAACACCATCAGGTCAAGCAGGCAAAAAACACAGCATCAAGCCGAACACCCACAACACTAACTACCCACCACCCGATCGGTCAGCGAGCACAAAAGGTAAGAACAGTGCATACTATTCATGTATGCAGTACAGGACGCATAGATAGGGAGGCGTGCTAGCATAACAAGTCCATTAAGAGTAGACTATGAGGTGTGCTATTATTACATTGCTGACGGTACTCCTACACAAAGAAACCACCTCGCAACAACAGTATATATTATTTATATTCAATGCGTTGTTTTTTGTTATTCGGTAAGTTACCTTCACCGTTCTTTTCTCTCTTCTTCCCGTCGCCACTCAGTTTCTGGTCAAATAGTAGGTAGTAAGTTGTCCCCCGCTCAACTCCGTATGGTAGGTGCATTGCTTTATCGTCGCGAGAAGAGTTCAGCACCCTTTTGTCCTTGTGGATGTTTTTTATATCACTTTGACTTTTCATCTTCCCACGTAGGAGGTGTATCCTCAACGATTATTCTGGACAAACAAGCCGTGGTCACAGGTGTCGTCCCTTTTATGGCCCCCCGTCCGCGTCTTAATTTCCATGGTGGACATCGCTCAACAATATTCCCACTTCTCGTCGATACACATCGAATGAATGTTGATTACTTACGCTCCCGCGCTTTCCGCTAGTCAATTTTTTGTGCAAGGAAAATTCCATAAGATAAGAGTATGTATGCACTTGGTGAGACTCGAGTCCATGAAAGAAATTGAAATTGGTAGGCACGGGGACCACCAATCAATTAAAATCACGCCACCGGAGACGCCGGTTGAACCGAAATAGAACGACATTTACTAACGGCATATATGTATATATATGTATACACTATTATAGTGTTCGTACATATCTAGGTACCAGGTACTCTTATTATAGTATACGTTTCTTTTTAGAATTTTATATTATAATTAGTATTCTTTCCAAGGGGAAATCATTTTCCCTTTCTTAAAACGTCAAAGCCTTTTCTTGAGCAGGTTTTGCAATCTGGGAGATAGGATTTTTTTTTTTTACTTGAAACTTGCGTAGCGCGGTCTGCACTTCGGTATCGTCGTCCGCAATTGATACATTTCCTGGTTCGATGCAAACAAACGCGGCGCAGTTTTATGGCCAGGTTTTGCCGGTTTTGGCTGCGGTTCCGGGTCAGGTTTAGGGTTAGGGTTTTGGCTTAAGGTTCGGGTTAGGGTTAGAGGCAGGGGTTTATTCTTGTCCGGCCGTACTTAGATCCCAAAAGGAACCAAAATATCAAAACAGCCTGCCAACCTAATGATCCTTTTCTCCCAGATTATAATTGGACCTCCTTTTCTTCCGCGAGGTGCTGTAACTTACCACCTCAAACCATAATATCCACGAGCGAGGAGAGCAGCAGGTGTTCCTTGGTCGTTGCATGGATGGGTGAACAGTGGGCCCAGTCCAGGAATCCGACTACTTGTATTTGAGAATCAGCACTACCGACGGAAGAAGCCGATACCATCCTATAGGCGCGAATGTTCGAACCGCTCAGCCGTCAATATAAAGAGCCAAAAGGGACCTTGTATTCGAGTCCAGATTGGTATTACATTTTGACAGCGAGAGTGGATCCGTTATACACCAATGATAATAGTAGTAGTGTCTGTACAGAGTAAGAGTATTGAAGATGTACGTACATACCGAAACGAATGATCACTGACGAATCAACAGGAAAGACTCCTTATCTTGAGAGCGGTTGGGTTGTATCATACAAAAAAATACTATGTATGATAACGTGAACGAAAGTCGAAAAGAACAGATTGCACGGGACCTATTGAAATAGATGCTGTACTTCGTCTTTTGCTCGAAACAGAGGATATGTCCGGACGACTTAAACTAGATATTTCTAATATGATGACGTTGCGTTATTTTTTTATAAATTTGAAATACGTCAGCTGTGAGTTCAACTGATTAAATAGTTGATATCAACTTTGCAAGCTGCGTAACACGTCTCGTCTATCTCCATTTTTACCGAGTTTTACAAAGTTAAACTTGTACTAAACCGAACACGCGTATTCTGTGTGTAATTCCTTGTCAAAGAACCTCTTACTTCGTCGGCGTCTATCTTCTGAACCAACACTAGTATGAAACCCCATCAAAATTTCTTGATTTTTTTTTTCCCATTGTCATCACTCTCTGAATATTTTTTTATCAATTTTCTCTACAAAATTACTATTTTCGTCCTTGTTTCATAAATCCCTTCCACCAAGGTAGTCGTAACTCAGTCCAGGGGTAACGAACAACAGCAGCAGGCTCCCCTCCCTTCCTACCCGCCCACCGCTACCCTTCGTGCTTCATTTTTATCGCGACGTCTTCAGCTACTGTTTTCCTCTTCGACTCGCGTTAAAAATGCCCTTACCCGCGCTGCACGCTCTGAGCAGTTAGTTGTTTTTTTTGTTTTTTTACGAAAAAGCACGAAACATGTTTCATTTATTTTACTGGTGTTTGCTTTGTCAGCCGGTTTCTCAAATATATCATGCTGTGTATAAAACGGCAAACTATGGGGTTTAGCGTTAGAGACTGATGATCTGCGTGAAATCCCAATAAATCCTTTTTCCAAAACCAACTGTATTCACAAATATATCCTGTTCATAGATGTCGTTGTTGTTTGCTTCAAAATGACGAGCAAACGCACTTCTTGTTTCCAAGTATTGAGTATCGACGGATACGTTTAGATTGGCTGCGGCGCTGAGGGGCTGCAGATGCAGAGGGACTGGTGGGTGTTGGTCCATGAAACAATATCTCCGACTATTATCGAAAGTACGGAAATTCTAATCATTAATCCAATGTACATAGAGTGTCCTGTGCTGGAACATACATCAAAGTTTGAAAGTATATACCATAATTAGTGCTAGCAGCTGCTGTTGTATGTATTTGTCGGGTTTCAACGGCTTTGGCTAGGGATACCGCCGTCAAGAACGCCATACAATCGGAGATGGGCCGAAAATATTCCCTCCTTCCAAATCAATGGCTTAGAATTCAATGAACCCAAGAAAATTACCGAAACAATGGCTTAGAATTCAAGGAACCCAAGAAACTACTTATTAATACGCTGTTGCTAGGCTTTGTAAATATGTTTGCCCCGGTCAACTTTCAACTATGCAACACTTCATTACTCATGTTTGACTGATCACGATCGGAAACATATGTACCACAAACCACCGTTTTGATATCCTATGCAGGATGTGCGAATTACAGGTCCAACCCAAAAGGAAATATTTCATACGTAAATCACGTTATCATTATTCTGTATTTTCATATGGCTCCCACCCAGCAACATGATGAGCTGGATGATGCAGACCAGGAATACGTGTTTATAATATATACGTCCCGGAACACCTACTCTGTAAATTCGTGCAGTGATGGAGTCAGTGAAAGTTCCAAATCTGCTAACATTTCGCGAGGTGGTTCAAACACACACCCAGTGCGTATCAGGTACCTACAGGAAATTTCACAAACGATACTATATCGAGTGATTCGGCTTGGCACAACGCACACGAGATGTTGACGGTATGGTGAGTCCGTTGGCCTGGCATGACGCAAGCCATCTAAAAATCGTGGACACACATAAATATAAATATATATATATATATATATCCCTCAGAGGTTCTGTCTAGCTTTTCGCTGACGCTCTTTGGCAGCACAGCCGTTTTTTCATCATTGGCCTACATAAGAAAAATGAAGGATACTATAGTAGCTCTTACGCCCCTGGCAACTGGCAAAGCAGCCAGTTTTTCGTCTTGAACTGACTTGTCTTAGTCGGGTAGAAATAGGTACCTAATGTGAACAAAACACACACAAGGCACCAGCACTCTTTCCCACCGCTTTATTATTACCGGATCTTTCTGAGGAGCGCGCTGTACTTATGGCATTGCTCGGCGAGCTGGGAAGCACTTCCTCGTGGGATCAAGATACGCGCGTAGTCATGGCCCTGGCCCGAAAACGGACCCACAATGGAGCACAAACAGCCGAAAAACGCGTGTGGACCACATGAACACTCCTTTCAAGACAAAAGGAAACACGAAGGTCCTTGCTAGCAGGTTGTACGTGCGTACTCATTTTACGCGCCTGATTTCCATTGGCAGCAGACATTTAGCACAGTCAGTGCATACGATGCAATCTGAAGGGAGCAAGTACAGGAAATTTTTATAGGGTGGTTGCTGATTTTGGGCCTCCGAATCCCAGCCGCGCCTTGATTCCTCGCGGATATGATCCCATTTTGGAATCTTGCTCCCGTCCACAAGGTGCACAAATAGAAGGTGCCCTTGATAAGAGCCACCGACGGCCCTGCAGCTCTGCCCTGATCCCATCCAGAGGCAAACCACTAGGCTTCCCTGATTCCATATACCTAACTTTACTGACATGCACGAATCGTGCTGTGTGTCGTGTGTACTATACCAAATGATTTCCTTGAATAATGGAGCTTGAATACCTCATCCCTCCACGCTCGCCAACCTAAACTCACGCGGCCGCAGTTCCGGCCCCAAGCGGGAGAAAAAAATTTGCTTGCATACGTTTCGAACGGTGTGGTCTACTTGTACAGTATACCAGTGTGTTCGTTGCTGATCCGTTCTTACGTTATGGCCCGGTCGTGACCTCCCTTGGTTGAATCGTACCGATATTTAGTGTTGGGATTGCCTCCATGCTTTCCAGTTTAACGAAATCCAAACTATTATTGACACGTTCAGCTAAGATGGTCTAGAAATCAAATGGCTCTCTCGTGCAATTGGTTCTCACACTTTGATAGACGCTATTACGGGGGGTCCATAGTTAACGGGACCAAATTTTGTTGGTAAAAATATTTTAATATATATTTTTTTATGTATACCATAGGTCTTATTATCTATGGACCCCCATAATAGTATCGGATGCAACTTCAATCTCTGGTTGCCAAAGGATTTATCGGATTCCCCCTCCTGAATTACTTCCTTCTTCTCTCTTATTAAACTCTTTGAAGGTTTGTCAGACCGCCCCCCCCCCTCCTCGTTTCGAGCTCATCTCGACATTGGGGCTAGAGCTGCGTGGAGTTGCTGCGGTATAGTTCCACATTCGTTCGCCTTGGCCTACGAAGTTCATCTCTGACGCCTACGCGCGCCTGCGCTGTTCAACGGTTTTCTGGATTTATTGTTTTGATCGTACCAGGTACAGAGCAAAGAATTCGTGACTAAAGCCAACGTACCCCGAACAATAGATTCAACAAACATGGTCTATGCATGACTTCGGCAGAGGACGACGGTGGGATACGTATCGAGGTCCGTCGGCCATAACAGGCTGGTGCACGTGTTCATGGACAAATGTCGTCGACGCAAAAGGGTTTATAGTCCAATGTGGCTTTATGATGCTGAGGATGAAAGCAATCGATAGACATCGTCGACCAAAATATAGTGGGAAACCTGGCCATCGATGTCTACGATCGTAGGTTGCCCACTGCACTAGAATATGGACGGCGTTTATCGATGGATCGGGGAGGACCTCAGCCGGTATTGAAAGGGTAACACTAACTCCTGTGCTTGCTTGCGACGCGTTCTACGATAGAGATAGCACTTTCCCGTTGAATTGTATTCTGAATGCCGGGGTTCCTTAACCCAAAATCTTCGAAATTCAATATTTTTTCGAAACATGACGTTTTTTCTTATGCTTGGGACGTGGGATCATTCATCGGGATTCAATTATATTTTTGGTGCATTCAGGTTTCGGGTAAGATATGGAGCAGCCTCGAGAAATTTGGGGTCAACCTCCATCGTAGAACGCCTCTTGATTTGATGCTTGATGGGTTTTGACGCCCTCTTGATTTCATTCTTTGGTCGGCTGTCGGCAGCAATGACCATTGATGTGCACGAATGCGCGGCATAAATATGATGGGAGGAGCGCCCAAAGAATATGAACCAATGTTTTGGTTGGCGATGACCATTGATGGACACAATGACCTATCTGGTTGTTTGCGGCGATACCTATCGATCGTCGCTGTTGTTGGTTTATTTCTGAAATACATTCCCAGGATTCGTAGTCCTGGAAACTGCTGTGAACGATTCTGTGCTTCTGTGAAAAATTGCAGGTCTGCTTCTACCCCGTCCACATTGATATCTACATTTAATCACCATCCCGTCTAAATGCATTCCGTAAATAATATCGATTCTCCATTCCCTTCCGGCAAATACCGCGAACTAATAGCGTCAAATTGGAGGTACTCTCGGGCCGGCGCGCCGTGCAAACATCCAAAAACGTTTATATCCCGAATATCGTTCAAACTCGTCCCGCTTTCTCCGCATAGTTCTCGAGTTTTCACCGAACAGGAGCATCTCCCAATCACGACGATGTGGTCGGCTGCAGTGGTCCTCAAAACAAATTGAAATCTATTATTTTCTCTCCGACGAGGGACTACAATGACGTATTCGACCAAACATGTTTCCGTGCTCGATTATCTTGCTTAGCCATGCGCCCTCCAGCGCTGAAACCGTGTATGCTGTGTTAGCGAGATGATTGCGGTTAATCCGGCCATGAGTCTCCGGAACCGATAAACGGCTCGACAGTTGTTGGTTCGGTTTGCCCTGTAAAAATGGCTGGAGCGGGGCTGTACTTTGTATGTCTACAACTAGTTGTTCAAGCTGTTGTCAGTATGAGTATCACAGCTTTCCCCTGCGCTGCTGCTAGTGCGAGGCACGTGTACGTCAGATAAACGTGCGGACAAAGCGAGAATATAAATTAGAAGAGCGTTTTGTCAACATGATCATGACCGTATACGACCGCGCATCCGATCGAAACATACCAATGCGATGCTATATATTGTATAGTATGTAGCAACGTAACAAACAGCGCCACGCGAAGCCGACAAACATACAACGTTGCTTCGTGCGGCCAGTTTCCACATGCGTAAGTTTTCATATATGCACTCTTCATTCGCTGTGGCGGTGCTTTACCCCTTGTTTTCTGCACAATGATATATTTCCACGCTTTCGAACCCTTGCAGGAGAACATTGCGACATGAAGACGGCATCGGCATCGTTGGCCACCCCTTTTCTGTGCGGGCTGCTGCTTGCAGGCATCCATACCGTCAGCGCTCAAACGGGAACGATCTACGAGACGTTGGGTGATGTCGAGTATGCGGTCGACCGCTACGACAACAACGATCAACCCACCTTCGAGGTCTCCTTCACCGATTTTGATATCACGTCCAACTACAAATTCGACGTTAACGGGTTCGTGAAAACCATCCAAGCCGACAGTGAAAAATATACAATGGTTTACAGAAACAACGGTAAGCTGAGGAGGGTGAAGCGTAAGTCCTCCCGTCGGCAGTTGGAAGGTCAGACCGCTGCTGCCATGGCTCGCGTTGGCGAAACCGTCCCCGTCACAATGAACGAGGTGGATGAACCTGCTCCCCGCCTCTGGCGTTAGGCGCCGCCTGTTCGAATGCGATGAGTGCCTTCAGACGTGGGACGTAGTGTGCGACAACGGCCTTTCTACCGTGTGCCGCCTGGATGGCTACGGTGATCCGATTCTGTCGGCGGGGAGGTGTCGATCAATACCTTTTGCAGCGACTTCGGCACACTGTTGCAACGAGCGCACGTCCGACGACGTTTGCCAGGACTGTGTGCGGTACTGATGAGGAGTGCCTGGCGCCCCTCACCATCAAGCTTGAGTACGAATACACCGGAGGGTCGGACATTTCGCCCGATGAACTGTTCTCGCTAGACATGTACGTCATCGAGCCTGGAGGGCAGACGGCTTACTGGGGCAACCCAATGACGGTAAGAGAGTGAAACATGAAACGCTCCGGCGGCCTAGGTTGTCATAACGAAAAATGCATGCGTGTTCCTATGATGCTAGGTCATATTTAGTTTCGAATATATATAGATCGGGCGAAACACCGATATTATTGTCGCGGAACTTTGTCGAAGATACCGGAGATAAATGTCTAGAAATTTGTGTCGGAATATACTTGCAGGTCACAATACTCTAGGTAAACGCCGCGAATCGGAACAGGGAAAGTTCTCAACTACTCCCACGTGGTTCTTACATGGTGGTTTTGAATTTCATGCTCTTTTGGCTAAATATTTGTACTTGATTGTCACCAATGGTTGAACAGGTCGCACACCGTACCGTCGACTCTTTTAGAAGTGGATTATTTTTGTTGTTCTAAACTTTCAGACCATGCTCGAGGGGTAGCGCCATGTAAAACCAGTGGTGCAGGCGACCGAAGTATCACACAGCGTACTAAGTATGCGTAATCCTCGATCTCACGGTTGATATTCTTCCCTGTACAAATACGAAGGTTACGCGGCTGACGCGCGATAAGGTTGCGTGCGCGCATGAACAGAAAACAATAGAGTGAGCATGCGAAATGCCAGCGGCATTGCAGTACGCCGAAAACAGCACAGACAACACCACCATTTTTATTGCTCGTATCAACGATAAGACATCTGACGCAAGAAAAGCAAAAGAGCACGTCCGTCAACGGGTTAACGCGGGGAACATAACGCGTGAATACCAGTATATATTCCATAAAAACCTCGAATTTCCCGAATTTCCGACTGCGTATTCAAAATCGAATAGCATATGAACCAGCCTGTAAGATGGTAATAATTATATTCGGTGCAGTTGTACTATCGTGGGTCAGGCTCTTCAATGTTTTTTTCGAAGGCACCACTGCAGCAGAAGCTCTAATGGTCCCTAGACAATTTTCCTTGCTGAGAGTTGGACCAAACTTCAAACAACGAAACAAATCTGAAAAGCACTTTGACTCGATTATCTGCCGACAAAGATGCACTGCGATAGTTGACCCCGACTATCTGGAATGTTAACCCCGATACTGGGAAACGATTACTAACTCAGATTGCATACCTATCACCTCCGGCGCGAGGGTTTAGTGTCTTGATTCCGACGCCGACTCATCACTCCCCGTTTTCGCGCTTCTTGGCCTTTTTTTATCGCTGCAGTCCCATTTTTCGAACAAATCGCTCTAATTCTGACTGCTTTGTCCGCGAAAAGAGACTGCAGTAGAGAGAGAGTGGTTTGGGGCATTTCCAAATGTAAAAAAAAATAACTTATCGTGCGTGGCGGAAGTTGAAGTCACGACCGAAAACTAAAACATTATACCAGGTATTATTCTCGATTTTCTGATCTCTAGACCGCACAGATCTCCTGGAGAGTAGGATACTTGGACTGGCCAAGGTTGTGTTGGTGCCTACCCAAACCAGTCCCTGATAGATCGGCTGTGATCCAGAACAACACCTTGCCTCCTGGAGAAAGGTTCAACTATGATTGTCCATATCGCACAGCTACATTTTACCTCGCGAGTATTTCCACAACAGTAAATGGCGCAGATGATTCCACAACATACATATAGCACTCAGCTAACATGTGCAAATCATAGAGAGTGTGATAGATGTCTCACCTAGGCACAAATGTATGTACTCTCGAGACCATCTAGGTCCCACGCCGGCAAACTAAAGCGTGAGCAAGACCTTTTCTATTACATAATCCCACTTTGGCACGCGTGTGCGCACGACCTAGATTTTATACTAAAACCGTTGGAAACCAGCGTAGGCTATTACCAACACGGTATGGTAAGCCCTTTACATACCTACTGCCGGCTTGCGCCCATTTAAGGGATTCAGCACGAGCCGAAAAACCTGAGTTTTGGGCATGAGAAAGACAATAGCATTTGTTTTTTTGGACGATACAGTGGTAGTTATTCGGTAGAAAACTCCGTGCTCCGCGGCGAGCGCTGAACACAATGGTCAGACGTACACGCTCAAGGTTGCGCAGGATGGATGTCACAGCTTGGTTCGAAGCCTTGTTTAGCGTACGTTGTTTTGGTAGACCCACACTTCTGTTCTACCGCATAAAGGAGCCCGCCCTAGTTCCAAAACGTTTATTACTGAACGAACTTGTTCTTGCACAATCAGTGTTCTAGAGGCTAATGCAAATACTCTGTCTACCTGCTGCCGCCATCATGTGACACAGGACATTGGATACCTCAGCGACATGGAATACTCGCAAACATACAGTTTGATGGGCGGATTGGATCCCGAGATGGCCATGGGCGACTTTACCACCTTCGTCGAGCTGTACACTGGGCCCACTCCTATCACCTGGACCATAACTGCCACTACCGGCAGCGGAGATATTGTGTTCGAGGAGGTGGGTGGAGAGTTTACCGACGACTGTGGTGACTACACCTCTAACTTGATGGTCGTTAACACCGAGGAGTACGTCGACAACGACTGCGAGGAGGGGGAAGGATTTTTCCGAATCCCCGGCGCTCATGTCCCCCGTAGCAGGACATCGCGGCCAGTAAGCATGCAAGACACGTCCGGCTCTCGTGGAGACATATTTTGCCAACGGGATGTTGGACTAGTAATGCCAGTACTTGATTCAACTACGCTGTCGATTGTGGGAAGGAATATTGGTGGAAGCGGTGGAGACTGCTGCAAGTACGAACTAAAAGTCGCACATGTAATATCAGGGACACCCCACCAAGTGTAGTTGTTGACGTTCCCTCCTCGATATTCGCGAAACATGTGTGGAGAGCGATTTGATGTGATTTATGGGTGCTTTTGGACTGGTCGGCAAACATATAGCCGGCGGCTCTCGAACATGCTTCTTAATGAGGCTCGCTCATGGAAACAAAGGTGCTCTAGTCTTTGATGTGGGTGTGGCGTAAGACTCAAGCTCAACTACAGCCACCTAGTGGTTCGTGTCTATAGTGTATTGCTCTTGCTTTCAGGTCCTAGTCTGGTCGCACTTGAGGCGTTGGCCGGGTACAGGTTATCGTTGGCCTTATGACCATCCGAACCGCGCTTGGCTTGTCTGTGGACGGTACGGTATCTTTTTGGTGTGTGGGATAATCGTTTGGTTCGGGGTTTGGAAACCTCATTAATATTCGTTTGGCAATTTCGTCAGGCTACAGATCAGGCAGTGAGAGAATTCAGTTTATTACCCAGGAAGGTTTAATTATGGGCCGCTCAAAACCCCAGCACATCTGGTCGACTATATCTTCAGTACAAGACGTCTCAAGGTGCGTGATCTAAACGGGAATATACTTGTCAATCTAACATGCTCCACAGCAATTGTGTTATGCTGATATATGTAATCCGGGGTGGTTGTTCGTGGTTGTTCTATAGCTGATCGCCCGAACATGAAATTGGACTACCGCTGCTGTTGAGTGTTGCTTAATGATACGTATGTACGCAACTGATGATATGGCTAGGCTTCGGGCTTGGTAAATTGTTGCGGCATCTGATTAAGAATAGCCAGTCGAGCCAGGGCAAGCGCGAGCCCAAATCTAACCCACGTACATCAGTCACGTCAGGCGAATATTTACGAGATTGAAAACCATCCCGGAAACTCATTTACAAAGGCTCACCTCTTGCTGCTGTTGTCGTATTTTCGACGTCAACCGATATTCGTTTTGATGTCGAGCTCAGTACACTGCCGTAGAGTGTTCGCACGTGTGTGCAGGCATGGCCGCTCGAGGCTTGCGCAGCGCAAACGAACTTGCGTGTGCGTGCCCCATTAGATTTCTTGTTCTAACGACTACTTGTATCATACGGTAGTTTACACGTATTACTGTAATAACCAAGGACGTCGTGTGCCAGACATCGCAATTGGCAAAAACTCTGATGTGATATTGTTGTATATATTGCTCAACCGGCACGCTAATATGTAACCGGTAGAATGAATGATCGATGTATTAAACACAGCTTGCGAAGACGAGCTTCGACGAAATCCTTGATCTCACAGCTGATTGCTCTTTATCAATTTTACAAACAGGGAACACATTAATCTTGGTCACGACGACGTACCACACCACTAGTGTTGGGTCTCAATTGCAAAAATATTGTCTATTTGATACCAGGTATATATGAATCGATCCTTCGAAAATCAATCTCGGTACAACTTGTTTTCGATTCATTGGATGTGATCGATCTCGGTCGAGATCTCGACCAATACTACTTCGTTGATGTCTTGGTTGATTATTATTGTTTTTGCTCTTTGAGCCGTCCGCATGGCCGCCCTCCAGAATGCCCTGCCCCCAAACATCATATAAAGTCTCTGTCTCACCATTTGACGTCTCCAGTGCATATTACGCTTTCCTACATGGTACTCCTAAACAACTATTATATTGTATATATTACATTAATACGTATAGTGTCTGCGTGAAATATTTTGTCCAACACGGATTTTGGTCGGAACGATAGTCATAGTCGAAAACCTTCCGGCATGCGCATATTCAGACACGCAAGCAAGCTAAATATTGGGTTATTTTGTTGGATAAAAAACAATTGTTATACTCATGAATCTGGAATTTTTTCAAGAAGTGCTGGACCTTATCCACGCTTGACCTACAGTAGTATTAATAGAGCGTTTCGGAAAAAAAAAAAGAAACACGACTTTGCTCAGGTGGGGTGCTCATCGTTGGTGCTTCCAGTATTTAGAATTATTTCAAAAACCAAAAATGATCAGGGTGGGAGGAGGAATAAAAATGACGTGGACCTGCGTTCAAGCTTCCCCATTTTTCACAGCAAGCTTCGAGCATCGTGCAGTCGATCGCCGCATGTTCTACCACCATTCTCCCCGACCTGCCCCTCCCGCTCCTCTCTCACTATAACACGATCTCCACCGTCGCTGTCCTCCAAGCCGCCACCCAGCTCGAGGCTGCGTGTCTTCGGTTTGGTGCGCAGCGTGATGTGCTTATATTTATGAAGCTGCTCACTTCGCCTCGCCTGGTGCGATTACAGCATAGAGTTGCAC